>JAXCHO010000034.1:66490000-67090000 GCA_036630365.1 Acanthiza pusilla | reverse complement strand
ACCCCTTTGTTTGGAGATGACATGTGGCAATATATCCTGTGATTCCATGAACTAATTCTCTGATAGCTCTTAGTCTAATATAGTAACACTCATATAGGTAAACTTAAGTTAAACTGCCTTTAATGGGGGATGGACTAGAGAATTTTTAACAGTCCCCTCCAACCCAAACCTTTCTATGATTCTACTGATGGTTTAAGCAAGCATGGTTTTTCCAGGACATATATACGCTCAGTACAATCGGATCTCCAAGCTGAGAGACACCACTCCAGTCTGGGAAAGATATTTTGGTCTGGAAATGTGTTAATAAAAAACCTCTGTCACAGAAAGTGTCATGAAACATGTGTAATAGTTGATACAAAGAACTTATACCAATGGTATTTCTCTGGTGTATGAACAGGTAAGTCAATAATACACCAGGTGGACACAGGAAAATGGTGCAGAAACAAGATAAGTTGCCCATTCTTATCAAACTTCTAGACTTCTTAAAAGTTGTAATGACTTGATTTCATCTGCTTAGCAATGAGAGATGGAATTAGCTTTGAACTATGGCATAAAAACAAAGTTCAGAAACATGGGACTCAACGCCACTAATAATAGTCCAAATGTAGAGGCTTCTTAAGGAAAAAAAAAAACAAACAGAAATTATGCATTACATTATTAATCTGAACACAGAAATGTACAGCCCTCCAATAATACATGCCAACTTAAATAGAAGACTCTTGTTGTAAGACCCTCATTTTGCTCAGAAATTCCATCCAACCCAGAAGCATGGGAAAGAATACATGCATGCTATTTTGAAACTTTATAGTTCAGTTCTTAGATGGTAACTTTTTAGGCCACAATCACAATCAACTCTATTGAGTACTGCAGTTTTGGAAATTGGCCTCTAACACTGAGGAACTGACACTTAAATTTAGGAGAGCTATAAGAGATTAAACACATTAATATCTGTAGAGCATGACACTTGATCCACAAACAGGCATTTTTATCTCACAGTTCATACCTGTACAAAAAAAAAAAAAAAAAAAAAGAGACAAGTGACAAGTTCTTTAAATGTGAAAACAAGCAAACTGAGACTGAAAGTATGCTGTTTTATAAAGTGATAGCAACTATTCTAAGAACATTTTTTTCTGCATGTCACTATCCATTTTTTCTTACCATATATTCCATATTGGAAGCTGGTGGATACACCTGACCCCGTAATTTATTATGGAGATCCAAGATACTTTGCATATCACTGTCTGTGATAGCCCTTTTCCCTCTCTGCTTGGCGATCCACCACTCACCATCTTCATCCATGTACTTTTCCAAAAGTTCCTCTAACAGCGTGGCATTGGGAAGAACCATTGCAGAAACTGCTTGAGCTATGAATAACAAGGTAGTTACTCTGAGCCAGTCCTGTACTACATACTTCATGATGAATGATCTCAAAATGCTCAGGAGTTAGCTCCAAGACAAAGTCTTTCTTCCAGCTTTGTTGGCTGTAAATGCACAAGAGAGAGTAATGTAATTTGTAGACTGAAGGACTAGCTTGTATGAACAACAAAAACTCTAGTTCATACAGAGTTTGGAACTGTTGTTCTAGGGGGAGAAAGCAGGATGCTGCATTTTTTACTCTAAGTACACACTGTTGGTTTGGGAAGACAGCTTATCTTCAACCTCATGGACTTCAGTTTGTTCAAGTGGTTTTATATATTAGATTGGCATGCACAGTTTAGTGCCTGCATACAAAAAGTATGCTTTTCATATCTACTTAAAAGAAGCCAGATATCAATGAAGATTGGACTGTAGATAAGGTCTTCCAGTATTGGAACATAAGAACAAAAGAAAGTAAAAGGCTTGTAGTCATTGTCAAAAAGTAAACTGAAATCCACAATTAACTTGATACAAAATATCCTCCATTGGTGCATTTCAAAACATGACTTTGATTAAAGCTTTTGTTTTATGATTTCCAAAACCCTAATGAAATTAAAGGTATTCAATTCAGACAAGAAAACGGGTGAGATGGGGTCATTCTAGTCACCAAACAAAGGAAAGCACTGAAAACTCTCAGAAAAAGTAGTACCCCTTCCAAGAATGTGATATTCTAACAACGCCCACTGCATGACTGAGTGCTTTAGGTAGGAAAGCCCAGGTCACTCCTTCACCCTGGGCGAGCACGCGCGAATCCCGCCACAGCGGAGCAGCCGCTGGGAGGGAAACACAAAGAGGCGCACGGGCAGGACCGAGTCCGCTCCAGCGCGCCGCCGCCGCCCGCTCCCGGCAGCCGACCCTCCGGAGCGCCCCCGGCCGCCGGGGCCTGCCGCCGCCGCCGCCCGTCCTCCGCCGGCGCGGGGAGGATGCTGCGGGGAGGATGCTGCCCCCGCCAGTGCCCTTACCGCTCCGGCGGCGGCTGCCTGCTCTCCCCGCAGCCAGCTTCGCTGCGCCGCCGCCTCCTCGCCACGCTCGCGTCGGGCCGGGGCCGGGGGCCGCGGGCACGGCCTCGCCCCGCTCGCTGCGGCAGGAGCCGCGCTGGGAGCGGCGCGGACGTGTCCAGCAGCGGAGAGCGGCGCGGGGCTGCCGCCGAGCTCAGCCTCCGCCTCCCCGCCCGCCTCCGGGTCGCCACCACCGCCCCGAGGAGCTCCGCGCTTCTCCTGGCCGCTCCCGCCCCGCCGGGCATTTATCGCGGGCGGCGGTGACGTGCGGCGGACACCCCTCCCCGGCACCCCGCGGGGCGGGACGGCAGCGCTCCGGGCACCGCGCCCGCCCCCGGCCCCGGCCCCCGCACCCTCGCCCCGGCACCGGCATCCGTGCGCTCCCCGGGGGCGGCGGAGCCCGCACCAGCACCCGGGGCGATACCTGGGGCAGCAAGGGCTGGCTGGGACCGCAGCCTCCGCCAGAAGCTGACCTCGGTCCTGCAAAAGCTATCGCCCAGAAAAGGTCGAGGGGGGCCCCATCCCCGACCGCCTCCATCCTTGGTAGCGAGCAAGAGGATGCTGAGCCGGCCTGCTCCTGCTGAGACACAGCAAAGAGAAAAAGCTGGGAGCTCTGCAAAAGTCTAGAGCATTGAATATGTCTGGAGGTGTCAGGGCAGGAATTTTATTGTGGATTCAAACCAGCCACACAAGACTTCTCTTCACAAAGTAGAATCCAAAAGTTTGTAACCACTCATTTCTGTGCCGGGCAAGAATAGGCGTCAGATAGGTGCTTTTTGGTGTATCGAAGTCTTCTAACCTGAAATTTTTGCGCAAGCTGATGGGCTGACATTTCATTTACTTAGTATAATTTGTAACATTGAGCTAACAGCAGGATTGACCAACTTCCAGTCTTCATAGGACTGCTGTACCGGCTTCCAAAAGTTTGCTGTATTTTCATTTTCAGCAACTGAGAGGCTGAGGTTAAAATTCATCAGAATCCAGCTGGCTTCAGACCGGCTCTAACTGCTTCCAAATTTCTTGGGCCCAAGAGAAACAATGCCATACAAGTAACACACTGCTGCTTCTTGTGCTCTCTCTTTCTCAGTTTTAGTTATAATTCCCCTAAAAACTTCGGAACTAAGTGGAGGATGCTGTTGGTACTCTGCTACTTACGCACTGTGATATGCAAAAATTCTAATGCTCTGTATTGGTTGATCTTTATAACTTTTTTCCTTGCAATGCTGGAATTGGACTTCTGCACGCAAGTATTGGGCACTAAACTTTTTTTTTTAATAACAAAACTGTGTGAGGTAAAATACCACTGTGCCACACAGACTAGATGCAAGGTTTTTCAGTTTTTATCCACCAAGATGACTTATCATTTGCCATTTTGGGTACAGAAGAATGAGACATGCTTACAGACTGGCCATGCAGAAGAGTTTGAAGAAACAGGAAGGAAACAAAAAATTAGAAGAACTTACTGGAGTCTATACATCAGATCTGGATTTTTCTAATGCTCACACCACTTTTGTATTGCTACACCTTTCTTTCATCCTCTTTAGGCCTCTGGAGGCCAAGATGCAGACTCTGTACCATTGAGGCATAGCTTAGCATCATCAACTAGTAAAGAGCATGTGTCATTTATTCTGTGTACAGGCACAAGTGTTATTTCATTATAAGGCAGCAGAATAGCTTTACTATTAGACCCAGCAACGGCTGCACACAAGAAACTGAAAAATTTTATAGGACTGAGGCTATTTATGGGGTTCACATCAACTGGAAATTGCAGTAGCTGCCCCTTTCCATCAGCACTGGATACTGGCTGGGCTTCAAACAGAATACAGGTCAGATATCACCTACTGTCTTTCATTCTGAGGAGTCATCATACTTTTAGAAAGCACCTGATCATATCTGGTCTATGTCAAATTGAAGACCCTATTACATTGGGATGCAAGTTTTAGATTAATTAAAATAAATACTAATGCAAAAAGAGGTAGGGCTCATTGATTTTTTTTTTGTTATCAATTAATTTATCATCAAATGAATAAACCCTTTGCACTCCATGACTGTGCCTTTTGAGTTTCATTTATGGCTGTATGATTTGTGGCCACATAAATAAAAGTAATAAAATAAACACATAAAAGTGTTATGACTTTGACAAATGATATTTTGACGCATCCACTAATTTTTGTCTATTAATATAATTAAACATTGCTGGTTGTCTTTTCTTAATCAGCTTGGGGGAGGCCCTTTTCTCATTTTTTTGTATTTCTGCATTGGTTTAAACCTTTGACACTGGAGATATAACTGCCACTCATAATTTAACATCATTAGAATAAACAGTTAAGCACCATTACATCTTCTGAAACTAAAACTGTGTATCTTCACGTACCAAAGGCACATGCAGACAGGGCATATCAGACACATGGACTGAGTAACTGTTTTCTGAACAGCTGTAGCAGCAACAACAAAAATTGCAACCAAAACCCCACTTGAAAGAAGTTACTAAGAGGTCATCAGGTATAAACGCAGAGAATATGGCACTAAGAGAACCCTGGAAAGGAAGATTTTAGTCTGAACTTAAGCTAAAAGAGATTTAAACTGTGAGGCAGAAAAATATTTTCTGCTGCTTGAGTCTTTCTTCATTTGATGAGAACAAGTTCCAGCAGTTTATTTTAAATAAACAAGGGTCGGAATAAAAGATATTTTACTTCACCATCAATTTGTTTTCCTTATAGAAATAGCACATGGGGTATGCAAATATGGAGAATTGGGCTAAGAAAGAGTGACGCCACCAATTAAGGAAGATGGAGAAAGATGGTAATACATGTAAAGCATATTCAACAAACCTGCTAAGTTGAAAGAGCTGGGCTTTCAATTGAAAACAAAAGGAAGAATCCAAACCCATGCCATTTTTCTGTTAATCTTAAGTGTCTTTAGTCAATCCACCTTGTGGTTTGCTGCTTGATGTTACAACATTGCAGCACTGTATTGACCAAAAATAGCCATTAAAAAGTCTGATCCATTATAGCAATTTCAGAAGATCTTATTTTTTCCCCAAAAATTAGACCCACAAAACCAGTGTTTAGCTGTTACCTGGTCGTGTAGGCAACTAAATAGGCAACTAATAATCATGGGATCGTTTTTTGCCCAAAAAAACCTGCTGTACCTCTGAAGTTCAACCCCTGGACATGTGCATTACTGCATATATCACAACCCTGCTGACACATACTCCAGTGACTCCCAAATCAGGACCCTCCTCTGCCCATCTGTACTAGCAAGGGAGCAAATTCTTCCAGACTCCCACAAAAATGGCCAAGCAGGAGACTTTTCAGGAGACATGTCTGTAAGGTAGGAGACCAATTTTCAGATGTATTCTCTTCCTGACCTGGAGCAGGTTCTTGAATGCTCCTTCGCTGGCATATGATATGCCTGCCATATTGCTGAGTGGTCTGAATTGATTTTGCTTTTGGTGACTCTTGTTTAATCTTTCGTCTTTTTTTTTCCACAATTAAATATACATGGAGCCAGAGAAGGTAAATATATCCCTCTGAAAGTTGGTAACTAAAATGGATGAACTATGCTCAAAGCCTTATTTTAAGATTTTGCCCAAACTGGCCTTGCAGTTTTTAAATTTTCTGGTCAGATTTGAAAAAAAAAAAAAAAAAAGAAAGATAAAAAGGATGCAAAAGACTTCTGACAAGTACAACAAATGAAGTAAAGAGATGATGGGTGTCAGTATTCCTGCTATTCTGGGTGTGGTTGCAATAATGTACAAGATTATTTCAATGTTGCAAAATCTTTTGATAAACAGACTCTTTCAGCTGAAAATGTCTTGGCCACATCCATCGTTAAAGGTTTTGTGAACTGTTTTCTTCTTGAGGAGTGCAGCTATATTAGTAATTCAGAGACAGTACTCAGGAACAAACAAATGAACAAATGAACAAAAACAATAAAACAAACAAACAAACAAACAAAAACCAGAAACAAAGACCAAAAAACCCCCGAAATAAAACAATGGGGCATAGCTTTCCTCTGGCTAGATTTACCAGATTAAAAAGGTGCACTGCATTAAGATCCCATTAAGATCCCACACCATCTATCAGCAGTTGTACAAGTGCCTGGACATACTCTATGTACCAGGTAGCATTTCTATGCATTTTTCTTTATCTTCCATACCTTTTCCTTTAGGTATTACTGTGCATTCCCTAGCAAAGTTTGTGATACATGATGCTCATTAAAGTGTTGGTCATCTTCAGACATTGTAGCATCACAGAGAAAATTTTGTATCCAGCAGCAGAGTTCACAAAGATCATGTTTTCCCATCAGTGTCTCAGAAAAATATTTGAAACAGCATTTAACAGATACTTGTAGCACTTCCCAGTTCCTCGCCTTCAGGGAAAGGAGTCGTATCTATTATCACATACTATCCATTGCTAAGATAAACAGCAAGATTGGCAGAAATATTTTTCTGCACCATCCTCACCGGCTATTTCACAAAAGTAACTGAAAAAGTAATCATAAAATTCTATAAAAGTAACAGTCAAATATAAATTGGTATATAAAGATACATGAAATCTATGAAATAAAGTCAGGCAATGATTCCTAGAACAGTTAGTTGAACATAACGTTTTTGTACTAGCTCTGAATAGATGACATTAAGCTTTTAATTTTTTGTAACTATTTTAAAGAGTTTTATTTTAAAATTTTAATACAGTGATTGCATGAGGGCAGAACTATTATTTTATATCATTATATTACTTTGAAAAAGGGATTTTTTTGTGTATTTCCAGGGTTTGGAAGCAATTATTTCAACTAAGGGGAGCTTTAACTCTGCTTCTAATTGAGACTAAGAACAGTTTATTTTTTTGGTTTGATATTGTCTAAGATCAACAATGAACAAAAGTTATCAACAATGAACAAAAGTTATCATCAATTAACAGTCTTCAACTGGTATGAAATCCAATAAAAATTTTAACCAATGGAGAAATGCCAGAGCTGCAGGCCACTGGGGAACTGGGGTGAAGGAAGGCAGATATCATTAAAAAGAAAAATGTCATGATTTAAATTACTCTCAAGATACATTTTAAAAGAAAGATACAGGAAATTGTTCTGATTTCTGAACTGTAGTTTATAATAAAACTAGTTCATTTGCTCCACTTGCTTCTTAAGCGCATCAAGATCAAAAAGTATTTTGTTTACCAAACAAAAAGCTCCTGAAATAAAGAACAATTAGACTCCTTTGAAATAGTCTCTGACATTAGATTTTAGCACATAGAATCATTGTTTCAATATGGCTGTTCATAAAATATAACTATGTATAACAAAAGACAAATACATACTGCCTTTTCCTTTACACAGTGTCACAAGAGATAATCAGCCAGCAACTGCAGGAGCAGATTTCCATTTCCACCCCTCTCTAAATGAATTTGAGCCTGATTGGCCATGATTAATTTCCCCAACCTATACATTACGGTGAGTTGGAACAACATTCTCTCTGTCACTTCTATTTCACAAAATAATCAACTATACTTTGAGCCAGAAAGATGTGTGGTAACACTTCTGTAATGCAGTGGTGAAGGCGCTTCTGGTAAAATGAAGTCACACTGAAAAAAAAATTTACATTTCATGTATTTGAAATAAAATACTAATTGGCCAGGTTTATGGTACCGTATATATCCTTATTGATATAGTCTCCCATTTATGCTCACTCTCAAGCTCACAATGATATGCTTTTTTTTTTGTTTTGGGGGAATAGGGGACTTATGAGCCTGTTGTTTTTTCTGCCTGGACAGATATACCCAGACAGATCCAATAAATTCAAACCTTAAGCACAGAAACACTTTGTTCTAAATCCCTTTGCCACTGATTGATTTGGAATACAACTGAGAACTTTGTTGGTGGTTATTGTCTCCAGCTATTTGTCCCATAAAATTAACTGAATTAAATGTTGATCTTTTGCAGAGTGTTGCTGCAGAGACAGGACTGGAACATTTTGCCCAAAACGAACTTGTACTCCAAGAGAGGAGTTTTGTCATGATAAGTTTGGAACAAAACCTGATATTAAATTTCATTATTGTTCTTACATGAAATATGGATGAAAATTTAATTACACATTCATATGTATGACTAACTTGACCTGCATGTATGAGGAAGCAAACTGAAGCATTTCAGCAAAACTTTCCACCAGTTAGAACAGAGTGTTTAACAATTAGCAGTTTAATTGTAATTGTCCAGTTCTGTCCAGTTTGACCCTGTGAGTTTCATTAATTCCTTGTTTACTGTCTGGAAAAAAAAAGGCTTGTTTTAGACATATCAGCCTTTCTAAAGTGAGGTAGAAATATCAGTAATTTTTCAATTTTCTTGTTGAAAATAGCATCTTAAACAATGTATGAATTACAGCCAAGAGTCAAAATAAAAAGGGAGAAAAAATGTTTGCAAATGAGAATTTATGGAGATGTCACTTGACTAAGATTTTTGCAACGAAAGCTCTCAAGGTTGGGGTTTTTTCCCATTGGTTGGGTTTGGGTTTTTTATCCCCACCAAGCAGTAAATTCCTTCTCCCCAGGCATCCTGATAGCTCGTCTGCGTTGGCTGGCACAGTAGCAGTATCCCAGAGATGCTGTCCCTCCAGCCCCATGCCCTGAATCCGCTGCCAGCCATGGAGGAGGCTGCACAGGGAGGGTAGGTCAGGCAGCCACTTTCTGCTGAGTTTCTCTTGCAGACTGAGGAGCAGCCCAGCACAGGCCACACAGGGGTGAAGGACAAGCCCTGCCCCACTGCCCATCTTCACAGCACAGCCTTCAGAGCAGCACCTGCCGTCTGACTGGGGGCTGAAAGGGGAGTCAAATAGTTACCACCTCAGCTGCTGCAACCAGTCACTATTGCCAGGAATGGTATCTCCTCCTGCACCTAGACTCCTCAGTTTATCCACCCTGGAAAAGGAAGTGACAGAGAAAAGTCCTTCCTGTTGGGTTCTGTCCTTTGCCCCGCCTTGCTTCACCTTTCTCCTTTGCTCCTTCTGAGTATCTAGATAAATTTTGGTTGTTTGACTGCTTGTTTGTTTGGGGGGAGGTGATGTTTAAAGCAAATTTTTACCCTCAGTTATCCTGTTGTCTTGCCCCAACCAGAGACTCACGCAGACATTGAGGAGCAGATGGGGCTCTCAGCTGTGGTGATAATTCTCTAAGATGAAGATTGTCTTCCTTGTGTTGGGGAATAAGACCCTGATACCAGTGGACAAGGAAATTTCAGCATATATTATCATGATCTCCTTTGAGTTTTTATGGTAATAAGTAGTCTTCATCCCTCTTCTGCCTTTCTTCTTCTCCCTCCTCCATGAGGACCTTGCCTTCTCCCACATGCTCTCCTTTTGCTGGCAGAACATCATCAAAGGCCAGCAGCAGCACACAGTGTGACAGAGAAGAATAAAAATGTCATCACCTTTTATCAAAGAGAGCTATCGCTCAATCCAGTGAACAGTTCTGCAACAACAACCTGCCGGGGAGAGATGTGGCCTCTTCAGGAGACTTCCAGCATGACCTGCGCAGCTCAAACTGTGCACAGCTCTGGCACACACAGCCTGCAAGGATCAGCCTCACATGTATTACTCATGGTGATGTCTGCAGGGCCTCATCTCTATTCCATGTTGAAAATGATTGGGAGTATTGGAGGAGAAAGGACTGGTGATCTTTACTGTGTGGGAAAAATGATACAGGCATCTGTGCTGAGCTACTTTGGCTGCTGAACAAACTAAGGAGTCCCACTGACAGTGAAGAAGATGCTGTGGGTATCTAAAAGCTGCTATCTTGGGATTCCAAATACTGTATTTCCAGCAAATTTTAGGCTGAACTTTTACTACGTGACTGCATGCAAATTATGCATTTTGCAATCTGGAAGGAAGGTAAAGATGCATTGGTGTCAGACTTGATGTCCTATTAATGTTTGCATGCTTTATCCTTCACAGTAGCAGTAAGGCAGATGGTGACAATCTGTATCCTCATTGAAATTGTCAGATTTCAGCCACACTATCACCCTGTCTCTGGGAAAAGCAGCAGTTACACAGCACTGGAATGACCAGCGCTGTGAGGTACCTTGAACTAATATCAAGCCCTGAGGGTTCAGAGCTCTTGTAAGTAAGCTGGGAGAGATGCATGGCTGGGTAAGGTGATGAGAAGTATAGGAAATAGCACTGCCCTGCCCCAGAGCTAGAAATGGTGCAAGGTGTAAATGTTTCCTGCTGACAGAAATGCTTGGGTCTGTTTTGTCCCTGTATGTACATAATTATAGAATCATAGAATCATCAGTTGGAGAAGACCCTTCAGATCATTGAGTCAACTGTTAACGTTGCACTGCCAAGTCCACCACGAGAACATGTCCCTAAGTGTCCTTTGGTTATTAAATCAAATATATATGAAAGAGGACCTGTGGGACTGCTTTACACAGGCTGCTCTTCTTTACTCATAGTTTCCTGCAGCATAATCAGAGGAATTCAGATGTCTTGACTGGTCTGGAATAATCTATCTCTAAAGAGCACATTTTTATCCTGGGAGAGACTCTGCCATGTTTGTGCCCCTATCTTCGATTCCTCTTCTGCTTCCCACATCATCCTGATTCTTAAAATCTGTGTGCCATGGAAAGGATAGGGAGTGGAGAAGAACCAGCCTACTTAGGTCAAACTCCTTATGACTGAAAGAGAGCAACAAACTGGGCTGAGAGTGGCACCAGCAGAGCCTCTTCATGTCAGAAACGTGTTCGAATGCAATACAGAATCAACTGCATTGGCACCTGTAACATCTCACACCATCCATACCACCTTAGTAAGTGTCTCTTTGGCACCTTTCTCCTGGAGATCTCATATATCCAGCACCTCTTTGTAGGTACAAATATTCATTATCAGATCAGGTAGTAAAAAACAGTATGATTTATAAGTCTCAGGCCTTGCTTGGTCTGAATCACATATCTTTTGAATGTGGGCAAAATCAGTAAGAATATTTAATTCTGATTTCATGTTGACAAGAATAAGCATGCTAATTCTTATTATAGGTTTTTAGTTACCCTTTCTTTTCTTCTATGCAAAGCACTCATACCCTGCTGTGCAAAACAGGGTCTTTATAAATTATACCAGTATGGGCAGTTATGGTCAACTTACTATGAATTAATCTATGTCATCCTACACATCACCTCAGTTTTCAATACCAACTCATTCTAAATTACAAAAATCAACACAATGTTCAAAACAAAGATTTTAATAATATTAATTTTTGTTATTATTGTATTCCCTGTAAATTTCCAGATAAGTGTAATTAAATATAGCTTTCCACAAGCTCATGAAAGGAAGGGATGGTTTAAAAATTGATTCACAAAGGAAGTTTTAATTAGAATTACGAAGGACAATGAAAGCAATGAACTTTGTCAGTAGGAATATGGCTCTTTCATAAGTAGATCTTTGAAGAAGGTGGTCATTAGCATATTTCTATATTTTGCCCGGGAGCACTTCAGCCAGACTTATTCAAGTTTCATTAATATTTTAAAATTTGTGGCAAAAATGTAACTTTAATTATAGGGTTGGATTATTTGAAAATTAAAATACTGCCTTTAGCTGTACTAAAAGAGCACTCAAAAGAGACCTTGTGAGAATCTTATTTCTCCTTAAATCCCACAAGATGGAATCAATTTCTATTTTAATTAATAGCTTATTTGCCAGTCATTTACAATTCAGTGCGTAGCCTTGACTGTTAGCACCTCTAAATACTCATTCCTCATGCCGGGTAAATTCTTTTCCAGCATCAGGGAAATGTCTCTGCTGCAGTGTCTTTTTTGAGGCAATGATGGCTTTGGGAATTGAGCCATGTAGCACATTTGGTTGTATCAAGGAGATACAGATATGAACATGGAAGAGTAAAACCATTGCAAGGATACCATGATGTGGTGGGCTGTGTTCCTCAGCAGCAGCAGCAGCTTTCATCTCTGTGCCTTCAGTGCAGGTGCAGCAGGAAGAACCATTTTCCCTCATTTCTTGTTTAAGCTATGCAGTGTCAAGTGTTAATTGAAGGAAATCAGCCAGTTCTCCCCTCTACTTCCTTCTGCCCCAGTCCCACACTTCCCCCTCCCTCCACACATCTGCTGAGTCCTTCCACCTACAAGCAACTAGACTCTGCTCTCTCACAGCAAGACCCAGCCCTTTATTTTTTGCCTCTTCAACTTTGTTGCTGTATTTACTTATCTGCCTCATATTGGGAAATTTGACTACTCCTCCGGAGCAATGTCTTTACAATTCCTTAACTTCCTACATCACCACTCAGAATAACTGTGCACATGTCTCTAAATAGATATGTCATTTATTTACCACCCTTTTTGACTGTGTAGCAAGGCTGTGCATTAAAAATTTCTACATTTGGCAGCAGTATGGGCCTGGATATACAGGTGGCTGAGAAATATAAAGGGATGTTTATTAGAGAATTGATTTTTCCTAGGTATCTCCCATTTCATCAATCTTCCATATTCTGCTGTTCTGCATCCCGTAATCCAAACTTCCTCTTTCCTCTGAGCCACTGTTAAAACAGAGCACCACAGCCAAGGACTGGGGAAAATGCTGCATCCACAGCTGCTGCAGTGGAAGGCAAATCCACACAGCTATAGCTACAACTACAAGAGGGTATGTGAGGATTTGAGTTGCTGCTTTGAAGGAATAGCACCTTTAAAGGAGTGCAGGATACACACATCAAAATACTGACCTGTTTATGTTATAAAACATAATTAGTTGCTTACAGAATGTGGGGCCCCAGCAGAGGAAGTTCAAGCAAGCAGTATAGTATAAGCTTTGCAAAGAAGCTTTCAGGTTTGCAAAGTCTATTGGCGCTTTCCAAAACGGCGTCGCCAACGTCAGCCAGGTAGGTGCCACTGCAAACACCACCAGGGTAAATACTGAAAGGTCAGCTCCCCTTTTGTGCCAGTTGTGTGTGCCTGTTCTTCAGCCTTTTCACTCTAAACAGACCGATATCTGTATGTGTGCAAATATTAAAACATACATTCTTACACTGGTGCCAGTGTCTGTTTTTCTTAAAGAAGCAGTATTCATGTGCAAACAAGACAGTTACAGAGGGTATGAACTGCAATATTTACACACCACAGTTCCTTCTTGCCTTAAAAAAAAGGGGGAAAGGGACAGGTCTTTCCTGATGAGGAGAGCTTTGGGATCTTGGCATCTTTGCAGTACTAGCTGACCAATCTGAGGAAAAACTTTGTGAGCCATATGGTCTTTTGCAACTGATCCTCCAAAGGATGCTATAAAATTCAGTGCAGCCAAGTGGAAGCAACATAACAATGTTTACTCAAAGTCCGCTTCCTTTGGGAAAGAAACTTGATGTGGCTTTATTTTAATTAGTTTGTACTGTTTGAGAGAGGAGGTGTGAAATGTTCAAACTGCAGTAGGACTGCTGGACTCACAGTCTGGATCTCACAGTAGACGGGTTTAGAAGGCTTCCCCACATCATCCTTTTGGCAGACATCAAAGAGAATGCCAAGGTGTCTGTGGCTGTCACAGTGTGATTGTGCTATGGAGATTTGTACCTGGTAGTGTCATGGAGCTGGACATTTGAGCTGCTTGGGAAAGATAACACACATTAGTGCTCTTAGCACTAATGAACCAGATCTGCAACTTCCCCATGTGTGAGTGCATGGCTAGAAAGGGGAAAGTTTGATTTCTTCTTTTCCTCTGTGCAAATCATATTGACTCACTAATGAAGGGGGGGGAAAGGGAGCTACCCCTCACATATTGTTGATGATCTGCATGTCCTTTGCAGTTAGCAAATCAAAATATTGCTGTGTTTGTGTTCTTTGCTATTGCTTGTCAGTCTCATAATAGAATAGCACAAAATTTCTGGTCTCTGGTCTGTTATTAGGAAAGTAAAGTTTTAGTACTTGAGGGTTTGTAATATATTCTGCAAGAGGTGTACAGCAGTTTGGTTCGGGTTTCTGCTTTTTTAAGTCTCATCATAACACTTTGAAAAATAGGAAAATGGTAAAATACTGCCACTGATGTGCAAAGTGGTCAGAGTGCATATTTACGAGGTTTTCTTAAAAGGTGCTTATGTCTGGGGTAAATACTTCTCAAAAAGTTCTCAGAAGCTGGAGGCTTTTTTGGAAGATTGTGAAAACTGATCTTTGTGGTTTCAGTGAAAACTTGTGGATGACATTTTTTATGTATTGTGGCCTTTTTCTCCTAAATATTTCATATCACATGAATTTACAACGGAATTACTATGTATGAATGATAGCATGTCACATACTCAAAATAATGCTATCCTAATAAAAAGCCACACAATATTCATGTGGTGACCCACCTGCCTCTGGTCAGATTTTAATTCTACATGTTTTCTCACCTCAGCCAGGTTTCCCTTCACAATCACTTCCTGACATCAGGACCACCCACTCATTGACATACGATAAGGTTTTGAAAAATGACCTGTCAGCAAGACTCACATCTATACTTTAAAAATCGTGATAAAAATAACTGAAATTTCTAAGGTTCCCAAAATACACATTAAAGAAATGTTCTGAGGGAGCTATATAATGCATTATTTCCAGATGTACAATAAATATCATGCTTCTTTAAAAAATGCTAGGAAAGCAGTTTCTTCCAACATTTAAGAAAGTTTTAAGGACAAAGGCACATAAAGTAAACAGCATTAAGTGTAGAAAAGGTGGTTTGGAATTGGTAATGTCAATAGGGACTTCTGTAAGGAAACGAAAGCCTAAAGTCCTCCTAATTTTAAAGTTTTTAATAAGTAGCTTTAATTATAATGTATATATTTCCATGTGTAAAAGAGTTATTTAAAATATCACAGTGGAAATATTTCTATTATATTTCACATTTCCCACAACCATCTGCTTATTCAACTTCCATACCCTTCCATGCTGCTGCTTTCAGTCCAGTGCCTTTGTCAGTCCTTAGAGGTACCTCCATGCCTACTCCCATCCTTTCCTTCTGCATGAGACGCTACTCCCAAACCTCTTATGGGAAGCTTTGATTCTTTCTTGGACTGTAGATATTCTTCAAACCGGGCTTTGGACCTCTGGTGGTTCCACATTTTCCCTAATCTCATGGTACATTTGGTAACACAAGCCAAGGCAAGCTGCACACTGTCTCCTGCAACTGCATCTCCTGTGAAAGTGGAAAGCATCAAGTGTCCTGGAGAACCCTCAAGAAGGCCAGCTGCCAGTTCAGATCTTGTAGACAACCCTCTATCCTTGATAGAGCCTAAAATAAGTCTAACCAGCACGGATACATTTTGAAGCCTTTCCAGAGGGCTTGCATAAATAACTCATAAACAGTTACATACCTTCTACTGAACACAAAGAATCCACTAAATTTTGCTGGAATGTATTGATGGCTTTGTGTGTGCAGCATTCAATACCCTATACTTTGTACACTTACAACCATCCTTTATCACATTCCATATTGTTCTACAGTTAGACCTTTTAAAATATTTCCCACTATTTGTTCACCACAAAATTGTTCCAGCCAGTCCTTGCCTGCTAGAATGAATTTTCTCAGTGTCTTTCATTCCACAGTTTTGTTTTATAAGTCTGAACCCTTCCCTGTTGCTTTTCTTATGTTCACTGTCTTTTTCTTTTCATTCTTGGAACTGGGCAGGCATTTTTTTCTTTGTCTTTCGTCCTTCAACTCCTCAACAATTGTTTTACCTTTCCTGGACTTTATTTTTTCATCTTCTCTCCATCTGTGTTTTCCTTAAACTCCACCAGCCTGACATGGTAGGTCAGGCTACACCATTGGATGAGACCCAGGAAAACATGTCTTCTCCTGCTATAAATACCAAATACAGCAACAACAGACGACAGCTGAGTCCTGTTACACAGATCAGATTTTCAGAAAAAGTTGGATTATTAAATGGCAAGCGCCAGTATTTTCTTTTTTTCAATGTCTGCTTTTATCTTTACCCTTCAAGTAACAATGCAGTGCAATATCAATTCAATACCGCTGCTACAAAATAGTTAATAAAATGCTTCATAGCATGTAGGGAGGGCGTTGAGCTGAACCAGCAACTGCGGTGAAATGGTTCATTATAATCTAATTGTAATAGTGGCACACACCTCACCACAGTGGGTGACACACTTGACTGAGAGTGGAGACCCTGGAGGGGGAGCCTCTTATGCTGTTGAGTGTGTGTTTGCCCCTGAATATATTGGTCAAACTTCACTCTGATCCCACAGTGGAGAGTCCCCATAACAGGACACTGACAGACGGGTCAGCCACAAGGGTCTGGGCTTTCCTGGGGCGCCGACAGACCAAACAAACAAAAGGGATTTGAGAAAAGTCCCCCCTTTCATGTGACAGTCCCATCTCCAAAGTCTCTCACATGGCTATGAATATAATATGGATCCTGACTTCAATGTCCTTGATTGATGGATTGATTAATTGATCAATTTATGGGTATTAGATGTACTGTGGAATATCCGTGAGTGAAGAACTACAGCAAGCACTTAACTTTTCTGTAAGGAACTGAAAAATATCGTCTACCTTGGTTTTTCCTCATGTTTTCTCCTCATTGTCTGAAAGTATCTTCAGTGATCATACACAGATAGTAGCAAACTGGGATGCTTATTGTAATATTTCTGCTGTTTTGACTTCCAGGTGTGCCATTTAATTGTTACCATTTCAAAGCTGATTTGTCTTTGAAGAAACTCCATAGATTTCTTACTAAGCTCTGAAAACATGATTGATAAAAAAGAAATTCTTTCGTAAGCATTTAAATCCACTAACAGAAACATTGATGTGACACAGGTAAATTGATGAGCTAATGAAAAAGAAGTTGATGCAAACAACCCATAAGGAATTAAATTACATTATTTGCAAGCCAAGATCTCCTGGTGAGGAAAGTGGTTTTAGTGCCCCGAATTTTTTCCTCATTAAAAGAAAATCTGAAATAATATTTTGTTTGTGAAATAACCCTCCTTATGAAAAGGCTGTTCTAGATCTCTGCAGATCTAGTTTCAGACAGATACTTGATTTTGGAAATTAATTTTACTTATCAAAAAACTATTAATAGAATTTGGACTTAGAGTTTGCCATTTTTTAGTGATTTAATGGAGAACTCTGATTTGCATCATCTTCTTTTCACACCTGCAACAAAAAATATTTTACTCCATGTCAAGCCTGTACTGTAGTTGGTAATTCTTTGTAGTTGAAAATAAGAGAAACACTCTTATGTCTGTCTGTCTGTCTGTCTCTTTTCCTTCCTGGACTGCTGAATGCAACACCTCATTTGTATTTATTAGTTAGAGCTACTTCTCTGTCTTTTTATTCTGCCTTTCTGCCTTCTATTATATGCCTTTTTAATTAAATCTTATTCTGTCCTTTCATTACTTATTAATGTTTTCATTGGCAAGCGTGGTTTTCACTCTCCTCGCAACAGCAGAGTCAATTTATTTCAATAACCTTATTTAGACCTAGTTATCAGCAATAACACAAATAATCCATTTGTTAATTACGTGAATTGAAGTGACAATTTCAGAACACATATTTCTAACATAAGGTCAAATGGTCATACTTGGAATGTGGCTTCTGCTCCATTAGCAAACATGCTGACTATTAATGTGACAGCATCTGATAGAAATTATTTACAACTTTTTACTAGGAACATTTGAGGTAGGTAACTAAGTGGGGATGTTTTCCCTATATGTCCATTATGAAGGAGACTTTGAACATCCAAGTTAACCTCCTCATTTTTGCCAGACCTCTAAAACACCCTACACTGGCTCTATGGGAGCTCAGACTCCTAGTTTAGGTGCCTGAAGTCAGGCAGAGCAAACAACCTCTTTTCTATGTCCCTGCAAATCACCAGATCTCATCTAACAAAGTATTGACAAAGACACCTTGAATGTGCCTCTTCTTTTAGCCACATTCTCATGGAGAAGTTTTCTGGTGATACTTCCAAACTTCTGTTATCTGTAAACCTTTATCCACATTTTGTCCTGACTGCTACATTGCTACATTTTTTGTAAATTTGCCTTCACTGAGTAATGGTTTGAAGAAAAGGCTCTCATTTTTTGTACTTTGTCTCAGTTCCTCATCTTCTTTACATTACCAGTTTCTAGCACTTTCACTCCTACCCTTACAAATAACAGTAGATTTTAATATCTACAATTTCCTTCAGAAAATATTTAACAAGTAAGATGTGAAAGAACCTCATTTTGTATACTTTCTCCAGTTTTCTGATAGCTTTTGTACACAGTGAGCAATTTAGGCAACATCATTTCTTCTTTCTGGTATTGGCAAAGACATAACTACTTCTAGTTCTTCATTATGCCATAATGCAGAAGAGTGCAGGTAAAAGATTACTACCTTTTTCTTGGCTTCAATCATGTGGTCTAGTTAAGATTATAGGAAATCTTAGTGGGCTGACATCTGTGACGTGGCTACTGATAAGCTGTGATTCCAACGGCTGCCAGGATCACCATGGCTTGCTGGTGATCACATTGGTCTGAAAGGGAGGAGCACACACAAGATAATTTACAAGAATCTCTTGCTTTCAGAGAGGCTGCAACACAAGACCGAGGGGCTCTGTATGGAAGGCAGGGACACACTTCTGCCAAACACTGAGCTCAAGTGCCACCAGCAGCTTTACAGTTGCAATCCAAACCAAAACAGTCTGTAAAGTATAAAAGTAGCTCACAGCAGTGAAAAGTTGCTGAGTAGTAAGTGCATGGGTATACAAAAGGAAATGATTTTGAAAACAAACTATTTCAGTGCTTGCAAGAAGGGAAAGGTGAACTTTTCCAGAGAGGTTATTGGATCTTTGAACTATCCTTTCCATCTGACTCAATGCTCTGTTTCAAGCTCCTCTTCTGTAGCTTACTGGCTCTGGACTAATTATAGGTTAATACGTTAAGAACCAGTTACACAGAATTGCCTTCTGTACAGTGGATGTCACACACCAGCCTTTGGCTGCTCTCCCCACCGCAACATCAGCCTGCTTGTGTAAGCGGTAAAATAGACACACTGCACAGTGAGGACAAACAGGCATCGCCACAGCAGCCACAGCCCCACAGTAGCACAACCACAAAACTAGCATTCATAAAATAAGGAATGATATACAAAAAGCTGCCTGCGCTGAAAAATAGACTTTTCAGGTGCTGGAGTTGTTAAATATAAGTGAGAGAAGCCTGGTTCCACAGGAGTTAGCAGTGATATCTCTGCGGCTGAAATACTGTGATGACATGACATTTTATGGCAATACAGCACTAGAAGACAATCCTTTTAATGTATTGACATCCACTCAAAAACTGATGTAGAAAACTGAATACTGAGAAGACACGTTGTATTTAATTGTTGTATCTGAGAAAAACAAAGCTTTCCAGAGAAGCAGCTGCACTTTACTTATTGATTCTGTAGTGTTCTCAGTTTCCCAGAGGTTCCTATGCATAAGACTGAATAGACTGGGTCGTGTATCAGTTACAATTACATGGACAGAGAGTTCTCCAAGTCCCTTGGCTGTGTATAATGTCACACATGCTTTAGCATCCCATTGTCTCTTATACTGAGGCATTGTCTCTGGGGCAGGATTAGTGGTAAATGACCAACTCAGCCAGGCAACTCTACACCGGTATGTGGTATTGTGGATGAGGGAAAATTTAGAGACACAACACCCAATGTAGAATGAACATCGCCGAGGACAAACATGAGAAGAAAATTAGACAGGTGTTTCTTACACAGAAAATCAGTGGTTTCCATTATTTTGTCTGTTATCGCAGTGTCATGTGCTTTTCAAGAAGGTAATATAAGACACATTTTTAAACATTGCTATTGATTTTTCAGTGTAACTTTTTCTCACACCCAAAACATGTTGCATAGTCATCTTGTAAGCAAAAAATATTTCTTACTGTATGTATATCTCCATGTAGAGCATTTCTAACCAAGGAATAGAGCAATAAGTCTTTGATAAAGAGCATACTAAGTTGATAAAGGTTTTAATCCTTATTTCTGGCCTTCTGTTGTTTTAATTTGTGGTTACAAAAATTATCGCTTGCTAAGAACATTTTCCTGTATTATTTTGGCGTTTTAGTTACTTAGTCTGTAAATATACAAGACATTTAACCTGAGTTTAAAGAGATGTCGTGTGGGTATGATAGGAATATATAGGATACTGAAGATAAAATATATATACAGATGTTACATTTTACTTGTGTACATCACCTTCTGTCACTGATAAAACACAAAATACAGTGTTAAACTTCTGGATTTTGCAAGGGGAAAGTGCATTGCACCAAAATAATATTTCCATTTATTAATTTCTTAATAAACCTGCAAATGCAAATACAGAATTACATCAGTTTTGAAAATATTTAAACATTCATTTAGCAGAACTATTGAGCAATAGACTTGCTGTTATCCCTTAACCAAATTTCCTTACTTGCTGATACAGCTAGAACTTTTTAAGCTTAGTACAAACTAGTCCCTTTTCAATATTTTTTGCATTCATAAAGACATACCTCTCTCTGATTGATATTCCTTTTTCTCAACCTGTACAATATTCACTCAAGCTGAATTTGCATATATGTAGTTTCTCTATAGTCAGAAGGAAATGGCACACTCCACCCTGGATAATCACCATCATCATCATCATCATCATCATCATCATCAAAAAAAGAAACCAAGAAAAAAATTTAAAACTTCCAGAGAGGTGTTGTTATGGGCTCAAAAAGCAAGTTGACAACAGAGGAAAATAATATCAAAAGAGATCAAACAAAAGTACATCTCTCATGCCTGGGGAAGCCCAGGAGCCACAGATGGTCAAAACCTGGGAAATTATATTGAGAAGTATATATGGGTACCTTGCTGTTTTGTTCCTCCTGAAGCACCCATGCTGGCTATTTACAGAGAGGCAGTAATGAAGTAGATCTATCTCTTTGTTCTTTATGTTCTGCATAGTATGCAATAAAGTTTAGATACCTAAGATGTAGGAGAAAAAATGAGAAAGTAATTGTACCATAAAGATATAGTGTAATGCTAATTTCTGAAAAGCACTCCAGGAACCATACAACAAGGCAATGAGCCATATGGTACTCACTGTTTGAGATGAAAACCCACTCCCTGAAATGCTAAAAGTTAATCATGTAGATTATTTGCTGTTGGCTCTTGATGGTGATTTGGCATTTGACCAGTGAGTAATTCACAGATCAGGAGGGAGGTTTGCTTCCTGATTAAATGGATAACAAACATTTAAACAGATGCTCAACATGAATGCAAACCAATAGTAATGTACTTCCACTGTGAACTTTTGAAATTTATGGATAATATCACAGATACTGCATAGCTGCTAAAATGCTTACTGGCAATAGCTGATTAGATCACACAGATAAAGAGAAACAGCCATTCTAGTTTTATGTATAAGGGTATACATAGTTTTATGTATAAGGGTATACATACATTCCTTTCATTGTCAGGGTCCTCATTAGGCCTGTCCCTCTCTGGAGTAGCCTCATAACATGTAGCAAAACCCATATATATAAATTTAGTACCTGAGTTATTTTCACTAATTTCCCTGAGAAAAGACACTAGTTTTGTAGACAATGTTTCCAACTTGTTTCCAGCTTGTTTCCACAGAGTACCATGCATTATCTGCAAAAGTTCTTAAAGAAATCATGCTTGAATGAAGATAGGTAATATATCTCTTACAGCACCAGCATTTTAGGGCTTGCTTTGCCTTGGGCAAGATTGTTGCTGAGATTTCAGTGTGACTCATGAGCTTGTAGTAGAGAATCCAAACTGTATAATCTATGAATTTTAATTTTTTTTGTCTCTACTAAATCTCAGAATTTTTTGCACAATTAACATTTCTCTCCTATCTAATTGAACCTTAGTACATAATTTCTAAAATTCAGTGAAGACCTTATTAAGCAAAAATCGGAATGATGCAGATTATATGGGTTACCATGAGCATTGTTACAGAAACTAAGATGTTGTTAGTCATACGTTAATGTCAGAAAAAAAAATTCAGGGTCAGTGACAGTGGAAAGGACAATTTCAAGTAACCAGAGCTGCTGATGGCTTCTACATTGAGTACAGACACTCAGTTATAAAAGTTTTCTCCAAAACTGAAAATATGGAATTATTTTTATACAAAAGAACAAGCTCTGACAAGGCAAGCACTTACAGTAATCAGTATTTTAGAAGGAGAGTGCCTAAATGTGTATAAATTATTTCCCAATGAAAGGGCATAGGAACATCTAAATTTTTTTCTAAATGTTACTTTTGAAAATAAGGAGAAGAATATGTTTACAGGCATAGTTTGGCATCACTGACAAAAACCAAATATGTAGACAAGGAGAATGTTCAAGTAAAGAATATTCAGGTAAAGGTAATGTTGCTTCCTCCTGTCATAGTCGCTTGTGAATACCTTCACAAGGTATTCTAAACCTAATACACTGTCCGAGTAAGCCATCGAAAAGACATTTGGAGGATGCTGAACTCCTAGTTTGTTGTGGTGACTGAAACATCTCGGAGAAGCCAAGAGGTTCCCAGGGCAGCATCAGGCTGGTGGGACAACTCTGAGGTATGAAATAACCTCTGAGTGTTGGTTGAGTGGTCTCTCCCTAAAAATATGTTAATCTTCCTACCTTGGTTGGTTGTTGTATCCCTGACTCCGCCCTTCCCTTTTCCCCATTGGTTCTCATTGTATCACACGCTCCACCCCTCCATTCTTCCCATTGGATGTTGTCTTATCTCCCTGCCTTCTGCCTAACCCTATTGGGCCTAGATCTCTATATCCGTGGTCACTCACAGTGGTTCTTCCTCTTTTGTTGCTGGACCACTTCAAAAATAAAGCCTAGGAATTCCATGCCTCTGGGCTCTCTGGGTTCTTTGTCTCTGGTAACACATGAGCTATCAAAAGCTCTGGGGGTGTGTGTGTGTGACTGGGCTGTCCACCAGCACGGGTGAGAGAAAAGGTGTGCCTGCACGGTGTCGAATGCAACAGCCGGAAGTGTCTGTCTGAGCAATTGAGACACTTCCGGAACACTCAGAGACCTAATCTCACCCCACAACCATCCCGCGTTACTAGTTATTCCATTAAATTTAGAATTCTGATTTTAAAAAGCATGGGAGGAACATTAACACAGAACGACTGAACTTTCAAAAAGGAAATTTAACCAAGATTGACTGCAATTAAAAAAACAGTGGGACATACATAAAGAAAAATAAAGTCCCCATTGGGGAAGGAAACAAGATAAAATGGACAGCAATATAGTAATTACCTAGACACCAAGGACACAACGTTAAATTTTTTAAAAGAGTGGGAATGTAATGATGAAGTAATAGTGAATTCAACCAAGAAAATTCAGTTAGTATTCCAAATAATTTATAGGAATGCAAAAAGAATAATGGTTTTATGACAAGTACATGGTATGACAGTAACACCAACCAGTGTGCCCTTGTGGCCAAGAAGGCCAGTGATGTCCTGGGCTTCATTAGAAGGACTGTTGCCAGCAGGAGGAGGAAGGTGATCCTGCCCCTCTACTTGGCTCTGGTGTGGTCACACCTGAAGTGACAGGTCCAATTCTGGACCCCCTGACACAAGCGAAACACAGAGATACTGGAGAGAATCTAATGAAGGGCCATTAAAATCATTAAGGGGCTGGAGCATCTCTCCTATCAGAAAATGTGGAGAGAGTCGGGACTGTTCAGCCTAGAGAAGAAAAGCCTCAAATAGGAACTTTATTAATGTTCATAAATACCTAAAATGAGGGGGCAAAGAGGAGAGATCCAGGCCCTTTTCAGTGGTGCCCATGACAAGAACAAAGAAAATGGACACAAACTGAACATGAGGAAACATAATTTCTCTGTGAGGCTGGCTTAGCACCGGCACAAGTTGTCCAGGGAGGTTGTGGAGCCTTCCTTCTTAGAAATATTCCAAAGCCTTCTGGACATGGTCCTGGGCCACTGTCTCTAGGTGGCTCTGCTTGCAGCAGGGTGGTTGTATCATTGCTTCCTTCCCACCTGAGGTATTTGGGGATTTTGAATAAGGAAAGGTGTTGGAATCATGAACAAGTGGGAGGTGTTCACCAAACAGGAAATATTGTCTACCTGAGCACTTGGACAATGGGACTTCTGGTGTCAAGAAAGGAACTATTGATAAAAACATCTTTAAAAGAGGTAGCATGCATTTGGAGGATACTTGCATAAATTCAGTCTTTGATTTAGTTCACAGCCAAAGGAAGGAAGATCAGACGAACGGAGTTACTTAAGACACAGCTGAGACACACACATGAGACACATGTGTCCTAAAATTAGTAACAAGAGCAATGCATTTACTGAGAGTATTCTATCTTATACAGCTAGAAACAAATTAGGCCAAAAATCAACAACAAAAACTTGAAATATTTATATAACAATAAGCTCTAGAAATAAAATAATTATACACATATATAATTATATAATAATCGCATATCAGATGAAACTAGATGCAATAGAAATAACATAAACCTGTGTTGCATTCTTGCTTAAAGGCCTTATCCCATGTAAAGGACTTCTCATTTGCAATTCTGTAGCCAGCTTTTGACTTTTAGCTCTGCAATTGCTCAGGTTGTCCTGGCCAATATTTTCCAGAGCTTCTCTGACAGTAATTTTCCTTTGCTCTGGTTCTGTTGCACCTGCAAATTTTAGAACTATTGTTAGTGCAGGCTCCAATGGGAAGTCACCCTGCAAATGCATCTCAGCATCCTTTGTGCACCAAATGGACTCTCAGGACTCTTGGAAAGGTCTAAACATAACCATAATGAATTCTGCCAATGACTTGTGTCCATGTGGGACTTTGCTGAACGGAGAAGCAAAGGAAACTGGTGAGAAGCCCTAGAGATCTTGTGTTTGTGAAGGCTGTGTGGAGCTTGTAGGCAAACAAAAGACTGAAGCAGAATCGTGAAGCCTGAGAGGCACATTAAAATTAGTCATATTGCAGAGAGGTC
Source organism: Acanthiza pusilla (assembly GCA_036630365.1). Taxonomy (NCBI): domain Eukaryota; kingdom Metazoa; phylum Chordata; class Aves; order Passeriformes; family Acanthizidae; genus Acanthiza; species Acanthiza pusilla. Next base: position 67,064,621 of record JAXCHO010000034.1, on the reverse strand, counting down.
AGTAAAGAGACCTCTATCTAGAAAGCCAAGATATACTGAGATAAATGGATGATTTTTGAAAGCTAAACTAAGCTGTATCTTTAAAGAAAACAAAGAAAAATTTACAACAGATAACAGATTTCCCAGACCTGTATCTGTGTGGGAAAAGAGGTCAAGGAATAAAGAATCACTATGCCATGCTGTGATGACTAGGTACAGTCTAAAGATAATCAAAATATAGTCTCAGACAAGATTAATATTTTACTTTCCTTCTCAGTAAGAATAATTATACTGAGCATAAGGGCAAAGACAGGATGGAAAATGGGAAATGAGAGCACAGAAACAAATAGGACTTCAACCAAAGTATAATCAAACTTTAAGACAGCCTGCTGTGTTGCAGTGTGCTTTGTGGGAAACTAGTATTTGAGCTGGATAAGGAAGAGATTAGAACAAAAGTTGAATGACCTTGAGGACCCAAGCATTACAAATGGGAAGGAATTCAAGACTGTGAAGTGTAGGGTCATGCACTCAGAGACTAATAACAGGAATATCTGTTATAAATTTGGGAGTTCATAATTGAGAATGACAGAGGAGGAGGAAAACTTGTGTATGCTGATCAGTCACAGGAAACCTGGATGATGTGATGTGTCTGTGAAAAAGGCAAGGAAGGATATTTCCACACAGAAGAAATGAAATAATAGTGCCTTTATATGAATCATTGGTAGGGCTCCATGTATAACTGTAGTTGTCCATGTCTAGGGAAGCAGGATTCTGAATGGGGCAAAGGCACTGAAGGTCTATTAGGAAGATCACAAAAATAAAGTCCTTTTGTATGAAAAGTGACAGCAACTTTATTTTTTAACAAATCAAAGGCTGAGCTACTCTCTCTAAAAATGTCTTTAGAGTGTTTTTTTCATTCAACACCAGGAAGATACTACAGCTGTTTAAACTAAAGGACAGAGGTGAAACAAGATGAAGTAATAAATTAACTATGTCAGTATTGAAGCTGCAAATTAAAAGAAGATTTTTAATTACAAACATGAGACAATAAAGTGCATTTTTAGTAAAAGTTTTAGGGGCAAAACTGAAATATTTTTATTCGGAGTTTCTGCAATTTATGAGAGGAAGTGTATGAAGTTGCATTATTCCAGATTTTTGTAGTCTGTCATCTTGGAGGTCCTTTCAGTCTTTTTTAGAAAAGATCTAAGGGCAAAACTGTCATTCACCCTCATTGCCTTCTGTGAAAGATCCCAGCTAGTCATGATATCAGTGAAGTTCTGTCAAAACAGATCAGTGTGTACAAATATTTTGCTAATTCTGCTGATTAGTTATTTTTCAATAAGCTGTTGTGGGGATGAGGACAGCAGCACAATTTGAAGAGAAAAATTAAATGTAGCAAGTCCCTCAAATGATAACTATGGATGATACCCAGACATCTTTCCTTCAAAGCAGAGAGCTTTCTCTATCCTTTCAGAAAATGTGTATGTGGAAGGTGTTGAACTATGGTCCATAAAGGAAATGTATTAGGCAAAGAAACAGAACAAATAGCAAGTTACGCAGATTTCAAAGGTACTGCCATAGTTTTTTCTTCAATCCAAAGTTGTAGTAAGTAAGCCCTTTATTTTTGTGTCTGTGTATCTATCAAAAGGATATTCTACTGTTTCTGGTTGCCACATGCCCAAGACTGTGGTAAATGCTGAGTGACATCCTAAAGAAATTGTTCTTCTTGACTATGGGTAGATAATAGCAGAGAGTATGGAGGTTGAGGACTTTACACAATCACATGCACACACATGCAACATGCACAAACATTTACACACACCCCAGACAGCCCATATATCACCTTCTTGAGCAGTTTGAGTGCTTGAAACATGTAGTCTGTCTTTGGTCCCCAGATAGTAATGTGTCATATAGCTCATAGGACCAAGAAGAAAACATGGAAAACACAGGAAACCACACAGCCCCAATAAAAATGTGTTTACTTCTTTCTTTTAACCCTATCAGAAGATAGACCTCCTCAACTATGATCCTTATGGGACCCTCCCGATTTGAGCTATTCTATAATTCCATGCTTTTGTGATCTATACATACCTTTAATTTATCAAAAATCTGTATACTATTTTAAAGTATTTGATTTTTATTTGTATAGAAAATTATCTTTCGTACTTTTCATAATGGAAAAATACAACACCCAGCCCATCCCCTTGGTAGATCTGATTTCTCTGACAGTCTTTGTCCCAGCTGTCAGAATTGTGGTGGGAAAGGATAATAAACTTTCACTCAGACTGGGCTGACTAAAAGGTATCTTATCTAAATGAGTGCAATTACAGCTTTATTCTAAACTGTCTCCTGATCCCGTGTCTGAATGCTGTTGTGTTTGGCTTGGTTATACAAGCTTTTACAGCAAACGTTAACATTCAAAGAGCTGGCCTGTCAGAGAACTTAGGCATTTTCCTAAGTTTAAGAAATTACTTCAGTGAGGCATCTCTAGTTAGACCTGTGTGTAAGTATCTGGCTGAATCAGAGCCAAGGTGTTTGTGAGTGTAATTCTTGCCAGAGAAAGGCATCTTTTCTGTGTCTGCCCAAACCTGTCCCACAGAGTTCAAAGACAGATTACACATTTCTTATCTTCTGTAAACTCCTTTGGGTCACCTTATTCCTCCAAGTCTATCACAAGTTCTTTCTGATTTTTAAGATAAGTTATTGGCAAAGACATACTTCCTGGAGAGGCATCCCTGGACCAACCAGCAACATGCCTTTTCAAAATGATGTCTGATTCTAATAAATAAGCAATAAAATATATCTGTATGTTTACAGAATCATAAAATATATCCAGCTGGAAGGGATCCATTATTAAATACATCTTAATATATTTGAAATATGAAACCTTATATCAACTATTTAATGTAAGAAAATAAATAATAGAGTACAATAAAATGATCAGGAACCTGGCAACCACGTGATGTGGAAGAGCTGCAGACATGGTCACATCTCAATGATTAGATTTTTAAGTTAAAAAAATGGATTGGTGTGTAGAGTACTTCCTGAGGATAACAGGTCTTCTGAGAGAAGAGGGAATAGGAAGCAAAGAGGGCCCCCTTTTTTTTAACACTTGCCATCTCAAAATGTACTGAATGGAGAACGGTTACGTATCCTTTTGAGGTGTCTTTTTCCAAATTTCAGTCACTATCCTACAGCACATATGCTGCACCTGGAAAAAGCACAGGGAGAGGCTGTGAAGGGTGAGCACCCAGGGCTATATTTCTACTTGGCAGAAGCTACAACTCCTCCTGTTCTCATGGCAGAAGGCAACAGAGCATGAGGAGCATTTAGCACAGTCTTGACCCTGCTAGCAAGGTGTAAATCAATTAGCTGTTGAGCTAGCAGCCTAAGGCTGTAGAATGAGGGAGAAAAATCCATGGCTATCCTGATTTGGATCTTAGGATGTTGTTTTGGTTTGGTTTGTTTGTGGGGGAGGGGTTTCTTTGTTGGTTGGTTGTTTGTTGGTTGGTTGCTTTGGTGTGGTTTCAGTTTGGTTTTGGTTTGGCTTGGTTTGGTTTTTGGTTGCTGGTTTTCCTCTTTTTTTTCTCCCGCAGGGAAAGCTCTCCTGGGCAGCAAGCTATCAATTTTCAATCCTAGTTAATAATATCAATGTATCTGATATGTAAATGTTTCCAAATAAGAGGCTAATTCTGAACAGCACCAAATTCCTTCAGCTGTCAGCAATTAAGACGGATTGTTCAACACCTCAGAGGTCTTATTTTATGGAAGTATCAGTTATATCATCTGCACTGATTAATTAAGATCCACCGAGGATAAAATTCTGAACACTCTTACTTTTCAAAGTACTCCCCACACTGAGTAATGACTATTTTCCTGGGTAAACTTTGCCAAGACTGGGATCTTAATAAAGAATTTAGGGCTCTAAAAGGCAACATTTACTCATATGAATTATGCCATTTTACGGCAAAAGTTTCAAACTGCTACTCACATGAGTAAGAATTGCAGTTCATCCATCATTAGGAAAGCCATCAATAAATAAGTGTTAAAATATAAATACATGGTCATATCCTCAGTACTGAAAAGAGGACCATTTTAAAGTGTACTAATAATTTAGCCTGCCAATAAATGTTCTTAATGAAACCCTTCAGACTAGTGTTGGAATAATTTTGCTTGATACAAGTGGAAAAATAGTGCATATTAACCTGATGGGGGGGTCACTCGAGGCAATATGCTTGCTTGTGTGTTTGAGAGGTTCTTCATGTAAAAGAGAAATATTCAGTAACAGAAAAAGAGAAATGTCACTTAAAACATTAAAAAAATCAAATATTGAAAGATATTTAAAATATTTGCAACTCTGATCATCTTATTGTTTTTACATATTTCTTTTGTGTGAAGAGTGCTGTTTGTTGAAGAACAGAGAGTCTGCATGTGATTAAATTTCAAATGTTTTCGTATTTAATGCTCAGGTATATTGTGAAGCATATTCAAATGAAAAGCAAAATGTTCATTACTTTCCTCTTGCCCTTAAATTTTGGAATGATGTTGCTTTTATTCATACAAGGGCAATTTTTCTACCCCACACGAGAAGTTTGTGCAAGAAACTTGCCAAGACAAGATGGCTTTTTGTTATGTTTAGCATGACCTTATAAACCGGATTGTAAAACAGTTAGAGAGTTGTCTACAGAAAACCATGAAGCCTCTGCTCCTACTAATTTCAGCTTTGTCTGCCAGGCCTCCCACCCTTCAAGACTGCAATTGCTGCAAACTTTCCTTCAGGATATAATTGAAAATTACTTCACAAGTTGTTTTCTTCACCTGCATAAAGATTTCCTGCTTCTCTTCCTTCTGTGTTTCTGCTCTTAGACACAAAGGAAACTGTGGCGAGTGCCACGTTTCTGAAAGAAAGAAAGTCCAATTCCTGCCTCAGTTGTCAAATAGGATGGGTTTTAAAACACAAACAAGGATGGTGAAACTCTGCAAGTTCATGGGTAGATTGCTCCCTCTCCTGGCAACCTTCCATATTGCAGAACAGTTTTTTAACCAACTAATCAGGCTAGCTATTGATTATTATTTTTGATCGCTTCTTATAAAAAAGTCATAAAACTTAAAAAATATTTCATAGTAAGATCTGCTCTCTAGTACTGCACTTTAGCAGGTACATTAAGGAAAAGAGCATTACTAAACATATCTACTGAACAGATCTGATGATATTTCTGAAGGCCGGCCTACAAATAAACCTGCCATTTTTTTGTGGAGACGGTTTTGAAGCAGGCACACAATAATTTTTACCTGCTTCTACAGAAGAGAAGGAAGGAAACTTATCTTGGGTCTACATATATTGGAATGTCACTTTACAAGGACATCTGTTATGTGCTCCATTTCATAATTTCAACCAACCCAAGGTCATATTTGGTTCTCAGAGTTCTCTATGCCCTGTTTCTAATCAAATCTGAGGCTTCCCTTTTCCTTACTTGTGATCCAGAACTAGTCAGAAACCTGTAGCTCTGCAGAATTTCCAGTCAACAATGTACCAGTAGCAAAAAAATCAGTATTTTCAGTGTAGCCAGATTTTATTATGAAGCTCAAAATAAACTATTTTCTTTGCCCTGAAAGCTCAAAAGCTTGGAGCAAAAGCCATCTATGATCAATTTTTAAGTTAATACCATGAGTGAGGATTTGATTTATGAGGGTTTTGTTTGTTTTCTAAAATTTGGAACTGATATTATTATCTGAAATATTTTACTTCTGATAGAACAAGGTTATCTATTTTTGGCTAGTTTTGAAAATGATAAAAATAATCCTGAAAGTCCCAACATACCAAAAACAATAAAAGATTATGAGTCAGACTCATTCATTCATTTTGAGAAAGGGATATTTAATATACTTCTCCTTACAGTTGAATATATCCCGAGGAGACCATTTCTCTTCCTATTTCAAGTTTGATCACAATTGATCACACAATTGATCAGAACTGATCACAATTTCTGTGGCAGTTCAGTTGTCCTGGGTGTGTAGGAATGCCTCACATCTACATTCAAACCTCTGAGTTTAGGAAAAAGTCTCACCTGAATGAGGCAGTAACCTGCATTTAAAATATACAACAAATTTATGTTAAGAAAAAGAAGTATTTAGTTGCCATTCAGAAATCTGATGAATATTTTACTCCCAAGAAAACAGAGCACCTAACTGGTGTAGATTTCACTATACTTTATGAGAGTTTGGGGAAACTGAGGAAGTTTTTCAAAAGCTTTTAAATGAATCATTCTTGATTACAGATCAGACACTTTGGCAGTTCCATTGTAGGAGATCAGAAGGTGATTGGAGTTATGGATTCAAAGATATGCAAAAACCTCTTGGAAGATGTAAATTTGTCTTTGGGGAAGGATCTGTCAAGATGTATATTTCTCTCTAGACAGAAAGACATCATGAGGGAAATCAAAAAAGAAAGAAACCAGGAAGTGATCACACCAAATGGGCTAACAGTAAAGAAAACTTGAACAGGAAAGGATACAGGAAAGGACTTAGAACAAACTAGAGGGAGAAAAATATTGCAAAGCACAGATTATTATGAGGTAACAGCACAAGGAAAACCTGACATCTACCAATTTACAATCACAGCAATATCTGAGAAGTGCTTCTCAGAAAATACAGATTCTGAGTGACTTACTGAAAATACCTGTTTAGTTACCCATGATTTCTGCAAGTAAATAAAATTTCCAATACTCGGTGATTTTCCATCAAAAAAAGAAAAAAACAACGTAGAAAGATAAGGAATTGCACACAGCTTTAAAAATCTGACAAGTAGAACTGCTATAATGCCAAGTTCTATTGCAACTAGTTGAAGGTCTCCTTATGAAAACTAAACACCACAAGATGGAATGTTCAAAATTAAACAGATCTTTTTGTGAGTAAAACTGGGTTTTCCATGATGCATCTGCTGTTTCCAGGGTATCATAGGCAACAATCCAGTGAGAAACATTGCAGAACTGAAACTTAAGTCCACACAATAGTGAAACTTTTGCCAGGAGCTGAGAGCTCAAATGCCCATCAGCTTCTATGGAAACTCTGAGCATCATCTCAATTAAAAAAAAAAACAAACAAACAAAAAAAAACCCCAACAACAACAAAAAACCCAGCAACTTGTGCCTCAAATGTCTTTCTGGTCTGCAGGGAAAGTTTTGCTCAAGGGAATGATTTCTATTTGATATAAAATGTCTAACAAGTGCAACAAGTACCGTTAAGAACTTTTAAAACTAGATGAAATGTTAAAAACAAAAGACCTTCTGATAAACACATAAATCTATTTTCTGTGAGACAGTTGGGACCAGATTTATTTTCATTCAGTGGTTTTAAGGGTTTTTTCTTTCATTCTTATGGATCCTCTGAGTCAAAACCAAAACCAGGCTTGTTTTCTTTTATAATAAGATTTAAATAGATTAAGATAAATATTTGTTTTGCACAGGTTGCTTCAAATAATTAGTATAAAAATGATCAGAGGTAGCCTTTGAAGTTCATAACCCATAAGAGGAAGCGATGAAATTTCACACTGGTGTTGGTGCTAAAGATTCCCTGAGCAGGCTGGCAGTAGCTCAATAACATTAAGACAGTGAGCACTAGAAAGTAGGAGGATCAAGATACACTTAAATGAAAATCTGACATCTGGTAGACATAGTAAAATCTCTGCCACAAGGTTTTTGATGTAAGAATACATTTAGGACATGTTTCTGATAAATTTTTGAAAAAGAAACTTGGTGAATTTTCTCTTTTCCCTTCCTTCCTTCCTTCCTTCCTTCCTTCCTTCCTTCCTTCCTTCCTTCCTTCCTTCCTTCCTTCGAAAAGATTTCTGCAAATGTTACCACAGCTGTAACTAGTGCTGCATAAAAATAAACCATTTCCTTTTTAAGAACCTGTTTCTTTTCTGTTTGCATAGACATTTAGAAAACCATATCAGCATCTGCATGAAAAATGGTAGAAAATTTATCAGAATTGTCTCAAATATTCCTTTATAGCAGACCTGGACTATACATGAAAAGTTTCAAAATTAGTGAGGATCCCTCCTGAAAAAATAACTAAACTACTTTTCAACCTTATTTCTTTAATGAACAATTAGTTGCTTACATAAATAACAATTTTAGCTTTGTGTGATTTATTTGTGTTCCTGCATGATGCTGAATTTCCCACTCTTGATTTCTGGATCATTGTTCAAACCTTTTTCAGACACAGTCTGTAGTAGCTCCTGTTCTTCTAGTCTCAAAGTTTCTCCTACTTCTGAGTTGGTATTGCATGTCACTGAAGCAAGACCACAGCAGAGCACCTGCCCCCTACTGCTGAGTGAGCCAGGCCTGTGCCATGCTGCTGTCAGCGACCCACCTCTGGGTATTGACCACTCTTGCTCCTCGTCCTCATCACATAAGTACCATTCATTGAGATGAAGAAGTAGTTACTGTATTAGGAAATCTGTACGGTCCCTGTCCCAGTTCCACTCCCTGGTGTTTTTCCACCATTCTTTCTCATTTTTTTTTCCCAGTCCCTGGTGTTTTTCCACCATTCTTTTTCCTTTTTTTTCCTCTATTGAAAATTAGCTATGCCATTTCTTCACCTGCTCAAACCCAAACAAGTCTCCTCATCTAACATCCAAACCAAGTGTCACTGGAATTCATTCTTACTCTTGCACTGGGAGAAACTTCAGTATTTTCTTCTCAGTTAAATTCTGTTACATTTCCCAGAAAGAAACCTGAATCACTGAAAATAAACAGCAGCATTTACTCTAAACAAGTGCTTATCCACAAATGAAAAAGCTCCAATGGATTTCTTTAATGGTGAAATTGAGCACATATGAAGGTCTGATATATAAAGTAAAAACTTGCTCTAGGTTCAAAAATCTCTTGGAACAGAGATTCCAGACTTTGAAAAACAAGAGAAATCCATTTTGAAGAGAATTCTATATTCTCTGCTGATAGGTCTCCTTGCTTATTCTGTCTATTTAGTCTTCTTATAAACACGGTCCTGATGTAGGCGTACACCATGTTAATTCTTATGCTATTTTTTGTGTGTTTTTCCTTGAACAGATGATCATAACATAGCCAACCCTGCCTGCCCAGGCACTGTGTGGCCAGCAGCTTCTCATTGTTTATTTTATTGGTCAATCATACTGCATGAAATTATTCTTTGCTTTGTTTCTGTGTTGGGTTAATACAAGTTACTGTGAAGGGAGAACTATTTTCAACAAAATATGTAGATATTTTAACAGCAGCAGTCTGGACATTGCAGTATAGACAAACGATAAGGAAGTTGTCTGCCCCATAAAGAAAAATCTGATCCCCTGGGAGCCCAGTTTACCCCTTTAGGCCCAAACTAAAAAATGCTAAGATTTCATTCTGATGAGCCACAGAAACTGCTATTTGTAAAGGGTAGGAAATTTTTGGCCATGTAGAATGATTATTTGCTGGCTCTTTTTAATTTTCCTGTTAATGTAGTTGTCTACTCTTCCCTGCTCCGTTCAAGTAGATGACTGAAGTGAATGTAGCAGAATTCTGCAAAATCACAAGAGTCATAAAAAGAATAGATGTGAATCGGCTCTTGACTCTCATTTCCTGGATAAGATCTGAGGAAAGGAGGAGCATCAAATGAACCCATCTAGCTGGAGCTGTTCATATGGAGCAATATATTTACATTACCTTTACTGAGCTCTTAACATAGTTTTGTGGCTTCTGTGCTTCAACCTCCAGGTTATCCACACCTGAGGTAGCTATTTACAGTAGGATCAGGTCTGATAACATAATCTACAATCTAGGCATTGCTCAAGAATTGATTTTCATTTCCCTAAATCAGTTTACAAATGGTTAGGCATATCACAAAACCAACAGAAAATACAATTGTGTTAAGATAGATGTTATCCTTCTTTACAGAGGGGAACTTAGGCACATCAGCCCTCATTTCTTCCTGTGGCCACTAGATTTTATTTCATAAGGGGAATATGCTCCCAGCCTTATCTACTCAATCAATATGATATTCATGGTGATCTAGGACATCCAGATACAGTCCTAAATTTGTATGTAAAGGTTTAATTCACTGTGTAGTCCAACAAAGAAGAAGACTAAGCATTTTTCTGTGTCTTCCTTCCTAAAAGACAGAGTATAAAACCTCATAAATTCATCTGAGCCATTTACTCAACCCAGAAGAAATTTTGCAGGAAGCAAAAGGAAACCTACCTTGAGAGAACTGTGCTGGTCATGTTCCAGCCTCCAGCACATGTAAATAGACATAACCTCACTGTCAGGAGAACACAGGCAGTGAGGCTGTTATGTTTAAGCCTTTTGAAGAAGCTATTTAAAGAGGGTCAAAAAAAAAAAAAACCCCAAAAAAAAAACCAAACAAACAAACAAAAAAAAAGCTTAATTTATGTTATCTTTTTGACAGCCATCCTTACTCAAATACAATGTAAATGGATTATCTATCTACTTGTCAACCGGTCTGATTCATCCCTATTTCTTTTTTCTTTTTAAGTCTGAAAATGAAAAAGATACTTGAATCAAGAATCATATTAAATTGTTAAAATTTTTAGGCCAGAAAAATGCTGGAAATTTACATTTTAAATTCTGGGGGAAAAAAATAAATTCTTGCCTTATGGTTTGCTCCCAAAACAGATGAAAGTACCTCACAGTTTTCCTCCTTGGCATGTGAAGTATTTGAGTGACTCAGTAACTCCTTCAATTCTTCCCAGGAATGTTTAGGTAACTACTAGATGTGCTTACTAAAAATAATGTTCAAAAATCTTCACTAAACCTTTTCTTAGAAAAGGTGAGAATGCTGAATAGGATGTTCCTTTTCCCAGAAGTCTTTCCATTTACCTCATTTCACCACATTATTTTGCTGTCTTCTACTGATTCCAATTGAACTGACTTATCTTAAAAGGCAGGCTTAATTATTAACTGCAAATAAATATTTTAACAAGAAAACAAGAATATTTTAATCCTTGTAATGTTTTACCATTGAGGGTTGGGGCTGTGGGTGGTGCATTCTTCCCTAAAATTTATAGTTTTCATTAGTCAGGAAATTAATTTTATAGCAGATAATCTTCTTAATTAATGTATTAAAGTGATGGTTATACACAGATAGCCAAGATATAAAAGGGATAAATTTAAGCTCTGTTATTCGGCTTTTCTGTCAGGAATAAAGTTTCTTCTCAACTTTAGTCGCAATACTCAAAATCAAGGCAGAGTCAGTGTGAACTCCATAAAATATTCCCAAAATATTACCAGATTTAATTTTTGAAAGTGACATCAAAATGCATCAGAACTCAAGGGAAAGACCACACGTGTATTTCCATACTCAACTTCTCCCACCTACATCTAGCAATTTAGTGACAATTCAAGTCTAGGGAAACCTAGAGCTGGGGTAAATTAAAAATAAAATGTAACTCTTTACTGAGCAAAATTTAGGAGGCACTCAATTTCTATGAGTTTGAGAGTCATGTACCAGATGTCAGTGTTGTTCCCTGTTGATATTTACAGGTGAAGAATATCTAAATCTAGTTTGCCTAGATAAGAAGTGATTTAGGTAGAATACTCACAAAATTAGAGTTGCAAGATAGAATAGAATAAAAGGAACTTAGAATTTATTACCGTTATTTTGAGGGAAGGATGACTAGGACTTCTGCAAGACTCAAGGATACCTAACCAAATGGAGGAGCAAATCTAAATGTGTCTGTAAATATTTTCATAATTCTATACTTCAGAAAGAAAACAGAAATTACATGTACTGTGTCTGCTCTGAGGAAAAGCTGTGAAAAGCAGGAAGTTTGTGTTTGGTTTTTAGAAAGCTTTTCTTTTACTCTAAACAATGTTATTAAAAAAACAAATAAATAAGCATATAAATAAACCCCACTGCTTTTATTCTATTTCTTGCTTTGATCTCTTTATAAATGGGAAAGCCCCGTGTTGTGTGTCTTAACAGGAAGAGAGATTATGAAAGGATGCCCCAGTTTCCCATTCTCATGGGGCTCCTTCAGCTGATCTTTTTCTTGACTTACTAACAATTTCAGATGTAAGCTTTTCCCTTGCATTTCCTCCAAGATCATCACAGTTTGGAGGGGTGGGGGTTGGTGGTCCCACTTTGTGGAGGGTTCACCTTCTTTCATGGATAAAGTTGATACAGAATCACTAATTTGAAGTTGCTTTGCTCGTTAGCTTTTATTCTTTAATTTATAAAAACACTCAATACACTTTATGCCCAATAGATGGCAGTGAAGCACTGAAAAATCCACCAGCTTTGTTTATGCTTTTATTTCTAAATGTCTTCTGCAGTGAAAATAACCAGCTACTGCCTAATGGTCCTCCTGAAGAGCAGGCAAATTTAAAATTCCCTCTAAATTCTGAGCTGATGTTTCATAGGAATCTGTCGTTTTCATATACCTCATAATCCAGGCTTTGCTCTCTGATATTTTGTGTGTCTGTTTCTGCTTCTGTTCCTCCTTAACTCTTAAAATACTTTCTTAACATTTACAAAAGTCTGTGCCTCTATTTTTTATTAGACTTCCATCATCATTGACAAGGTGATGATAAATTCCAGTGCTCTGCTCTTTATTAAAAGAGCATAATCTCCTCTATGTCTCCAGGACAGTGGCCAATTCAAATTGCTAAGTATATGCAGAAGACCTTTCTGTATTCACAATTCTGAGAAATATAGAATATTTTACCTAATTGCTTAATGTTTTTGTATCAAATACATAAAAAGAGTAGGATTTTCAACAATCAAGGGAAGGAGTTGTGTTTGGAGGAGGAAAGTTGTTTTCCGGTGTATGTAATATTCCAAGTTTCATTAGATAGCAGTAGGAATTTTCAGAAAATCTTAGACTAAATATTTCACATGTTGTTGACTGATTATTCCCAAGGGCCTTGCCTTTTCACCGTGAGACTTCATGCTAAAACTGATAATTTATTTGCATTTCAGAAAAATGAGAGCTACAAAAAATGGTGATGTCCTATTTTGTGATTGTGCTTTCAGTCTAGCAAGATCTTCAAAGAAAAGCAATATTTGCTATTTAAGAACTACCTGAAAGGACAGAAGGTGTGGATTATTTATAAAAGAATGCACATGACATCTGATAGCCATAAAAATTACACACCCACTTTATAAATACACTTATGAATTATGCTTCACAATACATATCTTCCCCTCCCTTCATGGAACAAATTCTTCCTTAAAAAGGAATTTGTATTTATAATTCTATTTACTAAGAGAGCTGCTTTATAGCTTCTTGCAAACATATGCAACTTCTTCTCTAAAGTTTTGAGATTTTTTCCTCACCTTTTCAGGTGGTTGGCCAACTTTATAAGATGATGTGCATACACAAAAGAAATCTTGACAAGGCCAGCATGAGAGAGAAAAAGAAACAAAGAGAAGATACTATGAAAAATAACAATGGAAGGTTCCTAAGCAATGATTTTACCAGATGATGAAATGATGATGAAACGATGAGGTGATGAAATTCTTTTCCAGAGAAGATTTCTACCTAACTAATTTCACTAGTTGAACTCTGTTGTTCCCACAAGGAATAAATTTGACATTCGTCCTGTGATATGGAATGCTTCAAAGCAAACTGTAGGCAAAAATGTTCGGGATTTGCCACTGGTGGTAGGTTTCACAGCTGCCTTTATAGCAGTAGAATCTCAAAATACTGGCCTGCTATTTTGTGTTCCCTGCAGTGAAGCAGCTACTCCACACAGTCCATAAAGGGTGCAAAAGAGATTCAACTTCTCTTGCTTCGGTAGTAGAAAATTAATAAAAATGACCATGGGGTTTTTTTAAACCATCAGTTACTATGCAGCAATTTTTTCCTAACTTCAACATTCATATCATTTTGGCTCGCACCTCTTTCCTGTAACATTTGTAATAGCTCAGTGGTTTGGATGGAGATGATTCATCTTTGAATATCATGTCAAAAATCAGCCTAAATAGTTCAAAGAACTGTTTTGGCATTGGATCAAAATTCACTCAAAAAATGTAAACTTGTATTTATATAATAAACTATGCTAAACAATGTAATTATGGTTCATCATGTCAGCTTGAATAAACTTGAAAGGTTTCACTATTTTTAATGCCATTGTAAAAATGTACCAAAAGTGAAAAACTGAATACTGTGTATTTTCTGTTGAACCACAAAAGAAGTCTAAGTCCAGATAATACTAAGGGTCTCATTTTAAAACCACAAGCTCCTGAGAATTTAGAGTTAAGACTAAAAATACAGTCTTAACTTATTTTGTTGCATTTAGGTATTGAAGAGGTGGAACTACCTACGCAGAACGGGGTTACTTAAGGATCCTAAACAGAGTTTGAAAATATCCACAGACACAGCATTATATGTCGCCAGTCCCATTTACGGATACTGCTATATTAATGACACAATATTTGTTTTAGAGGCCACCAAATATCTCTGCCAGATTAAACATTTGTAATCTGGATCCAACTTTAATATACTCTTTCAAATGGGAAAGCCACAAACAGCTATAGGCAACATCAACACAGTCTCCCTCAATCTGTTAATTTGTCAGAATTACAGACAAGGTAGAGCCAATAATAATAAGCACCTTCCATGAGGACATTAATTAGAATGTTAAAATAATGAGACTCCTTGCTATAAACAAATCTGAGTTTAGTGTGTTGGAAGAAAAGTCCTACACTATTTCAACAAAAGATTGGCAGTAAACAGTTCAGTCCAGTGAAATGAGAGCAAAGTATAAATTTCCTTCCCTCTTTTTATCCAAAGATGCTCATGATGTGCAACTTTTGAATACACCTGACCATCTTCTCTTTTTATTATTTGGTCCTTGCTTACCATTTTAGACATGTCTGCACAGTATATCTGCTCACTTAAGCCTAGAATATAACTCTCTTAGAAATGTCCAGTTCACTTCCTCTGGTGAAACTAAAGGGATTATCCTGTATTTTCTCTAGAGTCACTGGATTTGCTTTTTAAATTCCATGGGCTTTCGATGACATGGCAATAAGGCAAATGGAAAAGAAAGAGGAACAACACTATAAAATACAACATCAATCTGTAGCAACTTCACCAGTGGAGACATTTTTCTGGACATGAGCTTCTTTCTGGGCTAGTGGACTAGATTAGTGACACAAAGATGGAACAACCAGCTGTGATACTGATCTCAATGGTAATACAGCTCATTTTCTGTGAAACTCTTCCTTATTCTCTCCCCTCCAACTCTGACGTTTCTGACCTCTGCTCTTAAAAAGGAATTCTTCTGCAAAGGCAAAACATTTTAAGCGAAAAATAGTCTTTGTAATGAAAGGTTAATTGTTGAAAGGTTTTATTAATTTTAAGGTTGAAAAATTGATATGCATTTGGGCTCTATGCATATTATGGCTGAAGTGGCTATGTGGCAATGTAGCAATTCTATGTGCGTCTGGTACTTGCACCACCACGTATAAATATTCAAAAGCCACTGCAACAACTCTTTCACAAAAGGCAAAGAGCAAACTAACAGCACATATTATGGTGCTGTTTCCCATGAAAATTTGCACCAGGATTGCATAAAAATAAAAGAGGATCTCAGTCTGTGTGGGCTATTTTGCTTTCAGTCTGCTTACCAATATACTATAGCCCAAAATGGAGTCACTATATATTTTTGATTGCTATTTTGTCTTTTCTGTTAATGTCTGTGTTGTTCGATGCAATGGTTTTGCATGACCTGGTGTTTGGTTGTGGGGGGCTTGCAGGGGTGGCTTCTGTGAGAAGTTGCTAGAAGCTTCTTCCATGTCCTGCAGAGCCAATTCCTGGTGGCTCCAAAGATGGATGTGCCACTGGTCAAGGCAAAGAAATCAGAACAAAAAGTTGGTGTGCAGTTTTAATTGTGGCCAGAAAAGAGCAGAGTGAGAACATGTGAGGAGAACAACTTTGCAGATATCAAGGTGAGCGCAGAGGGATGGGGAGGAGGTGCTGCAGGCACAGGAGCTGAGATTCCTCTGCAGCCTGTGGTGCAGATCATGGTGAAGCAGCCGTGCCCCTGCAGCCCATGGAGATCCATGGGGATGCAGAGATCCACCTGCAGCCCATGGAGGAGCCCCACACCAGAGCAGGTGGATGCCCGAGAGGCCATGGGAGATCCGCAAAGAGAGGGGCCCTGCTCCCAGGCTGGAGCAGCCTGTCCTTGCAGGACTGCACCCCATGGAAGAGTGATGACCCATGCTGCAGCAGTCTGGGGAGGACAGTTGCCCGTGGGGTGGACTCACATAGGTGAAATTCATGGAGAACTCTGTCCTGTGGGAGGGACCCCACGGTGCAGCAGGGGAAGGACTCCTCTCCCCGAGCAACAGAAGTCACAGGTGATGAACTGACCATAACCCCCATTCCCTGTCTCCTTGAACCAATGGGGTGGGAGGTAGAGCTGGAAGGAGAGAGGGATTGGAGGAAGGTGGTTTTTAAGGGCTTATTTTACTTCTGATTTTACTTCTCAGATTTTATTAGTAATAAATTCATTTCATATCTCTAAGTTGAACCTGTTTTGCCCATGAAGGTATTTGATGAGCAATCCCTCCCAGTCCTCATCTCAACCCATGGAGCTTTTGTTATATTTTCTCTCCTTTTTACAGTTGTAGAGGGAGTGAGTGAGCAGATTTAGTGGGTGCCTGGCATCAGGCCAGCATCAACCCACAACACCTGACAATGCAGTCATTATTTTTAGAGAGTACATTTTGACATTTAAGGACATGATTTAGTGGTACACTTGGCAGTGCAGGGCTGACAGTTGCACCTGATGATGATCTTAAGGGTCTTCTCCAACCTAAATGGTTCTGTGATCTTCATAATTCTGTCAGATGGCTAGAGAGAGCAAAGGGGTGGGAGGTTCCAATGGATTAAGATGTTTGAACAGATGGATCAATAAGCGTCTCCTGGGTTGAAGACAGGACTGGTGGGACTGAATGCTAGGCAATAAAGATTGAAGTTTGACAAGTGCAGATTTTTTTTACATACTGAGAAAGAGCAAGGAAGAAGACAACAGCAAAAGAGGAAACCTACTTGCAGAGCACCACAAGAGAAGCATTAATTCTGCCTTATTTAGCCCATATACAGAAATCTGTGGAAACTATGTGTCATGTTAATGTCACACAAAATTCCAGCAAACATAGTGAAACATTTTCAGATTTGTTTGGGAAAAAACTCCTGATGACCAAAGTGATAGTTTGCCTGTCTCCAGATTAAGCAAAGCAATGCCTACATCTGCAAAATCAGAGCTGGGCAGCTCTGATTAAGAGCTTTGTGGTTGGGGCCCATGTCTTACAGAACAGGGTGCCCTCTATTGCATGATGGTTTTAAATCATATTTACAGTGGTTAATTTTTTTTAAGATTTGGTGTTAAAATAAACTTGCAGTCCACTTCCTTATCATTTAGACAGCATAATGTTCATAAATCCTCCCTTTTCTGCCTCACTCTGGTACATCTGTACAAGGATCCTTGTGTTCTGTCAGTTCTCCAGAAGGCATTGAACATGCTCCAACACTGAACACACTCCAAGCAGAGGAATTGAGTCCAGCAACTCAGGGCTGGCATACCCAGATGTGGGGACACTCTGTGAGTCACAGTATAATTATTTGCCTCCATTTTTAAACTACAGCTTCCTGAACTGCTCCAGGCTGCATGAGGAAGTGGAGCATCTGGAAGAGCTCAGGATAGGCAGGTGCCTGAACAATACCAATCTAAACACTAAGAAATGGGGGATAGCAGTTAAGAATATTCAGAAGTAACAATGGATTTAGACACATCCAGATGGAGAGACACAGGGCCTCCTAATACAGAAGAGAGATTTACTTCCTTCCTTACTCCCTTGTGAGGCAATCATGTACATTGGGTCAGATAGGAAATGATCAGCACAATAGGCAGCAGCAAAGCAGCTGGGCTAATTACCTGCATTCAAATATTAAAATATGCAAATCCTAATAAGGTTCTTTTCAGTATGGGACACAGTGCTGCTAATATGATGGCTCCTGCCTGAAAGTCCAGCTTGTAAACAGAGGAGCTACAAACACAATTTCCTAATAAAACTTCTTCACCATAAAATGAACAAAATTTCTGCAAAATTGAGTTTCTTCTATTTAAGATGGTGGTAGAGGCTCTATTTGTGTTGTTTGCCAGAAAGCATAAAAAATCTTATGTGTGGAAGTTACTGAGTAGGGAACTCATTAAAACTGTTCAGATTTGTCTTTTTGGAGTTGAGACATGTTGTTATTGTGTATAATAGTCTCCAAGCACACAGTCAAAAATATGTTAACACTGAAGTACCTGAGGGTTTTGTCTTGCTGCTTGGTTTTTTCACTGTGGTTACTTTAACAATAGATCCATACCATGTGCAACATATGCACCTTGAAAGATCATAGCTGGAGGGAGTGACATTGGAGGGAGTGACGTTGAATTATAAAATTAGTTTTGAGTGCTGTTATTGATATGTCTCCCAGAACATATGTTTAAAGGAAGGCACCCTTGAGAAGCCTGGCAGACGGGGAAATAAATCAACTAGTTTACAGGTGTGCATCACAGTATTTTTACTTTTTCAGGAGCTCAGATAGCCAACATATTTGCAAAATCAAACTCTGTTAAAGTGCTTTGAGCTCCAACACATATACATCCACTGGTTAAAACTGCATATTGAAAAGTATTTTTAGAAAAATCTTTAAGGAAAAAAAGTCATCCTATTCTGTCTTATTTCCTCATCCATGAAAGAAGCTGGTTAGTGTTCTCATATATGCCAGACCATTTTTAACCAACATTTGCACATGTGCAGCCAGCAATTACAGAAAGTTGCAGGGCATCCAGAGACACATAAGAAAGCTTCTGCCTCTTCTGGTAAAGCAGAAATGGACTCCAACAAACAAATATTTATTCAGATCTGTGAGTCACAGATGCTTTTAACTTCACATTACAGCTTCATCTCCAAGCCTGCAAAGTTCATCCAGTTCATATTTGCCAACTGCAGCACTCTACTGTGTGTGCTCTTTTGCTTTACTCCGAAATCAGAAGCTCTATGACTTGATTCCATGTCTCTTTTAGGTAAAGATATAGGAATCATTTATGTAGAGAATTTGGTGATGTACATTTAAGAGCATAGTTAACTTTGCCAATACATTATATAAGGAAAAAGAGCAAGCTTTCCTGTTTGCTATTTTTTTTGCCTGATCTGAATTTGACATATTCTTGTACTCAGGGACTGATCCAACACCTACTGAAGTTAGTGGAAGGGCTGTGTTTTTTTTTCCCTAATAGATCCTCTCAAATTACTTTATTTTTTATGTGCTACTGTAAAATAGTTTTTCTTGTGATCAACAACAAACTTGAGAAAATTACTGTATATAGAAACAAAGTTCTTAAAATGTGACAAAATTTCATAAATCCCATATTTTCCAAGGCAACTAGTATACACAATCTTCAAAAAATTAGTCATTTTAAATAATCAGATAGTTCAGGAGACATGACTGTGTTCACAGGTTATAATTTTTGGTGATGTGGCATGAGAGTTGCTGTCTACGGGGTGAAATGATCTGTGACCACAGACAAACTGACCCCAGGATCATCAGCCAGCCACAAACACAACACTGGGATTTAAATGTGGCTTCCAAAACCACAGACCTCCACCCAGTGAGCTAAAACAGCAACTCTACTAGATCAGCTAACAGAGAACGGATGAGCAAACACACAAGGAGATGCATCATGTTTTCACTGCAGCACATGTGTACCTCAGTGATCACATCATTAACAAGTACCAGAAGGTTAAGCAAAATAGAAGCTTCTCACACAGAGACAGAGGCTGTACAGAGGGAGATCTATATTTGACAGCAGCCTTGGGATATGCTTGGTCCCTTTTGAAATAGATGATCATTCTTCCTGGCTAATGGCTCCTTTGGAGCCTCTTCTCAGCCCTGCCTAATTCATAATGATTCAGTGTTTTCTGTGTCTGTAACCAGAGGTGGAGCGCTGTGATAGAGCCAAATAAACAGGAAAGTAATGGATGTACTGTAGAAAACTGAAGATTCAAACGGCAAAGCAGCAAGGCTGCTAAACCCATGACTCTTATCTGAGGGAAGAAAAAAAAGAAAACTAAAGAGGGAGAAAGGGTATAATTTTCAGTATGTCATACAACATTGTCATCTCCAACAAAGAACACTTCCACTGACAAGTTTCCATAAGAGCATATGGAGAAACCAAAATGCTTCATCTGGGTAGCCTTCATCAAGAGACTTTGTCATACTTCTGAACTCACTTTAGGAACAATTATAATAAAGTTACCCAAAGACAATATTTAAAAATCTTCAACATCAACATTAAATATGAAGTGAGAAGGAAGGTGAAAAACAAATCATCTTTGGTGGAAACTCTGAAACACTAAAAGCAAATTATGCCATGATATTGCAAAAATGTGACTAGATGGAAATTTTAAAACATGAAAAAATGTACTCACATTCTCCCTGGATGTTTACATTAAAAGCTCTAATCCCAAAGGATTTGGAATAAGTCTGTTCATCTTGTTCAATTATATCTGTGCTGAGTTTTGTTAAGAGATATCTGTGTTCCTTAGATACATATTTTCATAAAGCTTTCAATTAATTTCAGTGAAAAACATATAAAGTCAACAAGTAATAGCCAGATTTCAATGGCTATAAAATCAGGATTCTATTAACCCTGTCATTCTGGATCAGGAGGAAACAGGATTAGCTCAGGTAGAACTACTGTGAAAAAAAATTAAAACAACTCTAATTTTTTTTTTCTCCACACATCCCAATCTTTTGACTGCCTGTTAAATTGCTATTTGACCATTAGATATTCAATGGCTACTTAAGCATCTAAATTCTAGAAAAACTTTGTTTCAAGTCAATTCTGCCAATCACAAACCTAGGACTACCAAAATCTATCTCATTTGGAGCCTGTATTGCCATTGCTAATGTTGCTATGGCACCAAAACCTTTTTACTGGGTATGTACATATCTGCTTACAATCTGACAGCAGTAAACTTGAGTTCCTCTCTCATAGCTCAACTCCTTCAGGGCTCATAAAACGTGCATTCCTCCACTTCTCTCAGAATACAGTTTGATTTGGTAGATGATTGTACTTATCAACACTTGCCCATGTCTCCCCTTCCCACACATTCCCAAGCTAGCTGAAAGAGTAATTCCTGTTTTACTCGACAGGCCAGTCATTAAGATTCTGGGTGATTTTAGTATTTTCCATCCCTCCTTCACCAGAAGTTTCTTCCCACTCTTTAAACAGCCATGCTGTGGTATATTCCAGGGTTATCTGTGTGTCAATGTGGTAGAGCCTTGCACTAAATTCTTGCATTAGCACACCATCCTAGAGCTGAGGTTTTAATCGCCATTCAGGCAGGGACATGGACTAGACTTTGAAGCCAATCACGCACAAAACAAGGATACTGAGAAGTGACATAGATATCTATTACTAAAACCATATCCTGATCTGGTGTTTTGGAAAAGACTGATCTGTTTGCATTATCCACTCGGATTAAATATCAACCAGAAAAGTCTTGAGAATTTATGACTTTGCGTCCAGTTTATATTTAGAGTCAAGTTATTTATTCCAGTAATAATAATTTTTTTCTGGCTTATGGAGTTAAAAAAGGCTATTTTTGCTGATTTGAACCTTTATAAAAATAGTCAACTTATTATTTTGGATTTTGTTTTTGAATAAAGGTCTCTAAATCAATCACTGAAAAATATGCACTAATATTTTATATCCATAGGGTAATACATTTAATGTGTGTATACTGTAACAAAATAGTTCTCTAAAGCATTGGACACAGAAGGAGCAAAAGCAGAATTATTTTTACATAGAAATAGAAGTTTTCATACTGAAATAGTTTGGGTCATACTTTGCTTTTGGGTTAGCAGAGGAAATAACAACAAAAACATTCCTTTGGAAGTTTTGAATGGTACCTGAGAAGTTCCAGGAATTTGCTATCAAATATATTCAGTATCTTCTGAAAGAAATTACTAACATAAATCTGAGATCAAAAGTCTTTCTTCCTCAGGAATGTTCGCTGTCTATTCTTAAAAGACTATTCATTGTGCTAAATTCTGCTTTTCTACCTGTTAAGCCACAAAAACATGACTACACAACACTTCATTAATGCCTCTATAATGAGACACCACCGTTCAATGTCATGGAAGGTTTGATACCACTGATGGTTTCCTGTCCCTTCAAAAAGGTTTAGAGTTTTTCAGTGGATGGAAGTTTTTTTCCCCTTTAGTGAACATCATGTTTATGATGTCCTTCTGCTAGCACCAGGGAATAAAACAGCTACGCATTAATGGCATGTTCTCCAACAAAGGTGCTGGAGTAATATTAAAAGAAGTTGTCTTCTATTCAGCACTACAAGTGGAGTTACATGGTGGAACTGCTGGGCCTTTTCCATATCTTGACTGCCTGGAGTTTCCTCCAGTCTTGTGGTGAGGGTACAAGGCAATTGCCAAGGAGTTAATGATCTTGGATACAAGGGGAGGGGTCAGTAAAAGAAGGGAAAAAAGAGAAAGAGGAAGTGTTCAATTAACACCTATTTAGATTTTATAATAATTCTCAGGCGTAATTATACTGTCTGGTGACAGACATATGTGTCTCATTAACAGAATTATGTATATTTATGTATGTTTTGGCAAGAGAGACTGATTCCTAGAATTTTTCATAATGACAACCTTGCTGTTGTTAACTTCACCCTACATTCTTGTGATGGCACTTCATTCCAATATTTTCATACTTTTTTTTCCTACAAACAACTCAGTTGGAAATACAAGATTGTTTTGAAACCAACTGTTATTTTTTGTTGAAAATAAACATCTCTTTGTTTTTCTCAGTAGGGGAGTTGCTTTCAACTTACTCACGGTTTTCAAACTCTTCCTTCAGAGTGCCTCAGGTCCAAGCTTTCTCTGCCTGCAGCAGATCCACAAAAAATGGAGCACTTTATGAGCTACACCAAAAACATACAGTTTCAGACTCCCACTGCAACTGCTATGGTACAGCACATTTTCCCTACAAATCCATGTGTGCTCAGATGCAATGACCTCTTGACAGAGCTGAGCTGATGCTAAAGTGTCCCTATGATGCTCTTACAGTGATTTCCTAGTTCTGTCCCTTGTGTCTTTAACAAGCCACTCGTAACAGGCAACCATGAGAGCAAACCTTCAGGATAAAGTTTAGCACAAAACACTGATGTTACAGAACGAAGTATCTTTGCTTTCATTTTTTCACAAAGGTCTTATAATTATTCAGGTGGAATGTGATCAATAAGAGTTTCAATTACTATGTCTTCTTAAGGAATTTGGACCCTGAGTAAGCTCTTCTTTTCCTTTATGTTCTAGGATGGGCCTCTTACCTCTTAGCATTTCTGGGGGACATGGCTTAGCAGTAACATGGTGGTCCCGGGATAACAGTTGGACTCAATGATCTTAGAGGTCTTTTCCAACCTTAGTGATTCTATGATTCTTTTCTCAGTGGACGCTTCAGTTCCTCAGCCAGAACAAGCTGTTTCATACTCTGCATGCATGTCCTCAACTGACTGGAGCCAAGGCCATCAATTCTTAAATTCTTCAGGCAGGATGTTAAAAACACTGTAGCGCCCACACTCAATACAGCACAACGTTTCTAGTGGGTCCTCAGTAAATGGGAGCTCGGTGTCAGGAGTCCAGGGATGTGATGATCCTGAATTAGATGAGAAGAGAGGAGAGAAACAACGAGAAAACTCCATCCCATGGTGGCACATAGGTAGGTCTAGTAGTAAGCAGCAGCAACTATTGCACCGTTATGCTTCTCCTACTTCCTCACTGCCAACCTCAATGTGCTTCCATGCTGCAGAAGGGAGTTGGAGCCAAGGTCCTGCTCCTTTCAAGAAGGCCACACTGCCCTCTTTGAGAATAGCACAGCTTTTTCTTTTCAGTCCCGTAGGGCCTTTGGCAGGTGAAAGCCTTCCAACTAGCAGTGTTACAGCCACAGGGTGAACAGGGGAAGCAAGGCCTCCCACATGCTAAAAGGTTATGGCTGTTTTCTCTTCTGCAGGGTAGAAGGACCTCGACAGATTGGAAAGAGGGGCAGAGAAAAGTCACAAATTCAGCAAAGTCAAATGCAGGGTCCTGCACCTGGGGAGGAATAACTCCCCAGCACAGGCTGGGGCTGACCTGCTGGAAAGCAGCTCTGTAGAGATGGACCAGGAGTCCTGGTGGACAACAAGCTGTGCATGAGCCAGCAGTGTGTCCTTGTGGCCAAGAAGGCCAAGGGTATCCTGGGGTGCATTAGGATACCCACTGCCAGCATTTCAAAGGTGGTGATCCTGCCCCTCCACACAGCCTAGTGAGACACATCTGGAGTGCTGTGTCCAATTCTGGCCTCCCCAGTATGACAGGGACATGGAGCTCCTGGAGCTGGTCCAGCAGAGGGCTACAAAGATGATTCAGGGACTGGAGCATCTCTCTTGTAAGGAAAGACTGAGGGAGCTGGGCCTGTTCAGCCTCAAGAAGAGATGACTGAGAGAGGACCCCGTCAATGTCTATGAATATCCGAAATGAGTGTGTCAAGGGGATGGAGCCAGGCTCTTCTCAGTGGTGCCAAGCAATGAGAGGCAATGAGCAGAAAGTGAGGCACAGAAAATTCTACCTGAACATGAGGAAGACCTTCTTTGCTGTGCAAGTGACTGAGCACTGGAACAGGTTGCCCAGAGAGGTTGAGGAGTGTCCCTCACTAGAGATATTCAAGAACCATCTGGACACAATCCTGTGCAATGTGCTCTGGGATGATCCTACTCAAGCAGGGAGGTTGGACCAGATGACCCTCTGTGGTCCCTTTCAAACTGACTCATTTTGTGATTCTTGATTTCAAACGGCTGCTGTTTGCATCTATCAGAAGGATCACCTGGTCTTTCCCAGAGGGCTGTCAGACAAATCGTTCCTGTAAGGTGTTGGCAGGGAATTTCAAATGGGACTGCTAAAGCTACTCTCATAGGTCTTTACTCTTCTTCCATGTTAACAGAAACTCTGGGTTTATTTCATGAAGAATGATATTGTTCTTACAGAATAAATATTAGGGGGTTTACAGTCTGCTGTTTTATGGGATTTTGCAATACTTGATTATAAGATATGTTAATAAATAATGAGAGGAAATTTAAACTAGTGAAATTTGAAAATTGCAAAACTACAATGACATAATTGGAAGATATTCAATCATTAACACTGCAGGAGTAGCACAAAGTAAAATATATTGCATAATCTCAACCTTTTGTTAGTCCAAAACAAATATCGCACAATTACACAGCAATAAAAAACATATATATCTTGGCTAATACAGCTTCTAAAAGATAATTCATATATTGTTTGACTTGATGTGATGACAGCTGTAGTACTCTATTTACACATAGTTGTCTAGAACACTTTGTTTTAAGGAAGAAGAGTGGGTGGTGAAATTACCTTTGTTTAGTCATACTGATTTTCATATGATCTTCAAGATATTCACCCCTCATTAAGCTGAGAACAAGAAGGCTTATTATGTGGTGAAACCTTAGTTTAGATACTTTGGGATTATTTTATTCACATTTTCAACTCATATGAATGTGATAAACACTCTTCACTAAAGATGCAGCATTAAGGCTCTCACAGATGGACTCATGTTAGTAACACAGCATAAGAAACTGGCCAGAACACACAAAAATAGACTGAACAACCTTTAAATTTAAACTGCCTAATAAATGGCTCTTCTGTTTAAAAGCGGCATACGTATACAAAAAAATATATCAATGAATGCCACACAGATTTTGATGTCGCTTTTTTCAAATGTGCCCATGTCCACTTCTCCAACATTATAGCTCTCTCCTTCTCATTTCTGAAGGTCCCAAAAAAAATTGAATCTGGCTATTTTAATTAATTGACTGAATTCAGATTACAGTGTTTTACACTGTAAACTCTCTCCATTCTAGATATAACTCCTTCTGTCTATATAAAAGAGATCTTATCGCTTTCCCTTTTCTACGCATGAATGCGCATAGCGGAGGGAAGGTTATATGTAGCAGACCTGCAATATTGATGACAAAGCTTTCAGCTTCTGCCCTCTGCTTCAAACAAAGCACAGAAACATCACATCGTGAAACTGGAGGATTATGACTTTTCCTCTCCTGAAAATCTTCTTTGGTAGGCTAAACATATGACCTATATGTTGTTTTCTAAAATAAGGATACATTAATTCATTGATTAATTGAAATACTGCTTGAGAGAATGAATCAATCATCTCTCCAATAAAACTCCTTTGACTGCAAATAGCTGCAATTCATATTAAATGTTGAATAAAAGCTGGAACTTGTTTCTATTTATCATTCTCAGTTTCTGAAGGTTGGCCATAAGGAGTCTCTGTGCCCTATCAAGGACAGTGACAAAGCCCACTCCAGTACTGATTAAGAGGTGAGAAATATAAAATGCAAGAAGATAATGAGAAGTACTGGGATGAGTAAAATATCTCAGACTAAAAAGAAAATAAATTAATGGGTTTTGTTGTTTTAAGGTATCTAATTTTTCAATAATGAGTAAGAACAGACAGTCATTCTCCATGCCTACAAGGCAGGACAGAACCAGTCAGGACCAGGGGCAGGACACATGGGTACTTGGGGCAATGTTCCAGCTGCGGGAATGAAAGGCAACTGCTTTCTGTAGCAGAGAAAATGGGTGTAAGAGACTTGACCAAGATGCTGAATATCCTCAGGCCCCAGAAGTAAGTGCTGAGACTGAATTCTGCAGCAAGAAGATCTGCAGTAAGCAGAGAGGAAGGCAAAATATCTAGATCTTCTATTTTTCTTCTACAGGTGTGGAAACTTTTGTGCTGAAAGGAACAGAGCAATGCTTAGTGGTATAAAAGTGGTGTAAAATGAGAGAAATATGAAATGAAAATGCCGAAATTCCCCTACATTCCTTTTAACAGGAGCTATTTTTAGGGGAGGGAAGCTAGCCAGCTGCCCAGGAAGGAGGTGAGATGTCTTAAGGATAAAATTAAGCAGCAATATATGTTGTCCAACATGCATGTTGGAAGAAGCAGAAGCCATGCCTTGACCTTTGCCCTTGGGGGAGTGGATATGCATTTCAGTCTTTGTCTTCATTTTTACCTGTAGATTTTTTCTCACTCTTAGAAGACATATGTAAAGTAGAAGTCAGAAGTCTCTCCCAGCCAAGGCAGGACCAGCCTAAACGCTATATAACTTTTTCTTTTGTTCAGTATGCTATCATGTGCTTCATGTGACTAACTTCTCTTGTACCTTCACTGCATTTGGAAAAAGTGTTCTGTTGGAACTACTCTACTGCATTTTCTTTTCAGTACAGTTTGGCTTCTATTATCACTTTTTTTTTTTTTAAGGATAAAATAAATCTTCTCTCCCTGACTGGCTATTAGAGGGCTGAATGTTTTTCAAAAGGAAAAGTTGAAATAACAGTCCTAATGACAGAGTGATATAGAATGTGGGAGAAAGTTTATTTTGGTATGCAGAAGTGGGCCATAGAACTACAAGTTACAGAGATTAAAAATGATTTTACCAAAAATAGTTTATCTTTGCCAGCAGATAATATAAGCTAGAGGTTTCTTTTAACTGTCACTCCAGTTAAATCTAATGTGCATGTTTCTATCATCTTTGTGTTTATTCTGCCTCTTACTTTTTCTACAATTCCTCCTTCTCTCACTTTCTCTGATTTCTGCCTTCTCTTGGCTCCCTGGCTATATGTCTGCTTCATTCTCATCCTGCTCTGTTGATCAAATCCTGCAGTTATATCCTTCCTTCTTACTTCTCCTTACTCTTATTGATCTACCAGATTAATTTTTTATGCAAAATCTATCAGCAATTTCATCTATGTACAAACAGCTCCCAAACCTTTTTTTAAAATTTCATCCTCAAGTTCAAATCCCTATATCCAGTCAGATTTGTATCTTCTATTTCGCCTTTAAAATCTCCTTCTGGTTTTCAGGGACCAGACCAAGTGAGAGAAATTACAGAAAAAAATCAGAAGAATTTTACTATCCCTTTTTTAGAATATATAGAGTCTAGGAGCACTGTTCAGATGTATGTAGATCTTAAGCTTCTGAAATATAAAGGGAAGGCAGTGGCAGGTGAGTTTTTGAAACATATCTGAGCATGCACATCTGCAGTCTCAGAACTGAGACAAAAATATGAACAATAAGATTCCTTCTACTAAGAGAGCTAGTTTCTCTTCTCAACAGATGCACAACTCAAAAAAGCATTTCTATCTTGGTGAAGGAGAAGGAAACCCGTTACAAAAAAGTCTGATCCGAAGGTTATTTGGTAAAGCTTTGTCTGTTTAATTTTCAGTGGACCATGTCAAGAATGATGCCATGCTGAAGAATGGGCCAGATGCTAGGAGCTGTCACCTCTTCCCTCTTTATCAAAGTAAGTTATTTATCCAACTATATTTCACCAAGCTTTTTTTTTCTGACACTTTGCTAATGAATGTTCTTTTTTGCAAACTATTTCAGCTGCTAATACTGCCATTATGTCATATACTGCACCTACAGTCAGCTTACCTCCTAATTCGAAGTGAAATGACTGATACAGAATTGATTTTTTAAGCTGAACAAATTTACCGTTCTACAGCTATGACTAGAAGGAAGAGCGAGAGCACAAGAACTGGGTTTGGATCTCATCTCTTCTATCATGCCCTTCTCTCTGTCTTACACAGTTTAGTAGAGAGAACTGTTTCTCTCTTCATTACCCCCTAAACATAATTGTTTCGTCAGGGTATAGACTCCCTGACTTTTTGTACAATGTAGTTTTCTAAAGCTTTGATTCTGCCTAGTGACTAATTATGGTGGCCAGTGGTTAGTTTTCTTGGTGGAGATAAACTGGCAAATTTTTCATCTTCTTCACGATGTCAGGTGTGCTGGCAGGAAATTAAACTCCAAATCAGCCACTCCTCTTCCCCTACCCCCTCCAATATGGGAGGGACAAAAAGGAGTGACTATGGGTTGAGATGGCAGTTTACTTACTATAAGCACAAAGCAATGGAGTAAGACCAGGAAAGAATCAGTGTTAGAGACTGTGAAAAAGGTGCTTTTTGACTACACAGTAGAAAGATGGTAGTCTTGCTCCAGACCTCCTCAGATACCATTAGTGTTTCGTTAATGAAATTTTGGGCTTCTTCATCCATGTTCTGTCTTCTCATCAGCTTTCACAGATCACAGCCATGGTGGCATGACAGGAAAGGGAGAAATCTGTAGTACTGCTTCTGCCACACGTGCTGTTGGGAGAGCTGAACTGACTTCAACTGGAGTCACTGGCAAACTTTGCTGCCTGGGATAGTGCCAGATCAGATCTATGGAGCTGAGCTTAATTGAAAGCCATTTAATTTAAAGGATGGGATAGAACAAGAAAGAACACCTCTGGTTATTAAAGTATCCGCACAAACTGAAGAAAACTCAGCCGGTGCTATAAATCAAGTGGCAAATAATGAGAATTTGTGTTTTAACTACAGGAAAACCAAAATCATCCTGTTGCAATAGCTGTTTTAAGAACAACACTGATAGCACTTGCACTTAGATGTTCTGACAGCATGTTCTTTTAAATATGAATTCTCTTTGTATCTGCAGCTTTCATAAACCTTGGTGTCAAGAGTAGGAGTGGAACAAGCCTCAGTGCTTTCATTGTACAACTTATGGGTAGGTAGAGACAGACAGAACTATTTTCTTTGAGTTTATCAGACCATGCTTTCAGTTGGCATTATTCACAGAAATAGCTCTCAAAGTGTAGCTTGCAGGCCACCACACTCACTGGTGGTCCACAAAGTATTAGCTCATCACATAGTGCACACTTTGCTGCCTTTCTTTCCTTTCTTTTCCTCTCTAAAAAGACAGCTAAAGCTGGATTCAGTGCTTTGCTAGCACTCCTTCTCAGGGCAAGAAAATGCTGTACTACTTGCAGGAATGTTACAGGTTTCTGAATGCATTGGTTTAGAAAAGTCTATCAGTCCTTCCACTGGCATCTCCTGAAAGCTAACAGCTGGCCCTCCTTAGCTATCTGGCAAGCACCTGGTGCACAGCAATAAGAAATTATAATACTTGTGTTCTTTTTTTAAGACATGACAAGGAGGCAATACAAAAACAAATCACAGTAATGTGCAATTATTCCAGCCTTGGTTTGTGCACAGTCAGCATGCTGAGATATTCCAAGCCAGGAGGATTTTTTCCTTGCTTTTAAAGAAAGAGTTATTCATAAGGGTGAAGAGGGCAAATTCCCAACATTTCAGCTGGCTTTTGTCAAGGGTTTCCAATGCACACACATGGTGAAGCTTGGCTAAGGTGCAGAGGAAAAAAGTTACGAAGTAAATTCTATGGATTAATATATACTCTTTGTAGTAATGTTAAGGCTTGCCAAACCTTTCATGGATGAGGAATGTAAAAGCTTAGGAATATATGCAGATCTGAATATACTTTTACATGCACAGATAAATAGCATAGTCTTTGTTTTGCTACCCTGACTTTAGCATTGTATTATCTTACTTTGTCATTAATTCCAGTACATAAATTCAGGAACCCTTTCAGCTACACAGCTGGAATAAAAGTAGCAAAATCTGGACTTCTGTGATACTAGCACTACAGAGCTCACATCTGTCCCTCCCCCACCCTAACTGTAGGGTAAGATCCATGCTTATCTGGTGAGCCGTTCCTTCACTGTAAATTCAGAAAACATCCAAGAGAGTGCCCTCATGATGTTTAAAAATCATTCGGATTTATGCGTACTTCCTTTTTTGATTTTTTTCTGCATGAAATAATAAGGCGAACACACACTTCAGAGTTGGCTTCTACCTAGCAATTCTAGGGACTTCCCAGCTTATTTTTATTCCTTAGCAGGTGGTGGATTCTAGTCTGTGCTCCTTGAAATTATACATTTTACATTCTGCATTTAAAAATAAATGCATAGTGTTAGACATTTTGCATTGCGTAGTGTTAGACATTTTCCATGCCAAAATTGCTGTCTACAGCAGCCACAGTCCTGAGAGCAGGGGCTGAGGTTTGCAACTCTTCTAGTTAGGTGTCCAAACTACCACTTTGTTTTTCCTTGGGCTTCTTACATGACTCTTGTACACCTGGCTGTTCAGCAGTAGATCCTTGCCTACCTGCTTTTTGACAAAGCTCTTCTGCACTTACACAAAGCTTTATTTGGGAGTCTACTGAAAGTGTGAGAAAGGGCTTAAATCCCCTCTGGACAAGGATGAAAGTAAATCTGAGGCTCCTACTTCTCATATGGGTTATCTAAAGAATAATAGTATGTAAAAAACCTAAACATTTATATAAACAGCACTTGCTGCCAAAATTTCAGCCTCTTTTCTTCTTCCTAGACAGCAAAAGGAACAAACTCCATGATCTATATCTCTTCTGAGCCCTCTGTTTCTTTCTAGGAAGAAGGCTCTAGCTCTCAATACTTGGGATGGCAAAATTCAATTTTCCTTTTACCATTGAACACAGGTGAACATGTTCTGCTTCTATGCAATGTCATCTATATGATGACATTGTTGGTAGAAAGGAAGGATTTAGTTCCTTGTATTCTGTCTAAGTAGCTCTTTAAATAAACAAGTGACCTTCTGGAATTTTGCCTTTTTTACCCAGCTGTTGTGGCATGTGGTGCATGGACTACTTTTTCAGTACCTCTTATTTTTTGTGAGGAAGTATGAGATTTTTATTAATATAACAGTGAGATATTTTGAAAATGTATATAATATAAACAGCATTCTGAACTACCAGTTAAAACTTATATAATACATATTGTTTTGAAAGCACATAATTTATATGAAAATAGAGAGGAAAACATGTACTGCAGTTTTAAGAACCAGTATTTTCTGATTGGCAAAGACTCCAAAGACTGTTTTAACATCGAAAAAGACACACCATAACACTAGCTGAAGTAGAAGAAAATATTTTAAAGTGATAGTTAAAATTTAATTGGAGAAAATCTGTTGAATAAATATAATACAGTTGCAGGAATTTAGAGTAGAAACAAATTTTGGATGTCACTGGGTTTACAGTAAATAAACAGCATTGTTTACCTTTAGAAAATAATGGTCCTTAAAGAAGATGAAGATAATTTTTTTATCCAAATCAGATATTTTATTTATATAATCATTTTTAGTTTAAGGAGTTTTATTGGTTCTGTTTCTTCTGTAAATGCAACTGTCAGAAATAAAAGTATTTACACTTAAAGTGAGTTCCACAATATGACATCCTCAATGCACGAAACCAGCAGATGCTAAAGTAGAAATTTTCAAAGACTGAGTTAAAATTAACTTTTCCATTTGCTTAGCTTCATTCAGCTGGAATTTTACTCCTTCTGATGGATTTTCTCCTTTTTCTAAACCTGCCCTCTCTGTTATATGTTCATGCAACTTTTGGAAAAGAGGATAAAGCTTGCAGGTATCTTTAAATTTCCTTCCCTTGCTGAGGGAAAGAGATACTTCTTTAAATGATCTGTGTGCTGGTTTTGGCTGGAGTAGAGTTAATTTCTTTGTAGTAGCTGGTATGGAGCTATGTTTTGGATTTGTGCTGGTTGTTTTTATTATTGTTGATCACTGACTACACAGCATGAAGGACTTTTTTGCTTCTTACCCTACCCCTCCAGCTAGCAGCTGGAGGTGCACAAGGAGTTGGAAGGGAACACAGCTGGGACAGCTGACCCCAAGTGACCAAAGGAATATTCCATACTGTTTGGTGTCATGCTGAGCATTTACAGCTGGGGGAGGAAGGAGGAAGGGCAGATGTTGGGAGTCATGGTGTTTGTCTTCCCAAGTCACCATGATGGGGTGCACGATGGAGCCCTGCTTTCCTGGGGGTGGCTGCGGAGTCTCCCTCACTGGAGATATTCAAGAACCATCTGGACACAATCCTGTGCAATGTGCTCTGGGATGATTGTGCTAGAGCAGGGAGGTCAGACCAGATGACCCACTGTGGTCCCTTCCAACCTTGCCTTTTCTGTGACTCTTGATTTCAAAAGATTGCTGTTTGAGTCCATAGCTCTGTATCTATACAGCAGTGCATGCGCCTAAAGGATTTCAGAGGAGAGTTCCTTAGAAGTTATCGCTGCATGGGTCCCTGTGAAAACGTTATTAGAATCCAGAGATTCTAAGATACTAGCTCAGGAGAAGAGAAAGAGAAAAAAAAATAGATAACATGATCTCTTGCAAGCAGCAGGGAGAAAGATATCCAATAATATCAGCAAGGTTCAATAATATCAGCATCCACAGAGCATGAGTAACAAGCTATAAAGATGACACAAAAGAGATAATGTTTGAAGGCAAAACGGTAACCCAGTGGTGAGAGTGGGGATTTATCTGCCTCAAAAGCTGTATTGGCTACCATAAACCTCCAGAAAACACCTGAAGAAGAGTGGCATAAAGACATAAAGAAATTAAAATAGCATAAAGATAAAAGGAAATTAGACTACCTTTTACAGAGGAATAAAAAGTTGAAAAGAGTCAAAAAAGTTGAAAACCTATGCATATATCAATTACTTCAGACTGTAGTTAAAACATTTCTTTTTTCATGGAAAGATGATAAATGGATATAAATAGAAGGAAAGATAATAAAAAAAGTTAGCTTCCATTTTAGAAAGAAAAGAAGCAAAGCAGGTAAGGAATTTGACACCATTTTCAAAGAGGGGAGGATTTTTCACTGTTGTACATTATCTAGTCAGGCTGTCCCAGCAATAAAACAGATGCTTCCCACCTACGATTCCTGAGTTGCTGTAGGAATTACATTTACACCTTTTGCTAGAGCTTTGCCATACGAACAACAAGGCTACTTCGGTGTGATGGTTTCATGATATGGCTTATGGAAGGCAGTGAAACAGACTCCAGAGATGGAAATGTCACAAAGTCATCATGAAGTCCAGCTGTAGGATCCGCATAGATTTGTTCAGGAAGGAAATAAAAGTATTCTAGGACTGCCAAAGACATCCTCTGTTCCTGAGCCATTCTTGGACTATTTCTTGCCCTCAGCTCAGTGATCTATACAGTTCTCAGGCATTAGATTTTGGTATAGAGCTCCAGGTGACTACACTGGGGGTAGAATAATAGA
Source organism: Acanthiza pusilla (assembly GCA_036630365.1). Classification (NCBI taxonomy): domain Eukaryota; kingdom Metazoa; phylum Chordata; class Aves; order Passeriformes; family Acanthizidae; genus Acanthiza; species Acanthiza pusilla. Next base: position 67,030,533 of record JAXCHO010000034.1, on the reverse strand, counting down.
TAAAATAGATACGCTCACTAAAACCCAGTGTGCTTATTTTTGCTTGTGGACATACCCAAAATAATCAAACAGATATGTAGAAGAGCAGTATTTTCCACTACCTGTGAGGGGAAAAATCCTTCAGGAGATGGCTAATGACAAACATTTTTCCATGTCTGATATATCAGCAGGATTCTGGCACTGCCCATAGGAAAAAACCCCACATGTCTGTGCACATTCAACACACCCATAGGGAGACACTGGGTTTTTTTGCAGACTGCCATCTCAGTTATGTTTGGCACATATGTTTTTCATTGGAAAAGAGAAAATGTTGGTGGTATGCAGCACACTACACAGTACACTTTCTACTGGGAGGGGAATGAGAAGAGAATGACTACAACATAATGCAGCTATGGAAAAAGCTGGAGATTTTGAGAAAAGCTGAAAAAGTAAAAACCACTTCTGTGTAATGAAAAGAGCAAACATGGGGAGAAGTTTACATGGCAAGGTCTGAAGGCAGATCAAGGAAGTATGAAGAATTTATCAACACATCTGATCCTGCAAACAAGGAGGAAATACAGAGACCCTTTGAAGAATGATGCAGAAAAAATGGGGCCAAAATAAATTCCAACTAAAAGCAGCCAGCCAAGGGTCCTACAGTGCCTAAACAGACGTAGAGATATTAAAAGTTTACAGAAGACAGAATGTTATTTAAATAATGCTAATTATTTATCATCTCTATGTGTATATTAGCACATGCCTCTCTGTGTTGTGTTCCATGTTCTAGTACAACAGTATGATCAAGTGTAGAGTCAGTTGCCATAGGTGCCAATGAAAGTGAATTCCAATAGATTCAGTTAAAGAGGAGACCTTGGATGTAATCTGGGTGAAAAAAATCTCCCATCATTATTCAAGGTCCTTGTTGGTTGAAACTGCTATCACCTCAGTGTTGCCAATGTCTACAAAGTACTGTAAAACAGCACGACAAGGCTGTAGCTGCAGATGTATGGACTGCAAATTGACCAAAACCTCATCGAGTTTTCAGTTTACAGACATACTTTCAAGCTTTTTTGACAAAAAAATGCAGTGGAGCAAGTCCAGTGCTAGATTTCAGAGACAAAATCAAATAAACCTGTCCTGCCTCAGATGAAAAGAGGATTCAAAATGATGCAGTTAGAGCTCAGGATGAAATCCCACAGAAAATAAAAAAAGCTATAAGCACTGCCAAGTTGAGAAAACATATTGCCATTGCTGTTATCTGTTAAGAACTCTTTACGTTGTTTTCTATTACATGTTTACATGATGTTTCTGCAAGGGCTTGTCATATGTGTAAGGAATGCAACTATTACAATAGTCCCCCAGTGAAACACAAGGCAATATGTTAAAGACATGGGAAAAACTCATCTGGATGAAGAAATAATTTTCAGGTTGTTGTGTTACTAACATGAAAGAAAAACAAAAAACAAAAAACAAAAACAAACAAAAAACCAAACAAAAACCAAAAACAAACCCCAAAACAAAAAACAAACAAACAAACAAACAAAAAACCATAACAAACAGGAAAAAATGCACAAAATTATAACAAATTAGCGTCTCTGATGTCAAAGTCACTGGGGATTTGGAGAATTAGAGATTAAGGCAAAACTTGGTTTAACTGGGCTCTCAGGCACTGCATGATGGCACGAGAAGGAAGTTGTCTGCCTCTCTCCTAGGCTGTAAATGGCTGGGATGCCATATTGACTATCTGTGCATATACAGAGTTATTACCCTGTGGACAAATACTCTGTTGGCATGGTAGATACTTTCTCAAAAAAATTTAAAAAACACAATTATATGTGCAGTTCTGAGCCTGGCCATAACCATTGTGCAATGACATAAAGGTGCACCAAACCCTGGCACTACAATAACATGTGGGCTTGCTGCCTCCTGGCAAGAGAAATGCCATTCCTTCCTTCCATCACAGCTTAGAGCACCTCATGTTACATCTGAACTGTGGATTCTCCAACTGCTTTCAAGCTCCCACACTCTGTCTAATCTACTCTCCATATCGGTGTGAGAGCTACATACACATCAGTTTCTCCATGTTCTGGTTCCTGTTGGCAAAAAATCAAAGTGTGAAAGCCTGATGGAAACCATGCTTGGAAAACTGAGGAGGACTGAGACAGGGCACTAAGTGGAAATCTACAGTAATCAATTATATTCCATTCTCAGATGCAGATAAAAGGACAGAGAGAAGATGAAAAATAATATTGAGGGTATTGATGTATCTTAACATTGTCTTTCCAAGAACTGCAGACTAATTCATGGATCATGAGAAAGATGGGAGAGAAGCAAGATAGAAAGAGAAAAAAAGAAACAAAACAAGTTCATCAAGAAATAAGAAATCACATTCTTTTTGTTGCGATCCAAACAATACTGGGCTCAGATCAGGGAGAGACTAGCAACAACAATGAATATTGTTGCTCAGATACTGACATTTGACATAATCCTATTACAATTGTCAAGAGACTGCCAACAGTATGTGTCGTATTTATTAACTTCTTTATAATATTAATCCTAAATTTCTTTAAATGTCTACATCAGGAACAGGTGTGATGAAAATCATACAATGTCATTACAAAAAAAAAAAAAAGTATAATATAGAAAATGTATTGTGGCATTCTGAAAGAATCTGCTCTTCCTTCTATTCTTTCCTATATTCTGTAAGGTTGTGCCCTCCTAGCTGAATCTCTGAATGATACAAAAAATAACTTTGTGTCATGCTGAATTTGAAGAAAAGTAGTTTTTGTTGTGTCCAGCTTGCAATGGATGAACCAAAGAGAACCAAGGATTTCCACATTGAGTTTGAATAGCTTTTGTGATGCTAAGTCTTAAGATTTTTAAAATGCCTTTTCTCTCTTGTCCTCATGATATAGCTTCTTTTTTTCTTTTACAAATTTCTGGTTTTTGCTTTCAAATGTAGCTTTTACAGCTTTGGTACCACCTTGGGAGGCAGAATTCAGGAACAAAGATCTGCTAATTTTCTGACTGTAGCATGGTTCTTTCCATGGAAAATACTTGGCCAATTGACCATTGCTCCTCTGCAATTTTCTGTGGATAGCTCTTTTGGTCACAGTTCAGATTTTTCTTCTTGGCCAGAGGCACATAAGAAAACATACCCTGAACACTAACTCTGATGAAGAGTTCCATCTCTCAACACTGAAAGACAGGCTCCTATCCATATAGGTGGGTACATGAAGACAGACTTCAAGTACATAATGGAGCTCAGGTGTAAAGCACATGCACTTACATAAATATATTCAAACTGAATTAAAATTCAGTTTAGATCTGTCCTTTATTGTCTCCCTGAAAACTTGTCTTCTTCAGGGTAGAAATAGAAAAAAGAAACAACATAAGCTGTCTCAAAAGAACATCAATTGTAAATATTGATAATTTTTCTTATTTATTTAAATGCATAGATGTTACAAAATAGATCAAAATGATGTACAGTTTCATAGCATTAGAAGTTGAAACAGGGATACAAATTTATATCTCAGGTATAACATATATATAACATCGTATGACAACATGAAAGAAATTATACATTGATAAGTTCACTGCAACATGTTTTAGACAACAAGCTTTCTTCTCCAAAAACCCAGATACAACCCCACCCACACAATTATCAAAAAATCTAAACAAGAAAAGTGAAAGTAGATAATGGGGGGGAAAGAGCATTTCAGTCTCCAGACACTGAACATTTTTTCACATGGGTTCAGATAAAAAAGCATAGAAATATACTCATTTTCCAATCCTCAGCATCTTCAAGCCTCAGAAAAATCTTTCCTTGTTGCATATGGAAAAAAGCATCTGTAGATGGTATGCTTCTTAAATGAACCCTGCCTTTAAGCACCATTTCAATAATATTAGAGCACCCTACATGAAACAAAGCTGTTGAACTCCTCAGAGCTATTGATTCCAATATTACCATTCACTCTTAAGGAAGAATTTTATTACTTTAAAAGTCACAGCTAAGGTAATTCCTGACTTACATGATGATCTATTAAAGCTGTAGCAAGTTAGCAGCATGATGAACAGCCAGTGATTTGAATGACAATTCCTGTTGTGAGCTAAACATATAACCTGAGAGATACTCCCCTCTTTGTTGCTGGCCAAAATAACCCTAAATATAATCTATATACATTGTCAGTATGAGGGTTTTAAAAGAATTTACAATCTGATTACCAAATTATAACATGTCAAAATCTTCTTCCACTCTGAATTTTGGCTTTTGGCAGAAGACAAGGAGATGCTGAATTGCAACCATTTCAGACTGGATTTCTGACAGATCACACTCAGGGGAACTCTGCAGAATGTGGATAATGACCAAAACTGTCTATCTGACTCGTGTGAATTTAAAAATGCATCAGCTTGTAATTCTTTTCTAACAGAAAAAGCTCTATCCTGAGGGAAAATTTGTAAATGAAGGTTAAGCAGCAAGAAAGTATTGAAATTGCCAATAGTAATCAATTTTGTTTATAATTTCTTGAATTAACCAGTTAGGCTGTTGCCCATCTGTTGAATTTGTCAGATGGGTCATTGCTATTTTTTCTTGATTTTTTTCAATTATTTTCTACTGACAGAAAGCAGTTTGAGAAGGTTATTGCTATTTCAGGCTTCTATTGACAGAATTTCAACATTCTTCTTGCAAATTTAAACAAGAAGGTTTGTGCACATTGTGACCATCAGACCAATTAAGTATGATCTGAGAACCAGAGCATGTAAATTTTCAATTCTGAAGTTTTAAAAAGCACCATAAAATTTTTGTGTGCTTGGATTCCAAGATCATCTCATTCTAAAACAGGAAAGCAGAAGTTTTGTCTTGAAAACTTAGCAATAATGGCCAGACTGCAACCGTAATCTGGGCCTTTAAAATTTTATTAGGGATTATCATAATTTAGCATCTGAATGATGAGGCTTCCCACACCCTGGTTTTTAAGAACTATATCTCACTTAAAACTTTTAAAAATTCTTCTGACATCTGAATAACTCTTGTTTTAACTCATACTCATAAAACTTTGTATGTTAGGTAGCCACCAGCTAAAAAACCTGTGATTGAGTTCTGTACTTACAAATCACGTCAAACTAAGAAATGGAAGAGTTGTGCACTGCACCTCTTTTCTCAAGGGAAACAGACAAAGTCATGTCTTTAAAATCAAGGCTGAAAACTTCAGATTTGCATTTGTTTTCAAAAAATCCTAAAACTTCTTGGATTCCTACGTAATGAGTAGTGGCATTCTCCACCACGAGAGGGCATCCATGCTTACAACCCAATCCTCGGAGAGACTATATAAACACATATATCCACCTATCAATCCCTCTACCTACAGATACAGACATGGATATAGACAAAGATCTATTTTTTTCTGAGCGATCACAGCACTTTTACTCTGGGAGGTTTCCTCTTTCAGATCCCCATGGTATCTCCCAGTGTCGATAGGGGATGGCACATTAAGTCTAATTTCGCTCTTTATAAAGCTCTCACAAAATCCAATTTCTTCATTCCTGCAGAAATTATATTAAACCTCCCATGGTTTGCACTGAGACCTGATCCAACCCACCTGAAATTCAGAGGGAAACAAACTGATCTCAAAGAACAGATCCCAAGGATAAGTGTGCAAGGTGAAGCCCAGATTTTCTGAAGTAATTTATTTTTCAGAGAGAGGATCTGGAATCATAAAACTTGCTCAGCATCAATCTGAAGTCATGACTCTCTGAGGTCTTACTCTCCCCACAATTTGTTCCACAGGCACTTGCCTGTTGTGATGAGGGGAGGGTGTTGTTTGTTTTGGTTTTGAACTGGAATACATTTTCCTCTTTGATGCACATAAAACTGTTATTAGAGCCTGAAACAACCATAAAAAGGATTTTTGAAAGCAAATCTGACCTAGTGGTAAGTTATATGCTTAGCTGAAAAAGATGTCACAAACACTGGAGTGTATATGGTAATATTTCCACAAAAAATAATCTGTAACTTCAGCACCAGAACATAGAGGTTAGCACCAAAAAGTATCAATTGCTACCCATCATCTTAGACGTTTAAATGAGGCAAAAAGTCACAAATAGGTATTATAAACAGCTGCACTCAATAATTAATTATATCAACTTTGTTATATAATTTTTTACTCTTATGCCACTCACAGTATTTTGACCAAAAATACTTTTTTGCCTTATTTTAGCTTGTGCATACTTTTACGATTTTATATTTAGAACAGAAGTCTGAGCTAATTTCTCTGTCTTTAAAGGCACACCCCTCTGCTGAAAAGAAAAGAGTACTTCAAGGCCATCAGAATAGCAACTGGAGGTAGTTTGCCTCAGCATGGCCTTGAACTCATCAAGAATTTTCCTCAGCGTGTATTAGACCTGCCAAAGACATCTGAAGTCTTCTGCACATTTCAGTGCATTTTTTTTTTGTAGCAGCACTTGGTGTCAGGTAGTCAATCAGGAAGCCCTGGCACTGGCAATCAAAGTAGAGTTTTACTGGCATTGTCATTACCTGGCCCAAGAAAAAAAAGATAATAGAAATTGGGGCAATTGAAATAGGCAATACAGAAAGGCCTTCTACTTTAAAGTGGAAATTTTGTGTGGCAATCAAATATCTGATGATGGTTAATCCTCTCTGTTAAATGAAAAATATTCAGCTAATGCTTGAGTGCTTGTGGCTGGCTTTATCAGGAGCTGCTCGTATGAAATAGCTTATTTCCAGATCATTTTTTGCTGCTGTCAATTACAGTGTGATTACAATAGTTAATCCCTAGCACCATTATGGGATGTTGTGAAACAACCTGCATACCTGTTTGTCAAAAGCAAAGTTTTCTATATTCACAGAAAACAAAATATTCCACAAAATCAAGGTATGTGTAGCAACTTAAAAAGTAACAGATATGATAACATATATACCCGTGATAATAATTTCAGCTGAATTACAGAATTATAAATTAATTTACAATGTCTAGTCCTGTTTGGAAAGTGTACCATACAACATACAAATTGCAAGTTTCAAAGTGCATAGTCATTTATTGTTAGACCTACTCTTTTAGGCTCCATTGCTTAACCTGAACTTTTCCTTATGCTCTACTTCCTATCTTGTATTTTAAAAACAAAATTACTGAAAATGGTTAGACGTACTGCTTTAACTGTGCTGTCTTTACCTCTACAGAAGATTTCTTATGCAGAACAAAAATGCATTTTTCACATGCATCTTTGTCAAAAACTGTGCTGGCTGAGGGGCTAGTGACCCACCAAGTAGCTTTATCTCACTCAGTTATTTCAGTGTGTACATAGATAATGCAAAGAAGTTGTCTTTCACTCCCAAAACAGGACTGGATTTTACTCTGCCAAAGTATTTGACTGATTGAGTACTGTTCAAGTCCAAACTCCTTTGAAAACAAAAGGAAAAATGTTTATATTGTACCTGTTACAATAAGAGTAAGTAGAATATTACAAAGTGTTATCCTTTTACAACATGGACACATCTAAAGGCAATATGCCTGTCTAGTTCTTGTTCTGTCAGATACAGAAGTGTCACTAACCAGAAATATCTGAAGAGCCATAGATCAGCTGCTGACATTCTCTGAGGGATCAGATTATGGATAGATAAAGAGGGGCTGCTACATTTCATACATTATAGAGCCTGTTCCAGATATCTTGCTGGAGAAAAAGAATAACTAACATGAAGAATTCAAACTTTCATCTTTCCTTTTACATCACCAATATGCTACTTCATGTTAGTTCATGTTACTTCTGGTGACAGACTCTCAAATACCCTCCAAACACTGAATTAAGTGTCTTAAAGAAAGATACATACATATGTAGCTCTAGTGAAATTATCCTCTGTTGTTCCACTTGGTCTACTCAGTATTGCTTTTCAAAGTTCATAAATTTCAGAGGTCTAAATGTAGCAGTGCAAGCAGACTAAACACTTATATTTAAAGTGGAGTACATTCTGCCCTGTAACATAAAGCCAAAACTCGAAGCTATTTCAATGACCTAGTAGTTGTGGCAGACATTTGATTTCTTCCTTTTCACAATCTGTTTTTCAAGGAAAGTACCTGTATAATGTCTCTAAAAAGCACCCATAAGGCATTCAGGTTTTGGCAGGAAAGTTTTGGCAGATTTGATTTTTAATAATGCACACAGATATTTTCAGGAGACAGCTCAATATGTTTTAAAGAACACTGGCAATTGCTTTAGAAATTTGGAATTTTTGCGACAAATCTATATGAACTTTTAAAGCTTCCTAATGTCTTTTATTTAGAAATCTTACCTACTTTTAGGTCTGATCTCTCCTGATTCTCAACTAAGTTGAGAGGGATAAAATATATACTGGTAAACTTATAGTGTAAAACACACTATGGAAGTCATGTATTTATGTATGTTGCTTTGTAGCAATATATTTCTTCCTGTAAAAGAATAAATATACCCCTGCAAAGCACCATTATAGAACTACAACTGTGTTCAGAAATACAGGAAGGTAGAGTCAAGCTGTGCTGTTACACCAGTATTTTTAAAGTGATGTAGCCTTCTATCTAGATAAGACTTTAGGCATGTGAGTTAACAGCCACTGCATCCTGGCCAGTGTGGTTCCTCATTCTCTCTGATACTCCTGTCTGCAAACAGACGTGTGATAGCAGCAGCCGTGCGCTGAACTCTTGAAACACCATAAACAAACTGATGCTGTGCATGAGGTAGGTAATATCCTGCAGTTTCTCTTGCACACATTTTCCTCTGCTCAGTGTCGCATTGACATTGCAGGTGAAAGCACAGGTGTAAACGGGAGGAACCACTGGGAGTGTGAGGACAATTTGTTGTTTTGCATGTCACACTCCATTCTAAAGCACAGTATTAAATAATGACCCTTCTCTTTCTGGAGCTATTATTTGTAAAAGAAGTAATATTCTATCTTTTGATGTACTTTTAATGTAATCTAATCTTCAGGAAGCTGCACTTGCTAAGGTTAAAATTAGATTGCTCTCCTGTAACAAAATCTTAATTGTAAAGGGATAATGTGAGTCTTAAATCCCAAAGTGTTAGAACCAAATTATACCGTACTTTGAAAGCTAATTATACAAAAGCATACAAAAAGAAAACATCAGAGTATTATTACAATATCTCTCTATATATAATATGTGCAAAATTCAATACACAAGCTTCTTGTTACTCATCTGTGTGTTTTCTTCAAATAATGTAAACCTGAACTTATTTAAACCAGTATAAGTAGTTTGATGTTACTCCTGGGAAACAAAGATTGTCGGTACAAGAACCTCCATAGCTTGGAGGACAAGCTGAACATGGGACTCCTACTTTATAAGGTGCTTCTCCAATCCAATTCCCCCTGAAAATAAAAAAAAAAAAAAAGAAAATAATGCTTAATAGTTTCAGAGTGGAAGAAAAAAAATCATTAACCATACTTGTTTTGAGTGATTAAAGTTAATATCTCCACTGATATCCCATAAATGCTCTGTTACTAAAAACACGACATTAGTTTATTTCCATACTTTACTGACAAACATTGATCTACCAATTCCCAAAAAACCAGCAGGAGAATGACCATGTCAACCCAGGCCAGCGATATCCATTCCACATCCTTTAGTCTCAGAGGTGAAGTCCCAGTCTTCTTGCTTTTGCTACAACCAAGTGATTTTTGAGTCTCTGATCTTGTGACAGAGTATTTTTAACTGGAGGTCTATATTTATGAAAAATTAGCAAAACAAGCATTGGTGCAAGGCAATCTGAGCACCTTTTTATCTGGCAGTTATCTTACAAGCTTGTACTTGGAAGATGGAAAAACAAACTGAGTGAAACCTTATTCTTAGGTTGCACTACCCTAGGTTCCCATTGTGAAGCTCTGAGGCTGAATTCATGGGTAGAGAAAAGGGAGGATAAAAACTATTTGCACCAGTAACATATTAAAAGGAACTGGATTGGGGCATTTCCAGAGGTCTCATGGATGCTAAGGAGAGGAGAAGAAGGACTCCTGTCTGTTATGCAATAGACCCTAGGGGGAAAAGAGTACAAAGCCTGGAGAGGGATCATATGAAAAGAGGTAACTCTGAAACATCTAGGAACATCTGAAAAATGCATCCAGACTTTTAGGAGTTTATATAAACCACAGGCTTTTAGAGAATCATGTAACACTCATGATGTAGGCAGAAAGTTAAAATTAGATTTTTATTTAAATGTTATGTCTCACAGAGCACAGAACTTTCCTTTAGTTTGCATGTGACGTGGAATAGCAGTGAGTAATGCAATTATTTATGAAACATTTTGTCATTCCCCACCTCCCAGCCAGTAACACTGGATCAAAAGCCCTGGTCTGGGTTGTGCCTTGGAAGAAAGCAGGAATCTCAAATAATTTGCTCATTCCTACTTCTCTTCCAAATGGGTACAGCAGACTAAGTGCTCAGGAAATATATTTAGTCTGATAACAAATATGGAAACTCAGAGTTTTACAAAAACTGATTTCTGCTTCATTTTCTATGCAATACATGGCAGATTTGTGTGAGACTGTTAGATTATCTAGGGCCTTTCTAAACTTTGCAATTATCCTCCTTAAATTTAGGGGTTTTTCCCTCATTTCAGAAACATAAATATTTTTCAGTATTACAGCATGGCATCAGTGAAAATCAGGGGAGTACTAAATCATAAATCTTTGCCAAATTCCAATATTAGTAACTCAGATTGGGGCTGCAATATTCACTCCCTCCTTGGAGGAGTTTCTGATGTGCTGGTTACTCAGAAGGGCACAGACTTACTGAGTGGCAAAAAGACTTCTGCATGTGTGCCCAAAGACTCTAAACAAATGTCCTTATCTCAATTCAATCTTAGAAATACAAACTTAATCCAGGTAAAATCACTCAATATAATTTTTGCAAGAAGTAGATGTGAAAATCATGATTCCACTTCCTATGATTGAAAAGTCTACTCGAAACCTCACACAGAGAAAGAGCTTGTAACTCCAGGCTTTGATTTGCTGTTTGAGAAGCAGTTGGACTTTTAGACTCAGAAGATATAAAATGTCATTAATTCACTGCTAACTGATACACAAACACTAAATCAGTTTCCAAAAATGCCTAAGGTATAAATCTATTTTCTTCCTATATATGAAAATGAGAGGAGTATTCTAGAAAGTTTGAAATTTTTAATATTTTCTTTTCAAATTAAGATACATTAAAAAATCTTGTAGAAACTCTGATTTCATCTTGTTCATGTTGTGGAGCTAAAAGGCAGATACAGTTTTTGCTGCCTAATCTTTGCTCCCTCGCATTCATTTCTGACCATCCTTTTCCAGTAAAGACTAAAAGACAAAAGAACAGAGAAATCTCCTTGATTTCCAAAGGTGGTTTTTTCCCAAAGTAAATTTTCTTACTAAATCCTATCTTTTTTTTAAGTTGCAAAACCTTTAAAAATTCTTTTACTCATGTAACAGCTAGAATAATGACATATTCTTGCATATTCTTTACCACAAATGGACCTGTGCCACCAAGGGTTTATGGAAAACATGCTCAAAGAATTATACTTAGATTCCTGTACAGAACTATGTCTTTGCCCAATGTACAGTCAGAGAACCCAGCCACTTACACTGTCCATGCGGCTTTTGCAACTGTTGTCCAAACCAGACCACAAATTGAAGCTCTCCCAGAGCCACGCTTTACTGACTCATTCTGCACCCAAATATGAGCTTGGGATGATGTCTAGGAAATGCTGGGAGAAAATTAATTTCTGTATTTCAACCTAACAGAGACCTCTGAAGCTACGAGACATAGGGCCACCTAAGGGTGTCTATGACCTATATTTTAACGAACCCTAATATGGAAGGCAAGATGAGATAGATTTGCAGACATGGAGCTTGGGCTGATGGACTTTATAAGGATCCAATGCTATGGATGTCATTATGTAGCATGGTCATAAGCAAAGGAATCCTGTGAGCAACAACATGTATCATAGAACAAATCACAGAATGGTTTGGTTTGGTTTGGTTTGGTTTGGTTTGGTTTGGTTTGGTTTGGTTTGGTTTGGTTTGGTTTGGTTTGGTTTGGTTTGGAGGAAACCTTAAAGATAAACTCCTTGTAACCTCGTTGCCATGGGAAGGGAACCCCTCACCAGAGCAGGCTGCTCTGAGCCCCACCCTGTCTGATCTTGAATACCTACAGGGATGAGGAGTCCACAACCTGTCTGGGTAAACTGTTCCAGCGCCTCACCAGCCTCACAGTAAAAAATTTCTTCCTAATGTCTAATCTAAACCTACCCTCCTTAAGCTAAGGCCATTCCCTCTTGTCCTATCATTATATGCCCTTGTAAAAAGTCTCTCTCCATCTTTCTTGTAAGACTCTTTTAGGTACTGGAAGGTTGATACAAGGTCTCCCTGGAGCCCTCTTTTTCCAGGCCGAACAGCTCCAACTCTCTCAACCTCTCTTCATAAGAGAGGTATTCCAGCCCTGATCAACTTAGTGGCTCCTCTCTGGACCCGCTCTAACAGGTCCATGTCTTTCTTGTGCTGAGGACCCCAGACCTGGATGCAGCTCTCCAGGTGGAGAGCAAAGTAGAGGAGGAGAATCACCTGCTGGTCACATATTTTTTGATGTAGCCCAGGATATGGTTGGCTTTCTGGGCTGCAAGTGCACCCTGATAATTCATACTGAGCTTTTCATCCACAAACACCCACAAGTCCTTCTCCTCAGGGCTGTTATCAATCCTTTTTCCCTCTGCTGCTGTGTCTGCTTCATATTTTTACTAGCCTGTTTAAGGCATCAATCCATTCTCTACCCAGCCTGTACCTGTGCCTGGGATCGACCCAATCCAGGTGTGTTTGGCCTCACTGAACTTCATAAGGTTTGCACAGGCCCACCTCTCAGTAAATCAAGAGCCTCATCTCCAGTGGGATTGCTTACCTGAGGATGTCTAGTTCACCAAGCCTGTGTATAAAAGTGTGAAGAAATAAGGAATTCAAAGTAGAGAGAAGTCAGCACAAAGAAGGAAGAAAAAATCTGTAATGATAATAGCAATAACAGAAAACGAGTTTTTTGTTTTGATCCACACACATCAAGTTGATTCCTTTTCTCCCTTGTATACCAGTCATACATTTCTGTATGTTCAGACAGAAAGCTTGAATAAAGGAGCAGCCCACAGAAAAAGCACAAATAGAGGTCATGCTGCAGAAAAAGGAGTGAGCAGTCCTATGAGAGGACCAAAACATGCACAAAGTATAAAAATAAACAAAAATAAGAGAGAGCAACTCACTTTGGGGCATAGTTGCATACCAAGTAAACAGCTCGTCGCCAAACAGATCCCCAGACGTTCATATTGTGGCATGTGTGGATTGCGCAGCCTATACGATTGGAAGTGGCCCAAACCATCTGAATAAATATTTATTATTGGTGAAGTCCAAATTGAAAAGAAATATACATATATTTATATATATACACATACATTTATTTGAGAGAGAAGGGTATAAATACATTATAGGAAAGTCCAGCTTTGGACATAAGATTTTGAATAAAGTAATTTATATAACCTGTGTATAATGGGTGCACATGGGTCCATAACATCGCATCGGGCACCTAGGATTGCAGTCTTGAGGATAAGGGAAAGCATAATCCTTCACCTCATCATACCATGGCTTTACAAGCTGGAGAATTGATCGATACCTGGGTTTGTTTAAAATACAGAAAGAAAAACATGTCATTTTAGATTTCCCCTCACATCATTAGGGGCACAGTATTAAGCAATAGTATTCTTAAGCCAAGTAAACATGGACAGATACAGAACATAGAACACTGGATGACACCTGCATCAGTCCAAGATCTGGATCTCAAAGGTTGTTCAAAGGCTGACAAAATAATTGTTTTGTAGGGTATACTCTTACCTTCCAGTTCTTACAGACAGGTTCTGGCCCAAAAATCTCAGAAGATAGGAAGGTCCATGGTCCCAAATGCATGTAGCAGCCCAAGCCTCTGCAGATTTGGCAAGAGTTTCATCCCAAATCTGACAAAATAAAGTATCCTTAGCAGTAGAACAGAAAAAAAGCAGAGAGTGGTCATAGTGCTAGAAAAAAAAGAAGCAAGTATCTTACCCCACAAATATACTATCATAACACATCAGATGTGGAAGTAAGCAGAGAACTGTGGGGCAGCATGTAAAGGATCCAGCATGATTTGCCCTACTGCTGGACAGAACTGCTGCCCACATCATTAGAGAAAGACAGGTATTCCGATCTCCCCCTTTTTTTCCTGGAAAAGCCCTTCACCAAAGGGCATTCTCCTAACATTTTCCCTTCTGTGTTGACGAGATCCATGTGTGGAGAGGAGTGAAATGTTGGCTGGGACTCAGAATAAAAGCGAAGGAGAGGAACCCAGGGAAGAACAATTCACCATAGGTATTACACACCCCACAAAACCCCAACTCATTTGAAATAGGACTTCTGCAGTATCTATAACCAGAGACAATGTATGTGGCAGCTCTTCATATTTGAGGTCACAAGGTCAAGAAAAGGAATTCCACAAAGGCAAAGACTATGGATAGTTTCCAGGTGCAGTATGGATTTCACTACTTTATTCTGCACAGGAACTGACATTGCTCACTGCCTGAAATAAAAAGATAACAGCTCTGTAAGAAGAGACAATTTGACTTCTTAAGTCAAGTGAACAAGTGAACTTGAACACTGTCTCCTTTATATGCTTTGCCTGCTCAATTACATGCCTGATTTGCAATTCTGCTATTTTCTCCACAGTAAAATAGGTTTATCTCAGGAATAATGGAGATATTGGCAACAGAACCTACTGCACCACTGGAGCTCCCAATAAAGAATATCTCACTGTTGCATTACAAGTGCACACAAATCCTAGCATATCTTAGGGATACCCAAGTAGGCTGTAGATTCTAGAATTAGATGTATATTTTTAATACCCTGACTGGAGTGTTTAGGTGCAGAAGAGTTGTGATGAATTTCAAGTAGAAAGGCAGGAACAGAATGGGGTAAAATTGTCTATGTATCCCATCATAGCTTTTTAAACACAAACTCATAAATCTCGAGTGGCAATGAAATAATGAGTATGCTCTTTGAGGTATGAAATAAGAGGCAAAGTCAGAAAAAAACTTACAAAGGATAAAATGGCCCACATCACAAATATTTTCTGTACTACAAGCTAATAATGATTTCTAACATCGAATTCAGTTTTAGTTTCACAAACCTGCAGAGTGACAAGACTGATCATTGACTAGGACAGTAATTCATGCCCTAGTAGTAGGGCATGGATTACTGTCTCAGTAGTAGTTTGTGAAATTTTTCTTTGTGAGAAGCACAAAATTTAGTAAATTTTATTAAATTGCTAGACCATTGAACCAAGCTTTTGCAAATATGGAAAGGGTGAGGTACCTCCTAGATTAAAGAGGAAGAAGCACAACAGAGACAAATAAGAGCCCTTAACACAAATCATCTTCCATTCAAGCAGAACCACCTTAAGGATGGTAAAATGGGTAGTGCTTAAAGAAGAGAAGATTTATTTTACACCTGTTCAGAAAATCTTCCAGAACAAAGTCAAAACAAATTGCTAGCACAAGGACAAAAGACAGAAGTCTTAGGAAGAAGCATGCTACAAAGGAATAGTGCTCAAGCCAGGGAACACTTAGACTTCAGCTATGAAAAATGATGGAAGTTTCTTGGAGGAGTTAGAGATAAAAAACTCCAAAACCCAGGATATGCTCTAGGGCCCAAGGCAAAGAAAACTGTGCATAGACATTTCTTCTGCTTTGTATCTCTGCCATTAAGTTTACTAGCTGCATGTGGCCAGTGTACAAAAACCCCTTTGTAATCCCTGTGGTACAGCAGTGGTCCCAAAAAGAGGGCTTAAAGAGTAGGTACAAACATAAAAGTGTGCCTGGGGAGTGTGCCTGAGAGGCTGGGGCCACAGCCGGCGTTTGGAGCCTGCCCAGGCCCAGGGGAGCAGAGGAGCTCATGGATCCATGTGTGGGTCCAAACACAGCTGCCTGGTGTGCATCCATAAGGGCTGCTCTGCCAGGACTGTGACACCCCATAAACACCCTCCTTTGCTGGGATTAATCACGCTTCTGGCACGAGCGCTCCTGCCAGGAGGCTGAACATGAGGTTTGCGTGCTTGCTCCCAAGTGACCTGGCTGCACTCCCACAGCCATCTAAATGTGTACTGCATTCACACAAATAGCGCCAAGATCCTGATTTCCACCCAGCACATTTTTGTATACTAAACCGCCTCACAAAATAGCATGTTCGGTGTTTGAAAGAAATGTGAAGAATGGATTAGATTTTCACTACTAACACTCTCTGAATGAGGCACAGCCCCTGCCTTGGACAGCAAGGGCATTTCTAGTTCACTTTCACTTCTCCTCTGCTTCATTTCTGGTTATCAGGAATCATCTGAAGCATTGGATTGGTAAGGTTTTGGGGTGTTGTTTCAAACTCAGTTAAAATGAGTCTGTCGTGTACAGTACACTCTGCTTTCCATTATCTATTCACTCTTGACCACTCTCTGAACAGATTAAATTTTAGGTGAACATAAAAAAGAGACAGAAGGAAAATAATTACTAAGGAATAAGGGGGGAGGGGAACACATGCAGCATCTTTAAATTTCCTTCATTCTTTCATTAGCAGGCTGGTGAAAAGCCTCTATACAGAGTCCCCTACTGCTACGAAAATTGTTTGTATTTCATGGGAGAAGCTGAGGGTTTCACCTTCTTTATTTTATTTTACTTTATTTTCTCAGAAGAAATGGTGGTCTCAGTCCATCTAGGACTAGCTCTAGATTATTACCAGAAGAAAAGGTATTAGGGAGACCTTACCTTATAGAGTACTTGAGATGAGCCTACAAGAAAGATGGAAACAGACTTTTTGCACTGGGATCAAGTGATAGGACAAGAGGGTATGGCTTAAAACTGAAGGAGTGTAGGTTTAGATTAGGTATTAGGAAGAAATTCTTTATTGTGAGGGTGGTGAGGCACTGAAACAGGCTGCCCAGAGAAGCTGGGAATGCCCCATCCCTGGAAGTATTCAAGGCCAGGCTGGATGGAGCTCTGAGCAACCTGATCTAGCTGAAGATGTCCTTGCCCATGGCAGGAGGGCTGGAACTGGATGATCTTTAAGAACCCTTTCAACCCAAACTGTTCTGATTCTATAAAAAGGCAAACAACTAATACAGGCTGAAGGAAAAAAATATTATCTCATAATGACCCAAAATATTCTAAATTGTAAGAGACTGTGCAATTAATTCACCCTTTCAAAAATAAGTCTGATCTTGAGTCCGCATTTGTACTAATTTTTATCTCAGTTCAGTCCCCTGTTTGGGGTATATAAGAGAACAGAGAAAAGACACTTGGATTTTTGAAGCCACGTGGCTTCATTGTTGTACGTGTCAAGAAATACAAATATATGCCTAAAAAGAGAACCGGAAGTGACTAGAAAGTGAAAGGGACTGTTTCTGTATGAGAAATTAAAAACCTCAAGCTAAGTAGCAAAGAATTTTAAAAAGGAGTAATAAACAAAATTATGAACCCTGAAATGATGAGCAATCCAGTGTTCCTATAAAACACATCTGAGAAAGCTGCCTGACATGAACACAAAATTGTAAAAGGAATAAAGGAGAAAGATTTCCATACTCAGTGGGTTAAGATCTGAGAAGGTGACTCATCCTCAAATGCTGATCATGCAAACTCCCAGTGCCAAACAGTGATCATCCTCTCCCTGGGGACAGATAATCTTCATTTGCTAGGTTGCAAGTAGCTGAGGAAGAAGTCACCTTCTATCCAATATAAAGATCCCCCCCAAACTCCAGAGCACTGATTTGGTCCAGCATGGAAACCTTCCCACTCCTCAGCTGGGTCTAACTGAGCCACAATAAATTTAAAGCATGTCACCACACGTCCACTGACAACTTGAAATGAACATCTTTTGGCCAATTTATTTTTCTTTCTTGAGCCAAAGATTATTTTCCTAGAAAGCTGTCTGACTGTGCTCTTTGTACTGCACCCTGCAAAACAACACTTCCAAACTACATCTCCCTTGAAAATTGTCAAGAGGACTGAACACAAGGAACAGGACAGTGCTTCTACAGGGGGAGTTTCAACAGCAGAGACCACTTTATGAGGCAGCTCTGGGGTGTTCTCTGCGCTTACACAGCACATGCTTGTTGAGAGGAGTAAAATCTCAGCATAAATAAAGTCAGCAGGAATTTTGCCAGTGAGCCAGAATTTTATCCCAGATTTTGTTTTGTTTGTTTCCCTCTGTAAACAAATAGTAAAATATTTAATCCCCAAAATGTGTAATAAACAATAGAGTGTAAAACAAAATATCTTCCATGTTGAATGAAATTTCTTGAAGCCCAAGAAGTGAGCTTCCTTCACCAATGAAAGCCTTTTAATGTTGTGGGTCACAGTTCCCTCCTACCTTCCCTTTTTATAGCTGTTTCTATAGCTGTCTCTCAGTTGTTCTTAGATAATTTCCATGTAGAAAGGATGAAGTTGTCCTTTTGTGCTTTATTGGAACTGGAGGTCCTGGTCACAACTATGCACTTAGGTATTAAAACAATGGTGAAGCTGAATAAACATTCTGATGATGAAAAAGAAAAGAAAGAACTACAATATTACAAAGATCTATCCACAACATTTGTTGAAAAATAATTGGCTGTTCCCTTCCTACTTTGATACCTATGTTTTAATTTGAGGAATTGTGTACATAACCATTTTTAACTATAACTTGAACTTAGAAACATGGTTCTGATCATTTTCATTGAAGGCAGAATTGTGCTCCTCATATCTATCACTTAAATGGAGTAGCTTTTTCTTGACACTGCTCAACACATCTTAAAAGGCAAACCTAATCACTCAAATGACAATGAACTCTCTAACGGCAAGAGATAGCAAGAATTTGTGATCTAAATACAAAGGGAATAGAATACACAGTCATACACTGTATTATTTTCTCATTCTGTGTAGATACCTGTGTGTAAACTGGATGTTTTTAGAAACACTGAAATGTACAGCCCTCATTGTTACAAAGAAAATATGAAAAAAAAAGTGATAAGTAGGGGTTGCTCCTTCCCTGACAGCATCAGCAAACAGATTGCGAGACAGAAGATAAAGGCTAACTGTGGAATCCATAAAGATATGTTTTTAACCTCATAGCCATGGGATTGTGCTGATGATCATTGTAAAGCACACAAGCAATCCAAACCTGTGCTTTCATTCTTCTTTTGCCATCATGACCTTTAATCTTTCCCAGCTCATTTTTATTGCCAGTAACAGGGAAGCCCTCCTCACTTGCACAAGAGCACCTTATCAGGGCATTGCTCTGGATGTTAAACGCCAGCAGCAGCCCTCAGTACCTCACTGTTTGGATTTGGTTTGTTTGTTGTGGTTTTTTTTTTTTAATATGACATATCAGCTAAGATAATATTATGCATATTTCTCAGCAGTAAAACAAGTATTTTAAGCAAAACATACACACCCTAGTCACTCACTACCTTCCTAGGTATTCCTTGAGTGCCCACCAAGTCAGGGCTGCTGCCCATAATGCCAGGACAGCTGTGGTGTGACCAGACCCTCAGCTGGCTGCCACCAACTGTACAGTGGAAGTGACAAACACCGGGTAGAGGTGTGAACACAAATTCAGAGCAAACAGGTGAAGTTCAGTGTTTGAACCACTCCCTTCTGCAACAGCTTCTTTACACAACTGCAGTTATGTGAAGACATGGCAAATAAAATATTGGGATATGCAATTTGAAGAGAGTTGCATGGCAACACTGCTACATTTTGGAGCAATAAAAAGTGGCATTTGTTTGCCAGTCTTGGCATTTTATTTATCATTTATATATGTTTACTGTGGACTCATATTAGTGATATTCAGATTATTTCACACAAATGAACCCACAGTGGTTCCTAGGCAGCTCAGAAAGATGGCCACGACTTTCTTTGAGCAGTGATCAGTCAAAAAATTAGCCTTTCCACCTCAAACGTATTATTTTACTCTCCTGTAACCCCCTGCTTCTGTTTGTTTGCCCAGTTGAAGATCAAAAGCTCTTACTTCCAGAATGGCAGCGAGCAAGAAAGAAGAAAACCTTGACTCAAGCAATTTCTTCCTCTGAGAAAAACACTGTGAAGCCAAGGGATGAAATCCGACATGTCCAGTCCATCTGTGCAGCTGCATTCCACAGCTGCTAGCGCAAGTCCCAGAGCGGATTAGCAGATGGAGGCTGCTACCCTCCAACACACAGGTCTTGTCCTCGCGGGTCACTCAGCCTGGCCCCGCTCACACCCCTTGCACGTGCAGTGGCTGTCTCTCAAATCCCACAGCAGCACGCAGGAGTCCTTGGCTCCCCTTCTCTTTCATATAGTCAGACCTGCAGCACTTTCAGGCTTAGAAACATTCTGTAGGACCCCCCACCATGTCCACTACCCCAAATCTGGCAGAAAGCTTAATAAAACAACCCAACAGCCCTTCTGCCTGCATCCTTTTACAGCAGAATGACTGAAAGAGCCTCGTCTTTTTGCCCTCACTTTTTTCAATACATACTGTGTGATGAAAACATATGAGCTCATTGGAACTTACAGAAAGATGTGGCAAACTTTATATATTTATTTAGGCTCTGACATCATTAGGACTCTAGTCTCTCACTCTCTAAGAATATGATTTTTTTTTTAATATCAACAGCCACCTGTTAGAAATTTTTCTATGCATATTGTAATTGGTGCCTACCACACATGCAGGTACTTTCTCACATGCATTAGGTAATAATTGGAAAGTTTACACAGAAAATTGCCAGCCTACCCTCTAGAGAAAAACATCTTGATGGGAATCGCAGTTCTGTACGTCATCCTTTTGCAAATAAATAGAGGGTTAATACATCAAACTGCTTGTCCAACCATACACTGCAACTCAAAGTAAAACTGTGTAATGTTTTATAGTAAATTTACTCTCATGTATCCAAACCTCCAAACATCTGTTTCACACTTCTGAAGGGCTCAGTATTAGAAAGTCTGTCTTAATCAGGGCATCACCAGACATATACCCAAGAAACCTCATTGCTAGAAATATTTTTCTTATGAAAACTCAAGTTTTACTGTGTTTTACAGAGTAACTGTGTTTTAAATAGCAGTTTATATTCCTGAGTGTCTATTTGATGCAAATACAGAGTGCTATCATTTGAAGCTTTACCACTGTTAAGAGTCAATCTTTTTCTTCTAAAGGCTGTCTGCATTTCCTTTCATGTTTGGCATCAGGCTTTTAAACAACAAGAAATAAAGAAAGTTGGTATGCTGTCAGATTTAATAACAATAAGCTTCCCTGATATGCTATTATTTGTTTTGCTTTTGGAAAAGCTAAATATCACAGCTATATATCTTAAAATATTCAGTGCTTTTCTAACCTACTGCAAGACATATTTTAATTGGCAAGAACTTATCTTAGAAGTGGTAACAAAAAGCACCAAACTCTGTCTAGCTCCATGTCACCCTGACAATTGGTCAGAAGTCTGAAAAGGAGCATGTCTGACCTCTATCATTTTAAATATGATCAGAACAAATTGTATTTTCTTAGAAACACAATAATGTGAATTAAAATGTATTTGTTTTGCAGTGTTTCATTTTTATTATATACAGAAAAAAATCTACTTTTTTTTAAACCTTTCTTTCTTACTAACCACTGAAGTTTTTCATTAAAAGAAAAAATGCTCTTAATTTCTTTAAAAGTTTTCAAAGAAAATACTTACTATTTTCTAAGTAGCTCTAGCTGAAAGATATGGCAGCATGACATAAAAGAAAACACATAGAAGCTTCTTTCTGCAGAATAAAGAATAAGAACAATAGTTCTTTATTCTCAGAAGAAGAAAGCTCTATTTGAGATTCTTTCTCTTGATACAGATTAACAGACATCGCTGACAGATAGATAGAAGTGCAAAACCCATTCATTCTCAGCTGCATTAAAATACATCTCAAACCCCATCCCAGGGCACCTGCAGATGCATTCATACATGGAGCAGCCTGAGCTGAAGACAGTATTCTGTGGACAAAAAGCAAACAAGGGGCTATCCTGGGCTTTCCATCTTTTGCTGTCTTTAGGATACACATTTTCACAGACCTGTGATAGACTACTTCTCTTTTCAGGTATGGAAAGAGGATAAAAATGTTGAGAGGTTTAAGGTTACTATCATCTCCACTCACGTATGAAACAAAGTACTGTGTACTTTGGATCAAGATTCTTGTGAAAAATGCCCTGTCTCTGTTTCTAGCCAAGAAGTTCAAGAGGTGCTACATTTAATAATAAAGGAATGTCTAATTCTGAGGGCTCTGGGCAGGCTGCTTTTCTATCTGAGACTTTACTAAGTTGTTTTTTATTTGTTTAAACTCCTAGAAGGCTTTCTGCTAATACTAAATTTAAATAATGTAAATATTCTTTTCTAAAACACCATCAAGATGGATGTTTTAAAATTGTTATGCATAAAACATTGGAACAGAGCTCTAGCACCAAAGCAAGTTTAACACAGTCATTCTTTTCCACAAAATTTATCAACAACAGCATTTTTGGGAAAGTTTTTCAGATTTTTCAATGAGTGCTTTCCAGGAAGGGTCTTTTCCGTTCATCTCTTGAACAGGTCTTCTGTCATTCATTCTACACATAACAGACGGCTTTTGTACTTCTTATCAGGAGCATCCACTTGGACTTGACCCTAGATGAACACCAGTTACTGAGACTGAACAGGCTTTCCTAGCATTCTGTCAATGAAACTGCTGGAAAAATGGGCAACATCCTACATCTCAGTGATAGCCATGGAGTACAGTGCTGCATTATTGGCAGTGGTGCACTAGGAAATATATAAGTGGCTAAACTCACCTATGAGGCAAAAGAGAGCTAGGTAACTCTATCATGCTAAAATCAGCAGACAGTAAGCTCCTTCTACTCCTGCTTGCTCTCAGCTCACTGTCAGTTGCCAGGTTGTGCCTCCACTGCAGAAAAAAACCGAGTATGCTGTGAAATGACTGCTTCCTTTCCCAGCTGCAATGCAGACAAACACCGTTAACTGTAGCTATGTGAACCACACCAGTTCCTTCCACATAATTCTAATTTTCTGAGAGGATCAATATTCCAGAATTCATTTGCCCATGATCTTCAGACACTCTTGGTGCTGGGTTATGGTACGAGGCAGAAGGGACATATCCAACTGGCTAAACAGAAAAAGAAATGGTGGGAGGCAGAAACTGGAACCAGTGAACACATTTCACCATTATACCCATTCTCATTTGTTCTTACCTCACTTGTGAATTCCCAGCATAGAACAAGCTAAAAGCTATGGCAGACTGGGGTGAGAGGACCACCCTAGGGAACCTCCAATCATCTTGATGTCTTATCTGCCATAAGATTGGAGTGGACTATCCTTACATTTATTTTGTGCTCTGGCATGATGAAAAGCATATTTAGAACTTTGTACCCTGACTCATCATCTGATTGCTTTATTTCAAACTTCACCATGTATACAGGATTTAAGGGAATAGGGCTACTCAATGGAAAAAGTAGGCTGCCAGTAACTCCTACAGTAAATTCTTCATTTCCTTATGGCAGTTGGGTCTTTAGACATGCACAGTTTAAATGATGGGCCTAATCTTCTTTCACATCTAAAGGGGTTGTTCACTGATTTAACAAAGGAGATGTAAATGGAGTGCAATTTGATCCAATATGCAGAAGCATTGTAATGACATGTACATTCAAATTAAGGAAAGATAATATGCATCTTAATGCCAAGAAAACTGTCAGTAAATATACAAAGAGTAATTTTTGAAATGAAAAAGGATAGAAATTCTATTGGCAGTTAAAAATGCATATAAAGATTAATTATCTGAGGTTTAGAGAGAAATATTTAGGTTAGACATTTGGAAATAATTTCTATTCCTATGGTAAAATATTTGCCAAGAGATGTGACTGAGACAGCATCACTATATGTGTTCAGGAGTTGACAAGATGAAAACCATATGTATGTAATGCAGAAGGAAGTCCTGCAACAGGCCAGGGATAAAGTACATGAATTAAGAGACTCTATCCAACTCATTAGACATAAATCTTGAAGGAACTAGTCCTGCAATCCTTACTCACAGACATGTATGATTTCAGTGGGACCATGTAAATAAGCCAGGGCAAAAGAATCAAGAACAAAATGTCCTTAAAGATTTAGAATGGTCTGTAAGAAACCACACTGACAACAGCAAAAATAATACGTAAACATATTGAGAAGTTTATTTGTCAGAAAAGCCATTGAACTGGAGAGAAAACTTACTCTTTCCATGTCCATATAAAAGGCTTTACATAAGGACTAAGCAGGACTTTGGAAAACTTGAAGTAGGTTTGTTGGGTTTTTTTCACATTGTCTTACCCATCACTTACTGCATATTCACAGAACATTTTTAAGGTCACATTGACAGCAAATGAATTTTATCCAGACTTTTAAATTTAGAAGTGAAATAGTAACACAGTTATTTATATTTTTGAGCACTAACTGGATTATATCTTACTTCTCTGACCTGACTTTGGAAGTTATCTACAAATTTTACGGGACAGGAAATACCCAAATTCACCACCTCAGCAAAGAGAGTCATTCCTGGGCCAGAAAGAGTGCAGAGATTTCCAGCATGACACACATGGACTCCTTCACAGGACTACAGAAGCTTCTTTTGGAACACAATTACTTTTCTTCTATAAGAATAGGTTATTTCCTTTGTTCAGACTATCATGATCTTTTATGTAGATTTACTAGAAATTAATATGCTGAGATTCTCCATTCCCTTCCAGTTCCTCTGCTATTTGCTCATGAGAAACACAAACCAACTTGTGGATAGCTGAAGTAACTCATTTCAGGCTAGTCTGGAAATCTTTTACTATTTTGAGTCCAACAAAGTGACAAAATCCAACAAGGGGCAGATTTTCCTAAATAGAAAAGTGCAGTTACGCATCACTGAACACAAAAGAATTAAAACTATGTCTGAACATTTTCTGTACATTAGCACGCTCAAGTTTATCTAGAGCACTTTTTGCACTTAAAACCTTCAGACAGCATTCCACAAAGATGTTTTTGAGTATGCAATCCTGTCCCCTCTATTATACTTAGACATTCTACTGCCAGCCTACTAATAATTATGTTCATCCCTACTGGGCTCAGGACTCATCCTTGCAGAGCCAGCAGTGAAACTACTCACAGCTTGTCTTTTGCTAAAGCTCTTCAACAAGTTATTCAGATCACCTTAGAGTACTCTTAAATAAAAGAAGTTTTCCCACTTTGCATGGGAATGGCATGGAGGACAGTGTTCAGGGCTCATCAAGGCCCACTGATATCAGTTACTGCTTCTGCATGCACAGCTGGAAAGAGCATGTCTGTATGCAAGCACCTGCTCGACCAGCTTTTGCACAAACACAGAGATGTGGCGTACAGCAAAGACCATACAGACTTTGAAGAAACTGGCCTCAAGTGGGAATGGCTGTAGGGAAGGTAAAAATAACTTCTGATTCTCATAGGAACAGATATTTCATGAATGAATGTTTTGGAAGCCTAAAGATAGTACCAATGCACACTAAAAGACATGTTTTATGAGACTCGAATTTCAGCTGGCAACATCTTGCAGATATTTACTGGCCTACCAAGTAGCTGAAATCTTCTAGAAAGGTAACACAGGCCCCTATAGTACAGAATTAGTGTTCAGAAAAAGGGATTTCTTTGTTCACACACTTCCACTGGATCTACAGATGTGCATACTTTTCACACTAGACAGCTGCTGGCTGCTACACCTCATTTTCTGAATCATGAATTTTATGGAATCTTTCTGCTTTCTCCACAAAAAAATTTCAAAGACGAGTAGATGATTTTCACCCTTTGTCAGGCCAAAACTATGGTGTCATCTTTCTCTCTGCAGGTAGGCCCTCAGCTTTCAGAGCACAAGCAGAGACTATTTTAGGATGAGGAAGAAAAAGGTCCAAATTAAAATAAGAACTCCTTAATTCTGCATTATAAGCCTGGAAGTTCTTGTTTTCTTTCTCTTTCACTTTCCATCACATATACACTGACTAGATTTGTGCCTGTAGAAAAAAATTCCAGTTGAAGGCATCAGCAACTCCAGAACCAGAACCAAAAGGAGGACTACTTTAAAGTCTAACACATGGGGTGACAATGTCCCAAAAGAAAGAGTTACCAAAGTGTAACTGGCATAAGACACACCAATTTCCTTCAGTGGGGACTGATACAATGCCTCCCACCATGTTTGACTCCCCAGCTGTCCTCTTCC
This sequence comes from Acanthiza pusilla, assembly GCA_036630365.1. Classification (NCBI taxonomy): domain Eukaryota; kingdom Metazoa; phylum Chordata; class Aves; order Passeriformes; family Acanthizidae; genus Acanthiza; species Acanthiza pusilla. Next base: position 67,004,232 of record JAXCHO010000034.1, on the reverse strand, counting down.
ATGGGGGACTGCACACAACAACAGGCTGGAGCACCCACCTCTCCCAAAACTAAAACACAACCCAGCTCTGTTTATCTGAACTTACCCTGCCTAACCTACGTGCGTTCAAAGTTCTTCAAGACCTCTCATCCAAAGTCCTACAGCACATAAACTTTCTAGACAGTAAGGACAGAGAGAATAACACCCAAAGAGTGTGAAGCATCTATAACTGCACTGAAGATGTGAGAACCAGACTGTATCGGGGAGATGAACAGAATGTGTCAAGTAGAAAAGCCCCAAAACAGGTTGGGTGTGGAGAACTGGAATCACAAGAACAAAACCACACAGCGAAACCCTAAGTTCTTTCCAGGGAAGTCGAAATAAAAGCAAATGGAACCGTAGAAAAGTGAGAATGTGATACAGTAATTAATGAGAAGAAAAGCTCCTAAAAGAATTAGAAAAAAGCAACAAAACAAAATTTAATATGACCATAAACAGAGAAAAGATGAAAAAATATCTTTTTCTTGTGCTTCAAAAGTGCTTAATTTTTTTACTTCAACACACTTACAAAAGATTTCCACAATCTACTGCATCTGTAAGCAATTCCAGCTCTCTAACATGTGATATCCGTTTTAGTCATTGTTAGGGAAAATGGGATAGGCCATTTTCTTCACTACCCCAGAACTTTTCCATAGTATTCAGGACAGGAACACACACTCTGTAAGGTTCTTTCAAGTACAGTACACATTGTCTGCTGGTAATGACAATGTGCTCATTGTCATATTTATGAAAATGACTATTGAGAAATATAACATCTTTTTTATAAAGCAGCAGCAACCTCATGTCCCCATAAGTTATAGCAGATGCTGCACCACACACTGAAATTATTCAGAGACCAAAGAATGGACAAAGCAAACCCAGTTACTGATAATGGTGTTTCCAGTCTTGGTATGGCTTACAGAACCATGTCATCTTCAAGGCCTCCCTACCAAAACCCTTCTGTAGTCACAGAGGTAAGAAGCTCAACAGATGGTGCCATGACCACAACGCAGATGGCAGAGTACACTATGTGTGATGTTTCTCACTGGGCATTTTTTGCTCTGTAGTTACATGGGACAAATACAAATTTACTCAATTTTGCAAAAGAATTGGTGGCAAAGAGGGGGCTGCCCCTTGGGGATTCAAGCTGCACTCTGGATCATTACCTACATAGCTTGAGGTGCTGATCTGAATTCTGCAGCATGAAGTCCCAACGTACTGTCAGACTGGAAAACCAAATGTAAAAGAAAACCTTCATCCTTAGACTTGAGGCTACTGATGAGGCTGACGCTGCTGGGAACACAGCATGTGTAACCATGGCTGGTTGTCACTGGCAAAAGCAATAGTAAGCAAGGCAAGGAAAAGAACAGCATGCCAGCTGTAAAGAGCATTACTTCCATCTTGATTTTGTATCTATATTGCAGCAAAGCTGCAGCAGAATACCCAGCAATATAGATAAAATCTTGGCAGTTTATATGTATGAGTTGATTAAAATAGGTTTAATCCAGGAAGCTTCCTTTCTATTTTAAAGGGGTTTTTACTGAACAGGCTAAGAACACTGCACTTACAAAACCCTTGGGAATATGACAGGGTGCTGGCTTCACTTAAGCAAACTGCAGGAGCACATTTCTAAAACACACAAGCCAGGGAAGGGCATGGTAGGCTGCCATTCCCTCAGACATTACAACAAAGTTTATTTATGCAGAATCAAAGGAACCATCAGTGGAGAGCACAGCAATGAAAATGATGACTGAGCTTGACTTCTGACCTCTCTGGTTTTTCTGTCTCTGACCTTTCCACTTAACCAGACTTCAAACTCAGCCTATGGTCTTCATCCTGCAATATTTTGAGTGCACTCAGCATTCTGAGGTACTGCTTGGATGTGCTGAAGAGATTATATGATCAAATCCAGATTTAGGTAACATCTGTGATAGAAACATGTCCAAATTGTTAGTCATTAGTTGCTACAAAGGAGGAGCTGTTATTACTGTTATCCTCTTTTTATGTCAAGCTGATGGTGTCCTGTTTCTCAAACCTATTAACTGTCTGCTGTCATATGAGAAACTCTGTGACTTTAGGCATTTATTATGGGGCTGGCACAACTTGTCTGTGCTTTCAAAACAGTGTGAATACCTCAATTAGAAGGTAAAAAAAATTGGTTGGACAACCTATGTTTAACATTAGAGGCCCACATTATGAATGCATGCAAAACTGGAGCACAAAGTAGCATTGTTTCAGTCAGTAATGCTCAGTATGATTGAAAGTGTAACTTCTGTCACACCTGCAGGAACAGGTAATTCCTGTAAGTATTTTCCAATAAGGGGAAAACATGCCTGCCACATACATTTTTTGACCACACTGAAATCCTACATACTAAAGAAACATTTAAAAGGCACATTGTATTTGATGGAAAGATAAAGGTATTAGGTGTACACAAACAATATGCAGTAATTAAAACACATTAACAGGAGACAAACAGTGTGTCAGATAATCTACTCTGCAAACACAGTCTTACCATATTGCTCCCATATATATTATATGTTAAAGAAATTAGAAATGGTCATTGGATACCTTTTTGCCCACATCATGGCAATGACTTCCAGTGTACTCCACAAAAATAATGGGGCTAATGATTAGCACTTTAAACACATTAAACATGTGATCACATACTATTCCTCAGGCCAACACACAGTTAACTCACCACTTCATTTACTTCATTGGGACAACACATGGAAATGAAAATTGAACAGGGCAAGTAAGAGGTTCAGAGTTCAGTATTTAGCTTTTGCTTGCTGAAGTTAATGCAGCTTGAAAAACATAAGGATAGAATATTTTAGTAAGAAATAATAAATAAAAAACCTTTATTTAGTTAACTAAACCATCACAATTTGTTTAAGAAAATCAGATCACTGATTTAGAGTTTGTTTTACTCTGAAATAAACACAGTTCACTTACCATATATTCCATGTTGGAAGCAGGTGGGAAGACTTTGCCTCTGACTTGATTATGATAATCAAGAATGGCAATCATGTCATTCTGCGAAATGTAGCGCTTCCGCCTGGCTTTGGGAATTTTTGCAGAGTCCAGATGAGCTGCCAAAGCCGTCTCAATGTCAGTGAAATTATTGTCTGACAGGAATAGGTCAGTGGAGTTGGGTAACACTAATGCACTTGTTTCACAGAGAATGGAAAATAAGAGAGTACAACTGATTGCAGCAATTACTGTCATTTTGGGGCCAAAGGAGACAGATAGGCCACAGAGGTACTCTGCTTTAAGTCAAGGCAGCAGAAAGCAAATCTGTAGAAGAGAAGATATCAAAGATGTGATTCTGTACATCTGGATAGCAAGACAAAGTGAACTGGCAGGCTGTGACCAGAAAAATCATTCTGTCAGCTCAATCATAAAAACAGACAGAACACGTGTTGCTGAGCAGTTTTCAATAACATCAACTATTAAAGGATGATGCTCTTACTATAACGCACTAAATGAAGTACCATTATACCATTAATTACATGGTCAGAGCTAGTAGGATTCCTGAAATAGTGCCAGTGCTATCACACCCAATCAGTCCATAAACCACACTACAAATCTTAAACTGGGAGACTGCAAGAAACCTCACGTTTTCCAGTGAAAATCAAAAATACATCTTAGGCTATGACTATCCCATAGGCATGGACTGTTTTGACACAATGTGGCAGAGATAAACTTGTAGGCAAAAGAAAACACATAAAGCATGAAAGCAGGACATCTTAGAAATAGCATTCAAATCTTAAGTTCAGCAAAATGTGATGAGCACTGATAAAACTGCATGCAAAGCAAACTTATGGAGCTGAATGGCTTACCTCTGGATAATACCAAGAAAAAAAGAACACAGTCTATTGTTCTCCCAGTATATATAGCACTCCCCTAAGTGATGATATGAACCTTTGTGAAGAAGTGTCTCTTACTACAACCCCCAAAGAACAAAACTCTGCTGGTTGTGCAGCTTCTGGCCAGAGGAGCTGCTGACAGCCTTTATATGTCAGAGGCTGTGCGAGCCAGCCCGGGCAGTGTCCCGGCGGGTCCCGCTCAGCCGGGGCGGGCAGGAGGGGCTGTGCCGAGCACACGGCAGCCATTGGGTGGCACCCCGGAGGGTGGGTGCTTGGGGATCCGGCACACCCCCGGCCGCCGGAGCACAAAGAGCCAGCGTGCAAGGCTCTCTTTTCGGCGCTTCCTACCTTTTTTTTATCCCTCCGTGGTTGGTTTTTTTCCTCATTTCCCGAGCATCATGCTGGCTCGGGAGGCGCTGCTTCACGCAGCTCCACGAGCCCCCAGGCTGCAAGCGCAGCGTTTGCAAACCTGAGTTTGCTGTCGCGGTCACAGCAAACGGAACCCTTCCAACGCCGTGCCCCGGGCCGGGCCGGCCCGACTGTCCCCCCGGCGCGGTGTCCCCGGGCCCCACTCCATCAATCGCCGGGCACGGCCGCTGCCCGCGGGCTGCTCCGCCCTCCGCTCGCCCCTTCTCCTCCTCCCTCGCCCTCTCTGCGAGGCACGGGCAGAGCTCCGGGCGGTCATGGCTGTCCCAAAGCGGTTACCTGAACGTCTGCCAGTGAGAAGCTACGGGAGCGGCAGGACCGAAAGCTCCCGCCCGTGCCAGGGGGACATCTGCTTCCCATTAGGTAGCCTATAGCTGGAATTATTTAAGCACAGAATGGTCCAGCCACTCACACAGCAGAGCTAAGGGCATAACACTGAGGCCATGACGAAAGCGAGCAGAGAAGCAGCAGCAGCCAGCAATTGTGTGCTGGGGACAGCGTATGGGAGCTACACAATGTCAGGCTGACCCCCCACCGGGGCTGGGCGACCAGGGGCAGCCTGTAAAAGGAGATCCTTAAAAGTGCAATTAGAGTATTTTGTGACATCATAAAGGAGCCAGGAGAGAGAAACACAACAGGTTTGATATTACACCAAAACTTACAGAGTGCTCAACGGTTTCAGTAGCTCTATTAGAGAAGCAGTATGGGATTTAAGTATTAAGGAAGTGCAGTCCAGTAGTTGGAGCACAGGGCTGGAAGCCAACACTCACGCTCTCCTTTTGGCTCTGCTGCTCACTTGCTGTGTGGCCTAACCCAAACCATTTAATCTCTGTGGGCAATCTCTACAACAGTATAATAGTCTTCTACAGACATGTCGTAAGGATCAAATGACTAGTGTTTGATAGTGAACTTTGTGATGAAAGGTGTTAAGTAAGTATAAAGTACCATAATTAGTTATATTACTATATGTATACCCAGCCTGTCCAAAACTGCTACTTGAGCTGCAGGTATTCCTTTGCATGATTATACAAGAAACTTGAACGCATAATTTGTCCTTGCAAGACTAGATGTTGGATCATTTGTTTAATTCAATTTTCTTTCTTCTGAAATGAAGTGCATAGTTGTTTGTGTTAATGTCAAGAACTGTCTTCCCATTGTTTGAGTACAATAAGAATTCTCAGCTCCTTTGAATTGCCGCAGGTCCTTTGATTTCATCTGAGCTGCAATAAGTTATCAAAGGGAAGACACCAGCTTAACATTTCAGGAAGTTCAGAGGGTAGATTTTACTAGTCACATTTTAGATTGCTATAATTGTTTCCTCATACTCACCTCATAGCAGTACTTGGAGGCTCTTGTGATATAGAGCACTGTACAGAGCAGCTAGGATATACGAGTGAATGTGAAACAGACATAACTTTCTCATCGATAAAACTGAGATGTACTTCCCTATAAGCAGACCAGTTCATGAGAAATTTCTTTTATTTCTGTTACAGTCTAATTATTTGTTTCCATGCCAAGAGGCAGTCAGTGCAGCAACTCACCTAAATGTAAAAAAGAAGCTTATGGGCAATACTAACAAGCATTATTGCAAAAAGTGTATTGTGAATGTGAAAGGCCTTAGAGCATGAGATTATCTCAACCCAAATGTGTTGTACTGGTAAATTGTCAAGGAGGAGTTGCAAATAGTGAAAGAGTGATAGTAACTTTCAGGCTTGACAAGATAGCAAAGACAATCAGATGGCATGTACATTCAGTGTCCTTCTGAAGAGTCAGTCACCAGACATGCAGTGAAATTTAGCAAGCAAGACCAATGAAGCTACACTAAAGTCCTCATAAAGGTCCGTGCCAAGGAGAGGAAGGTCTAAAATGAAGAGGAATGAGGGAAAAGTACATCAAAGACATCTGCAAGGAGAAAAATGAGAAGTGCATGGAACCATCTGCAACATACACAAAAAGAACTATTTCCCGACTCTTCAGCCTTCTCCAAAAAGACAGAGAACAATTGGACCTGTGATAAAAGATCATTATGGGCTAGAGACAGAGCACTAGTGAGACCTTTGAATGAGTCAAAATATCTGTAAACCTAATTAAGAGCAGAACATGCCAGCCGAGACAGCCACAACATGGTTACTGAGCAGCCTGGAAAAACTAAAGGGCAATAATTCTTGTACTTAATGTCGGCAAATGTTACCAGTGAGAAAAATTATATAATCAAGAATGAGAAAGAATGTAGAAGACACTAAGAAAGAAAAACATCTCAGTTTATCTTCTGAAAGACTGAGTTCTAGGAAATGGACTAGATTTCAAGATATCACTAGAAAATACCTACATTTTCACAGACCCAGTGTTTAGGCATAGGAAAAAAGAAACCAGAAATGGCAATACAGCATATTAGCATAAGATCTAGATTCTATCTGGGGGATAGGCTGTACAAAGGCATGGGTCAAAAAGAACAGGATATGAAATGAAATTATGAAATGCAGCATCTTTACCTTCACTGCACAATAAAAGTGATGACTCAAAATAGTCATAGTTCTTCTGCAGTGCATTCCTTTCATTAAGACTAAAAATTCTGAACTTCTGAGTAATGGGTGATTACCCATTGCTCAACAAAGTAGAATGAACCTCATGGTGAGTGACATTTATTTTAGTAAATGAATTATGAATGTATAAAAGCTGAATTGTAATTTTAAAATAGTGTATTTACAGCAAAATAATTTTATGGTGATTGTTAATATTAGGCAGTCAAGCTTGAAATATTTATTATAAATTATTTTACTTCTGACTTACTTGAAAATACCTGCCTGGGATTTGAGATACTTTTGATATTATATCTGTAGTGGCAGACAATTAATTCATACATTTGAAGTCTAAAATGCATTTTTTTTCCTGTTCTGTATCTCCAAGCACAGTAAAGTTCAAAGAACTGCACACAGTCATATTTCTCCCTTGTTTTTTTGATACTCTGTCTTATTGATAGCCATCATACAGAGACAAGAATAATGTGGAGAGCAGAACCTTAACCTGAGCTCTGCCAGGTCCCAGACTACAAAGCTACTTCTACCTCTGGATCGTCCTGGGAAAGAAGACAAGTTTTCTGCTGTGTTTTGTATTTCAAGAATCAAAAAAGCCTTTTTAGCACAGAGTGAAGTGAGAATAGGGAACATTGTTAATTCAAGACTGTGTTGGGAATATCTACATCCCTCTGGCAGTATGGTAACAGAAATGTTGTGAACTACAGCAGTGTCATCAAGGAAGTTTGAAATGACAAGTCAGCCAGGCCTATAGTGGTAGTTGTAAGTTTGATATTGTAACAATGGACTATAATTGCCAAAGAGCTATCCAAGCTCCTGAAAAAATAATGGCAGACAAGGAGCAGTGGAGCCTAGAAACAATTCCAGCTTACTGAAGTAGATTTTCCATTGCCTAGACATCGACTTCTAGTTTCATTTAAGATGCCCCAGGCCCTTGAGATGTCTGCTTTACAGATATGAAGGCCTTAAAAAGCCATGGAAGTTCAGAATATTTGTGCCTTTTTGAAGTACAGCAGGTGGCAAGATGATGAAATCTCAAGTCACATCAGGCACACATCCTGGGAGGCTGTTTGAATGACTGTATATTTGTTGACTACACCGGAGGTTTAAGCGCTCAGCTTATATATAGACACTACTTTTGGTGTTTTCATCATGATCTGAATCCTATCCAATATATCAAATTGTACCAAAGACAAAAACTTCAAACAAAACTGACAGGACAATCATATTCTCAGCATTATACATTTTTTCCAAAGAAGTTTAAAACATAACTTTCATCAAATACGAACATTAATATCCTTAATATACTGTGCAGCCAATGGCACAGGATTGGGTGGCAACAGTAATGAAATTGGCATATGGAAGACTCATGAAACAATTTCAAAGAATCACAGAAATGTTAGGGTTGCAAGGGACATCTGGAGATCATCTGGTCCAACCCCCTGACAGGCAGGGTCACCTAGAGCAGGTGACACAGGAACACATCCAGATGGCTTTTGAATGTCTCCAGAGAGGGAGATTCCACAGCCTCCCTGGACAGCCTGTTCCAGTGCTCTGCCGCCTTCAATATAAAGGAGCTCTTCCTCATGTTGAGGTGGAACTTCTTCTGTTTTAGTTTATGGCCTTACTCCTTGTCCTGTCACTGGGCACCACTGAAAAGAGTCTGGCACCATCCTCTTGACACCCACCCTTGAGGTATTTATATGTATTGATGAGATCCCCTCTCAGTCTTCTTTTCTGGACTAAACAGGCCCAGCTCCCACTGTCTCTCCTTGTAAGAAAGGTGCTCCAGATCCCAGTTTGCTCAGGTTTGTCTGTTGTTACTGGAAATATATCAATTGCCTAGAAAAGAATTAGTAGAAAATGAGGAACAATTATTTATAATGAGAGGAAATGCTAATTACATGTATCAAAAACTCTGCTTGCCAAGAAATTGCGGCTGAGTAGAGTGGATGTTAAAGAGCTGTTGCCAGTCATAATATAACATTTCTTAGAAATGAGGTAATTAGCACACTTTGAGGCACTGATAAAATCAGTATTCTTTTCACTGATACATCAGCAGAAACCACTGATCACAGAGAAGGGAAGCAGAAGGGTTAAGATTTTGCTAGGCCAAGTGTACTTGTCATTTTAAGCATACATTTTCCAGACTTTCCTGTGGTTATTGTGTCACATTTCACTACTCTGGGCATCGCTTAAGGATCTTATCACAACCAGCATAATGAAAACAAATGAATGCATCAGTGCTTAATTTCTTTGGAGAGATAAATTATAAAACAAAATCTCGTTAAACATCAGAGTAGTGTCTTCAGTGCTTGTCTTGTGTGATCATCATAACCAAATGTAAGCATGTTTTGTGCTCTCATAGCTCCTTGATGATATAGTGTCTTTAAATGGTGTTTTAAGCATCTCTGTAATTGAAAATGGAGTTGAAAAATCCAGTTTATAGCAATTCTAAAAAAGGCAACATCTCTCACTCCAAGTGCAGAAGTTCATGTTTCATTTCTGCTGGATTGAAGCATCCTTTTTGGAACTTTGAAGAGTACTGAAGCAAAAAAGAATAATATTTTAATGTGTGTTCAACATTTGTCATGTGTCAGTCAGGTTCTTACTCTAGCATTATGTCACTTTCAACACACCTAATATTTCTTTTTCTGTATAAAGCAAAGATATGTAACAACTTGGTACCCATTTTGGAGAATGGGTGTGTATATTCTGCAGTATTTCTCCTGACCTTTAGAGTATTCATCTTAGAATCATAGGATCATAGAATCATTTAGGTTGGAAAAGACCTCTAAGATCATCAAATCCAACTGTTAAACCAGCACTGGCAAGTCCACCACTAAACTAGGTCTGGAAGTGCCGCATCTACACATCTTTTAAATATCTCTAGGGATGGTAACTCTACCACTTCCCTGAGCAGCCTATTCCAATGCTTAATGACCCTTTCAGTGAAAAAATCTTTCCTAATATCCAATCTAAACCTCTTAAACACAGTTTGAGGCCATTTCCTCTTGTCCTGTCATTACTTAGGAGAAGGGACCAAACCCCACATTCCTACAACCTCATTTCAGGTAATTGTAGGGAGTGATAAGGTTCCCCCTGAGTCTTCTTTTCTCCAGGCTAAACAACCCCAGGTCCTTCAGTTCCTCCTCATAAGACTTGTGTTCCAAACCCTTCCTCAGCTCCTTTGCCCTTCTCTGGACACTCTCCAGCTCCTCAATGTCCTTTGTGTAGTGAGGGCCCAGAACTGGACACAGGACTCAAGGTGATGCCTCACCAGTGCTGAGTACAGGGAGTACAATCACTGCCCTGGTCCTGTCGGCTGCACTATTGCTGATCCAGGCCAGGCTGCCATTGGCCTTCTTGGCCACCTGAGCACAGCTGGATCATGTTCAGCCAATGTTGACCAGGACCCTGAGGTCCTTTTCCTCTGGGCAGCTTTACAGCCACTCTGCTTCAAGCCTGTAGCACTGCGTGGGGTTATTGTGACCCAAATGCAGGACTTGGCGCTTGGCCTTATCAAACCTCACACAGTTGGCCTCAGCCCACCAATTCAGCTTGTCTAGATCCCTCTGCAGAGCCTTCTTGCTCTCCAGCAGACCAACACTCCTGCCCAGCCTAGTGTCATCTGTAGACTGTTGGAAGGTGCTCTTGATTCGCTCATCCAGGTTGTTAATGAAGATATTAAACAGAACTGGCCCCAGCACTGAGCCATGGGAACATCATCTGTGACCAGACACCAACTGGATATAACTTCATTCACCACTATTCTATGGGCCCAGCTATCCAGCCAGGTTTTTTAACCCATCCAAGCCATAATTTCTCCCGGAGAATGCTGTGGGAAATGGTGGCAAAACCTTTACTGAAATCTAGATAGACAGCAACTGCACCCTGTCCCATTTGCCAACTTCCAGTTAGCTAGGACCTCCCCAGTTAGCCAGGACTGCTGGTAAATGATGGGAAGTGGCTCAGAGAGCACTTCTGCCAACTCCTTCAGCACCTTTGGGTGGATCCCATCTGGCCCCGTAGACTTGTGCGTGTCTAAGTGGTGTAGCATTTCACCGACCATTTAGCCTTGGATTATGGGGGCTTCATTTTGCTCCTCATCTCCATCTCCCATCTCAGGGGACTGAGAAAACAACTGCCTTGCTATTAAAGACTGAGGCAAAGAAAGTATAAAGGGGGGATTTTCCTTAGCCCTCCTTTTGTTGCCTTGTATTTATAGAAACATTTTATTGTATTTTATGACACTAGCCAAATTAAATTCTAGCTGAGCTTTGGCTCTTCTAATGTTCTGTCTGCTTAACCTCACAATGGCCTTGTAGTCCTCCTGAGTTGCCAGCCCCTTCTTTCAAAGGTCACAAACTCTCCTTATTTTCCTGAGTTCCAGCCAAAGCTCTCTGTTCAGTCAGGCCAGTCATCTTCCCTGCTATCTCATCGCTCAGCACATGAGGATGGTCTGCTTCTGTATTTTAGTATTTCCTTCTTGAAGAATGCCCAGTTTTCCTGGACTCCTTTAGCCCTTCAGGACTGCCTCCCAAGGGACTCTGTCAGCAAGTCTCCTAAACAGGCCAAAGTCTGCCCTGTGGAAGTCCCAGGTGGCAGGGCTGCTGATCCCACTCCTTATTTCTCTGAGAACTGAAAACTCTCACCTCAGGATTGCTGTGCCCAAGATGGCCTCTGACCACAATATCACCCACCAGTCCTTCTCTGTTCAAAACCAGCAAGTCCATAGAGGAACCTTCCCTGCTTGACTCCCTCACCAGCTGTGTCAGGAACATATGTAACACACACTCCAGGAATCTGGAAAGCTGTTCACCTTATTCCTTCATATGCAAATTCTGTGAACAAAAGAACCTTCTAAATTATGTTTGACCTGAATATGCCCAAATGAACTTTACTTAAGGAAACTAAGTTTAAAACTGAAAAAGTTTCTCAGTATTCAAAGAATATAGGGTTTAGTGACCAGATCACTGTATTCAAAGCAGAAGATGTCACGTCAGTTTCTGGATCAGTTGCTGACCTTCTTTGTGACTCTGGGCTATGTAGTTTATTGCTTACAATTTCAGGCACAGGTCTAAATGCCTGTCTCTTTTTCTATCTCATCTATTTGCACTAAACAGATAACTTTTTTAGGCCTGGGGTAGAATAAAGTACTGACTGAGTACTGCAATTGTTAAAATCTTTTTCTTGTGAGAGCTCTGATTATATGTCTATTTCTCACCTTCACAATATTTTTATTTTTATGTTGCTAACTTGCTTAGTATTATATTCTCACATAATCTGACAAAAGTTTCACACAGACCACTATCTAAAGAAATGGAGGAAGAAACAGTTTCTTAAAGCATGAAGGTCGAAGTGGTGAATTATTAAATGTCTAGCAGCTAATATGCTAAATAAAAAAACGGAGTAACAATTCCTCAGAAATACAGCAAAAGAGCTGAGCATGAATTTCATATCTTCGTAAGGATGAATAAATCAACTTAAAAATTTTAAAAAAAATATGTAAACAGAAGATATTTTCTTTTTTATATATGTACTCTTGGGCCAGAGGTATGAGAAGCATTTATTATTCCAGAAAAGTTACATGGCATAAGGCAGTTATCAGCCTGTACTAGAGATATTTTAGGAAAACAGAACTCCTAGAGAGAAAGAGTATTTTGAAATATATCAGTTTCCTTTGAAAACCTAAAGAGAGGATGAAACTTTTCAAGCATTTACAACAAATTTGAGACTGTTGAGTTAAATATGTAATTTTGAGGTTTTATGGAATCCCTAATTCAAGACTGAATTGTAATAAGAATCAGAGACCCAAAATGGAGAATGAGATTGCTAGGAAAATGTGACTTTAACATAAACAAGGACTGCTAAAATATGCAAAACTGAAGCTAATAGACACAATAGTTTGCAGAGTAGTTTCCAGGCTCCTCTTTTGTGTCTTCTGAGACCTTCTACCATCTTTCAGGACCTCTAGGAAGTCTTCTAGAAACTTTCGAGTGACTGTTGCTGGGAAAGACTAGCTACTCCACTATTTTTCTTCTGTCAAATCTATCAGCTGCTAAATACTTTTTCAGCTGTTTATGCTAAAACATGTATACATATTTTATCTTGGCTGCCTTTTGATTTGGGAACATCAAGGAGCTGCATCTGGGAAAGAGGAGGCCTTGTCCCTGGCAGGGCTCTGGAGGGAGCCCACAGACTGACATTGTGGGACACCGTGTCCTCACTTGCAGCCACCGTGCGTTACTGGAGGAACCAAGTTCCCGCGTTAAGGAGATGTGGAACGAAGATCAGGAATGCAGTGTCTGGGAAGATGACAGAGACTCTGCAGACAGGCTGAACCCCAACTGCACAGAATTTTGGGAAGCCCTATGGTGTTTGACTTATTGGAAGTGAAGAAGATGAAAAAGGTTGCAAAAAACTATAGGCAGGTGGAGGAATGAGCCAATGTGATCTCAGCAAGGACAGATGCCAAATCCTTCAGCTGGGAAAAACCCTTGATGCAGGCTGGGCCTACCAGGATACTGGCAGGGAGCAGCTCTGTGGAAACGGACCTGAGGCCTTGGTAGACCAAATGAATGTAAGCTAGCAGCATGTCCTCACATCAAAGGCTGACAGCTTCCTGGGATGTATTAGCAGAAGCAATTATTCACTGTTACTTGGCAGCTTTTAGGCAACATCTAGAAAACTGTAGCACATACAGTTTCCTCAGACACACCCTACCCAATATGAGAAAGACACCAGTAAGAAGGAGTGACTTCAACAGAGGGCCATCAAGATCATCAGGGGCTGGAGCATTTTCTGAGAAGAAGCTGAGAATAGGCCTTATTCAGTCTGGAGGAGAGATGGGTTTGAGGAAGATCTGAGACCTGTCTGGCAGAAGATAAGTGGAGGTAACTGGGCAGTATCTTCAGTAGTGCTCAGAAGAAGAAAAGAAAATGGATATAAATTGAAACAAGAAGTTTGGTCATAATATATTAAGAAACCTTTCCTTCATGTGGACAGAACAGCAGCAAAACAGGTTGCCCAGGGAGTTGGGACACTTCTTGGAAGCTTCTGAGACCCAACTGGCCAAATCCCCAAGCAGCCTGGTCTGAGCTTAGAGCTGACCCTACTTTGAGACTTCCAACCTGAGTTATTTCATGATAGCAAAGCAAAGCCAGATCAGTTTCTTGGAAGAAAAGCAAGACAATACCACTACAGTAGTGAACTTGTAAAGCACTGCCCTACAGGAATATCCAACAGGAAGTTTAAAAAGTGACAGTTTCAAAGAGACCGTAAGAGAAAAGAAATGTGAAGCAGGAAACAACTCTTGTTTTCAAGAAACAACAGGGGCTCCATGTAGTATGAAAGCAAGTACAGCCCTAAACTGTGTCCTGCTGTTGAACAGGTGTTTTATTTCAGAAAAGTCTAGACTGCAGCTATAAAAAATAAGATTAGAAATACTCTAAACATGAAGACAGCATTTGCTCTACAGCACAGAACTGAATGCAGCAGCAACCAAAGTCAGTTGGTCTGCATTTGTTGAGAATTATGTAGAGAACTTTGCCTTCTGAGATTGGAATAACTGTTTGATGAAGGCTTTATACATTATAAGTGAGATGCATAGACACAGATCATCATTATAAATGAACAACAGGAAAAAAAAAAAAGCTTAAAAATAACCCAGAATCCCAGAACAGAGTTAAAATTTAGTCATTTGTGAGAAAGATCATTCCTGCTTACTGAATGGAAAAGGTAAATCAAAGTCTAAGAAAGGCAAGGCTTATAATTGTTTCAGAAGATCTACATGAGAGGTTTATAATAAAAAATCAAGAAGATAGGGACAAAAAGTGTGATTAAAGGCAAGTAAAATTAATTAAAGGTAGCAAGTGAAAAGCAAAAATGACAGATGGCATAGAAGAAATTCTACAAAAATATCAATGTCAAGCCTTTGTGCAAACTCAGAAAAACTAATCACGAAGAAATACTTGTTTAAGCACATGATAAAAAAAAAGGTAGATGAGGAATCAGTATGGAATGATAACTTCTCAGAAGATTTTCCTCTTTCGTGATATAAAAACATAAGGCAAGAACTTGGCTTTTGTACACAGTAACTACAAGACTGGTGAGATCCAAATCCTTCCTTCTTCATTTTCCATTTCTGTGGTGTTACTCTTGCCGCACTAATACATTGGCATCATTCAGTTTCTGAGCAGACTTAAAGTGCAGTCTTCCAACGGTGGAACAAGCTTACCCTCGGAAAGGGAGAGCAAAGTCCCTGACTCTACTCTGTCCTTTAAGAAAAACATTCATTGCTACTGAACTGTTACTGACACTCACCATTACTGTTTGTTTTCTAAGAGAAGGTCAAAGATATTGACTTTGTCTGAGTTTGAACTTCATCTCAACCCTATGACACTAGAACCCAGGGGAAAGAGCCCTCTATCTACAGAAGGCTTCTTCCCATTTTAGGAAGAACTCGTTAACTCTCTTTGTACTTAGGTCAAGTTACTCTGATTTCTGACATGATTTCATGTTTTCGTTCCCAAAACCTTTGAAGAGCCTGCTATGCTGTGCTCTCAGTGCTATGCTTTAGATGGTAAAATATTTTGCTCACAATGTGTTATAGTTTAGTTTTGTCCATAAGCAAAGTAGTCAAATGACATTAAAAACCATTCGTTTGAACTACTCAAAATTTAAAACTCCACTCCCATTTACTAGTTATTAGTGAGAAAAAAGAGAGTATTTATGCATATACAATTATATTCTGTGAAGTTACCATCTAAAGGACTTTTTTTTACAGAGAAAAGAGCAACTCTGCAGGTTTGTTTGGCTCCTGTGACTCTAGTTTAGCCTGGTGTGCTGAAAACAAAGATGGTGAGAAATGCGAACACTCACCTTTTAGAGAATACTCTATGCCCTGTGATAAAGAGCAGATTCACGTAAATTGGGTATTTTTTCTTCACTCTTCCTCATTCCAAGGAGAGATTAGGATCAAAAAGTTTTTGATTTTTTGTCCAGTTCTGAGGTGGTATTATCCATGCTTCAGTCATTCTCACATAAGGATATGATGAGCAATGATAGGTTTTTCAGATGAGGAATCTCCCTGTGTAGATGTGTGAAGGATAGCTCTCTGCAGCTTGTGCTACATGTACTTTTCACCCTTCATTTCATCTGCTTCCCATGGTTCAACAGCCGCTGTGATGTGAAAAATACAACAATATTCAGCAATGTATCAGGTTTACATCAGAAGAAATGAGTCTCATAGTTTCGTTTTGCTGCTTATGGTTAAGTATTGTCTTCTGTTAGGAAGTGCTGTTACAAGAATTTCAGGCAAGTCCAACCCTAATGATATGGAGACAAAGAGAAAGCCACTAGCATCAGAGAAATTTTTAATATTGATTACCTCTGGAATTTTTGCCTCACACGGGTTTGTTCCTGAGTGTTGACAGTTTAACTGCAGATACCCCAATCGCTTTGGATCCTGGGTAGATCAACTTGTTCCATTTGTTTTGTATTTTCTATATAAACTGAAACATGCAGCCCCGGACCAAATGTGATTCACAAAATGTTTTCTTAAACGATATATAAAAGCCTTACTTTAACAAAGAGGTGGTAAGTACACTGTATAGAAAACAAACAACACATTGTGCTGCTCGTGATCTAAGAGTTCTTTCATATTAAAGAACTTTCATATCTGTTTCTATGTTTCTTTTTAAAACTGATAAAAGAAATGTAGCTCAGTCCTGTGATCTACTTAAAAAGCTGCAATGACCTATCCCCATTTTAGGCAGTTTGGGAGTCACTGGCTTTTAAGAACTTTGCAACATCTTGGTATGAACATTCATTAGGGAAGAAGGATAAATGACACTTTTTATTTGTCAGTGAACCACTGACTGGGAGAATTCTGGGGAACCATATGAGACACATAAGAGGGGTAAAACACATTTCTTACTGCGGAACAGAATGGAGGCAATGGTTTTATCAGGCTTGATCCTGAGTTAAAATCTTGGACTTGGGCAGAAGTGTTTTATTGTCAATTTGTTTCAACTCATTTTGTGGCACTAATTCCTTGGGGCGAAAAGAATCTAAGAGAGATGCATTTCAGTTATTTATATCAACTGGATTAAAATTATTGTCACTGGAAGGGCTACTCTTGTACTTCATTTTGAGATCATTCTTGTCATCAGTAGTTTTCCCCTAAATACATCTGCATTCAATTTGGAAAGAACTGGCAAAGCCTAAAGGAGACACCTTCAACTCATGTCAATCTTCTATGTCCTGTTAGATTATTTACACTTTTATGAATACAGGCAATACAATGGCCTCTTTGACCTCAAGCAAAGATCTCTGACAAAGATCTCTGGTAATACAACTAGACAAAATATTTTAAAAAAGAGGAATGGTGGTGTTGAGTTTGTTTTTGCAGCAGGTTTGCCAAGTGATGCAAATGCAAATTGGAATTCCACATTCTGTATTAACAAAAGACAGAGCACAATATTATTCTTTGATGCCCTTATGAATGTTTTTTTCCAGCTGTATACAACAATCCCGATATTTTGGTAAGAAAACTGCATTCTTTTTTTCATCAAAGTCCTAGTTCATAAAATACAATCAATTCTGATGTTAAAATCCTTTTAATTTAGTAAAACAAAGTCATTGTTTTATCAGACATTTTGATATCTTGCTAATCAGAGTGATTTCACAAAATTATTTTAAGCACATAAATTACAAAGTGGAGGTAGAAACAGCTCATATGAAATTAATTAAGGTCCACTGGGGTTTCATTTGGACTCTGCTCTTGGATTGTTGCTGTATGTGTTCTTTTTATTAATTTGCTAATAACTTTTTTATACTGCATAATGACCCTAAGCAAGGAAGATTATCAAGTGTTTTTGAGCTGTATACACAAATAGTATCTTTCAGCAGTGATATCTGTTCAGTCTTTAAGAGTCATCTCAATGGATGTGTTCCAAAGATTTTAACCCTTCAGGCAAATTATTTCACCTGCAATTTTGTTTGCAGTTTCAGTTAACTGACCATCCCAAGATGTCCACATCACCTGAGTCACACTGCAGATTAGGGAAACTAAAATTCCTAAATCAGATACCAGGAGTAAATGACAGCAATCGGATCTGCCAGAAAGTCAGCTATTGGCCAAGAGTTGCTTGCAGGTACAAACTCCAGACACAAATAGGAAGATGAGCATCTATTTTCATATGTCTTCTAAACTGAAATATAAATCTGACAACCCAACATCATTATCTTGAACTGACTTTTCATCAATATGTGCCAAATCCAGCTGTTCCCTTGTCAGTACAAAGTACTTCTCGCAGATCACAGTGGAAAAAAAATAAAGCAGCACTACAAAAAGCCCTAAACCAAAACAAAACAGAAAAATCGTAAACCAATAGATTAAAAACGAGAGCATTTCCTGTCAATTATCAGTGGAAATGTAAGAAGGCTGAATATAGCCATTCAAGTTAGAATACAGCTAAAACATTCAGGAATATAACTCCACTCTCCTGCAGAGTCCAGTGTGGTCTTTACTGACTATATTTAGTCAAGTACTCAGTTTCAAATGTTATAGGAAAATCTGATCCTCCAAAATGATGCTGGGTCAGTAAGTGACTTGCAAGAAGAAATGCAACTGATTAAATCACAGTTGCATGTTCTGTTTAATCTTACTTTGAACCTTTTTTCATGCCTGTGCACTTTCTCTAGCGGTGAAAAAGCATTATAGTGGGAGTTATATGGTGACCATGCAGGCTCCTTTAACTATTTTAAATTTTAGGGCTGCAAGTTTCTGAGCAGCCCAATTTAGAGTCAAGGGCCTCATTTCTCAACAAATAGGCACAGTACTGGTAGATTGTGCTGTGTCAGCTTAGAGATGGTACATTTAAGGACATCTGAGGATGAGTGAAATCACTGCTGATGGGAATGATTAAACTCTGACTGTTGTGTTTATAATCACTGTGCTGTGCCATCAGTGAATGGTGGTGTCATAAATATAATGATACACAAAATGAGATTTTACGAGTATTTTTCTTACAATCTTTTCCATTCCAAAACATCATTTGAAATTATGCACAGATTCAGAAAACCATTCCTAGATTTTCAACATGATTCTTTAGAGCTATAAAAATAAAAATGCTGCAATACAGGTGCAGAAAAAGATAGTAAGTTTGTGCACTTTCTTGCTTATATGCTGTAACATTTTACCCTCCAAGATATGAAAAAGGTCCAATTTTCTCAGAATAGTCTTCAATCAACACAAATATTAAAAACAAACTTTAAAAATAAAGTACACCAACCCACATAAAAATAATCTCTTCCTAAGCCAGGCCTTAACCTTTGTCAGTCAGGATATGCTTTTGCATTCACCTCCACCTTATGGGACAAATTATCAGCCAGAGTAAATTGTGATTCCAAAAGATCTTAAAAAAAAAAAATACTATTGTTGTCACCCACCCATATCCACAAGATGTTAACCTGAAAGTAGTTATAAGCTCAACATAACCAGTGCTAGCAGAATTTTTCCCTAAGTACGGAGAAGACCAACGTTAATGGTACCATCTGGGGTACACTGAAGTCGAAACAAGTCTGCTCTTTAAATGTGACCATAGTTTTGTTCCAGATGATTACACCAAGTTTAGATATGGTACAGGGCAAAGGAGATGGAGCATTCATTCTGTTCTTCATGGTCAAATTAGCTTGATTTTTCTCTCTCAGAATTTTTAAAGAAACTTATCAACGCTGACAAAGCAGAAGCAACAGTCACTGTAAGTCTTATACACTCTCAGCAAAAGATTTGTTAGTTAAAACTCTCAGAAACTCACAGGACTGTTTAATGCAATGCAGTGAGTGCTGGTACACAGCACTCATTTACTTTATGAACACTTGTTCATAAAGTAAATGTACTCAACTGTCCAGAAATCCTTGCCAGTTTTATATCTTGCCAAGAGATCACTTCAACAGATCATCATTTATATTAGCACTTGGACAAATGAAAGCAGTGTGACGCATGAATTGTCTTAAGGAGAAGCACCAACCTCTTACTAAGATTAACTGGAAATACCCCTATCATTTCATTCTAAAATGTTTCTAAATAGGTAATTTAAAATTGTAAAAGGGTATTAGCAAGCTGAAAAAAGAAAGAAATGTAATTTACATCACACCAAGTTTCGCACTCAAAAGTATTTCTTGTTTTCTCATATTTTCATCTCCCTTTGAACTGGAGGAAACCTGAGTCTTTCACCAAACTCATCAGGTTAATCGTTTTTAAGTTCAATGCTGTTGCTCTCACACCTGTGGTAGCATTAATGAAAAAGAGATCTTTTTGCTCTTGTTTTTTACTTTGTTGCAACTTTGCTGCTTCAAAAGCTGAAAATTACTTGACAAGATAGTTTAAACACCCTCTGTAATGAACTTAGCACATGTATTTGTTAAAATCTGATAAAAAACCCAATTATCCCAAACTAATACCAGGCGCCATATTCAAATATAAAGTAAATCAGCATTGAGTAAATAATTTGAAAATGATGGGACTACATTAACATTGCCGAGTGAAAACTGGAAGGAGATTTGATATGTTCAAACTCCATCCCCAAGGAGAAACTGAGTGGCAAAAGGAGACTGAAGTTCCTCATTTAAAATTGCCTATTGAACCTTGGGGAACAGTGATAGAACATCTCTTCTCCATACCTGAGTATATTTAACTGGTCCATCTTTTTGGTTTTTCATTTCCTGTCATGAATTAATCCCAAAATTTCCACATCCTAACATAAAGTAATGTTTGTTCTATACAGAAGAAACTGCTGGATACCACTGCTACTTTCAAAGTCTGCATCTCAGGTGAATTTTGTTGCTATTTTAGGAGAGTGGGGGAAATCCTAGATTTTCTTTAAATAATGCCGGAACTACTGCTTATTATAACGACACAAAATAGGTTTCTTACAATCTCAAATCTGGAAAGGAAAAGATAGAACTGAATATGCAGCTCTATCTTTCGTAATTTTCTGAGAAAATAAAATGTAGCAAAATGTTATTGTTGTCAATAAACCAAGCAGAAATGATTCAGAATGCAAACACAGGAATCAGACCTATGACTAAGGCACCATTTTTAAAATCAAAGAAAGATATTATTACAATTGAAGCTTTATTGCTATTTTTCATCTGCACCGGATGCAACATTCTCCTGGGGAATAAAAAAAACATGGTAGTGAAACCCCTCTGAGAACTAAGTAATTAGAAAAGAACTAACTAACTAATTAATCTTATCATCACTGTCTTTTCACTTCCCCCACAAAACAAGAGAACAAGACACATCTCTTTGACCTTAAAAACATAGAGGTCTAGATATAATTTTGCCATGAGGGAGGGATGAATGAGAAAGGCTATCATATATCAACATATCACTATGTCCCCATGGGGTGGTTATATGACCAAATTTCAGTGTTTATTTTATATAGGAGCTTAGAGGGAGGTTCACATGAGGTGTCAGTCTGATGAGTCTCTTTGCCTTGTCTTCCCTTCTTAGTCAATGAGGGGACAGTAATCTTTCAGAAAGGGAAAGGGAACCTATGAGAAATCAGAGGGAACCTATGTAAAATTCACCTTCTCAGTGTCCTGAGTCTCCCACGATATTCAGCAGAGAAACCTAGATTTCTCAAACTCCATCTAATGGGCTTTTCACTTAGTAGGGCTGAGCCAGCAGTCATATTCTTCTGTTCTGCTGATGATGATGAGGGGAGGATGAGACTCAGAAGCCCACCAGCACTCCCTAACCACCAGGCAAGTGACCTGGAGGCCCAAGTTCCAGTGGGGGTGATTCAGGTGCTGGGACCCCAGGGGGAATTGTGTCAGATACACTCTGGTCACAGCACCAACTGAAGACAATCAGAATATTAACAGGACTGATTTCTGCCAAGGCATCTTTCATTGGCACGTTTCTTTTTCTACATTTTATTTATTGTACATTAATCCAAAAGACCCTTTTTCAAGAACAGTTCTTACTGCATTCTCACTTAATGGTTTATTTTAGCCAGAACTAAAAGATGAGATATTTGCATATGTAAAAAAAAATATAGCTTCAAACACACTTTCTTTTGTATTTCATAACTGTAGCTAAAGGACATTACACTTTTGTTAGAGAACGTAGGCATAAGTATTTCTACATTAAAGTATTGCTTATTATGTTATTTAATATCTCTTTGGCATCTAACATGTTAAATTACATAAAATTAATTGGCACGAGGTGACAATCAACACTTGGATCACAAAGTTAGGCCAGAGCAAGAATAGTGAACAAGTGTAAGAATTTGGTAGCTTTTTTTGTCCTCTGGATAATGTGGAAAAATTACGTGTTCTTTATTAAATACAGTTCTTTATTAACATTTTTGCCCTTACTGCTCATAGATGGAATAATTATTTAAATCCAGAGTGCTACATGTATGAAAAACCTCCAATATCATACCCTAGGTTATAAGAAAGCCAATGACACAGAGATCAAATGGCAAATTCTACCTTTTCTATTTCTTGAGTGGGCTTTGGAGAGCTATGTCCAGAGAGCACTTGCATGTGCCATCTGGTGGCAATCTTATGGAATTATTTGCTTAGGAGGGAAAAGCAAGGAGCAAAATGGGTCCAAATGTTTTGCCATTTAAACCACCAACGTTCCTGAAAAATCCCTGCTTTAAAAAGAAAAACAAAACAAACAAAAAAAAAATCAGTTTTGTTGCAAACTTCAGACTAGTGCAGACTGGAAAGATAATTTCATCCGAGGTTGTCATCTCCTGCCAAACAAGAAAGGCAACTGAAAATATTTGGAATATACTTCTGTATCTTCAAAGGTAGAGTTTGAGTTTTGATTGTATTTATATGAACTAGACTTGTGGATAAAGAAGATAAAGGAATCAGATCTCTAGTCCAAGATTGTCTCAAGGGCTGACTGATCTCCAGACGTCTAGCTAAGGGATCATGCAACATTTTCTCTCTACTTAGAGTTTTCCGCTTTCATTTCTAAAAAGTTCTGTCGAGTTTTTTTTAAAAATTAAGTAAAAAGAAAGTTGCTATTTTTTGAGTTTTATTTGGAAATTTGGTCATAAGATCAACTCTAGGGTATCCCAGGCTTATGTATGTTTGGTTTGGCTCCATAGTGGCAGGGGCACAGGCATTTTCGTCATGCTCTGCAGCAGCCACTTCAGAGACAGTATCAAAAATCTTCATTAAAGTCCAGGGTAGCCATCACTGTATGACATGACCCACTGAGGTATTTGGCAGCAGCTAGGACCTGCCACCAGACCTGATCTCTAAGTCAACCTCTACAAAAGCTCCTTGCAGAGCTCTAAGAAATGTCTGAGTTCATAAAATAAACCTGAGAAATTCTTTTTCAATGCAGGCCATTTCTAGTTTTCTCCATCTTTTTTAATTCGAGGCTCTTATACTACCACCCATCACATCAAATTGTGAGCTCATATATGAACAGAGCATGTATACTACATTGCGTGGGTTTTTTGAAATGAAATTAAATGTTATGGATACTTATATGCTTACACCTTTATTTACCAGTACTCTAATGATGAACTGTGAGATGGGATTTTATAAATTGCCCCTTACTGAAACACTCTGTGGGAGAATTTAGCTCCTCTCTACTACTCCTCTGCACTATGGACCAGTCTAAATAGCCTATCCTATATCTAAGCATCACACTTTATGGAAGGAATAGGGTTTTCTGCATGCTGACTGACAGCCCCACATCATTACAAGACAGGAGCCACTGGGGGACTGGTGTGTCCCTCCATTTAACATGGCCCTGGCACATTTTATTCCTCCAATTTAGCAGAAGATCCACAGGGACTGCTACTCTAATTTTCCTTTAAAATTCCATACACATTCTGCACTCAGCTGCACTTCTGTCCTCCATGAGACAAGATTTTCTCATGCCCATGGTGCTCCCTGTCAGAGATTCACCACTCTATGGGATGCCCCCGACACCAATTTTCCATCTGGTAGTTTGTCATTCTCCTCTTTGACCACTCAAAGAGTGCTTTTAATAGGTGAGGTGATCTCTCGTTGGAGTGCAGTTTTAGCAGTTAGTGTGGTATGGGAGACATTTTGAAGCTGACATAAAATTTGATACAGCAATGCATTCTGTGCTCTGAGCTCCCAGGGGCCCTGTTGCATCAGGTTGTTTGAATGGTGGCTCAGGAGTCAAACTCAAAAAGAGTTTAATATTTAGATCTCCTAGACACCCCTGGAATACCTAGTCTTAAAGCCAGGCTAGTTGCTAAAAATATATATGGTTTTTTAAAAGTTTGAGAGTAGTTGTAATCAAGCCTGTTACATACAGCTTTTTGCATCTTAAAGCTAACTCTGGAAAGTTTCATGCACCCTTCATACATTTCTCTCTACAAATCTGTGCTGCTTCAGAATGAGAACAGGCATTGGATGTTTTCTCTGTAACATTTGGCTGTCCGTCAGAGTGAGAACAACGTTAGGTGTAAATCACAAGATCACTTGTTCCAATTTAAATATTATTTTTGTAATGGGTCTTAGACTATTCCCTCATATATCAGCTGTTCCCATGCAGACCAGCACAAGAACATCTGTTTAAAAACAATCTGTTTATTTTGTTACATCTCCCAAAGTTTTGCTTGTGAAAGCATACAACAATACTGGGAAAGGGAGAAGCCACCTTCTCTCTTTGAGTTCACATGTGTGACTTAGTTTGATGAAACAAAGCCTTGCCGAATCAGCTCACACTGCCATTTTGTTCATGTGCTTTCTGAAAGCATAGCAAATGAAAGAGAATCGAATATGCCATTTCTCAAAATTACAAAGTGCAGGAAAAATGTGTGGCCAAATACACAATTTAATGAGCTACTTTTATACTTTGCAACTACTTTTATATGACGAAGCAGGCTGGTTGTGTATGCCAAAATACTACATAGGTTATATGTTAAAAAACATTGGCTTCAGCATTCTGTTTATTGCTGATACATCCACAGTTAAAAAACTGATAAATTGTAGGAGTAATCAGTGCTGAAATGTTACTGATACAAATCTGTAACTAATTATTGCCGGTCTGTAAAAAAAAATAAATTAGCATATGCATGAATCTTCGGTGACAATTTGGAAATGCTTTATTTATTAAGCCATACAGCAGTCCCAAGAATTAATCAAGTAAATCACTTTTTACCTTGCAGGAAGGGGGACTAAACTATAGGAAGTTCATACCTACATGCCAAAATATGTAATGTCCTCCACATAAGAGACTGTTCATGTCTCAGTTACATAGAAAACAACCTGATCTGTTGTACAGCAGCAAGGATCACCCATTGCATGAGTCTATAAAGTGGTTCCAAAGGGCTCAGGCTAAATCAATAGAGTAGGGAATGTTAAACAGTTTTACTGTTTCCCCAGTGTCTACAGCAGTAAAAATAGATTATAGAAATATTCCAGTTGCAACAGAGCCTAATTTTATTTTCAGGAAAAGCTTTGGAAGAAAATAAATTCCCTTACAATATAACTTTAAATAGTCATGTTTTCTGTATATATTTATTTGCTATTCCAATCACATTCTTACTTCCCTGCAGTGCAATTGGTACTCTTGTGTCCAGAGCACTTAGTGTGGCTGAGGTTCCAGACCAGAGGTTCCCAACACTTGCCATAAGGGAAGCACACATTTCCAAGCGCTGGGTGTACATTGGAGCAGCAGCAGCAGCAAATGTCTTTACCTCTGGGTAAGGTCTCAAATGTGCTACGTTGCTGATACAGCACAGGAAGGACATAGACCTGCTTGAGCAGATCCAGAGGAGGTCCATGGAGACTAGGAGACTATCAGAGGGATGGAGCACCTGTCCTATGAGCAAAGGCTGAGAGAGCTGGCATTTATTCAGTCTGGAGAAGGCTCTGGGAGGACCTTATAGAAGACTTTCAGGAACTTGAAGGAGGCTATAAGAAAAATAGGGACAAACATTTTAGCAAAACCCTTTCCAACAGAACTAGGGGTAATTGAAGGAGGGTTAATATAATTAGATATAAGAAAGATCTTTTTAAAATGAAGGTGGTAAAGCACTGGAACACGTTTCCCAAAGAGGTGGTAGATGCCCCATCCCTGTAAACTTTCAAGGCCAGGTTGGACAGGATTCTGAGCAACTTGATCTGATTGAAGATGGCCCTGATCATTGCAGGGGGTTTGCACTAGATGATCTTTGAAGGTGCGTCCCAACCCAAACCATTCTATGATTATATATATGCTGCAGTAAATGGAAGTAACTCTTCTTTTTCTCCAGGTCCTGAAGGAAGATGGCTATCACCAGACTTAGACTTTTGGCTTAGGACTTTTGGCAAAGAGGACCATTGGGAGGTGAGTAAGGGGAGAAGACACATAGGACCAGTGGATTGGCCATCACATAAAGTCAGGATTTCTTGTCTCCTTTGGAGAGGAGAATGAAATAGGAGTTGCGAATGGGAATAAGGGCACAGAGCTGAATTCTTCTCACATTCAAGTCACTTAAATGCCTTTTTTAGTGGTCTTGATTGAGTATGTTCTCTGCAATGGAAAAAACATAACAACAGATGGATGCTCAAGGACTCAGAAATACTAGATCATTTTGTGAATGTGCTAAAAAACATGACTGCCGTATCAGTCCAAAATAAACTATTTTTATTGAAAATGTATTTTCAGAGCATATCTTTTGGTTAAAGTTTAGAAAAATACACATCACCCCCCTTCGTGGAAGAAATATTTTTTGAGAAGGAATCCTCCCTAAACAAACAAAGATTATTTGAGCCAGTTTCTGCAATTCAGGGCATATTTTACATGCCAATTTTTGTGATGGGGAGTTAAATGGGTTCCTTAGAAAAACACCTGCAAAGTCAGCCCAAAGGCACAGAACATAACTTGAGAGTTTTAACTGAAACTTTTTACTGGTACAGACAGCTGGTGAGGCTACTAGGTGCTGCAGTTTTTAATCCTTGTTTAGTTTAAGATGGACCGTGTCTATGAATGCTCTATATTCACACTTTACCTACCTCATCACTTTTCCTTTTGTCTTTTGATAAAACATTGCAGTGAGGTAGCACAGGCACCCAGTACTTTCTGACCCGCCAGCACATGTCTGCTGGTAGATCATGATTACTCAAAAGGTTTGAACATTTTGATTGCCTCGGAGGAGGAGACTCATGAGATCCCACCTGGAGTTCTGCATCCAGCCCTGGGATCCTCAGCACAAGAAAGACAGGAAGCTATTTGAGCAAGTCCAGACGAGGCCACAAAGATGATCAGAGGACTTGAGCACCACTCCTAACTCTCCTCTATTATTCTAAGATTATTCAGTCTTGGCCTTGGAAGGGAAAAGTCATTAGGAAAAAGCTGTTCATCCTGCCTTTTAGCCCTGGAAAGCCAAATGAGTAGCTAAGTGTACTATATTTGGCCTATAAATTTTATATTACATCTGCCTGCTTGAACACCTTGGAGGATGTCCTAAGCCCAGATCTGTGTTACTAATGCCAGGACCTACAACAAGGACATTAGCATGAGAAAAGTCAGAGTTTCTGCCAAAAGACATTAGCTTGGGCCAAAGAATCAGAGTTTTATTCAGAGAGACAGTAAAGAAAGCTTGGGAGTTTTAGGTGGGTGAACTTGGAATGAGTCTATTGCAAAATATAATCATTCCCATATGTCTGAGAAAGGGAGTGAAGGATTTGCAGGGTAAGAAATATGGGTAAGAAACCAGTAAGTAGGGATATAGTAGACAGGAAAAGGACTTTTCTGAGGCTGTATAGATAGAGCCTTTTTCGAAATGAAGTTGATGAAACTAAAAGATCTTTATGATGAAGCGAGATGTATTGAGAAATTTGTGAAACTTACATAATAAGTTTTATTAAACAGAGAAAATAAAATCAACTTTTAAAAGATGCAGCAAAGGAGAGAGGAATCTCATTGGTTCTAAGATAGACAAACCAAAGAAAGAAAATATTGACACTAACAGTAGTTGAAATTGTCTAATTTGTAAAGAAATGACCATGTGTTGCCTGTGTAGGAAACTTGATCTGGTTAGTGGTATGGAGGAATAAAAAGAAATGAACATTTTACATACACATTCAAGCAATTTGAGAAACAAAATGAAGGGAGCGGAGTTATGGAATGGGATTGGAAAGAGACTAGCAGCAACAGTCATACAAGGAGTATAGCTAAGTCATCCAGAAAAGATAAGAATAAAAACAAAAGAGGTGAAGCATCACAAGGATTTACTGATTGGGAAGAAGAAAATAAAAGAGAGAGAGAAAAAAAGAAAAAGGAATTTTGCTGGTCTCAAGCTCATAGAATTTTAGAAGCCAACACTGAGGGAGGCTATGGAGAGGAATCATTACAGTATTATTACTGAGCAATGACTCTATGAACTTTAATGGTGTGGGAGACTTTGCTTTCATAGGTATAGATTGGAAAACCAATGCTATTACTCTTAATGAGACCTTAAAAATGTGAAAGTTTCCACAGAATTACTAAGACAACTAAGAATCATATTACACACCTAGTCTGAAGACATGTTAGATACAGTGGAATAGGCAAATAACCTTACCAAGGTCTGTTCATTGACCAGTTTAAAATTAAAAAAAAAAAAAAAAAAAAAAAAAAAGACACCACCTCTATTCCTCTATTACAAAAAGGGAAATTCTAGTTAATTAAGTCATCTGGCCTGAACTCAAGATTTTTACATAGAGGAAAGCTTTAGACAAGGTTTCATAAACTATCTAGAACATGCTTCCATTTGAAAAGAAAAACGTGCAAGGAAGAGCATCAGACCTAGCTAAATGAATAAACAAAAAGGATATTAGAAATAAGAAGAGAGCTGTAAGGAATGGAAAAAAGGACTGAACAGCCAAGAAATCATCTCTTAGAGGTCAAGAAGTGTCAGGATAAAATGAGAATAGCGAAAAGTCAAGCTGAGTTAGACCTTTAAAGGATATTAAAATAAATAGGAAAGAACGGCACTTTGGGAATATAAATAAAAACAGAATAAATAAAAAAGGAAAAAGGAGGCCGAGGCTGAGATTTAAGATAATCTAGATATGGCCCCATACTAAATGAATAGTTTGCTTCAGCTTTCAATAAGAGTAATTATTTCAGTATGAGATGGAAGAGGAAAACTGAATAACAAAAATCAAGATAAAAAAATTATCAGAATGGAACTTGGCTTACAAATATGACATCTTAATGTAGTCAAGATTAGATAATTGGGTGATCACCCATTTCAAAATTTTAAGATAATTAGCAGGTAGTGTAGGAATTTCTTTGCTGGTGTAAATTGTGTTCTTAATGAAACACATACTGTAGTTCAAGCATAACTATGCTTGCATAAAGAATATGATAAAATTTCTTATGGGAAATTATAAGCTGAAGTGAATTTGCTGAACAATGAGAGAAGGCAAGAATTTTGACTAAAAGGAAGATCAAGCATAAAAAACAAATATTGAAAACATCTAAAAGTACTGAAAATATCTGTAATAGACAATTCAGAATGAGTATAGACTTTCCTAAAGTTTGCTGTTGGTACAAAACTGATTAATTTATGCTCTTGACGGAGAAAAGAAGTGTGTGCTGATGAAAAATTTGATGACTTTGAGAACAGGAGAAATTGAAAAGCAAGAAAAAATTAAACAGGCCAAGGAGAATTGCAGAACACCCAGTAACAATTACTGAAAACAATAACAAGGAGAAACTGCTTTCAGAAATGGCCACGACAAAGGTGTATGAAGTAGTCAACAGACAGCACGGAAATAATGTTACATACCATACTCCGTTATGGAATGCTGAAAAAAAGTCTAGTCATCTCCATCAAAAAAAATTTAAATCAGAAGACATGCAGAAGGTGATGGATGAGAAAACTTATACAGAGCAAAGATAATCAAATAAATTGACCTGGTTATATTTAGCAAAATCAGTTGCAAAAACTTCACATAGAGAAGATCAGAATTATGGAAGTATACAATAACTCAAAGTGTATTCCAGGCTGTCATCTGATTCTCATGCACATTTATCAGTGAAAATATCTGATTTTTTTTTCTTTCACCTCTCCCACTCGTGTTTGAACACATTAAAGAAGCACTTTTTCTGAAGTATCATCACTTTTTGCTTTAGAGTAGGATTTTCTAAATGAGACTCTACCGAGCCATCAGACTTTGCTCTTAAATAATGCTTCTGGAAATCTGATCATTGCTATTATAATGTCTATTTTCACTATTGTGTTTGACAGTTCACTCCTGAGGGTGGCTGTTGTCACGGAAAGTCAAAATCTGAGGCAGAAATAGAATTCCCTGCATTGTTTGAGGACTGTTCATGCTATTATATCTCAGCATCAAGCTTTGCATTAAGTGGTGTATTTCATAGCAGTGGGAATACAGTGCAGAGAAGATGCACTCTTTTCAAAACTAGATGGGATTAGTATGGATTACTTGTAAATCATATCATACAGGGGATTTTTTTCAAAGGTGTGTTTTTGTAAGAAATTTCTTTACAATTAAAAAAAAAAGAAATAATTACTTAGCAGATCCATTTTTTTCCTTAATCAATACATTTACATTACCTTTACATTAAGGCTTTCACTGGTCTTTTTCAAATTTGTAAAAAGAGAATGTCACACTACTTCCAAAAACCATACTAGATCCATTCAACATGCAGGATACTTTTGTAACTCTCCCTATTTTCTCACAGAAATTTCTGGATATACCATTTGCTGCAAACACAATTTACAGGTTCCAAAATTCCATAACCCTCTCTGTTTTATTTGAGGGAGGGAGAGGGTGTTTGGTTTGGGTTTGGTTGGTTTTTTTTAATAAATAAGTGAGTATTAAAAAAAAATTTTAGGGCGTCATACACAAAATTTGCAAACTTCTGATCCTAAATTATTGAGCTGTTGAGTGAAAATGACTGATGCTAAACTACACAAGCTTCCCTTCTAGCCAAATTAAGCATTAGGGAAAAGCTATTCAGTAGAGTCTGTAGCTTTTCTGAAGACTTCTAACAAGAATTTTACAGAAATCTATGCTTATGCCGTAGCAATTTTGACCATGCATTGAAAAAAAAGCTTCAAAGAAGTTAAAATGAAGCAGTAGTGTCTGAAAATTACTGATAATCATCTGGTAGCAAAAAAAGCTTTGTATCAATATGCATGGTGTTAAAGATGTCTACAACCTGTCCTCTGGGTAGCAAGAAGTACACAAACCATATAATCATAAGCCTGAAATGATGAACAGATGAGAGGATGAGAATTCCCTTCCAATCTGTCTTTTTTGACACAAGATATCCAGACTTTCGTTGTTTTTTTCTGATAGTTATTCCAGCAAGAAGACAGAAAAAATGTGTCAAGGAGCAAGGCCAGATCTAGTTATTCCTGTAATACTTCTGAGCCACCTTTCAAAAAATCAAACTATAAATCTATATTTCAGTGGGTCTTAAGCCTAAGATCCAAGTTCTGTTACTTCTTACTGACTACTTTCTACAAAATTCTGAAAAAGTATAGTGATGCAAGATGAGATTTCTCTTGCATTGTCATGCCTTAAATTCATGCTAATAACCAGTAGTCTTAAGAGTTTTTCATAGCTAAGAGAAACTCAGTGTAACTGCAATAGAAATGAATTCTCTGAAGCCACATCTGCATTCCTTCAAATCTCCCATTCCTGCATAATAGCAAGGATAAATGCATTTGTGTAAGGATATTACCAGGAATTATTACAAAGCACTATTATTTATAAATGCTATGCTACTCAAATTACTTGTGACCAGAATTTTAGCAATCATGTCGTTTGCAAATAAAAATGGTGCCCTCTTTGCACAAGGTTGTCTGTGATTATCCTTTGCATTGAGGGCAGCAGTACCAAGTTAGGGACCTTGATTTGACTTCAGTTTTTTCCCATTTCCCCAACATTCCTGGCTGACCTCAAATTAAAAGATTCCTGCTGCAGTTAAGCTGGCTGCATTTCTTAGGATTTATTTTATATCATATATGATACTTGTTCTTCTCAAATTCTTCCGTACTTGTTTTACAGATATTTTTCTTTCTTGCTGCCTACCCTATGCAAAATTTGCTGGCTGCTTCTGTGATAGCTAACTAGGGACAGACAGTCACACTCAGACAAAATAACAAATGACTTGGACTTTCACCCCAAGGTTGTAGTAGAGGGAATCTGGAGCTGAATCTTTTCTAGGGTAGAAGCAGACAGAACAAAGCTTTCTGTTTATACTTTTAAAACACTGAGATTGTAGGAAAAAATAAAATTAGTTGTAATGCTGCAGTATTTCTTAGCCACCGTTTACCTGAAAATCTGACAGAATAGCTCTATCAGCATAAGGTAATTAAAGCACTTTTGTAAGAAATATTCAATTGACAATAAAGCCCCTTTATAAAAAATTACAATGAACAAACAAAGAAAATGGAGAATTGCTCACCCTTTGATGTATTCAAATACTGGTTTGAAAGATAAGTTTTAAAGAAATGCAGATTACAGGAAAACACAGGATGACTATAGTTAACTGTGTTTTGTAATCTACAGAAGGTGACATTATGTAATCAAAGGGTCCATTTTGGAGTTACTCTTTTTGATTCCATGAAAGTAAGAGGCAAGTTCAAATGCACAGTGCTCTTCCATCTCTCTTTCACTCTCTTGGGTGATCAAATGAGTTTAACCTCCCATGGTTATAAATTTTAAGATATAAGATTGATAATAATTACTTCACATTTTTGTTGTCATTCCACTTTGGACTTCATCCGCTGACTGCAGTTAACAAGGTTTTCCACCACACTGTGGTAAATTCTGTGTGTTATTAGTAATGAACTCTCAATGATCCACCAACGATGAATTTTTAGGGATCAAGCATCCTGCTGCTCTATGCAGGGAAGTGTTTTCAAAAAGCTGTAACCAATCTCTGAAAAGTACTTCAATGGGATCTTCAAATGTCTTACATTTTAATTTTATTCATGCTGGCAATCATAGGTAAAAGTTCAGTAGAATTTTTAACAGAGTGCTGACAGTCAACTTTTTTTAAGAAAACACCTTCTAAATATGTGGGTGAGGGTTTTTTGGGGGGACAGGGGTCATATGTGACTGAGTTGATTACATGGCATTTGATTTAAATAGATAGAAATCACAATAAACTGACTGGAACAATGCATGATAAGATATGATGATGTTCAACTTCAATTAATCACATCATGGTTCTGTTCCTGACTGTTTCAGGGAACAGCTATAATCCAAACATTTGTGGTTTTGCGCCTTTTATCATCAGAAAGCTAAAATCTTGTTTGTTTGTGTGGTTTGGTGCTTTTTTGTCGTTATTGTTTTGAACTGGGTTTAGTTTGAGGGTTTTTTTAATTGGGTCAGAAAAGCGGCCTTTGTTCATTTTATTGTCAGCTTTAGAGTGGCCCTTTGAGCACTTCCTCTGCATGGACTACACACATGGAAAGTCTAAACTATCATTTCCCCAGATCCTTTTTACTAACTCCAGAAGATTACAGAAATGCAGCTTAATGTTATAAAAACCGTTCTCAAAAGGCAAAATAAAAGGACTCAGAGTAAAAGGACTCTGAATGCAGGAAGGATTTTATCCTCTAATTCAACCTGTGGTATTAAAATTTCTGCTTTTTAAGGCTAGAAGAGAAATGGTAAGATCAATAATTTATTAAAGGAACTAGGAAACAAGAAGGAAGTTATAAAATTGTCACAATGTCTTACTGGATCTAAATGCTGGAGCTGTTAGTGATCAAAAAACCAGATATGTCTAGATTAAAGGATTTGACTATTATGACACGTGAAGGAGATGAAGGAGTAGCACAGATAACCATTTCTTTTCCAACCTAGAAAGTTCTGGGAAATAAATGGGTTGTGTGCCAGTATAGCTCTACATAAAACTGGGTAGTTTATTATATTTCAGTTTTCAGTGTTGAAGTTGCTACTTGATTGTCTTTTTAACTGTAATTAATGTGAAAGCTTCTCTGCAGCACTGAAAATATAATATTATTGCGTAATCATTACCAGATATTGGCATATGGTTTTCTCTGACACAACATGCAAAAAGCTAAAGGAAGTGTCAGTATAAAAGGAATGGACTGCAGGAATGAAAGCGGATAATATAAAGATTTTCAAGGTACTCATTGTCATCGCCACTTAAGGAACAAAATAATAATTATTTTTGGTTCCTCAAGACAAAAAGTACTTTTGACTTTTACTCGTCCTTCTAATAGGAAAATTAGTAGACTATTAATCAACTGGAAAGGTCGGTATCTAAAAAAAATTGCCTTTAGCAGGTTTTTTGACATTATTTGTCATCGCATCTAGAAGTGAAGGATTTGTGGCCTGGAAGAGCACATTTTTTATATGAAGTGAAAAATTGCCAGGGGGATGATGTGTCAACATCCAAGTGGCCAGCTGGCACAGTACCCCAGCTGTTGATATGTGGACCCATATCAGTAGGGTATTCATTGGCAACCTGGAACACAGGACATAGGAGAAAAGACTCCTTGTTTAGCCTATTAAAAAGGAGGCTACAGGGTGATACAAATCTTCACAGCTACGTGAAGTTGTGTGACAGAGATGAAGAAACAAAACTTCCCACTAACTATGGTTTGAGGTGTTCAGATTAGACATCAAGTGAAAAACATTCGCTGGCACAAATGCAGCGCTGGAGCAGGTTACCCAGGAAGGTGATGGACTTGGAGATTTTCAAAACAAGAATGCCCTGGTGGCTCTGGTCTGATGTTGGTAATAGCCCTGTTTCAAGCAGAGAGTTGGACTATATCTCTTTCACCAACATCTCTGCATTTCTTTGAGTCTATAATTTGATTTTCCTCAAGGAAGGCATTTGATGTGCGCCAGATTGCCAGCGCTGTGGTGATCTCAGTCTGTCTTCCAGGCTTAGTCTTGTGCATCCAGGGTTCATACACATGCCAAATTTGCATTGATCAAAAGGAAGACTTTGATCTTGTACATTAATTAAATATGAGTTCTTAGAGTGGCATTAAACTCACATAATCAATCAAGAAAATATGCTTTGATCTGACCAGCCAGAGAACTGGAATCATAGAAAGTTAAAGTAAAATAAAACCAACAAAAAAACATGATTTACCTAACATGACTGTTCCCAGATATAAATGGTAAGATCAGGATAAGGAAAAAAGGAGCTTAGGGTTTTACATAAATAATTGAGCGACTTTTGTTTAGGACTACTTGAGTTCTGCTAGTTTTGAACTATAAGTATTCTTTTTATGTTTAATTGTTAAAAGAAAAAGAACCAAAAAAACAGGCAGAGGGTTCTTCTCCAAAATAGAATTCTTCATAAAATTAATTCAGTGTAGAAGGTTA
This sequence comes from Acanthiza pusilla, assembly GCA_036630365.1. NCBI lineage: Eukaryota > Metazoa > Chordata > Aves > Passeriformes > Acanthizidae > Acanthiza > Acanthiza pusilla. Next base: position 66,969,038 of record JAXCHO010000034.1, on the reverse strand, counting down.
GGTTTTTTCTTACCCAGACATTATTATGTTCCTAACAGTAATATATGTGCATACTCATATTTCATGGTGGGATGTGAAAGGAGAGAAGTTCCACAATGGATCTCCTATCAGGTATTCCATGAGAAACTTAAGAGCACAATGAAAAAAAAAAAAAAAGGCTGACAACAAAAGTTCTATTCCGATCTCTAATTGCAATGAATTCTAAATCAGATACAAGGTATTAATTCAGTATTCCACTCTCAAGTGCTGGCAGTTGGTCTCATAATCAGTAAGAGGTACACAGTCTAAAAATAAAAAAGCTGCTCTTCAAGAATACTTACAGTGTTATGAGCTTTTTAACAGCACGTAGAGAGAAAGCATTTTCTAATAAAACTCACTTGTAGCTTTTGGTTTGGCTACACTCTGTACGACTTGAGAAGGTACAGGAATGGTACTGTTAGAAGCAAAGAAATGTGCAGAATTCACAAATAGTTTTGCCATCCAGATGTAACCACTTACCTCATGTTCCCTGTCCATTTTCATGGTTGCAAATTATAAAAGTTTATGAACTCTCAAACTGAAAATTTTTATTTCTGAGAGATTTGAGATTTAACTCCAAAGTTGCTCATTCAGGAAATGTGAAGTGTTCGTTAAGTTTTTAATTAACCCAGAAACATGCTGATAGTTAATCTCCTACATACCTTGGGTTTTTCGTACCAAAAAAGCTGGTTGTGTCTTACTTTTGGCTAACTTAAATAGAACCAAGTTCAGCTAGACTTGGAAGTCAGTTCTTCAGTCTGGTGATCAACTATATGTTGCAACAGTGGTGAAATACTAGATGTTTTAAATAATTACTGTCATTTCAGCAAACCTAGTCAAATATTATCAAGCAAAGAATTTAAAGGTTAATACTTTACACTAATACCCTGAGTTGTTTGCCATCAGGAATGGATACATGTCTCTAGGCAGACTTTAAAAAAATTCAACGAATATACATATAGAGGTGGAAAGAAGAGCATCACTAAAGAAAAGAACATATTGTTGCATACTGAAGGTACCATTTTCAAAGCACATCTGTGTGGAAATGAAAAGTATAATGAGGAATATGTATCCATAACCTTTTTTACACCCTATGCACTGTAATTACATAGCACCAACGTCAATGACAACAATGTAGAAAGTCAATGCTATGGCAGCCCTCTGTGTACATATCTTACTTACCAGCTTCTACTCAAATCTCAGGCGCTAAGACTGCCAAGGCCGTTGTGCATATGTGGACTTGCTTTAACTTAAGGAACTAGGTACTGGCATCCATCCATGTTCTTGTTTGATGTAAAGATGCTCTGGTAAAAAGTTGGGTAGGATACATCTTATCTAGCTTTAGGTACCTGTGTGTGTCTCACATGTTGATGTCTGTGTGATGGACAGCTACAGCCAGATGTACAGAAACCAGTCCCAACCTCTACCCAAGGCTTCCAGGAAGGACAGTCACTCCCTTAGCTATGCTGTGAGCACTTCTGATATCTAGAGGCAGTACCACAATGCCAACATCTTCTATTCAAGAGCACAGCCAAAAGTAGGGCCTTTACTGCACAATGTGCACTGAAAATGGAGACCTGGTTTCTACAGCTATGCAGTCTGACCAGATTCAAATTCATATTTGCTACATCCCAAAAGTATGCCATTTGATTGGAAGGAATAAGAGTAGAAGACTCCTGTTATGGCTTAGACTTTCAGCATGTGGGAACGGAACACAAGTGTTAGATGCCAACAGGTTTCAGGCCTAAGGTGCCTGGTGGCTAGGTAGTTCAGAAACAAGATCTCATATGAAGCTGTTTTCATCTGAATTACCTCTAGAGTTTTGTCCGACAGTGTAAATGCATGAATATTCCTAATCTAAGGGCCTGGAGTGGGTACAATAAAGTAAATGTAATTACGCTTACTCAAAGTTAGGCAGTTCATTGTCTCAAAGTTCAAGTTCTACAGTCATAGAGATGCATGTTTATCCCATAGCAGGTATGTTTTTAAGATAAGTGGAATGAACTGTTCTATAAGTCATCTGCTTTCTGTCCCCTTTCTCTTATTTTTCCTCTTCCTGGAATATAAAGGCAATAAGATACTTTTACTAGACTAGGGACAACTTCTAAATTGCCATCCTCCTTTAAAATCAAGGTTCTACTTTGCATTTTGTGATTAGGAAATGTCTAGCAGCAACCAGAATATTCAAGACACTGTCATTTCAACCTTGTGGGGAAGAGACTTTTTGAACTAGTTGCTCCAAATCCCTTGGCTCTTTTTTTATTACACTGGAGACTCACACATTTTCTCACTGATCATCCTCTGTCACCTCAGGAATATACTTCAGCATCATTGCTTTCCAGATTTAGCCTTCTTGTGGAGCTGCTGGTTTGAATTAATTTTCTGCAGATGTATTTTCAGTTTTCCAAGTTGACTCTCATTCTGTTATTCTCGGCCCATGTTTCAGTTTTTTCTAGGACCCTCTATTATTTGCCTGTCTTGACTGCTGCTGGCACAACCTCTAATTTAACATCATCTGTGAATTGCATTATCATGCTTGTGTTTCAATTCCAGATTATTTATGTGAATTTTAAAGAGGACAGCACCTTAAACAGAGCCTTGTGGCACTCCTATGGTCAACTTGTACAGCTCAATATGTTGTTTATTATCATATTTTGTTTGTACTCTGTGTGCCAGTTTTCAGTCCATGTGATGGAGCTAAAATCCAAGCCAATCACACTCGTTTGAAAAGTAAGATTTCGTCAGATGTTGTATTAAATGCTATACCAAAACCCCGATGATATCCTCTTTCCTTTCTCAATTGCTTTTGTAACGGTTCCACAAAAAATAATCGACATTTGTACTGCACAGTTTTCACTTCATAAATCCAGACTGCTAATAGGTCATGGGTTTATAATCTTTTTGTCTGCCTTATGCCAGTTCAGGATTAAGCCTTGTATAAAGCTATATATAGCTTGGGATCTAGCTGCAGGTAAGTGGCAAGGTCTCACTGGAACTTTATGGAGTTCCTGGGCTGACTGCAGTGATCTTCATGGGGGAGCAGTGTTTTGTTACAAGAGCTCTCTCTAGTGGTCCTGGCTACTCCACTCGTGATGTGACTCCAGGGCTGTGATCTAGAATGGCTGGCTTGATGCATTTTTCTTCTGTGAACATTTGGAGACATGAACCTGGTTAGCTCAGCATCAAATCATAGTTAAATCGTATTGAGAAGAAAAATAATAATAGTAGTAAAAAAAGAGTAAACTCCTGAAAAAGGAAGATGTCTGGTAGGGTTACTGAGGAAGCCTGATTCCTTAAAGAAGAAGATTCCTTACACACCTGAATGGTAACTGCATGGTACAGGTACTAAATGAGCCAACTGGGAAAGATGTCCTCCTTGATTTTTTGCTGGTTAATAGAGAGGGTCTCGTGAGTGAAGTGGAGATTGGTGGCCAGAGTGACCATGAAGTCAGGTTTGAAAGCTCTGTTGACAGCAGGAAAAGTGCCAACAAAATTTCAGCCTTGGATATGAAGTGAGCGGACTTCAAAATGCTCAAGGAACTAATTGGTTAGGTCCCCTTGGAAACTGCTTTTGCAGGTGCTGAGGTCCATCAAGCCATGGTCACTTTTTAAGCACCACCTCCTAAGAGCACAGGAAAAAGCAATTCCAAAATATCAGAAGTCAAGCAGAAGACCAGCTTGGCTGAGCAGGAATCTTCTGGAACTAAGGCAAAATAACAAAAATAACAAAACAAAACAAAAAAAAAAAAATCAAGAAAGAAAGTGTGTGCCCAGTGGAAGCAAGGTTGGGGGAAATGGGAGGAATGCAGACATGCTGTTTGCCACTGCAGGGAGAAAACTTGTGTGGCCAAAGCTCAGCTGGAGTTGAAGCTGGCCAGTACTCTGAGGGGCAATAAAAAGAGCTATTTAAATATGTTAATAGCAAAAGGAAGTCCAGACAAAACATTGGCCCATTACTTGAGGAACACAGTCACTTCACAAGCAGGGACATGGACAAACCAGAGATGTTTAAGGCTTTTTTCACATCAGTCTTCAAAACAGATGCTGCTTTCTGGGATCGCAGAGCTCTGAACTGCAGGATTATAACTGTGAGAAGGATAAAATTTCAGTCAACCCTGAATATTTACATGATCTGCTGCTCCAGCTGGATCTCTGTAAGTCTACAGGCCTGATGTGATCCATCTGAGAGTACTCAAAGAGCTGGCTGATATCATCATAAGGCCTCTCAATGATTTTTAAATGGTCTTAGATATATGGAGAGGTCCAGGTTGCCTGGAAACTTGGTGAACATTGTTCCAATTTTCAAGAATAGTAAGAAGGATGACCCTGGAAACAATAGGCCTGTCAGTCTCACTTCAGTGCCTGGTAAAATTATGGAGAAGATTATTCTGGGAGCTATTGAAAAACACCTGAAGGACAACACAGTCATTGGTCATTTATTAAGATCCTCTTAATAAAGGACAAATTTTAAATGTAGCCCATAAATATATTACATGTAAAACAAGAACAGCTTACCAAGTCATATGTTAAATGTGAGTATTTATTGCTTCCTGGTTTTGTACTCCTGGACTAGTGAGAACAGAGTCAGAGCTCAGACCAACACACTCATCAGTTCAAAAGAAGGATCCATGAAGGGCAATAACCACTGGTAAATCAATGTCTGTAAGCCACTGTTTCAGATGATAGCATAAATAATAAATTTATAAATGCTTTACAATAAAGAAGTGCATATTATTGTATTGCATAGCAAATTCTAGGGAAGAAAAACAACCCAAGACATTTTAAAATAGTTTGGCCTTTTTTCCTGAATCTAAACTGAAAAGGCTGAAAATTAATGTACTTCTATTTGCTTTGTTACTCATTTCTTTATTAGTAATGAAATGAAGACTTCATAATACAATTTTTTTAGCTGAAAAAATTAATATTCTCTCAAACACACAGATTTTTAAAATATTATTGCAGTGATATTTGGCTTATTTAAAAAAAAAATTGGCATCTCTTCAATAAATATAGGTTTATTAGATACCTGCTTTAAAAAATACTTTGCTGAAAACACTGTGTTTGCAAATAAAATATGCTCCACTTCTAAGAAGGCGTTGTCTTCAGAATAAACCATTTTCTTCTGCAAGGGCCTAAAAATTCTCCCAAGTAAGTGAACCGTGTGAGACGACACGTAGGCATTGACCAAAATCCCCTAGAAGTATTTTGATCATGTTTGAATTAAGCACTTGAAGTGAGGGGAAACTAAACATCAGTTTAAAAGTCCCCTTGAATGTCTACTTAAATCACAGCATGGAATGTCCCTGAAGATGTGGAGCTTAACAAAATTCATGCTAAGGCACTATGACAGAAATGAGGCATAAATCATTAGAAACTGCTTTGCTTCTTTTCATCCTAATTAAACTCCTTTAAAAGCATTTTTTTGCAGAGTTCCAGGATTTTTTAGTATTTTTAGGAAACTAAAGTCTGATTCAGGTCATTTTGGAGTCAAAGAAAACCTTGCATTAACTTCAGTAGAAATGAGACTCCTTAGGAAGCAGATGTGCTTACATTCCCCTGTCAAAAATAGGAGCTAAGCATCTGCTCAAAGTTAATCACATGCTTAAACACTGTCCAGGACTAAGGTCATGGTTGCCAGGACCTGATTTTGCAGCACATACAAATCCAAATGATTAATGGTTTGGGTTGCCTGCTGGATAAAACAAATGTAATATGAAATACAGGGTTTGGGGGTTTGTGATTCTTTTTTGTGTCACTTAATAATTTTTTTTTTTTAAATCTATCACAAATAGAGTTCTGTTGAGTTTGTGGAAATACTAATACAAATTACTGTATATTTTTATTTAGTTCAGGTTGAAAACCAAAGAATATTACTAATGCAAACGAGGCATAACACAAAAGAAATTTGTGGCAAGTAGACATACAGACAAAGAACAAGTACAGTCTGTCAAGGAAATTAAAGTTACTTCTAAAAAGTACACATTGTGTCCTATAAACATACTACAACAGAGATAAAACTTAGCTCCGGGCAAATAAATGTACTCCAAACACAGAGAATACTTCATGACAGACAATTAAATGAAAATCAAGGCTGAGAGAAAGTTTGGTAATATCTGATCAACTGGTCACTTAAATGATTGGAACTCAGATTATCTGTTCTCTTATGAGTATAAAGGTATATAAATTAGAGGAAATTATGGAAAGAGGGAATTATGGGAAGCAAAGGGAGTATGTAGTGAAGATTGTGCAAGGGGGATGCAGAGGTGCAACTGAAAGCAGGATGGGGAAGTTGTCTCAGCTGTAGAACTGTGTGCTAAAGGTGTACCATGTAAAATTGACACTTGTGACACAAAGCAAAATAATTATTGTAAAAACCTAGAAGTAGAAGGGCTCAACCTTTACTTGTCTCAGGGAGACTGAGGAAGCTCCTTCAGCATCTACTTGCTGTTATGTTCATACATACTGTGAAAAATTACATCACCGATATAATAAACTGGCAGCTGCTCGCAATGTTGTACTTTAACCCCACAGCAAAGACCCAACAATTCTACAGATTCAGACAATAAATCATCACTTTTACAAAAATCCCACCAATTTAATGCTTTTGATACTAATCTAATGGGCTTTCAAGTAAATTAAGCTGCAAATAACTTCAGAAAATGGATGCTATTCACATATGCCAAGTCTCAAGCACAGTACATTCCAGCCTTTGCAAACGGATTTCTTTTTTACAAAACCCTGCATTTATGTTGCATATTAGTCCATGAGAATTTGGGGTTTCAATTTCTTTTAAATGTAGCTTACCCACCTCAAGGATGTAGGACATATTATAAAACAGGCCATGACAGCTAAAAGGTTCAGATTGCTAGTGAAAGGAACTAAAAAATATTTTTATTATAATTTCGTTCTTGTAAGTCAGTCTCATGATACCGGGATCATAGTATATTCCAAAGGTTAAGGCTGTCATGCCTGATGTGTCAGCTCCTTGTGTAAGCAATTTCCAGTTGCTTAGTTGGGAAAAAAGCAAGAGAGAAAAATCTAATCCCACAGCTTTCACCTAACTGAAAGAGCCTATGTTTCACCTAGGCTTCTCTTGCTGGTGAACTGAAAGACTGCCCAGAACTTTGAGGATTGAAAAAATATGCTTTTAGGGTCTACATCATATGTTTCTATGACAATATCCTTGTTGCAATTGAATCTGACTCAAGCCAGGCCTTCAAGTATTGGAACCCAATCCAGAGCATCCCTTCCTGTGGGCATCTTTTTCATTTTCTCTCAGAAGGTGTCTGATGTGTGGCAACTGTGCTCAGACCGAAATCATTCTACTCTACTTTCTGTATTGCTGGGCAGTTCCACATACAATATTAGTGCTTCTGTCTAGCTCTTCCTTTTTGGGATAGTTTACTTTGCCCAAGTTTTATTTGAGTTGGTTTCTCTGGGCATTGAGCCCAGTTTTTGTTTAACTTTGCTCTTAAAATCTGTACAACAGCCCAGATGCTCTTTCCAAAGGAAAAAAAAAAAAAAAAAAAAAAAAAGGCAAGGGGGGAGCTTTATGCATCCACTTTAAAAAATGATCTTGTTGTAAAGCAGCAGAATGGATAATCTGTAAACCCGCTGAATGCATTTGTATGGTTTATAGCAAAATTAAACTCCATTACTGTTTGGGACTTGGGTTTACAAGGCTAACAAAAATGCTGACTAGGTGGAATAGAAAACACAAGGGCATAAAAGAAATGTTTTTATATTGGAACATTAATTTAAAGTTATTACAAAGGAGAAGGTATGAAAACCTTTAGTAAAGATGGATCTAGCTGAACTATGTCAGTCATAAATTTATTTTTACCCCCAAAAGTAAGGTCTGTGGAACAATACAAATCAACAATAGGCCCAGAAGCTTTTACTGGACCAAAAGTAAAAGTTTCAACAAGAAGTAGAGATCTGAAAAGCAGAACAGTTCACCTCTGTATAACAATGAGTAAGCAGCTGTCAAAAGAGTGTTTCAAAAGAGATGTCAGGAAACATGGAATAGGAAAGCAGGAACTGTACCCAAAAGGAAGGGACAAAGCAACAAAAGTTAAAGAAACAACTGACCCCATTAAATTATTATCAAAGAGTTACTCATGTATTTATCTAGTGCCACAACTGACATCATAAGCTGACATTACCAATAGGTTACCACTTTCCCAGTCGATAGCAGAAGAAAAAAATTTGAAAACCTCTTTTCTCAAAGGCTAGCTATAGCACATACGACTTTTTTTTGAAGCCAAATCCTCAGTTCTGAGGAAGACGGCAAGGCTTGCTCATAGCACAGGGGAAATGCCAGGTACTGTAGAGACAGAAGGAAAGGAATGAGAAATAATGAAAAAGAAGGTATCATAAAAGGTGTGCAGGGTTATTACCATGGCAAAGAATAGTTCTTAGATTTTTGATCAGTCCAAGCTCCCTGTGCTCTTCTAAACTTCCATTGAAAAGAAGCTATGCACAGAATCTCATTCAGCAATACAAGATGAGAAAGATAATCCCTTTCTAAGTAAATTAAGGGCATCATAAGGGCTGTTGGGTACTAGAAATGCTTTAAACCTTCAAGGGAATACACTATCCTACTTTACAGATGGTTTGGCTATTTCAAATGTTGAACTCATGCAGTATCATCTTATAAAATATTACTACCAGTGGGTAAAAGAAATACTGGGATTCCTTGTGGTTCTTTGGGAACATTGTTGCTTACATGTAAAATTTAGCTCCTCAGCTAATGAACACAGTATAGTCACACTCTGCATTTGTCTGTAAATGATTGATTTCAAAACCCCACCACACAGAATTAAACAGAAGTCCTTACAGCACCGGCCATGACTGAAAAAAATTCTTCCACAAAATTGTAAAATATTTAATTATTTTAAAGTACATATGTACAGTGGAAAGGTAATTTGTAATTTAAAATATTTCTCTTTCACAGAGAGATTAAAAATACTCTCTTTTCTTGGAGAAAACATTGGAACCCTTCCCTTCCCACAAAGAGACCCAGAAAGCTCTGCCAAAATCTTCGCCTCTTATGGGAATCACAACATTTTCTCATTGCTTTCCCTCAGAAGAAACCTGGGATCTTCTGAAACAATTTCTATTCTGCCAGTTTCCACATAGAGCTTTAAAATAGAAGTCCTTCCTAAGAACTCAGGAAAGAGATTATGAATCAGGAGAAAATGGAGGCTGACAGCAATGTCACAGAGACTTGAGCAATAATGATGTGTAGAACAAGAGAGATCAAAGCCTTTGAAAAAGGCTTTATTTTTTTGTAAATAAGATAAGCAACCCCCATTGCATGTCAGTCTAGTCAGGAACAAATTCGTATTTTCACTTTTCCAAAGCCAATATTAACAGTGGCTGCTGTTAAGTGCATTGATAAAAAATTCAGCTGAATGTCTGTACTTGGAGTTAACATTTTCATCTTTGGAGGAGTCTATTACATTTTTTTTTCTTTCTTTCTTAATAAAATCAGCCAATACATACAAAAGCCATGGTTGTAAAGACAATCATTCTATTAGACTAGTTCTTGAAAAGCAATCTCCAGATGGGAATAAAGGTTTTCTCTACTGAGTTCCTGGTCATGTTCTACTGAATTTTTCCTGGTTTGACTTGGTTTACCAAGAAAAGAACCATAGCCCATTTTTCCCATACTGATTTGCCTCTAATTTAACATGAGCTGACAACTCCTCCTTATTCACCACCACTGATAATACAACTATTATTATGATTTTCATTCACTTTGACTTTAATTCCTAAACCAGAACAAAATCTTGTCATTCACTAAGTTCTTAAAACTAAGCCAGCTATACTTGTGACTCAGAAGTGGTACTGTAGAAATTGGACAGTCATATAATCAGTTTTCAGTTTTATTGTGGCCTATGGATTCATAAAATCTGTGCTGACCCTCAAGAAGATGGTCTCAAACACAAAGAAACAAGATCTACTTCTCTTCCCAAACATGTCCTTCCCAAGACATCTGAAGTTTCCTGATGGGAATTTTGGCTGCAAGGCTGGCTGCCTGCCTGGGATGGAAGGGAACACCCTCCTGAGCAGTGAGGGTTTTGGTCCATATAACCGATTCAATACTTCATTTAATCTTACAAACCTTAAATCTGATGCATAAAAAGCTTGAAATGCACTATTATTGTCTCTCATGGGACTTCAGACCAGATTTGTAAAATTTAGAAGTGAATGATACTGTATTATTTCTAGGTAAAACAGCCACAACCTGTACCTGAAACTCTTATGTGGTGTTTCTGCCTTTCAATAGTAGTAAAAGTTCATTTGTTACCAGTTTGGATGACAAGACACAGATTGCACTGTACAGCTGACCCTCCTTTTGCTTGGCTTTACAGCTTAATAATTCTCTTGGGGAACTAGGAAGGTGTGAGGTTTAATTTTTTCATAGAGTCTGAGGCAAGTAATTCCTAGATCACATAATCACAACTTTTATATGAGAGCACATTTAATATCACTCTTTTACCATCCTAGTGAATCCAGTGTACTGGATTAGACTAAAGCACTTTAGTTCTCAAGAGATTTACATATCAGGAAGAGTTGGAACCAAAAATGTCTTCACAGAATCATAGAACAGTTCAGGCTGGAGGGACTGATGGAGGGCATCTGGTCCAGCTGCCTGCTCTAGCCAGGCCAGCTAGAGCCAGCTCCCCAGGACCATGTCCAGACGGCTTTTGAATATCTGCAGGGAGGGAGACTCCACAACCTCTCTAAAACTTCACTGGAAAAGACCCCTGAAGCATCAAAGAATTGGTCAAAAGGGTTTTAAAGGTTTCAGTTTCTTCTTTAGCTGGAGGTGAGTAGTTTGTTTTCCTGAACTGCAGGAAAAGTTCTCTCCCATACTCAAATGTTTTTGTTAAACCGTGACTGTAAGACAGAATCATCTATATAATAAAGAGCATTATTTTCATGGCAGAATATTGTCCATCTATTGGTCTGTGGAGTCAAGCAATCCACAGGACTCGAAGAAAAGGAATCACTCCCTTCTCTCTCACTTTCCCAAAACAATGTAGGGAGAGTGATTATTTTTCACACAGAAAATATGGTATGAAATTTGCAGGTAAAATTTTATGTCACAGCACTGCTGAAATTCAGACCTGCAAGCAGCTGTATATTTAACAGAATGTAGCTTTTGCTGAGTATGAAGGAATAAAAATAAACAAAAGGTTTCACAAATTCCCCAACTCTCAGATTTCAGTGACGAAAAAGATCACTGCAAGTATAACATGAAACTACACAGCGCTTGCACTGTAGACCCTCCATAAAAAGTTGCTTCATTTGAATAAAATTCATAATTCTTTCCACATTTTCCAAGTGATCTTTGCTCTTATAATACTGCATTATATGTCAGCTTCTCTACTTTTATCTTTGGTCCCACAATTCTCTTTCTGTCTTCATCATAAAGATGGTAAATTCATTCCTATAAATTATTTTTCCTTAAAATTTTTTCTCTTCCATGTTTGAATTGTTTTTCTAAAATGAGCTGGTGATCTCTCAGATTTGCTCCTGATGTATTGAATAGACTGAATTCTTTATATCCTAGATTTGTTTTCCAAAGCCAGGAAGATCATTATTTTGGCTCTTTGAGCTCTTTTAAGTAATTCAGACCCTGTTCATGCACAGCAGACATCAGAACTGGGCTGGCTATTCCTGCATTTTAAGCATAGCATAGCATTCCAGTTTTTGTCTTTTTGATAGCTCCCTATAAGTTCAGGTTAACAGAGATTTTATAATGTTATAGTTCAATGTAAAAGGCTTTAGCAAAATCATTACATCAGTACCTTTTCTTATCTCTTAGAACGTGACAAAATCTGGCCTGTAATCTTGTAAAAAGAAAAAAATTACAACTTTTTCAAGTCTTCTTCTCCAGAAACTCCTGTTGGCTCAGGTAAGCTACATTTTCAATTTCTAATTCTCTGTAGATGTAGGACTGCAATTAATGCCTCATTATTCTATCCAGTATCTTCACAGAGCTAGTACAACTATAATATCTCAAGTAATTTTGGTAATTTTCTGATATTTAAATCATGTTGGCAGTCCTTCAATCTTTTCCAATGTTTCTAGCATAAATTTTGAGACAATAAGTGATTTAAAATTCTTCTTAGCTAAGCCTCCTGAAGACTCTAATCTGAAAATACTTGGGTTTGCCTGATATCTGGACATCCTCCTTTGTTTCACATGGTAAACTTTGTTGCTTGTCTACCTTTTAGCACTTTTACATTTGCAGTCGGTGTTATTTATAATTTTATATAAATACCTTTTTTATAATTATTTATAGCTTGTGTCCTGTAGTGTTCCTTAATGGTGAGGGGAGGTTTGGTTTGGTTTGGTTTGCCTTTTTTCTCTTTTGGGTTTTCTTTTCCATCCTTTTTCTGCGTTCTGAAGTGGTCAGTCATGGTCTTCTCTTGTCAGTCACCTGCATTTTCAACTTGGTACCTATTAAATCTAACTTACCCTTTTTTTTTCATTCTTTTTAAATTGGTTCTTTTCTTGGTCTGTTTGATCGGAGCTGCTCATTGCTGCATGTAGTTTTATAAGAATATAAAACAATGCCATTTCATCTAAAAGATGACTAATTCATATATAACATTATTAAAAAGTTCAATTCAGGCTTCAGCCAAAAGAAAACAATCAAATGTTTTGATGAATAGGGAAGGTCTGTTTGCCTGAACTAGCTTTGTGGTTTATGTAAAGTACACACTTCTTATCACCTCTTTAACTATTTGGCAGGGTGTTAGCTCTCTTATTCCTGCAAATTTTCATGCATTTCAGGATAGCAACCATGTATTTTTCTAAAGCTAAGGATTTATTTTTCTTTTTAGAATGAACAATCTTTTTGCTAAGGAAAATGTTAAGATTTAATCCATTTGGTCTCAGCACGAACTGAGATCCCATAAATTTAATTTCAGAAATAATCTAGAAATCTAGAAAATATAGGAAGATGAGGACTGTTCATATGATTTATATGTTGGCCTGGGATTCCAAGAGTCAGGGGTGATATCCTTAATAACGTTTCAAAATTTCCATTGACCTTTTTACAAGAGTTCTGATCTTTGCATCTTGAAGGTCTTCATCTGAAAAAGAGACCTAAAACCTTATTTCTGTCATGATTCATAATCCAGTCAGGTTATGGAATAGACAGGCCTTTCTTTGGTAACCAGCACAGCAAGGCTAGATCTCAATTTTAGCTTGAAGCGCAAGTAAGAGACTATTGCTCCTACTGTTCTGCTTTATACAAATGTCAAATTGTCGCAGGGTAAATGAAGATTCATGTTGTTAAGTACCTACAATTTCCACTGGCTTGTGTTTATCTCAGTCTGGTCACGGTGACTGTGTAAAGGCGATGCCTTAAGGTACAACAAAAATGACTGTGCAACCCTTTCCTCATACTGGAAGCTCATACTTTTAAGATAAAGGTTCTTCAAGTTTTGCTTGGATAAATGCCCAGTTTATCTGCAGGAACATGTTGTTCTGTTCCACAATTACTGAACGTTACAACCTCAGTCTCTTAATTCTTTGAATGACACCTGTGGTCAACAAAATGCCATGTTTGCTTTTCAAGTAGACACTTCAGGATTATGAAGTTAAAGAAGGAATATCTAATTCTGCAAGGTGCAGAGGGCAAGGAAGAGATGTTGGTCTTTTTCACTTTGCATTAATTGTTTTAGGATTTTCAATCTTTAATTCCAGACAATAATAATAGGACTCAATCAACCCCTCCAAAGCATTTTTTTCTCCTTTCACAAGCCCATTCTGTTTAAATATGAAGTATCAACACGAGTTTCCTGAGATGTAACAAGCATCCTTGTGGATTCCTGCGAAGTAAAAAAAAATTCTGACCATTAGCTTATTTTAATGATTAGTGGTGTATCTTCTTTATCTAATACATTTTTTTTCCTGTGTTTAAGTTGATGGAAATTAGCCAGTGGGTTCAGACATTACTGAGAAGGAGAGCTGGAAAAAATATAAATACAGAAAAAAGATTTTTCCCTTTACCAATCAAGCTAAAAATCAGTCAGTAATAATAAAAGTAATTACTTGAAATGCATTTGGTATAATGCTGTAAAAAATGTTCAGGTTTGAAGTGGTATAGAAAGTAAACAGTGAAAATTTTATATTTGACTGCACTAATATTTTTGAAAGAATGATTATTTTACAATTTTCCTTACCCCTCTCATTCTCTATGGGATGAAGGACAGAAATAAAATGCAAAAATTTTAAAATTTCGCCGGTTCACAATTTTGGGGAATCAGATTGGGGTAGGAGTAAGCAAACAGTGAAAGAGGCACACAACCTGAGTATCTAAATTTGTTTGCCAGCTTCTGTTGGATACATGTCTACAAAACAACCTTTGGGAACAGTGGAGTTAACCATCCACACTGTACACAGACAAACTGAGATGCAGAGGGCATAGGTGGGCAGGGGCAAGAAGGCAGGCCAGTATTTCCCTGAAAGCAGCTTTAAACCTTTTGTAGAACAGACAGGACGCTGGTTGAAGATGTAGAAACCAAAGCATTTCTGAGTGCTAAATTTTGCTGGCTTCACCCTTAACCACCATAATTTGATGTAATTCTATTGAGCTCAGTGGAGACATGCTGATCTACAGCAGCAGAGCAGTGACTTTATCTTTAGGTGATGGAGAATGGTTTGGGGAATCTGGGAGTTTAGGTGTTTCATTAAGCCAAGCTCTCTGACATTAAATCACTAAGTTGAAAGGATCTGTTTTGTTTGATGCTATTGATTAAAACCACATGATTTTAGCCCTCATAGCTTGTGTGTACATCCAGAAATTAGTTATAAAAGCAAATACACCCTTCACCATATGAATATACAGCATATGATGTATAAGTATTCTATAAGCATTAGTAGGAGACAATAAAACCATATGTGAATAATAGCCATCCAGAAGTCATCAGTTTATAAATATTACTCATAAGAAACACTTCTCAGTACACCAGGAGGTGTGCTATGCATGTATGGGAGAAAGCAATTGAAATGTCTCAAATCTAACAGTAGAAAAATGTGTATAGGGTGAAGATATTAGAAATAAAATAATCATAAGAAATGCTGAGGAAGTGATTTGAAGAAAAGAGCATGAAGAAAGAAGGAAGGAGTAGTCAGCAAATTATGTCACATAAAGGAAGTGATGTGAAATCACATTAATAAATTTGGTAAACAGAACCTGGAAAAACATAAAACTGTCTAGTTCAATTGCTACCTATCAATGGCATGGTCAGGGACTATGTTATAGAGCCTATTTTGTAAGTTTATTAATTACCATTGCAGTTGCTAGGAGAAGAGGCAAAGAAACATGATAAAGCACAGAGGATAGCATGACATTACTCCTTTACAATTATAGCAGTTTCATATTTGCTTCAATGCACAGGAAATTATGCCTGTTCATATGAAAAACTATCCATTTCCTTAATCATACAGATAGTTATTCTTTATTTATGTTACAGTCTAAATTCCAAAGGATATTTACTACAGTAACAGCAACAAAACTGAAATACTTTGTGAACTTCATTTAAAATACCTCAGCAAATTCTCAAATCCCATTAGCCTATAGTCACAGTTTGCACCATGCACCTAACTTTTCATTTTCCAGGGGTGTCAAGCTCCACCTTGGTTTTCAATTTTCTTTTCTACAGATGAGTGTAAACATCAGTAACTCATAAGCATAGAATCGTGTAATGTATACAGCAGAATTTCAGATCACTTTCATTGTTTGTCTTCAAGGATGAGTATCCAGCTTTCTCAGAAATTCAGTTTGTTCACAGAGGCAGTGCTTTCTAGCACTGATTAGCCATTTCTTCACACCACACTACATTGCCAAGAACATTGATAAAAGTAACACACACAGAAGTTTTTAAAGGACTCTTAAGGGTTCTTTACCTCATATATGCTTATAATGAATATAAATTATTGAAGTCCACTTCTCATTGATGACTTTACTTCCAGTCTTCAATTCCTCCATCTATTCCAGTAATTTCTTCTGTAATAATATATTCATTTTTTCATGGAAATCGGGATAACTTATTGCTGCATATTTTCTTTGTCTAGAATTTCTGTTTTCCTACTCATTTGTTTAGTATGGCATAATCTAGATTGGGTAAATATATGTCATATATTATTCCAATCCTTTTTACTTGAATGGTAAATATCTTCTCATAGCATTGAATACTATTGAAGACATAGTAGTAGAATTTGAATTATTGCATGATGTTCTTTCTTTATAGTTTAAGAACCTCCTTTTCTATTTTCTAGCTACATTGTTGTAATCCCTTGTCAATATATTTATTAGCCCTTTTAGTTATTTGATCTTTCATTTCATATGTCTGTTTTGAGAATTCTGGAAACAGATATTCTCAAGGCCTCAAAACTGGATTATTTGAAGCATTTCATTTTCTTTCTATCTCAGCTCAAGCAAATAATTTAATTTGTTTCCTATTTCATTTACTTCCAATCTCAGCTCTTACCACAGTGCACAAGCATCAATATCCTCCTTTATTTCTCCACTGGAAGAAATATTTTCTACTTGTGTGGATATCTTTCATGAGTTAACACAGTTTGACTTTTGGCAGTCCTATTTTATCCTTCGTGACCTTTAAGACAAAGTTTCTTGGCAGACTAGTCTTATAGTATCTTTTTTGGAGGTTTTTTTGTTTGGTTTTGGGTTTTTTTCTTTTTTTCTTTTTGTTTCTTTTTTTTGTTGTTGTTGTTTGTTGTTTTGTTTGGGTTTCTTTAGTTTAGGTGGGGTTTTTTTTTGTTTATTTGGGGGTTTTTTAGGCTTTTTGGAGTCTCCGCTTGTTCTTAATATCCTTTTGAGATGATTATGAAATTATACCTGGAGACATTCCCAAGTCATTTCTACCTTCCTCAGCATAAAGTGGTAAGTAAAACTGCTCCAGCTCAGTTGCTAGGGTTGTGTGAGAAGTGAGTGAACATTACATAGAATAATCATTGAGTTATCTTGATTTTTATTAACCATTTACTCTTTTCTTTCCATTTGATAGGCAGACACTAAATATCACCTCTACTGTTCCCATTTGTCAGTCTCACCTAGTCATTGTTTATCCAGTCTTTCCATGCCACTGTCCCAGTGTAAAATATTATCTTTTACAGTAGATTGTGACCATGTTTATGAAAGCCTAAGTATCTTCTGAGTCTTTGTTCCACTCTGTTGTTAACATAAGTCCTGCTTTAAGTGCAGCTATACCAGCAAAGTCTTTTGATTAAAGACTTTTGGAGGCTCCAGAGAAGCAGAGGTGATGGACTCTGACCTTTGTTGACATTACCTATATCTTTTCAAACAGTAACTGAAAAGGCAATCTCTTTATCGTGATTGCACACCCCCTTACCCTCCTCCCTTCCCCCCCCCATCCAACCCCCAATATCATGGCAATGTCTTTTTTGTGTTAGGAACCAAAACTGAAGACAGTATTTCATATACAGTCTCACAAATAGAGGGAAATAATCAACCAGCTGAAGATAATCAATCTGCTATATGTGTCCTTGGCTAAGAGAACCTAGAGAGCCAGCATAAGGGCACATTGCTGCATCTCACCATTCCTGGAGGTATTTAAAATATGTGACATTTACAGATATGTTTTAGTGGTAGACTTGGCAGTGCTGGGTTATTGGTTGGACTCGATAACCTTAGAGTTCTTTACCAACCTAAATGATTCTGTAATTCTCTTATATTGAACTTGCACATCAGAATGCTCAACTCTTTTTCTGTAGATCTGCCCTTTTCAAGTCCCTGCCCTGTCTGTATTTCTGTTTGAGGTTATAGTATCATATCATACCAGGTACTGGACCCTGCATATCCTTTGGTAAACTTCCTAAGATTTCTGCCAGCTTGTTTCTTCTGCAGGTTGAGATCTCTTCTGAATGGTAGCTCTACATTCCAGCATGCTGAGTACCCTCCCAATTAAGTGTTATCCACGACATTGCTGAAGGTGCACTCCAGATAATTAACAAAGACTTTAAATAGTTTGAGCCCCAGCATTGACACTCAAGGACTTTCACTAGTAATGGACATCCAGCTGGACTTCCTATACCATTTATCATTACAACACTTTAATGCTGACCAGCCACTTTGTAATCCGCCCACTGGGTTCAAATTTCTTCAGTTTGATTCGTGGGTATTCTAAAAGACCATGTTGAAAGCCTTGCTGAAAATAATGTGATACACAGTTTGATCTGTAGCATTCATGATATGTGATAAAGAAATAATTAGAGAAAAAAAACCCACCAAAATAACCCTGCATGAAAATCATTAGGAATACACCAAGAAACACCGAAAAGCCAAGGATAAAAAGGAAAATGTGATTATTGAACTCAGTGTTCAGTATTGCCTAGAAGCAAGGAAAAGGAACTATTGAAATGTATTCCATGCAAGAAGGTTTTTCCAGCTTTTTACCAGCATATATTTCCTTTAGCACACAAATATATACATACGCATGCAGACAGGGTACTTATAAAGGCCAGTTCTAAAAACAAAAAGTAATTTAAATGTAAACTTTAAATGACAAAATTTGGAAGCTTATTAAATTATCTTAAAACACTGCAGTTCTCTATTCATGAAAGAAGTTTAACTTAATAAAAACAATTAGGAAGCCTTTTTTAACGGATCTTGTAACAGCTGTGAATTTTCAATTGATAATTGAAATAATAATAATAATATTCTGAAATGAAATATTTAAGAATAAGTCTTTATGAAAAATTTTGAAACACAGATAAGCCTGGAGATATAAATGAAAAAGTTACAAACAGCTGTAAAACAGCAGTAAGAATTAACCTTATTCTGTATGCATTCTCTTACTTTTTTTTCTTTCAGAAACTGTAAATTCATAATTTTAAGAGAACTGAGAACCCTTCTTTCAGAAGATTGGAGACAAAATGTGGCTGAATCATGAGATCGTGGGTGATCAGGTGTAGTAGCCGCCTGGCTATCCCTGGCCGCCCTCGTCCGAAGCACTAGCCCTCAATGCTCTCACAGCTTCGCGTGGCTGTTTCACACTGAGGTGGGGCTGCCCACGGCGAGTGATCAACGAGGTGCAGATGGAATAGGGGAGAAGAGACAAAGGGCTGTGGGAGTGGGGTCTCCCCCGAACTCTCCTTTATTGGGGGTAAGGGCGAGGGGATTCAGGAGGGAGAGTCATGGAGGAGAACACCGGGGAAATGTCCCTGTATAACCAGTTATAAGGGAGGGATACAGCCAATAGGGAAAGGGACAAGGGTCCGGGGTCCAACCAAATCATATGAGGGAGGGGTACAATAACTTATAACCAATAAGGCTTTGAACATAACAGAACCTTCAGGAAGAGGGGTTTGGTCCAAGATCCTGGGCATGCCTCTCTTCCAGAACAGGGGCGGATCTTAGCCCCGGGTTCCAACCCCCGAGTCCTCCCCTAAGGAGGAGCCTCCTTCAGAGGAGGTGGAGCTGGAATGAGAGGCAGCTGCTACCAGGGATGGACCTCCCACAATCAGGAGTCCTTTCTGCTTTTGAATCTATGCATTCTTTCTGAGTTATAATGGCTGGCCTATAAAACAGAACTTAATTTTCTGAAATAATTTAAGGAAATAAGTTGGGGTTTGTTGGAGGTGGGGGTTGGGTTTAAGGTTTTGCCTGGCAATTCTCCTCGAAAAGAATGTAATATTTATATCTGCTAGTAAATTTTAGCTTTTAGCAGCTAAGGACTCCACAGTCTTCACTCTTGCTAAAGCACCATTCCTTATAGAAGCAATAAATATTCATACCACAGTAGCAAGACCATTGTGTGGATTAGAGTTCTGCTAGGCTGAGCATTGGAAGACTTGTTTCTCCTGAAGAGGGAAGTTTTTGCCCCCTGAGAGCTAATGATCCAACGTGTTGTGTTCTGTCATAATGTCTTATTCAGATAGGATTAATCTGCTTCACATTACCAACAGGCAAACCAATTTTATATAGACTATTTCATGACAATATTATAAGGTTTGGAGTCAGTGAGTATTTTTATCCTTAGAATATATACAGAAAAAAA
This sequence comes from Acanthiza pusilla, assembly GCA_036630365.1. Classification (NCBI taxonomy): domain Eukaryota; kingdom Metazoa; phylum Chordata; class Aves; order Passeriformes; family Acanthizidae; genus Acanthiza; species Acanthiza pusilla. The sequence goes on along the minus strand of JAXCHO010000034.1, from coordinate 66,948,951 downwards.
GAAACCTTTTGAAATTTAACAAAAATCATAGCAGAAACAACTAAATGAAACTATGTCTCCCCACTACAGAGACATCCTGTTTGGGGAAAGTAACCAACAAAACTCCGGGCTAGTAAGACCAAAAAAATTATTTGTGCCCTTTGGCAGAGCTATTTTCCTACAGTTTTATGTAACACAAAAAAAATACATATATGTTTGGCCAAATCCTCCCTTGCCGCAGTAAAACCCCTGGAACTGGAAAGTATCCAGAAAAAACTCAGAGAACTCAAACCAGTGGCATGTTTGCCTGCTCCATGAACAAGCAAGAAATTCATCTAGCTAACAAGCAAGCTCAGCGGGACCTTTTGCTGGGCAAATTTTACTCATTTGTAACCTTGACAAATTTGTCCACTCTTGGAATTTTTCCAACAGCTATTTTGTAAGAAGACATTGCAGCCTACAGATCGGTCAAATCCTTCTCACTGCAACTGTTGTTTTGAGTAACTAATATTTACTATCGTGTTTCTGTACTGTGTGTGTCTGTTGAGACACAGACTGTTGTCTGTTTGGATGATCTAATATTTACCAGTTCTTAGAGCAGAAAATAACCCAGCTGCATCACAACCCTCACTTTTGTTTAAGAATTAACTTTCACTACAAACTCTTTTTCTAGAAAAAAACGTGTTGTACAACTTTTCTTAATCATAGATGGGAAAGACATAAAAAGTCATGTAAAAATTTAAGACTCTTTATAGCTATGTGGTCCACATTGGAAACCATACAGCCTCTGCTGTATCCAGCCACAGAAGAGCCACACCACCTCCCTTAATTTTTCATAAATCCATTGAAGTCTGTCTCACTAATCTAGGGAGTTTGAAATTAGCCCTAATATTATATGCAAGGGAAAATGCCAATTCCTGTTCAAGTAAAATAGAGATTTACAATATAGTCTAAAATTTGTCCCTTTTTTTAAGACAGATAACATTAAAGATTAAGAGTAGATGATAGAAAACACCTTTGAGGGAATAAAGTCATGACTGTGCAGACATACAGAATCATAGAATCACAGAATGTTTTGAGTTGGAAGGAAGCATATAGATCACGTAGTTCTGAGTGCCCTGCCATGGTCAAGGACATCTTCCACTAGACCAAGTCACTCAAATCCCCATCCAATCTGGCTTTTAACTCTTCCAGGGCTGGGGCGTCCACAATTCTCTGGGAAACTTGAATATCTCAGAGCAGAACCACACTGAGTGAAGGTGTCCTTGTGCTGCTGGGGAAGGTATTCTGGGAGGCCACTTTCCACCCCCGGCAGCATCTTGCAATAACCAAGTGTATAGCAGGAGTTCACACAGTTAATGCACTTGGGCCTCACTACTTTGCTTCTCCTGACAGCCCTGCCAAGCACTTGCTGTAGTTGATGACAAAGATGCCCCTGTTCTCCAGCCATGCCTGAACCTCTGTCTCAAAGCTGTTTCCCTGGCCTCTAGGATGTTGTCCTTAATTTTAAGAATATTCCATGAAAATAACTAGCATGGCTCCATATGACTGTACCAACTACAAAGCAGTAAATAACAAGGTTGAACAGAATAAGGTCTTGGAAGAAACAAAGATTTTATTGTGTGATCATGTTCCTGAAGCCCAGAGCAGGGCATGTTAACCTACTCTGCATAGATCGGGTGCTTGTAACTGCATCGACTCAATGGAGCTTTGAGTGTTTATTTTTATTTTACCTGCTAAGTGCCATATAGAAAAACAGTGAGGTATCCAATATGGACCTCAAAGGATTCAAGGTAATGACAGATTTGATTGGAATGTGCCAGATCAAATTTATAGCTGTTGTTGCTGCTTAGTTGTTAATTGTCAGGCTCTTGTGCTTGCCGTGGGACTTGCTTGCCCAGCTATGTGTTAGAGCCTAGTGCTCATCAGTGGCTGCTTTTTTTGCTTTCACTGCTTTGTGCGCTGCTGCACTGCTTATCATCTTACTCTGCTGTGCCTGGGAACATTCTGATAACAGCGATGGCAATGTGCCTGGACTGGCAGATGGCCAGGCCATCACTGCTCTCTCTGTGCTGCTCTGCTGGAGAGGCTGGAAATCCAGTGTGAACTCAAGTCGAAAGGGCCGTGACCCAGGAGTAGGACACCCCAAAGCGTCTGCGGCCACGGATATGTCTGCATCCCAGTAGGTGTACCTCTGATGGTATTGTGGTCCAAGCATAAGTCCTTGATGGAAAAGAAATGCCTCAAAATATCTGTGGCTATGGATAAGTTTGTGCTGCAGCAGGTACACCTTGGAGCATCAGTGGCTCTGCATGAGGTCCTGCTAGAGCACCTCAAGGCATGTGGCCATGGACAGGCCCACAGCCAAGCAGGTACATCCTGGCAGGGGCTGCAGCCATGGGTAAGGCCATGATGGAGCAGGTACCTCTGAAGCTGTTGTGGCGCATGGGAAAAGGCCATGCTGGAACAGGTGCACCTCAGAACAGCTGTGGCTGCAGAGAAGCCTGTGATGCAGCAGGTATACCCCTGAAGAGACTGCCAGATAAAACTCCTAGAGGTTGCATTCTGTCTTTAACTTAGGGAAGCAAGTGCTCCCCTAACAGATTGCAGTCTGCAGTCAAGTACAGGCTGCAGAAGGGTTACAGGAAAAGGTTCATTACGATGTTAAACCCAATGATCTGGTCCAAACAGAACAGGGGTGGGGGTTTTAAGGGGAATACCTTTAAATTTTTGTAACCCAGGTTTTAAGTTTCCTGTTACAGAAATTACTATGGCAGGAACTACTCAAACCAATGGAGAACAAGTCTTACAGGAAGTTGCAGTGCAGCAGCGATCCAACCAGAGCTGACTTGGTGCCCAGTAACTCCATGGAACACACCTGTCCTGAGTGACCACCATAACAGATGGAGTCCAGAGTCATGGACTAAATTAATTCAATGGACATTATATGGACTAAATTAACTCAATGGACATTATATGGACATTAATAGCCATTTTACAGAGATGGTTCATAGACTAAGAAAATTATATCTGTGTATGCTATCAAAGGATGAGAAGGGAGGTTGTGGTTAATGAGGTGGTACTGGATATAGTGGAACTTAAGCATTATGTAAATGGTGTAGAATAAGGGGTGGAGCATGTGCTGGATTGGGTTGGGGTAGGGTTAATTTTGTTCATAGTAGCTGCTATGTCTGTGCTTTGGATTTTCACTGAAAACAATGTTGATAAAAAAGGGATGTTTTCCTTATTGCTGAGTGGTGCTTACACAGCATCAATGCCTTCTCTGCTCCTCACCCTATCTCACGAGCAAGGAGGATGGGAAGTGCACGGGAAGTTGGGAGGAGACACGGCCAGGATGGTTGAGCCCAATTGACCAAAGGGATATTCCATACTATATGGCATCATGCTCAACATGTAAAGCTTGGGGGAAAAGAAGGTCATGGAGAATGTAGAAAATTATGGTATTTGTCTTCTGAAACCACCATTATATGTGACGGAGCCCTGCTTTTCCTGGGATGGCTGAACACCTGCTTCTCCATGGGAAGCAGTGAATTAATTCCTTATTTTACTTTGCTTGTATGCACAGCTTTTGCTTTACTTATTAAATTGTCTTTATCTCAATGGATTAGTTCCCTAACTTTTATTCTTCTCATTCCTTTTCCCATCCAGACATGAGGAGAGGGAGCTAGTGGCTGATTGGTGCTTAGTTGCCAGCTGGCTACAACACAAATTCCTGAAAGTAACAAAATCGGTTATAATTGAGCAGTTTAGACAGAAAAATTCAATTTTGCCAGGAAACCAGGAGTTTGGAGAAGAAATGTGAAGAGGTACATAGCTTGGTTGCAGTGAATCACAATGTCCAACATAAAATTAAATGTGTCTGTGAAAGTGATGAACCTAATTCACCCTGTAGAAAAATGCTTAGAACTAAAAATATACAACCTAAAGATGGCAACAAAATCAAAAAAACATTTTTTTAAAGTACTAAAAAACAAGGGGACTAAAGTACTAAAATGAAGATAATTCCATTAGACTGTTACAGTTTGTCCAAACATCTATAAAAAAGAGATATGTGATTTCTGACACTACAGCTCTATCTTTTAAAATAATTAATAGCTAAAGGACAGTGAACAAATGAGTCAGTATTTTACAGTAAAGTAATACAGTTTTTCATTTTGCAATGAATTTGGATTATGCTGTTTTAATCGAAATAAATTTGGGGTTTTAATGGCATATTAGATTACTTGAGGGCATGCCTGATGAAAGACAGACAGGCACTGCTTTGTAAAGACCCTAATCTAGGTGAATGTTTGACAGGAATGGTGTAGGTCCAAAAGAGGTTTTTTGTATTTTATTTTTATTTCCTAAAATTTCAAACAGTGAATCTATAGATTTTTGTCTTTAAACCTGTTACTAAAACTCAGAAAATCATGAGGTCTATGTTTAGACTCAAGGGTAGAAAGTATAAACGTCGCCTTTTTCACCTCTACAAACTGCAGAAGCTAGTAACCCCCTTCTCATAAATTGCAGTCCCAAAAGCCACAGTTATAACATTGAAAATTTATTCCTTACATTAGAGTGCATTTTGACATTCTGTATTGTTTTCTGATCTTTTCATCCCTTAGTATTTCTTAAAATTAACCTTTCTTTTCATTTTTTATGATCTTACTTTTTTTTTTTTTTTTTTAAAATAATACAGCTGTGCTTTTGGGGAGTTTAGCAGCTGAGAGCAAGACAGCAAGCCAACATCAGGTGTTCCAGCAAGAATTTGGTCAGCCAGAAACACATAAGACGTTACAACAGGACCACTGTCACCCGTCATCCTTCGGGTAGCATGTGCCACCACAGACCACTCCAGCTCCCCACATCAGGTACCACAGACCTGTTGTAAAAGTTACTTTGAGGACAAAAAGTACTTGTTTGCTTTTCCCAGTGAGGGAAGTCATTAATGGTTCTTTAAATACCATGGAGATTGTTAATGTTTTAGAGGATCTTTGATTCTAACAATTGCTCATCTCAAAGAACAAAAAGGAAGGAGGGAGGGAGGGAGAGAGAGGCAAGAAAAAGGGGGCAAAAAACAGAGGAGGGGGAGGAAGGAAGGAAGGAAGCAAGGAAGAAAGGAATGAAGAAGGAAGGAAGGAAGGAAGGAAAAGGAGGAAAAAGAGGAAAAGGAGGAAGAAAGAAATCTCTTTCTGAGAGAATTTTGGCCAGATTTTCCATATGTTTTCTGCTTGGAGATTTACTGAAAGAATAATAAATTGTTTCTTGATTAAACAACTGTAGAATCTGGAAACTTGACACAATATGTTGTAAGCTAAAACCAAAACAAATTGTAAGCCTCTTGACTTTATGCAAATAAATAAGATATTATGAGCTCCAAAAGTTAATAATGATTTATGCCAGCCAATCAGCAAATGACAAGGGACTTTGTACAAAATAGGAAGATGGATTACCTCTCTACTTTCAGCCAACTGTTACATAGAAGGAAAGAAAAAAATTAGGTTGTTCTAATGGGTATTTTATGCTTTGGACACTTGTCAACGTCTCTTGTGGCTGAGAAAGACAGCTCAAATCTTAAAAAATCAGATCAAATGAAAGCTCAAATCTTAAAAAATATGTTGACGTATACTAGTCCATTATTTCAATCCAGCTCCATTTTCTCAGCTAAAATCTGAACAATTAATTTTGTGAACTTCAGTTTTGAATGACAAGCAATCCTTGGTTAAAAACTTACATAATACTGGCTTCTGCCAGAAGTCTATTAAAATGTAGACTCTCATGTTTCACACAGGGTACAAGCTAGCATTTCTTTATTTTGCTGCTTCAGGGAAATGGCAACAGTCTGATGTGAGCAATGTCGTCATTTTTTTCAAGTTATTTTCAAATATTTTTTGATCTGCTTTCTGATTTTATAGACACACTGGACAAAAACAACCTATCAAATTTATATTTAAACATATGTGACTGCTGAAAAGATTGGGAGAAGTTGCTTATTAGTAAGCACCTTGTCATAAAATGAAGTTGTTAAATTTATTTTCCTATGTATGAACCTCTTAAATTCTACCTTGGATATTAATTTGTGATTACCATTATTTGGCTGATGCAGTTCCACTAACATTAACAGGATTTCCCAACGGTTGGAACATAGTAGTAAACTTCCTCTTCCTTTTTACCTTACCAGAATGTTTCATTGACCATCAGCCCAGAAGTACCAAATTCCTGGTTCCATTCCATGTACACACATATAGTGCAGCTAAGCCAGCAAAACATACTTTACTGTTAAATTTACCCCTGAGGCAAGGGTAACACTGTGCTGTATCACTGAGCTTGGCAAAGGAATTTTCAGGAATTCAACCAGCTCACTGTCCCTCGAGAGACTCCCGTGCACTTTCTGTATGGTGTAGGACTGGTTTGAGTGGTGGTGTGTTGCTGCAGAACTGATTAGCATTGGGGTATGGTGCATTTTCTTGATTAAATCAGTATCAGATTTTCTATTCACTGAAAACCTGGTATGCAGAGAGGTATGGGATGAATTGCATCCAAACAATATTCATGCCTCAATCTTCCTGCTTAAAATCCAAACTCAAAAAAAAAGAAAATTTTCGTGACCACCATACTAAATTTTGTATTCATTGTGTGTTAGTGGCTTGTTAAGGTTATAGAGTGATTTCTTTTGCATTCTCTCTTTAAATAACTCTGGTTTTATGTAAATGTGACAGAAAATTCTTCCAGTTCCTAACAAATGGTTCTGTAATAAAAAAAATTGTTCTCCCATAATATGCCTTTCATACAAACTCTCCTCAGAAAAGATACAGAAGGTTGAATTTTTTTTAATTAGCCGTGTGCTGACACTACCTTTTCATTTTGTGATGCCAAGACTCTGAACAATGGGTGTATTGATATAAGCTGTGCTGCTCACAACACTGTCTAAGTTCTCCATTGCTTCAAAATGTTAACATTTTTATGGTGAGGCAAAGGACGTAGAAAATGTTGTCAGATTAGAAGGATTTATACTTTTCTTGAGGTGTAGATGATTTAACAGATCTTTATCTTCAAAAGCTATAGGAATGGTTATTGAGTTACAGAAGGTGTAAAATCAAATAGATCTGAAGTAGCTAACTTTTGCAACATGGATCATTATGAAAGTCCAGCTACTTCAAAGTCATATATACAATATCTGCCTTCCTGAAGCAAACAAGGTCAAAATACGTAGCTGGCTTGTAGTTCAGTATGGGTTTTGAGAAAGTCCCAATTCATTTCTGAAATCAGCTGCAGCAGTAGTTCCTGCAGGGCTTCTAGCACGAAGAAAAGATGCAGTGAGAAACAACTTCCAGTGAGTAAGCAAGCTCTAAAATATGTTCTCCACCATGAAGAAAGAGACAGTGAAACCAGGCAACACCATGCCATGTGCTCACTTTACTTGTGCTTTAGAAGTAGGCATGTTGTGCATAAACAATTGCACGTTTTGAAAATCAAAAATGTAAGTAATTCCCTAGATCTTGAGAAGTCCCCAGTGAAATCAAAACATAAAAACGTATAAAAGGATGAGACTAACTCTTTTTTGTTATTTGATTTTCTATCAGCTGTTCTTTTTCAACATGGAAAGGGAGAGGTCTATGAAACCAGTGGCAATATCTAAAACTTTGTCTTCTTCTAATGCTTCCACTACCATGAATTGCTTAAAATAATAGTATATCATTTTCTATTGTTGTGATATTCCTTTTTTATAAAGAGTTCTTTGGCATACAAGATTTTTATTCTGGGTTAAGAATGTTTACATCTTTAACATTTTCTCACATTCCTGTATAAAAATTAAAAACTTATTCACAGTCAGGCTTCTCATTTAACATTTAATCTCATGCAACTTCTAGAGGTGGACTTTCATTATTTCCAACCCAACCTACTGGCTTTCCTTAAAATCAGAAATAAGGTTTTGATTATAGAATTTGGATAGCCAATTATAACATAAATCCCAGCCCAAAAGGCCACATAAATTTAAAAAACAGATTTCACTTTCTCACCTTATGGTTTCAGCTTCAACACATCACCACTTTTATTGTTTCATATGACACTGAGCCAAAGTAACTGAAGCATATTATGGTGAGTGTGGTTTGAAAATAGATTTGACCGTTTGAACCAAAAAAAACCTTAGCTACTTATACCTTGCTCTTAATTTTTGTGCAGAGATAGTTTTGGAATGACTTTGGCTTATTTGAATTGCTTATCCTTGAATCTTTTTAGTCTATACATAAAATATTTGCCAAAAGTATGTTTTAAACACTATCACGTCTTTACATGGTGCATATCTGGTAATATCAGTAAAAATTCAGAAATATAAGTTTAAAAGCTTAAAACTATCAGAATTTCACTGTCTGCTTTTCCAGTGTATCCACTAATGATGGATATAGAATGCAGCTGGATAGAACATTTTGGATTTATTACTTACAGGCTCTAGACACACACACAATGGGTTGTGACTACATTACAAATCACACAAACTGGCAATATGAACCATAATACAAATTACAGCCAACTTAATTGTGAAAATATCAGAGAGAATGCAAGGCATTTTGAAGAGGACTTATCATGGTGTGTGAAGAGGATTCATCATTGTGTGCAAGACGTTTTAAGTCAATAGGTAAACAGTTTTAAAATAAAAGTATCTTTATATCTCCCCTGTAAGTAATTACCAGTTAAAAAAAAGTCTTCTCTTCATCTTCCACGACAAAATTTTTCAAAGGCTACACGGGAGCTGTGAGACAGACAGGATGCAAACCACAGAACCACAGAAACATTAAAACTGGAGAAGCCTTCACCTTCTTCTGACTGTCAGTCATAGGTTTTTTGGGTTTTAATGGCCTCCAATCACATATTTCACGATCTCCCCAGGGAATCTGTTCCAAGGCTTGGATAACCTCAATGCTAGAAAGTGTTTTCTAATGTCTAGGCTGGTTTTCTGCGACTTAAGTTATCACCTATCCACTGTAAGTCTGAAAAACACTGATTTCCCTTCTTTGCAAGTGTTGCAAGATTATAATTGTGTCCCCTTTCAGCTTTTTCTTCCCTAGGTTGTCAAGGCTTGGTTCTTAATTTCTGCCTCATGTCATTTCTTCTTGAGTCCTGTTTTGGCTTTTACACCTACCAAACTCCCTCCAACTGAACTGAACCATTTCTAGGCTGCACTATCCCAACCTTGATGCACAATCCCAGCTAAGGCTTTCAAGTACAAAGCAGATTTTAGGGGTCAATTTAGGTACCTTTCAGGTTCTCAGTTATCCCAGTATTTTTATGCTTGTGCATGTCATTTTAAATGTTTGATTAGCATGTGATCTTCTCCAGATTTCAGACTGCTTCCTTAGCACCTATTGACCTTCAGGATTTCAATGCAGAGGTAATTTGCTCTCTATTTCTGAGTTAATTTAGATCAGTTTCTTCCCAAGAGTTCTTTCAGAACCATAGGATGACAAGAAGCAGGCTCTTCTGACCTAAGTATTCAGTGTTCAGGACAGAATATGAGGAATACTTAGTAAGTACCATGTGCTCAGGTATTCTTCTTGTTCTCTGAATGTCTTTCAATGCTGTTGAATGTGTTCAAATGTCTTTCACTGAACATCTCTCACTTACTCATTCCTCTGAACATCTCCTGGCATATAACACTTCCTCTCTCTGCTGTTTTGTTACTGTCTTCCTTCATAATTTTATCGTACTGGAACAGTTTGTGGGTCAAAATCAACACGTCAGTTTCATCCTTATAGAGGCTAGAGACCAGAACATACATGCAAAGAGGTTCTCCTTCCTTAATTGGATATTCTACACACTATGGAGGGGTTTTTAAAGATAATATAAAGTATATGCACATGCATTGCAACATCCAATCTGATGTGAAGCAGGTATAAAGCTCTGAAGGAATGTCTGAGTATGAAAGAGAACAGCCAGCCAAAAGTGCTCACAAACATCCCTTTCTATCTGGAGTTCTAAAAGCCTTGGGGAAATTCACAGAACCATTGCCAGCCCTAAGTGTAACCAGCATATCTGACAGTCACATAATGTGCCTTTTATTCTCACTTTCCTTGCAACCTTCAAGAATTTTAATTTAATTAAAAGTCATCTGAAATGTCATACAAAGTAAATTTATTAAGGTAAACATTAAACTATTCTTATATTTTCTAAAACGTTATTAAAAATAAGTTTCATGACTGGTCACCTCCTCAGTGAAAGGAGATAATCAACAAAGAGAGTAACTTGGAACACATTGGAACAGATGGAAAGACAAAGTGAGTTTAAAAATAGTGAAAGGGCTTGCCCAAAGTTGATGCCCTAATCATGTTGACTTCATAAGTAAACAAGAATTTGAGAAAAAATTATTAAAAGTAATTTCCCTTAAATATTGATGTTCCTCAATAAGCAGCACTGATAAAATTTTAAGCTCAGCTACCCTTCCCTTCTCCCTTTCTTATAGGAATTGCTGGTCCTCTACCACTTTCTCACTTAAAGGCGTAAACAGACATGGACACACACACACAAACATTTGCAGTACTTTTGGCATTTTTGAAATACAAACACATAGCACTCGAGGGTAACCAGCTGATAATGTGGATCTCAGGCAATATGGTACATATATTTCATATGCAATTAAGAAGATTCACCACTACTGTAACGTTATTTATTTCAGCTGGGTTAGACTAAGTGGTTCTAAGTTCAAATGACCGTTACTGAAATCCAAGATGATAACATCACTTATTCAAACTAAGCTCTAAAACAACTCTGTTCTTTCTTTGAATATCTTACAGTTCAAGAGAGTCATTATGGAAGGGTTCAGTTCATAAAATCTAAATTTAAAATAGTTATGGGCATGATTTGGACAGTAATTTAGAGAAACTGCCAAATCATTCGAGAGTTAAGATTCTTTCTAGTCAAACACCATGGGATTTTTTTCATCTTTTTTTACCCTGATAACTCCAGTGCATATAGCTAGCTCATTATCCAAACAGAAAGCATATTGGGCAAAGCTTTCTAAGGAATGTCTATTTTAAGCCTGATTTTATTAGAGCTTAATAAACTATCTCCAAGTACCACTCTTAATTTCTTGCATTTATGCTCCTTACTGTTTTCAGGGTTTTTTTAAGTGTTCAACCCCTCACATTTTTATTTTCTATGAAAATTTGTATGGGAAATTCATAAATCTTTAGTCTTTCCAAAAGCACTCCAGCTACGTTAGCTCCAAAGAAAATGTAACACTATAACCTAATACGGGTTCCAAAGAGCAAGTGCAAGGTAGGGCAGTTATCGTAGTTCGGAAGTCATGAACAGAGTGCATCCAGAGTTTAAGAGACATGCACACAAAAACTTTAGAAAAAGGCATTTTGCAGCTGATTTCACAGCTTGGATGGAGGCACTTTGAAAAGAAGAACAAAGCTAGGGCCAAAAAAGAGATGTGACAGGAAAAGCAATTAACTAAAAATACAGCTATGAATCCATATTACGCAATAAAAAATTATATCACTAGTGCTGCTAATTTTTTTAATATAGATTTTATCAGAAAGTAGACTTCTAGAAATGGACAATTTCTGAAAAAGACGTGGAAACACAAATGTGAATTTGATGTCTTAGACAGAAAGAGGACACTAAAGAGGTCATTCTATCTAAGCTTTTCTAATCTGATATACAAATTCAGTAAAATTTTAAGACAGCCTAGATGCCCCTCAGAATTCAATGGCATACTTTGCCCTGTGTCTGAGAAGAGCTTTAACCATATTTTCTGCAATCAGAATGTTACCAACATTAATGTAATTCTTACTAAAAAAAAGTCATGCTAAAAATCATGTAAAAATTTTTGACATATCTGAATCAGTGGGAGCACAAGCTATCAAGTATGTGCTTTAGAATTTTGTCCTTGGAGAATGGCTGGGAGATCAAAGTATCGATTTTTCTTAATGGTGAGTAAAAAGGAAAAGCTAGAGTCACAGAGTAGAAGCACAACTTCTTAAAACACTCAGGTAAACTAATTGTTTTTAAAATCAGACTTCCAAGGTCTTGCTTCCATGATTTCAAAATAAAAGTAAAAATACCTAAAATATTCTTTTAAAACTCTAGGTTTTTTGTTGTTTCCACAGTTCAAGGTTTCCTTCTGCATTCCTGCAGCTTTTCAAAAAAGCTGTGAGTCTGTACTTGCTGCCACATGCTTTCTTCACAATTATAGGGCACTACTTCACTGTGGGCTCCAGAAGTTTAGTGGGAAAATGGTCTTCTGACCCCTGAAGACACATAATCTATGGGTGGTGTGCAGCAGCACTCAGAATGAGAGGGGTGGCCATATGTGGATGCACTAAGAACTCTCCTTTCTCATGAATCATATGGGAAACAAAGATAAGCTGAATTCTTCTTGCTCTTTCTAATCTATGTTTTGGAACTGAGTGCTGTAAGGGCTTCGGCCAATCACCCTAGGGGGTGGATGGCTATGGACTAATTACTGTTAGACTCTTACAATGTATGTAAGTAGAGAATTATTAATAAACTTCCTCTTGCCACTTCCGTCATCTGTCTGCCTGTTTCGTTATATATCCGTGAGCTCTCAGCAACAGCCATATGCCTAGAATTTCACAGAGTGTAGTGATACTCATGTTGCTTAAAGCCAACTTAAATGTTAGAAAATATAAAGACAAAAAACTGTTTATTATATCTTTTTATAAGTAAATACTTATACACTTGCTAAATGACAAGAAGTACTGAAGAAAGAGCAAAAACAAAGCACTGTGAATCAAGACTGTACTTGCTAACTGAGTTCTTCCTTAGCTGCATCACAAACATCTAAGATTTTTCCCAACTGGAGCGCAGTATTTCATCCTCTGTCATGGCTGGTGCACCCTGGAAACTTCTTTATATGCTTGTCTGTGCCTTTTGTTAGCCCTTTCCTTTTCTCCTCCTCATCCAAGGAGAATAAAAGGTTTTGTACTTCTATATATACACCTACTAAAATCAGAATATCCGATTTTATATATAACTATCCCACCCAAAATCACTTCCTATGACATGTTGGTAGGACACTGCAGAGTAGCATGAACAATAGATATTTTCTCTATCTTTTTCTTCTTAAGTTTCTTCATTAGCATTACATTTTTTGCTTTAATAGCACATCTTCTTATCTATGTATTACAACCTCCTAAAGCCATAGCAGTAAAACTTCATACATCTTGTATTTTGAGAATCAGCTGCCTTGATGGGCTCATAACATTCACTCCACTTTGAGCTCCATATAAAGAAATGAACACAGTACCACACAGTCTGAACATGGCTGTGGGGGCTTGACTGGATGAGTTGCATCAACACTCATGCTGTTGAACTTAATGGAATCCTTTTCTGAGAGCACAGGCCAGCAAATGCTTCCTTGGATCTTTCACCTCCATTCAAATGCATTTTAAAAATATGTAATGCAATCTAATTCTGAAAGGTTTATCATTTTGATTCATCATTTTAATCAGCATTCGTCATCGTCCTTGAAAATTTAGCAGGAAAGGTTGGGCCCATCTGAGACTTACACTTTCAGATTCACATAAATTTCAGACCAATATAATTTTTCACTTTATTGCTGAAGTTTCATGTGAAGTTTCAGTGTTATGAGCTCTTAATTATGTTAACCGTAGCAGTCAGCCCACCTTCAGTCAGCAACATTTTGGTAGGGTTTGGCAGTTAGACCCTCTAAAATATCTCAGTGTATTCTGCATACTCCAGTCCCCAGAGCTTCCTGATTTTTTCCTTTTCTAGGAAGGGGAGACCCTCTGGTGATAGACAGAGGAACTGAAAATACTGAAATTTGCTCATGACTTTAAATCTTCTCCCTATGGCCAGGTCGTTAATGTAAAGAGAGGAATCAGGCAAGCCATCATACTGGGGTTGTGAAAAGTTGGTTGCCAACAGGCATAGAAGAAGTGCAGATACAAGGAAAAATGAACATAAAAAGTAACCATTCAGCCCCCTTTTTATATACATTTTAGTCACAGAGGCAAAACATTATTTCTTATATTTTCTAGCTTTTATTTCTCTTGGCTTTCACAACTGTGGTATTGTCTTAGGATCTTTCTTTGTATGTTTTAAAAACTTAGCACAAATTATTCCAAACTTATATTAGTCAGATGAAATTGGCTGAGTGTGGGTGGGCCATGATTTTGTGGAAATTCAGTGGCATATTATTTACATAAGGACACTGGCTAATCAAAACACAAACTGAATGAGACAGGAAAAGGCTGAAAATGAGAAGGGCAGAGCATATAACCAAGCTGTAAGTTTTTTGAGACTTTTGAACTACTTCCCAACACATGCTATGCAAATGAACCAGCATTCTGCACGGGTCAGCAGTGGCTCATCTGCAGCTGTGTACATCTGACACATGTCTGCTGGGGCTGCTGTTCCTGGCATAAGTGCTGCTACTATAGCTGCTGCCATACTGCAGCTATGAGTGTTTCCTGCATTTCTTTGGCAGCTTGAGGTGTTCGAGAAGTGCAGACTGTTACATCAAATGTTTTAGAGATGGTTGTCAATGGAGGAAGGTAATGAATGATGAAAAAGAGAAGCATGAAATTAATAGTTTACAGATTTGACAATTTCCATTGTAATGTCTCAAATCCACCCTCCTAACATTGTCTGATGCATCTTGGATTTGGTAGGATTTCAGGTCTGCTCCCAAAATATACAGTGGGTCATGGGGATATCATGGCATAGTGGGCAGTCCCTGCTAATATTTCTCTGAGTCTGGTATCTGAAAATCTCTGTAGTATGCTCTCTCTATCAGTTTCAAACTCTGTATCCAAAAATCAGTTTATTTTATTCAAGGAAGTGTACTTGGATTGCAATCTTTACATTAACCAGAGCAGTAGCCATCTCTTCCCTCTTTGTAGGACAAAATGATGCATGAGTGCTTCTACTCACATAATAAAATATCAACCTCATCACTGCATAGTTCCTACTATCACATTACAGAGCTGCTGCTCTCAAATACAATTTTCCATTATTCACCTGACTCATTCATATAGAGTTGTCCAAAAATGAACTAAAAGCAGATAATGTTAGTCTTGATAACAGACTTCCTGTGCAACTTATTTAATATATGCATCTCAGTTTTCTTATTTTCCAACAGACTTGCTTCACTCCATCTGCCTACTGATCACAGAAGATATGTGCTTGAACTGCTCTTAGGGATCTGCCAAGGGGAAACCTTGTGAAAATTAAGAATATGAGTTTACGTGGTAAGGATAAACCAATATATAGCATTCCTAATTTTCTTGGCAAAAATAAACTGAGGTGCATCTTTATCAAAGCCATAATTACCTAAAATAAGAACAGCATGAACAAGCAGTAGTCTTTCATAGAGAAAGAGCTTGGTTATTTTTCCACATAAGTTGACAGCTGTTTTGTTTTTGACAGATTCTATACCATTTATGTATTTCAGCACTGTTATTTGCAGCATATTAAAATGTTTACTGGAAAATATCATGTGTGCATATACTTCATCCTTTACATGAGAGGCTTATTTGATATTCATATTGATACATATGATTTTTCACAGCTGAGAGACTGAAGAGACAGGAGATTCCAAGAATCACAAAAAGTGAGGTCTTTTCATGACCTGTAACGAAAGCGACTACATGTATCCAGATGCACTCTGTAATGCAATCCTCTGTGCAGCAATGAAAAGGAATTTGAAAGGGGCTCAGTTGATTTTCCCTGAATCATGCTATTCTTTTCCTCCACTGAGGATCACCATTTTCCTTTGCATTGATTCAACAAAATATTTTAAGAGTAACTAATAAGAAACATGTTTATACAAACAGATCAGTAAGAGTTTTGAATGTTAAAGTAAGAAAGATTTTTGTAACCCACAAGCATGGTAATACAATCATATTATCAATTTCTCTACATAAATCTTAGTCCAAACAGTTGAGCTATTCATAGTATATTGAGTTTATATTATTACTCTTTCAGGCAGTAATGGAGACAGTTGAAACTTCAGAGGTATTTATGACCAAATATAATTAATTTAATGAAAAGAGAACGGGAGTCAAAATTCTTTAGGCTACCAGTGAAACTTAGTAATAAGCTGCAATGGGAAATCAACAATGACAACCGATTCTGAATGAAATATTCATGTGCTTTAGGAACCAAAAACTGGTCCTAACGTCATCTTAAAAAGTAAGGGGAGAAAATGAGCTAGAATTCAACATACATAAAGAAGGATTCATAGCATACTAGCAAATTAACAGTTGGTGGTGGGATCCAAGCCCAAGTAAGTTCTCACTGTAGCTAATAAAAAGAATAATATTTCTGTAAAGGTTAGCTTAGAGTGAGACTAAAGTAGCTCCATTCTTCTTACAGGCAACAGTGAAAGGGTAAGAAGTCTTACTAAACAAAAGTAAATCCTTATGGATACCTTGCAAGACTACTATCTTAAACTAAAAAACTTGCTCTCACCATTTATGCTGTGGCTATATTTCTGTATAACACTGAAATCCATTTGTGGTAATTTCTGTTAATCCTCTGAGTATCCTTATTAACCTTTAAGCAGAGTCTGTCTGCATTCTTGGGTAGAGTGTCTGGCCCAGGGATTCCTTCCCTGTCTTAGTCCTTATTGAAACCACAAAGGAGTACTGAAGCAATAATAAATAAAACAGCAAAAGTATCATCAGTGTGTTTTCAATTACAGCTACCACTTAAATCTTTGTCTGGTTCATGACAGCCAAATTCAGAATGAACAGGGATCTACAACAGTTAGGGGTGTTTCTGCAAAAAATCATTTTTCTTCATAACTAAACAAGCTGTTCCTTAATTTCAGCTGGTATTTTTGTGCCTAAACAGGACAAAGCCTCCCAAAGTGGCTTAGTCTTGGTCCTTCTCTTCATTTTTCAAGGGTTACTTACATCATCTCTGCTTCCTTCACATTAGCAACCTAGCCCACATAAATGTATACCAAATAGCAGAGTAGGACAGAGAAAAGGACACTAAAATAGGTCTCTATTATAATTCAATTCTTACATTATCTGCCTGGACAACTGTTGCTTAAATTAAGTTCTAAATTTTTGCTTTTATTATTACATTTTTCATCCAATCTGTGAGTGGCTGCAAAGATTGTAACTTAAAACACAGGTGTGTGACACACTGGAACGACACCACTTGCTCAATTAGTTTATAATTCCACTATGGCCTCTGTGTAAACTACATCATGGTATGGATCAGTACTCACTCACATCTGCAGTGTATAGCTGCTAGAAAAAGTTAGCCCACCTATTTTCTGGACTAAAGGCAATATCACAGTTGTAGTATATTACAGATGTCAGCATTGGGAAAGGAGTTAACACAGATGGATATCATTTGAGCTTCTGAATTCCACTGTGAAAATAAATCATGTTCATTGTCTTCACAATATAGAATTAAGCCTGCCAAGGTACTATTGTGATGCACATCCCTGAAGCATGATGCAAATTTTGGTATTGCTGTGTCCAGTGGGCAGTCTGCCTGATTGTTAAAAATCAGAGAGGGAGCCAGAAATAGTGTACCACACCCTAAAGTCAAGACAACACCACCACAAACATGGTCCAGAAGACCTTTAGTTAATATCTTCCCTTTTGTCCCACTTCAAAATTAAACCCACCTTTCCCACCAGGCAAACCTCCAGAATTTGTAGGCAGAAATTATTTCTATATGCATTTCTTTGATTTTGTGCCTTAAATAATTGTGATTGATCAACTCAGTTCAGTGCCTCAGCTGTAAAATGGAGATACCAACTTCTCTCTGAATCACAGAGCAGATATTAAGATGACTGGTTATGGCATAGATCAAATATCAGTACCTGAAGGGAGCCTACAAGAAAGATGGGGGAAGACTTTTTGCACAAGGATGCGCAGTGGTAGGACAAGGGACAATGGCTTCAAACTGAGAGTAGGTTTAGATCAGATAGTAAGAAAAAATGTTTCCTGTGAGGGTAATGAGGCACTGGAACAGGTTGCCCAGAGAAGTTGTGGACACCCCATCCCTGGAAGCGTCCAAGGCCAGGTTAGGTGGGGCTTTGCATGACCTGGTCTAGTGGCAGGTCTCCCTGCCCATGGCAGGGTGGTTGGAGCTGGGCAACCTTTAAGGTCCCTTCCAACCGAAACCATTCTGTGATTCTATGATTCCGTGATTCTATGATCAAATGTAAAGATAACAGAGAATATTACAAACCAACCACACGTCAGAAGGAAGCCTCAGATCTAAACAGCCCTACCTTAATTCCCTACTCTCCAAACATGTGGCATGCATAACAGTTTTGTTCAATGAGGAAAACAAAATGTGAAATGAAATTACTAACATTTGAACTGACTTTCTCCATAGACATTATATCTCTCATCCTTTGGCTGTGATGTTTAATATGTCCATATGCATTGGCCATTTCCCAAGGGTTTGGAAAGAATCTGATGTAATGCTCAGCTAAACCTTGGCATTTAAGCAAACTGAAAACTTAATTCTTCCAAAAGTAAAGAAACTAATAAAAACATGAGATAAGTCAAATGCCCAAAAATATGCCAGACAGCTAAAGAACTTCGTTGGTTAACGGTTTGTGAATATCAAGGCAATATGTTGGTTAACGGTTTGTGAATATCAAGGCAATATGTTAATTTACAGGTTACTCAGGCTTATATGGTATATAAGCCTCTCCCGCATATACGGTATGCAAAGCGGCCTTAGAAACAACGTGTACCAGCATATTTTTAGCTTTCCAAGTCAAGCTTCTCCACTTCAGTTTGTTTGAAATCCAGAGTCTGAGGCCCTTTTCCTTTGTTTTTCCATTGTACAAGACAACAGAAACTGGGTTCCAGACCATAAAAATTTCAAGCAGCAAAAAAGATGGCAAGGACAGAACCCAGACAATACCCATGTCCAATAATTATTTTTCTAGTCCAACAGGAAAAGCTAAGAGTAAAGTTCATGGCCAGAAGTATGAAGTTTGACCTACATGGGATTTTCCCCCTTGCTTTTCCTGTCTTCATCTGAATCATGGAGGGATATTCCAGCATTTCCAAATCAAGACTGAGTTCTGAGATTGTTATCTAAGTTATTTAAGATGTTTTGAGTAGACATCAGGGTTTTGCCTTTGATTTACACAACCTCTAATAAAATGAGTTTCAAACCGTGTCTGTGCTACTAGGAGCTACTACAGTTACAAAGAAATGAAACAAATAACAATACCACACAGGTAAGTGAGACCTGGGCTTGGCGACCCATTAAAGAGGTGGACTGTAAGCAAAGATCATTTAAAGACAGTGAGAGCATAGCTATCAAATGTGCTGTCATGAAGATATCATTCATAGTGTTAACCAAAAATAAAACATTTGCTACACTTACAGAAAGAAACCCAAACCATTCTTTCCAACAGTATATTCCTTACTTACCAGAGATTGCATGATACAGTGCTGTTTAGAGATACTATAGTGTTGAAAATAAGCATACATTTTGTCATAAGTAAATATAAAACAGTAAACATAAATCTCTGGTATGAAATCACAGCCCTGAAAATGTAGATGTAACTTCCAGATCTAAAAGCTGAACAAAGATACATCACAGGCAGTTTATCTGCAGGTCTGTCAAATCAATTTACAGCTCAGCAATACTCAGAGAGAGAGCTGGTTTTCTATTTCTGAAGTATTAATCTTGCAGACATTGAATTGCTCTTAACAAAATATTTTCTTGTGCCCTGTACCTTTTGACAGGCTTGTTTTATCTCCTGTGTAAAAATTTAGAGTCTACTGGAAAGGCCAACTTTAATATTAAGTGTAGCAATTACTCTTCTCCAAAATTCTTGAAGTTGTGCAGAATGTGAGTGTGTTTTCTTCTCCAGTTTCATAAGTTAAAATAAAAAAAACTAAAAAAATTTTGGATTACCATCCTAATCATTGTATCTACTGTCCCAAGGGACCTTGAAGATGTTTTCAATTACATGGTCTGACATTGCATGCCATCAGTCACTGATGATGTTCCTATTATCTCTATCTCCTTCCAAATTTTTGTTCAGATGTTTTGTTATCAAAAATATACCAACAGCAACCAAGACTTCATTAATATTTTAGCCAAAAGAATCCTTGTTCCAGCTGCCAAATGCTACAGAGTCTGGAGTCAGAAGCATTTTAAATACCAGATCTCACAAGCACATGTGCAAAGGCTCTCCAGAACTGACCTATACAAAAACCAATTGTGAGTTGTTCCTTCCAACAATATGAGATGAGCTCTGGGATTAATTGCCTTTGATACAACAGCATCTGACATCTCTATGCGGGACACAGCATCTTGTATGATTTCCCAAAGTCCTGGCTTGCTGCAAACCTTATGTCCTCGCACTTCTGAGATGGAGGGTCCCTCCTATCTATTTTGAGGTTTCAGTTCAAAAATAATCCTGCAGTCTGTTAGGTGTTATGACATCATATGTGACACATTGCCTTACTGGAGGCTCTCTGTCCAGCCTGTGCTCACTCCTTTCCCAAACAGAGCTGGGAAAGGGCAGTGAGTCTGCAACATACACAAGAACTGCAGCTCCCACCTTCTGTAATAGAGGGAAGGAGGAGTGGAGAAACGTGGATCATTTCAGTACCAAATGCTTTACCACCATGTCTGCCAGTTGCTTCTTGCATGGTAAGGAATGGTCTCCACTGACTGTGAAACCAGTGAAAATAGTCAATTTGCCTTCTCCTTGTCTTCATGAGCCAGAAACACAAAGGCAGATACTCTTCATTTTGCCCTGTAACTAGACATGGACTGAGAGTACAGTATTGTAATGACTGCGCCTACATGATCCATGGACTATTAGATGCTGCAAAGCATTGTAAGGGAATGACAGTGGGATTCACATTCTCTTCTCTTGGGCACAAAGCTTGCTCAGGCATTCTCCTTTCCTTGCTGAGAAGTAAAGAGCTTAAAACAAGAATCTTCATGGCTTTAACTTGTGAGCGTTTGAAACATGGCCAGCACAGTTCTTCAGAAGTCATTATTTAAAAATAGTCTGTGGGAAAGCCCCAAATAAAATAAATATTTTTTATTTGTAATATCTGTTGTTTGGAACAGAGAGGATAGCAGCTGGTACAGAAAGTGCCTCAGAGGCACTGACTTACAGATTACATCCTAATAACACAGCTTTGAAATCTATGTTCTTTGGGGTTGGAAAACAAATAGGTAGAGCAACAATATTTATTTAGGACCAGATTCTGTCTTTCTAACTCACATTTACTAATACCTTCATATTTCCTCTGGAGCAAAGGTTTACAGGCTGCATCAGTTGCTTCACTGTGGTTGCCACAGATGAGGCACGAGTTTCTCACTGTACCCCTGCTAGGCAGGTTGGCTAGTCCAGCTGGGATCACACTAATAGACCTTTTTCTTGCAGACTTTGAGAATTGTGCTGCTGCCTCAGAACCAGTTCTGTGCAGTCTGTCTGTTGGCAGGGGCACAAAAGGGAGGGAAAGTGTTTTGCATACTTTTGTTCCCAGCCCTTCCCTGCAGCCCACTCCTTTTTTTGGCCACTCAGTCCCACAGTTACGTTAAAATGGTATATCCCATGCTCTTTAGCCACAGCTAAACACATAGTTAACAAAAGTTTTCAGCTGGTGTTTGGTACTAGGGGAGTAGGTTCCTTGTATTTTCATCTGGTCTTCCTCTCTAAAAGACACCATAAAATTTTCCAAATTAATTTAGTGAGCTCTAGTAAGACACAGGAAAGCACTTATACAGCTGTTTTCTGCATGGACATCAGCAATGATAATAAAGCAAATATTTTATACTTTTAGGCAAACTGAGGCAGATATAACAATTTTGCTCCTAAAGTCAAAATTCGGAGAAATACTGAACTCAGAACAAAACTAGCTCTACATCGGTATAGGTAAATTAAATATTTTTGGCTTAAAGAGACTAAAGAAGGGAGTCATCTGGGCAGATGGATAGAGGTAAAAAAAAAACAGGAAAAGAAGTGTTAGGCTCTGGTAGACTTCATCAGCCAAATGATTCCTAAAGAGATAGATTTCTCAAGTGTTGAGGCTGAGATAATTTGCTCTAAAAGGCTGGAAACTTCTAGAGCCAAAAGGTTCAAAATGGCAGACTAACTATGCCACTCTTCATCTTTGACACACCTGGCACTGGTCTGCTGCACATGAGGAGCTGGACTTAGATTTGAAGACTACTGTGGCTCAGCAGTGTTGTTTCTTTTTCCTGGAAAAATCACATAAAAACTAATCTTGAAGCCAGCAATCTCTCTGCTAACAAACAGAACTCCAAAGCAGGACTTGCACATATGTAGTGGATTTTGAGATTATTAAAATAGAAAACAGCAATCTGGCTCTGGAGAATCACTCACTTGTATGGCTCCATCTACATTGCCTGACTTTGGTGGATCTCCTGTGTTTAAATGTTAATTTTCTCTATTAAGTTCATTCTACAATTTGTTTCAAACCTTTAAAATAATTTTAGCTCCAGTGGAGTTGTCAGAGGAAATTATTTCATTACGAATCTCATGTTAGTTTGTTATCCATTGGGTTATTGTAGTTCAATGTTCAGTTCTATTTGTGCTACAACATTTTACTGAAAACACATCCTTTTCCTGTTCAACCTATTTTTATATATTTACATCAAGTCTTGCAATCCATAAAAAGGGTGTCTCTTGGGGGAGCGGGGTAGGGTGAGGCAATGAAGACTGTATTTTATGAAGTGTTTTTTCATTGCCCACAACTTTGAACCAATGGCTTATGAGCAACAAACTGCTTTTCTTTGAATTGCATATGATATTTTGGTAAATCTTATTTGCCTGTCATCATAGCCCATACTTGGAAGCCCCTAGCAGGAGGCATTATTTGTCCCAGGACTGACAGGAAGAGGTATCTGCTTACAACCACCCAAACTAGAGACCCGCTTGCCTATTTGTGCATTCAGACCCGGAATCTACTGGAAAATGAATGTCAAAGCCTACTTAATCTAATTGACTATGGTCAGGCATCTAGATTTTCTATTAAGAAAATAGCTATTCTTATTACTCTAACGGCGTGTCAGCACTTTGTGTATGTTATTCTGGTACCAAATGTCACAGGACTGTGTTTTCACATGTGCTTTATGTGACCACTGACCTCACTATTCTATCACATGAGATGTTAAAAACATGTGAGCGCAGAGAATACCATATTAGCTCACCCCACTGGTTTGTCTCCATTATCTCCATTCAACAGCCAGGAAAGACAGTAAGAGCAGCCTGTGAAAAGGCTCAGTGCTCTCCTCATGCACACATAGTTTCCAAAAATCAGTGAATTAAATACTTACATGTGTGAAGACAGACACTGTGCATTTATTAAAGGTTTAGCAGCCTCTGCCAGGCCCAACCCTTGACAATTTGCCCAATCCCTTCTAAAATGGATATTTGAGTCCCAGAGCAATCTGTAACAAAATTCATGTTTCATATGAATGTGTAGCTTAATTTGTATGAAGCCAGTAATGGTAATTTTTTTTTATATTCTTTAGTTCTTAAACTGTAAAGCATAATGAATTCACTTTCTCCTTTCCATTCAAGACTTAGAGACATTGATATTTTATACTCATTCAGTTTTCCTTTCTTCAGCCCAAAGAAATCCTAATCTATTTAACCATAGCTCTGATCCTTCTTGTCACCCTTCTTTGTACCTTTTACAGCTCCACTATTTCTGCAGAAACAATACTAAATATTCACAAGTTGCTCTGATCATGACATTGTATGAAATGTTTGATAACCCTGAAAATCCTATGATGTTTTAGACATAAAGATGAATAAAATTAAAAAATGGTTAAATAAAACTTTTGTGTGTTGTTCAGTCTCAGTTAAACTCTGCCTTGATTTCTAGTTCGCTCAAAGTTCCATAAATCACATCTTTGTTATAAACAGCTCCACAAATAGGACTTTTTCTGGGCCATTACCATGACAGTTTCTTCACAGAAACTGTTTATGCGTCTGATCTTATTCACCTTTCACCATTTGCCAATGTTCCATTGTAAAGGGCAATAGAAAAACAAAACAAAATAATTTCAGGTTAAATTTAATTCAGAGGTAAGGTTAATGCCTCTAGAAAATCAGTGAGAAAGGGGTGCAAGATCAGTCTATACATCATGATAGAAAAGGTCTTATCCTTACATGTAGAGTTTTACTTCCAGTCCAACCAGGTTATTCTTGATGTCCATCTTTTTCACTTTGTTTCAAGAAATACAAGAGATGTGGAATGTTTTTGAATAATTGCTTTGAGAGTAATTTACAATCTAGCTTAAGACCTGGCTCTAGAAGCCTTACACCCACACTTTCCAAAGATTTTTGTAAGGAATCCATCAATGTGGCTTCAAGCAGTAATTCAGTGGTAAAATGTTGCTCCCAACTCATTGCATCTTTTCACCCAACTGTTGTCTTTAGGGAATGTTTAGTGTTTGAAGACATTATTTTCATCTGTGTTCCTCAGATAATTCAGACCAAGGCAACAGCATGTGCTTACTTCTTCTTCTGAAAGCAGTTCTGAATCAAGCTGAGTAGGCATACACATACACTCATATCAGGCTTAACCCTCTAAAGGATTCATAAAGTTTTGATCAGGTTAATGACAAAGGATTTAATGCTTTAGATCACCAACTTGTGTATTTCTGAAAATTCGTAGAGCTTTGAAGACAGTAGTTTTGATGTCATGGGCCAGAAAAGACAGATATGCAGGAATGATGTTACTACACAGGTAAATATTTTGGGTGTTGGGTTTTTGGGTGTTGTCCTTTTGGTCTTTTTTTACTAAACCTGAGCTCTGTCACTGAAAGGAGGTGCACCTGGAGAATGTGTATTTTAGAACAGAGGCTCCAATATGTCATCCAAGGTTATAACACCTTGATAACACCTTCAGAGTGTTACAAAACTTCATAATAATGAAGCATGACAGAGAGGAAATCCCTGAAAGGTTTCTGTGTTTTCTTCTTCTAGGAACAATGAGAGAATGATGTAACCCTTCCTTTTCTTGGGTCACCAAATTGTTAGGTAGGTTAAGCCTCAGAACCAGGCTAATGGTTTTCTTTTTCCTCAGCTGGAAACTACCAGCTACAGCTTCCTTTCTCCTCATTTAACATGTGTTTTGGGTTACACATTCTTTTGTTCTTCATAAAGTGATGCTTACAGAGCATGGAGATTTTTGGTATATAATAACAATATTGCCTTAAATACATGTAGAGAATCTGAAAGCTTAACTCTCTCACAATAAACTAATTTTTGTGTTATATAGAGTCTGTCATCTTTCACCCTGTTGCTGATCTTTTCACCTTGCTTTGATTGAGTAAAATTAAATACTATTATTCTCTTAAATTGTTTTGAGGTTGGTTTCTTTTTTGGTTTTGTTTTTTTTTTTAATTTTGGTAATATTTCATGTCCTAGGAAAATATACAGAATAAGTAGAGGGTGCAAACAACTTGGACAGGAATTTTCCCAATAGAAAGCAAATGTGCCACTAACTTTTCAATACAACGTAAATTAAAAGATCTGCAGTGAATAATGCTGTTTTTCAGGTCTGCTATGAAGCAAATGTGTTAACTGTGGTGGAGACAAAAGTATGTGGGATATAGGGGGTTACAAGTGATGAATGACCACTGTACTGCTTTTAGAGGGACATTTGCTGTGGACCAGAGGTTATGAGAGAGGCCCTGGCTGTACTTGGGTCAATAAGCTTTGTTCCAGCCTGCACTGGGGGTTCTTAGCTGTCAGAGAAGTTTGCACCAGGATGGAGAAACAGCATCTCAAGCTTCTGCAGAATTTGGGTTTGGTCAGTATTTTAGGTCACCTGGTTTAGCTTAAAAATTACAAAAGTGAATCCATCTTAGAGCAAAAAGACAACATTTCCTCCTTTCCTGGCACTGGCCTCTATGTGAGTGTAATGCTGAAAGTAATGCTTGAAGGGTGGATGGTTTCCTGGGAGGAATCTCTAAATTTGATGCTTCAAGTGGTTTCATAATGCTTCTTAATGGAAGGATTATGAAGGAAGCATTATGGAGGTATTAAATGCAGTTCTAAAACTATCACAGGCTTATAGAGAGGTTGAAATCTCTTTTTGAGAGTTCAGAGCACTGAAGTGAGCACAGCTACACTGTGTCAGCCACAGCTACTGTGTCACAGTTACAGGAAAAAAAGAAAAAAGCAGGCTATAGCAGCGTTGCTGAGGCTGCTGACTATGGGAAAACAGGAGGCCTCTGAAAAAAGTATCTGTTAATTGCTTTCTTTAAACCAGCAATGTTTAGAATCTACTACATCCAAAAGGTTTGGTTCTGAAAATTTATTGATTTTGCATGTGGGAAATGTGCCAGAAAGGCACTTGAAAAATAGAAGAATGTTATCACGTATCCCACCCCTTTTTTTTTTTTTTAATCCCGTTTTTTGTTAATCCATAAAAGGACATTCTATAAAGTACAATCTGACTTCAACTCTTCTTTTCATTGAGTGGATTGATGCCCAGACTAGTCTACATCTATTTCTGGAAAGTACATCAAGCATTAGACAAAAGTAAAAGAAATGTGATGGGGCAGGGGAGAGAAAGTGTGGAAGACTGGCTGAAAATCAGTGAGAAATATGACAAACTGAAAGCTAGATCCTTTGGCTGGCCACCAAGGGCTCCTTTGGAGTGCTGTTTGAAGACTGAACACAGTTCTGAGTTATTTTCCACTGATCTACTACACTTGGTATTCTATGAAATGTATATATTTTCTTTCACCTCAGTTTGCAGTGGAGATTTACAGCTGAAAATAACTGGTTTCTGCTTTAGTGAAACCTAGGATGGTTGCCACATGGTTTCAGTTGAAATTTTCTCTCTAGTTCCTATGTCTGTGCTTACAATGAATTCTTCTAATTTACTGTAAACATAATGCCAGGTTATGTTAATAATAATGTTGGTTAGGGAGTTGGGATTGCAAGTGATGACCTCTGAACTTACAGATTTTATTAAGTGATTTAAAATATTTTGTATAGCATTTTATAACAGTGTTGGATTTACAGGAGTCCAGTAAAAACATGATGATGCATAGTAGCATTTCATTTTTTACTTTTTTATTTAATGAAGAAACTAACTATTCACTTTGAATATCAGTTACTTGAATGTACACAAATTTCTCTACCAGTGAAAAAGACATAGCTGTTAGGCTTCCCCGTTCTTCAGCTTTTTCTTTTCTTTCTTCTGTCTCGTCCCTTAAATGCAAATAAAAGCATGCTCCAGATTCCCATTGTGTTTGTGCCTTGTTGTAAAAATATGTGCAACCATAACATGTTTTTCAATTTGAGAATGCAAACAGGAACAAACCTACCCAAATCATTCAACTTGGCTACTGAGCAGCTAGGTTGTAATTACATTTTGGCAATAAAGCAGCAATTGCTGATGTCACCAGGTTGACATCAGATTGCCAGACATTGTAGCTGTCCTGATCTGAAAATCAATTGATCAAATAAAACAAATTATTTCCATTTTTTCCATAGTAATAAACCACTAGATTTAGAAAAACCCACAATAGTCCATGGCCAGATATGTACATTGTGGTTTTGGTAACTGTATTACTATATTTCAAATATGTTTGGTGTTTAGATTAACTGCTTGTGATTGCCTAGACCAGTGCTTTTTTGTAGTAGCTCAAATCTGCTGCTGGAGTCCAACATGCTACTGGACAGTACCTTAAACAATGCAGCTGACATTTATTTATGTTTCAACAAATCCTCATGGTCACCGCAAAGAAAGATTACAACAGCCACGGAAATGTATGGCTCAACGGTAATTTTTCTTCTTCTTTTTTTTTTTTTTTTTTTTTTTTTTTTTTTTTTTTTTTTTGGTTTTGTTTTGTTTTGTTTGTTTTGGATTCAAAAGTGGAGCCTCCAAGCATATTATTTTCCTTCTCCTGAACTGACCTGCCAGTAAGTAGCTTGGCAGTTTATTGAGGCCAAAAAATCTGCGTGCATCTTGGTAGTTTATGAGTCTTGTACCAATGATAACATTTCTTCCTCTGACCAGCAAATGCTGAGAGCTGATACTGAAATAGGTATCAAATGCCTGTCTGTTTGCATGCTGTTTTTTCATGGATTTTTTTTTTTCATTTTATGGTAGTCTTCTTTTTTCTTTGTAGATTTTATAATTAATATCATAGCAGTCTTCTGTTAGAGAAGGACTTCTCAGGCTTTGTCTTAACAGCCAATCTTATTTTGACAAAGATTTAAACATGTTGCTAAAGTGTAGAATTTCCTATTTGCTGTGTGGGTTTCTAGGCAGGCATGCTAAGGGAAAATAAGTGGATTGATTTATTAATTTGAAAAAGAAGTATTTGTTTTTCAGTAAACAGCTACCACTGGTCTGACCAGTCAACTCTTTGGAGCACCAGCCCTCATCATCAAGGCATGAAGCAGATATACAGTCCTATTTCAGATATACAGCTACTATTTCAAAAACACATTTTATTTCCTTTTTCCTTAATGGGGTTAAATTACCGACTTTTTCTTGAATAAAAGGATGCATGAATGGTACTGCTCTAGGTAGGCGAACAATAAACCATGTATGAATTGTACAACCAACATGTTTACTTTTGGATAAGTAAACATTATCCTGTAAGGGAAATCACAATAGTATTTTATATTACAAAGACTGTAAATAGGCAGTCAAGCATTTAGGGGTTTCTGTATAAACTACCACAACAGTATGTAGATACAAAACATATAAATATTTTTCCAAAGAAAATTTATTTTCTTCTAAAACACTTGACCAATTTTATTCTCTTCAAGTAAGATCTTGCAGACAATGTTATGATGTCTAAAACTTGATCTTTTTAAGAAAGAATAGTCTGATAAAATTTTTATTTGATTATTGGTATATTCATTGAATGTCTTTACTGGAGCTGAATAAATAAACCAACAGTGTTTTGAATAAATCAGCCTTAATTTGCTATACACTCTGCATGTCCTAAGACTATGAGGAAAAAAAGTATTTTTTTTCATATTTACACTAGGTTACAGCTTTGAAATTACATGACTTGGCACTATCCCTTAATTTCAGTCTTTGATCCTTTGAACAATTAGTTTCATAGGGAACTGGAGGTTTTGCTTTTATGTGTAGATTATATAGATAGATATAGATATAGATACACAGCAATATGCATATTTCCATGTAAGCAATTACTAGACTATGTTGTGGTCAAAAGCCTTTTCTTTGGATATCTATAATGAATGGAAGTTTTATGTAATAATCCACAAATATCAAAAAAGGTTCTGCTAAAAGCCAAAGCCCCAGGCAGTTCAGCCCCAGGAGAATGCTGTGCATTTTTGAGGAATCGGGCTAGCCTATACAAGAAGGGAGTTATTAGAACTGTTTCTTTTCTTCTCTCTTTTATTTTTTAATAGTTTTTTAATAGGGTTTTCTTGGGGGTTGTGGATGGGGTTTTTTGTTTGTTTGTTTTTGGGTTTGTTTTTTTTTTTTGCAAAACCTGTAGTTAAAAATTGTTCTGAAATACTTTCAGCTGCACAAAAGATTGGAAAAAGTTGTAACTGCTGCTGGAATTCATTCACAGAATGCTTGTAATTCAGTCAGAAATCTTGATTAATAAGTATCCTGAATTTGCTGGTGACACTGTTCCTCTCTCATGTCTCATCTTCCCTTCTACATTCTCATTCCCTTTTCACTGATTTCCTTGATTTTGTTCAGAGTTTGCTCTGGTCCCACTGCCTACCCAAGTGTTTTATTCACTGTTCCTCAGTACAGCTTCTTATTGCATAAAGTATGGAGAGAAACATGCTGAAAGGCCACCTAGTTTTGAGTCCATAGCCCGGGTTACATCAGGTATTTTGTCTTTAAATTCCTTCTCCTCTCCATCCCCTCTCTATTCCTGTGTTCTTCTTGAGAGAAGAACTATATATTAATCCTACTCTGATTTGATTGGTAATAAAGTCAATTACTTTCCCCAAACCGAGTGTGTTTTGTCCATGAGTGTAATTCCTGAGTGATCTTTCCCTGTTCTTATCTCAACCCATTAACTTTTTTTTCACTTCCCTGTCTAGCTGAGGAGAGGAGTGACAGAGCAGCTTTGGTGCGCACCCAGCAGCCAGACAGGGTCAACCCACCTGAAATCCTCTTCTGTCTGTGACCCTGAATTTTCATAAACCTAGCTGTCCCTCTGTTTACTGCAGGCCAATTCCACAGCTTTTCCCCCTTCCAGAGGAGCTCACGTTTGTGTATTTTGTGTGTGTGTAACACAAATATGTTTGCATATCTCCATTCTTTATTGCTTTTGAGAGTTTAATGCCCTAGATCTTTGCTCTAATGAAATGTGTGCTAACATCTTCCATACTTACCAAAATGTTTCATGATAATCTGCTGTTACACGTTGTTCCTCTTAATTGTCTCAACAAGTGATAGTACAAGACATTTCCAGCAATGTAGAGTTTTGTATGATGTCACTGGTTTAGACTTCAGATTTCTAGTTTTGTGTGAGTTGTGGACAATGACATTTCCAGATAACTCTTTTTTGACCGGAGCTGTCAATAATAAAAAGCTTACCAGCCAGAAAACTATTCCAATCATCTTGTGCCAGAGTGCCAGGAACATGCCCAAAAATTGCCATAACAGACACAGTCCTTTATCAAAGTTGAAGGTTGTGTAACACAAACTAAAAATTGGGCTGCTTCAATTACTTCAAGGGTGTGAGACAATAAAGCAGGTAAGGCTTCTTGCTCTGGCTCTAGGTGCATGGCATTAAATGTCAGTTGTTGAGTAATCATTTAGGCATCAAGAGTGGTTGGATATTAATATCCCCCATGCCACTCACCTCTCTGCACCTGGCTGAAGATTACACTAGCTCTGCACATCACCTCAGCTCAGGCAGTATTTTGTCATTTCAGAGGTATTATCAGAGCAAGTATTATGCGTTTACAAAGGAAGAAATGTCTCCCCTTACAGAATAAACTCATGGTATAGAGATGTGAGTTACATAGTTACCATGGGCATCAATTTTTTCTCCGTCCTAGTACGAGCTCTTGGCTGTTTGTTGGAATACTTCATCACAGAGGAACAAAATGCATTTGTAAAGAATGTCAAATAGTGTGTTATTCTCATTGTAACATAGCTGTACCACGGCCTGGGCTGATTTATATTATTACACCAGCCCTAAGACCTGGTCTGGAGTACATGTTCATGGAAGGTACTGCTGAGTACATGGGGTGCTTCACCCTTCATGCCTGGGACAGGGGAGAGTCTTTTTTCATAAGTTTTCTCCCAACATACATTTACCTCCCTTTGCCTTCATTGAAAATCTCACCAAAAATATTACTTTTCCCAGGACACTTTGCCTGGAGACATGTCACAAAAGAAAAAATTGTTAAGACTTCTGTTGAAATGTTTTCTTGCTTTCAGTGCTTTACAGACCTTATTCAAATGTAGTTTAATTCCAAGACTTGTTAAGTTTTTAGTTGCAACAATTTTGTGTTCATAAATGTTTTACTACTCCCTCTTGGCTCCTGAGTGCAAGATGATCTCTTCTGAATATGCTGCTCTAGATATGTTATGACTTAGAGGACACACTTCCTGAAATCATTTCCCAAAAAAAGTTTAAATGTCTTTATTGTTAGAAGGTGCATATGGGATCTCTGAGTTTTTTCATCTGTGACAGGCCATGTCTTGTGCCCATTACGTACATCTGCAGCATAAAACAACCTTCCCAGGTACCTATCAGAACCTCATAAATTTGTCTCATCCTCCCACTGTCTGATCTGATTCTTGTCTTATTCATCCAAGACAGGAAGGATAAGGCTGAAGAAATCCAGCCAGCAATGTAAGTCTAAAGTCCATTTCTGGTTAAACTCAGGCTTTCAAAAGGCATCCAGTCCCAAATTTAAGACTGAAATCTGTTTCAAAGTTGTAACCTTCAGTATTTCTTTCAACCAGTGCTTGGTATGTCTGGTACCCTTGATGTGCCTGAATTTTTGCACCCTGGTGGGGGCTCTGGTTTATCTTCTCTGGTTTGTGTCATGTAGAAGTTATGTCAGGCAGAAAAGTAGAAGGGATATCCTATTCAATGGCTCACAAACTCACCTCGATACATGCATAACAGGTATTATATTTTATGTTCATACTGTAGCTATTTCATAACAGAGTTTGAGCAGATTGGTTTCAATTTCTTAATGTTTAACCACAGAATCTTACTCCCACACGTAAACTAAGAAACATCTCTGTTAAACCCAGAAATTGGTTGGTGGCATTCCTGAACTACTGAGTTGCTCAAAGTTTATCAAAAGAAAGTTTCCTCCTGTGGCAGCCATGGGAAATGTCTCAGGGAGGAGAAGGATCAGTAACAGATTGATGAGCTCTGCCCAGCAGTGAGATCATTTGACACCTTCCTTTTTCCCACACAGCTCTGAAAGACATAGGAGTGGAGATTGTGATCTGTAAAAAAAGAGAGAACAGAAACCGTACTGCCTAACACCATTTGGGAAAAAAGTGAACTCTGTCCCATTTAAAGATGAATGGTTTAAAGTTCAAGAGAGTCAATATACTAAATCATATCCCTACTCTCTCTCCTTGATGCCAGCCCTTAGAGAACAGCTGGCCTTAAATTTCTGGTCATTACTTCAGAGAAGTGGAGAAAAATACATATATATATCAGAGGAAGGATAGGAGGACTTTCCCACTCATTTATCAGATGGGGCTCTCCTATGTGCCAGGGAGCTGCTATTTATCTTTTTCATGTCTTTTCTTGATCACAGTCCTGACAGTCTAGCTTCCTGCTTCTCTTTCTCACTTAATCTGATGTTCATATTTCAGAAAAAATTAGAGTTCCCAGAAATGAAGGCCAAGGTTACATGTGTCGATGCTGCTGAGTCAGTTTCCCCATGCATCATTTGAAGATTCAAGCTCATGATAAAATGTATCAGAGGAATTCAAACCAGCAGAGTCAACATTTACACCATCCAGGTAGAAACCCACAGATCTCCCAAGTGTTAGCCTTAACTCAGTATAATTTTTTTTTCAGGCAGACTATTCAACTCAGTCTTTGGAATATTCATGGCTTTCCTAGTATACATTGGTGGCAGGTCTTCTCTGAGCCCATCTCTTTTTATGTCCCTCTGGAGATCTACCAAGTAGGTCACCTGTAGATCTAGTGCTTAGCAGCTTCCTGACCTAATCCTAATGCCATGGGGACATCAGCAATTGATTTTTACATGTAAAAAATGTTCTTCTCCTTGAAAAACTCACTGCAGTTTCAGCTGACTTAACTGTGGATGCTCATGGCACAACCAGCTTCCAAAATGTTGGAGGTTGGGGGAGGGAAGTGGAATTTTTACCATTCTGTTGCTAGGCTAATAACGATCGGGGCCATTTACTCTCACAAAAGAGACAAAGATTTTGGCTGGGCGGCACTGGAACAAGAGATGGCAAGTCTTGATAACGACACACTCGCTCGCAGCTCTCGGAGGAGAGAACAGGGGGAGAGAAGTCTCTGTTTTTGGCTGGGACTACAGGAAAGGGGAAGCCTAGCTCTTCACTAGTTTTTTTTTGCTTGCTGGGTGAGTTTTTGCTTTGAAGGGAAGGGCACGAGACTCCGATCTTCTCGTCCTCTCCAGGAGGGTGCATCTGCCAGCTGCGCTGCAGCGGAGCGGGACTTCTGCCTGCTACCACCCCATGCCCTGCTTGTCGCTCCCCCGCGCTCTGCTTGCCTCAACTGCGGAGTTTCTTGCCGCTTCTTTTGCTGGCTGGCCTCGGTGGGCTGACCCGACCGCTCCATCTCTCAGTTTTGGGCTCTCTGCTGCGTCTCGTCTATCTGCGCTCCACTCGGCTCCAGCCGTCTGCCATTACACGCGGCACAGCGCTATTTGCAGCTTCTCGGCAGTTATCGCACTTGCTTTGCTGGTCTAGGAGCTCAACAGCGCTCCTGCTGGCCCTAACCGTGACTGCACCAAACGGGAAAAGTGCCTGACAGCCCAGAGACATTTGCCACTGAGTTTTTTTGGTTTTGTTTACTGTTTTTTACCTTGTTTACTGTTTCTTTGTTACTGATTGTTTACCTCATTATAGATACTAGTAAAAAACTCTTATTCCTTTTCCCATACCTTTGCCTAAGAACCCTTGATTCTAAAGTTATAATAATTTGGAGAGAAGGGGATTCACATTCTCTGTTCTAAGGAAGGTTCCCACCTTCCTTAGCAGACACCTGTCTATCAAACGAAGACAGATTTTGGCGCCCAGTGTGAGGCCCGAGGACATAGTGAGAAAGGTGCAAAAGGAATAAAAGTTTCTAGGAGACCCATTTCTATTGTGCTGAACATGGAAACCTCATTAAGCAGCACCATGTGGTCTAAGATACCTTGGTTTGGCTGGCACATGCTTGTAGCCACATTTTTCCCATTTGCAGCTCCCTGTCTAAACATGGGTCCTATGACTAAGGTCGTGGTGGTTGTTATCCAGTTCTCACAATGGGTCAATAAGGTGAGGAATTTATGGATTTTTCACGTCCTTTGGACAGTGGGCACTTAGTTACAGGCCTTTAACACCGTGAGTACATGTTTTTGGAGTCTGTTTGGTAATGGTACCTTTTGTGCGGAGATGACACCAGTGGGAGTTTTTTCTCAACCCTTCACCCCTTTCTTTGGGCCTACCCTACCAGGGCTCAAAGGGTTCATATACTCTCTAAATGCTAATGACATTGTACAGTGGTTGGCGTTGCTGATAGGTCTATTCCTCTTTATATTCCGAGAAAAGGGGAGACTGCCCTGGGTAACCACTCTAACAGCTGCCCCAAGAAATAGGAATGCGGCTCCAGAGACTAGGGATGTTGCCACAGAAACTAGGGATGTTGCCATAGAGACTAGGGGTGCAGTCCCAGAGACTAGGGATGCTGCTACAGAGCCTGAGGCTGTCCCAGAGCCTGAGAGTACCCCCAAACCTGACCCTGTCCCTGAGCCTGACCCTGCCCCACAGCCTGACCCTGTCCAACAACCTGCCTCAGAAACAAACCGCCCGGATTGGGTGGGGATACTGGTGGAGGAGATACACAAGGTGCTGAGGGAATACACTTCCTCAGCTGGTGGGAAGCCCTCTCCTTGCCCCATAGGGGAAGAGTTGGATGGCACAGCAGCGGAACCCACAGTTGTTACAACCGTCCAGGTTCCAGCTGAATCGCAAGGGCAGTCACAGCCAGCAGCAGTTGCCCTTGTACAGCGGAGGAAGTATAAGACCAAATCAGTATGCCCAGTTAATGATGATGGGGAACCAGGGCCCTCACAAACAGCAGGGGAGCCTAAGCCTATAATCATCACCGAGTCCCTGTCGTACGA
This sequence comes from Acanthiza pusilla, assembly GCA_036630365.1. NCBI lineage: Eukaryota > Metazoa > Chordata > Aves > Passeriformes > Acanthizidae > Acanthiza > Acanthiza pusilla. The sequence goes on along the minus strand of JAXCHO010000034.1, from coordinate 66,913,649 downwards.
CACTGTCCGTAGTCTGCACAATGACATTGTGCGGCGGAAGCGCGAGGCTTTCTCAACCTGGTTACTTCGGGTTTAGGACCGCATGGGTCCAGGCATGCAGGTGGATGGTGGCGAGGCCAGGAATTTGGGATCCGTGGCCCTGGACACGGGTGTTGACAAGGTGTTTGTGAGGGAGGCAGGACCCATTTCTCTCTGGGAGAGGCTTTTAATGAGTGTAAGAGAGAGGTTTGTTCACAAAGACAGAATGCAGGAGAACTACCGTAGATTGCCCTGGAAGACCGTTGAGGAAGCGATCCAACGGCTGAGAGAAGTGGCAGTACAGGAGGTGCTTTTTGGGAGGGACGGACAGCACAAAAATGATCCTGACAAGGTCAGGTGCACAGGGCAAATGTTGTGGAACCTGACAAGTCTAGGGCCAACCCAATATGCCACCTGCATTGCAATGATTAATCCCGATGACAACCGTAAGACAGTGGGCTCCGTAGCTGACAAGCTCAGGCATTATGCAAGTGTGATCAATGGCCCAATGCAGGCTCAGATCTCTGCAGTGGTGGAGGAGATGAGGGAGATGAGGAAGGAGATGATGGAGGAGATGAGGAAAAACAGTGTAGCACCAGTGAGAGTCACAGGCCCCAACACCAGAGCCCGACGTCCCCCAGCCAGAGAAAGAGGGTACACCCCACGAGCTGAGTTGTGGTTCTTTCTGCATGACCATGGGGAAGACATGAAAAGGTGGGATGGGAAGCCCACCTCTGTCCTGGCAGAACGGGTGCATCAGCTTAAGGAGGGCAATGCTAGCCGAGGGGGTTCTGCCAGGGCCAAGGTAGCCTCAGCTTCCTGTAGCCAGCCTGCTGAGTACAACAGAAGGGAAAATGTTGTGTCAGATTCCCTTGACGGTGGAATGCATGCTCAGGAAGGGAATGACAACCAGGGCTAGAGGGGCCCTGCCTCTAGCCAGGTAGAGGCATGGGAAAACCGTGTCTTTTGGACTGTGTGGATTTGATGGCCTAGTACATCAGAGCCACAAAAATACGAAGCATTGGTTGATGTAGGTGCGCAGTGTACCCTAATGCCATCAGGACATGTTGGGGCAGAACCCATTTCTATTGCTGCGGTAACAGGGGGATCACAAGAGCTGACGCTGGTGAAAGCCAAGGTGAGCCTGACTGGGAAGGAGTGGCAGAAACATCCCATCGTGACTGGTCCAAAGGCCCCGTGTATTCTGGACATAGATTTCCTCCGGAATGGCTATTTCAAAGACCCGAAAAGACTCAGGTGGGCTTTTAGAATAGCTGCTGTTGAGGCAAAGGGCGTTAGGCAATTAAACACCTTGCCTGGACTATCAGAGAACCCTTCTGTAGTTGGACTCTTGAAGGAGGAGGAACAACGTGTACCAATTGCCACCTCAACAGTGCACCGCCGGCAGTATCGAACAAATCGAGATGCTGTGATTCCCATCCACAAACTGATCCGTGAGCTGGAGAGCCAAGGGGTGGTCAGCAAGGCCCACTCACCCTTCAACAGCCCCATCTGGCCTGTGCGCAGATCTGATGGAGATTGGAGATTGGCTGTGGACTATCATGCCTTAAATGAGGTGACTCCACCGCTGAGCGCTGCCGTGCCAGACATGCTGGAGCTCCAATATGAGCTGGAGTCCAAAGCAGCAAAGTGGTACGCCACTATTGACATTGCAAACGCATTTTTCTCCATTCCTCTGGCAGCAGAGTGCAGGCCTCAGTTTGCTTTCACCTGGAGAGGCGTGCAGTACACCTGGAACCGACTGCCCCAGGGGTGGAAGCACAGTCCCACTATCTGCCATGGACTGATTCAGGCTGCACTGGAAAAGGGTGAGGCTCCGGAACATCTGCAGTACATCGATGACATCATTGTGTGGGGAGACACAGCAGAAGAAGTGTTCGAAAAAAGAGAGAAAATCATCCAGATTCTTCTAGAAGCCGGTTTCGCCATCAAAAGGAGCAAAGTCAAGGGGCCTGCCAAAGAGATCCAATTCCTGGGGGTGAAGTTGTGGATCCATATATTCAGAGATGGGTACGTGAGAGAGGACTGAAGGGCGAATTGTCCTTGGAGAGCTTGTACAATGCTGAAGAAGCATTGTGAAACATCCAGCGGAACAAAAAGGAAACATCAAGAACAGGGAAGAAACCAGGGAGGAGGACTACAGGATGCCAGAGATCAGGGAGGAGAGCAACAGGATGCCAGAAAGGACTGTAAAAACGTCAATCAGAGCTAACCAATGATGAGCTATAGTTTTGCAATATGCATGAGTTAATTATGTTGTCTATAAAAGTATAATTGTATAATCAATAAAGGAGAGCTTTGTCGACCTCATCGGAGAGTGCATTGCCTCCCTCCGACGTGCCCCTAGTTCAACAAAATGGTGACCCCGACGTGATCAACAGCAACTGTAACTTAGACTACTAAGAGGCAAAATCGGAGAGGTGATCCCGAGTCCGGCAGCAGGACGGCGAAAGGGTGATCGTTCGCAGGCGAAAGACACCCCGCGCCCCGAGGGAGAATTAGCTCATCGGCCAGAAGACGCTGCGAAAGCCGAGGAAAAAGAGCTGCAAGGACTAGCCAAGACTGTAAGTGAACGCCATAGACAATAAAAAGAGGCCGTGGCAGAGGCTCCATAAGCTTTAAAGCTGAAATGGAGAAGCAGGCAGCGTTATCTTTATTAACATCATTCTTAAAACAGAAAGGGGTCAAAGATTTAGATTTGAGTAAAGATCTACCTGGATTAGTTGCATATGGGGTGGCTAAAGGGTGTTTTACAAATCCAAATACTTTGCATGAGTTGTCAAAATAGAGGCGTTTGGGAGATGTTATCTGGGAGGCAGTTTTAGATGATGATAAAACAGCTAAGAAAATGAAGAAACAATGGCGCATAGTACATAATGCTTTATTACAACATGCAATAGACGGTAGAGCGGCAGCTGCAGCAGTGGCTGCTGGTTCCAAAAACAGACAGTTTGTAGAGGAAAATACTCCTACTCCGCCTGCTTTTAGATCGTTAATCATGCCAGGCACAGGACCTGGTGGGAATATGGCAAATGCAGCAGCTAAGCAATCTGTGTCGCCAGCTCGCCCGTCGGCGCCGTCACCTCCCCCTCCCGTTCCCCCCAGGGTCGGGGCGAGCGGAGAGCCGGTGTCATTCGAGCCGGAGCTGCCGTTCCCTGAGGCGGGGGTGCCAGACTTTTCGCTGCCTCCTCATGATGTGGAATCGAGTACGGGTGACTTGAGCGGTCCTCGGACTCAGACCACAGAAATAGCTAAGGAGGTAGCGCGGCAGCGTCAGGAAGTGTGGCAGCGGGTGGCAGCCGCGGGAGTTGAGAAGGGCGATTTGTCAGCTTTAGAAGCTCTGCAACATGCCTATCCTGTGGTATATACCACTGCAGCGGATGGAACAATTACAGCTACTCTGACTAATTTAGACTGGAAATTCATTACACAGTTAAGAGCCACGATATCAGAAAGAGGATTACACAGTGAGCCAGCAAAACAAATGCTAGAGTACATGTTTAACACTCAGATTCTGTTGCCTTCAGATTGTAAAAGTTTGTTTAGACTGATATTGACACCTTCACAGCAATTAACATGTAATCAACACTGGGGAGCTTTAGCTCAGCAGGAAGCAGCAGTTCCCAGGCAACAAGGGGACCCCCTCCATGGTATTACTGCTGAACAGCTTTTGGGGCTGGGAGCATGGGCGAGACCTGAAGCGCAGGCATTAATGGGTCCAGACATAGCCAAGGCAGCAATGACAGTTTTCAAAAAGGCATTAGAGTTAGTAAAGGATACGACAGGAACTCCTACGTATATGCAGATGAAACAGGGCAATGATGAGCCACTAGGCAAGTTTGTAGATCGATTGGTTGGTAGCATTCAAAAGGCTGGCGTGCCTGACTATATGCAGGCAGCATTGTTAAAACAGTGTGTCATTCAAAATGGGAATCAAAAGATTAAGTCCCTAATTTCTACTCTGGGTGGAGCATGGGGAATAGAGGAGTTATTAGAACGAGTTAGCTTAATACCACAGGGATCCACAGCATTTGTAGTGGAAGCTATTAAGAACTTGGCGAAGGAGCTAGGGAAGCAGATGAGAGAAAGACAGGAGGTAGCTATACAGGCTATGGCAGCCCTTGCTCCTCTCTCCTCGCCGTCACCGCCTCGGAGACGAGGAGGCAGACCACCCATGATGTGCTTTCGTTGTGGCAAAGACGGACACCTACGAAGGGAGTGCCGAGCAAAGAACATTTGGTGTAATAACTGCAACAACAACTCGCACGCTACAGCAGCCTGTCGTCCGGGGTCGGGAAACTACAAGACCAGCGCGCCATCCAGCGGCCGCGTGATGACACAAATAGCCGCACTCATCCAGCCGTGCAAGAAGTGCACTCCTTTACCCTCCGACCAGCCACAAGCGGGAGCCTCGGAATGGACGTGGCAGCAGCAGTAACCACAGTTCTACACACAACAATGCCTTATCGTATTCCTACAGGACTAATTGGACCTATAAAAATCAACGAGGAACCAGTGGGAGCGCTAATAATTGGGCGCTCATCGACATCCATGAGAGGACTTTTTGTTTTACCTGGAATAATTGATGCGAACTATACGGGAGAAATTGCTATAATGGTACAAAGCATGTGTCCCCCTGTTACAGTACAAAAAGGGCTGCGAATCGCACAGCTCATTCCACTTCCGCAAATGACGAAAGGGATTATACCATTGCAGGAGGATGCGCGGGGGAACCAAAGGTTCAGTTCCACGGGGGATACAGCAGCATGTTTGAGTCTGGATTTATCAACTCGACCACAGGTACAGGCAGAATTAATTTATAAAGGACAATCATTGCAGCTGTCTGGACTGCTCGATACTGGGGCTGACACCAGTGTGGTGTCCTCCTCGGTGTGGCCATCCAGCTGGCCCACCTATGCGTCAGCAGCAACAGTTGCAGGGGTGGGCGGGTTTACTCCAGCAAAACAAACGCCCACAATCGTGTTAAAAGTTTTGGGAAAACAGATTTCAGTACAACTGGCAATGGTTCCCCTACCTGTACAAGTTCAGCTGTTGGTAGGGCGAGATGTATTAACACAAAATGGGCATGGTGCTTACCGATGAATCGCTTTTTCCGTAGTGGCTGCTGTTTGAGCTTTCCCCATCCAGATGACGTAGAAAACAGACAAACCAGTCAGGGTGAAGCAGTGGCCATTACGGGAGGAAAGCCTCACGGCTGCGCATCAGTTAGTGGAAGAGCAGTTACAAAAAGGGCACATAAAACCATCTACCAGTCCATGGAATTCGCCAATTTTTGTTGTTAAAAAGAAATCAGGAAAATATCGCCTCCTCACAGATTTAAGAGCAGTGAATAGCTGTGTAGAGCCCATGGGGGCTTTGCAGCCAGACTTGCCGAGCCCGGCAATGCTGCCGGAGGCGTGGTCATTGTTAATCATTGATTTAAAGGACTGTTTCTATACTATTCCACTTCACCCTAAAGATACTAACCGATTTGCTTTTACCTTGCCTGCAAAGAACAGAGGGAGCCCAGATTCGCGATTTGAATGGCTAGTGCTTCCTCAGGGTATGTGCAACTCACCGACACTGTGTCAATTGTATGTTGATGCTGCATTACAGCCTTTACGGAAGAAATGGCCAGATGTTATCATATATCATTACATGGATGATATTTTGTTCGCAAAACAGAAACCTTTTACTGATCAACACCTTACAGATATCAGGCAAGAACTGTCGCAGGCACAGCTGGTAGTTGCAGAGGAAAAGATACAGAAAACAGCTCCATGGAAATATTTAGGGTGGACACTTACAGACCGCGAAGTGCGGCCACAGAAATTGAACATTAAAACAGATCTTAGGACTGTGCATAATGCAATGACATTGGTTGGAGACTTGCAGTGGCTCAAACCTATTGTTAGAATACCTAACCATTTACTTACACCCCTTCTTCCCTTGCTGCAGGGCGGAGATCCAGCGAGACCAGTGACGTTGTCGCTAGAGCAGGAAACTGCGTTAAATAACATTGCTGACAGAATAGCACACGGCTGTGTGCACAGATGGAATCCTACGGTGCCGGTGGAGCTGGCCATTTGGCTAGCTGAGGGGCACCTAATTGAAGCACTAGGTCAAAAGAAAGCGGGGGAGGAGGGAGGTTGGGTGACGATAGAGTGGGTGGTACCGCCTCTAACACAGGGGAAAACTGTGGAACAGCTGGTAGAGAAACTAGCAAAGACAATAAAACTTGGCAGGGAAAGAGCAGTGCAGATCACGGGGAAAGAGCCAAAGGAGATTTGGGTACCTATAAAGCGGGAACGACTTGAATGGTTTATTAAACAGAGTCCAGAAATACAAGAAGCGGTTTTGGAAGCAGAGGGACGAGTGCATCTGAAGCAAATTGACAAGCAGGTAGAAAGGTGGATGGGAAAGCAACAGTGGGTAGAAAGGAGTAAGCTGAACAAGCAGCCATTGCAGGATGCAGTCACGGTATTTACAGACGCAGGAAAGAAATCTAGGAGGGCTGCTGCTACGTGGCAGGATGATTCAGGCCAGTGGCAGCACAAGATCCTAGATGCAGTGGAGGAAGATAGTTTGCAAACATTAGAACTGAGAGCGGTGGTTTGGGTAATGTGTGAGTTTAAGCAACGGGTAAATGTGGTATCGGATTCACTGTATGTTGTAGGAATTGTAAAGAAAATTGAGCAAGCTATGATAAAGAATGTGAAAAATAAGGTACTGGGAATGTTGTTACAGGGTCTGAGGAAGTCGATTCAGGAGAGAGAGGAGGAATATTTTATTATGCACATAAGGAGCCATCAAGGAATAGAGGGATTGAGAGAAGAGAATCAAAAAGCAGATGATTTGGTTACGGCAGCAATAACAGAGGATAGTAGAAGATTTCAGGAGGCTCGCCAGGTTCATGAAATGTACCATATGAATGCTAAAGGGTTAGCGCGGCAGACAGAGTTGCCGCTGGGAGAAGCCACAGCAATTGTCAGAGCGTGTCCAGTATGTAGTAGGCATAATGAAGGAATAAGATTAGGTGTAGGAGTTAACCCTCGAGGGCTGAAATAGAATGAGATATAGCAGATGGATGTTACACATGTACCGGAGTTTGGGAGATTGAAATATGTACATGTTTGCATAGATACATTTAGCAGGTATATTTGGGCGACAGCACAAACAGGGGAAAAGGCAGGGCATGTTATAAGACACCTATCCTCAGCATTTGCAGTAATGGGAGTGCCTGAACAGATTAAAACAGACAATGGTCCGGCTTATGTTAGCCAGAGAGTGCAGAAGTGGTTAAAGAAGTGGGAGGTACAACATCGTACGGGTATACCCTACTCCCCTACGGGGCAGGCCATAGTAGAGAAGGCACATCGTACATTGAAACAGTATCTTAAGAAACAAGAGGATGAGACAGATGTACACACTAAGTTAAGTAAAGCACTGTTTGTGATAAATCACCTATGTATATTTGGGGATGAGAGAGAGCCGCCTGCTTTAGTGCACCAGGGAGAAACAAAAAAGAGGAATGTGGGGACAACATGGGTACATTACCGAGACCCCAGTACAGGGACATGGCAAGGGCCAGCTCCAGTACTGTATTGGGACCGAGGGTATGTCAGTGTTTCTGCTCCAACAGGAAACCTGTAGATACCGGCAAAGTGGATTCGAGCAGCACCCCAGCATCATGAAGACGACGGTGGTGCTGGGAGTGATGACGACGATGGTGTTGCAGGTGTATTCGATCACTCAGTTTGTTAAACCACGACAGAATATGTGAGTGACAATTGCAAACATGGCCAATCAATCCTCAATTTGCCTGTCATTGGGATCAGCTGAGTCACCGTTCAGAACATGTTTGGTGGGCGTTCCCGTGTGGCAGGCCAAGGAGTTTGAGGGTTGGGTGAAAAATAAAACTGTACTAACAATGAATGTAAGTCAATTAGGAGGCTCAAAGATGACAGAGTTACAGAAAGACGGGGAGTGGCAGTGTTGTATCATTCATAGTTTAAATGCGACATTACCCCACGATCCGAAAGAGTTAGAGCTGTTTAGATGTGTAAATCAGTCAAGATGGGTAGAATTTGAGCCACACAGTATCACTAACATAAATCAAGAAAGAAAAACATGAGGAACTTTAGAATGGGAAGGTAGTGATAAGATAGAATCTGCTGTTAAATACACTCAGTGCAATACTAGAAACATTACACAGCCACATGGACTTCCTCCAGGGATTTTCTTTATCTGTGGAGACCGGGCATGGAACGGAGTTCCAAAAAAGCTGGAGGGAGGACCGTGCTTTCTAGGGAAATTAGTGCTGTTACATCCTAACCTTACTCAGTTAATGCGGTAGGCAGAGCCAAAAGCCTCAAAGAGCAAACGAGGTGTGCATGACCTGAAGTGCACTGATGTGAGTGAACCTATTTTTTGGTCCACTTTGAGGGGAGTAATTACATCTACACTACTTCCAGGGGGCTCTGCAATGAAAGCGCTGAATCTAGCTAAACAAATAGCATGCTGGGCCAGAAATGAAATTAACAAAACGTCGCAAGTCTTAGATATGCTTTCAAGTGATATGGATAGCACACAACACTCAATATTAGAAAATAGGGCAGCAATTGATTTTTTGCTTTTAGCCCAAGGCCACGGATGTGAAAAATTCGAGGGTATGTGCTGCATGGAATTGACAAATCACTCCACATCCATCCACGCCAAAATAAAGGAGATCAAAAATAACCTGAACAAACTAAAGGAACAGGAGAGATGGGATGTTTGAGAGTGGTTAGACGGACTAGGCATTGGAAAATAAGCTAAGAGTTTAATCATTGAAGCGTTGCGGTGGATTGTGATTGTATTGAGATTCATCATTGTTGGAAACATTGTATTGAGGTATATTGAAAAACGCATTCTGAATGCAAACATAGCGCTTGTAAAAGAAAGCGGGGGAAATGTGGATCCATATATTCAGAGATGGGTACGTGAGAGAGGACTGAAGGGCGAATTGTCCTTGGAGAGCTTGTACAATGCTGAAGAAGCATTGTGAAACATCCAGCGGAACAAAAAGGAAACATCAAGAACAGGGAAGAAACCAGGGAGGAGGACTACAGGATGCCAGAGATCAGGGAGGAGAGCAACAGGATGCCAGAAAGGACTGTAAAAACGTCAATCAGAGCTAACCAATGATGAGCTATAGTTTTGCAATATGCATGAGTTAATTATGTTGTCTATAAAAGTATAATTGTATAATCAATAAAGGAGAGCTTTGCCGACCTCATCGGAGAGTGCATTGCCTCCCTCCGACGTGCCCCTAGTTCAACATGAAGTGGCAAGATGGATGGCGTCAGATCCCCACCGAGGTCGTCAATAAAATCACAGCGATGTCCCCACCAACCAACAAGAAGGAGACACAAGCTTTCCTAGGCGCTATAGGCTTCTGGAGGATGCACATCCCTGAGTACAGCCAGATTGTGAGCCCTCTCTACCTGGTGACACGCAAGAAGAATGATTTCCGCTGGGGCCCTAAACAACAACAAGCCTTCGCCCAAATCAAGCAAAAGATTGCTCATGCGGTAGCCCTTGGCCCGGTCAAGACAGAACCAAAAGTAAAGAATGTGCTCTACTCTGCAGCCGGGGGCAATGGTCTGTCCTGGAGCCTTTGGCAGAAGGTGCCTGGTGAGACTCGAGGTTGTCCACTGAGATTCTGGAGCCGAAGCTACAGAGGGTCAGAAGCCAACTACCCTCCCACAGAGAAGGAAATTCTGGCAGCCTATGAAGGTGTCCAAGCCGCTTCAGAAGTTATTGGCACGGAAGCACAACTTCTCCTCGCACCCCGACTACCGGTGCTGGGGTGGATGTTCAAGAGAAAGGTTCCCTCTACCCACCACGCCACTGATGCCACGTGGAGTAAATGGATTGCCCTCATCACACAGCGCGCCCGTATTGGAAACCCGAATCGCCCTGGGATCTTGGAAATAATCACAAATTGGTCAGAAGGTGAAAACTTTGGCCTCACCGATGAAGAGGAGCAGGAACAGGTGACTCGTGCAGAAGAAGCTCCACCGTACAACCAGCTGCCACAAGATGAAACACGCTACGCTCTCTTCACTGATAGTTCCTGTCGCATTGTGGGGGCAAATAGAAAATGGAAAGCAGCTGTATGGAGCCCCACACGGCAGGTCGCAGAGGCTACAGAAGGAGAGGGTAGATCAAGCCAACTCGCCGAACTCAAAGCCGTTCAGCGAGCCCTAGACATTGCTGAAAGAGAGAAGTGGCCAAAGCTATACCTGTACACCAATTCATGGATGGTAGCCAATGCTCTGTGGGGTTGGTTGGAAAGGTGGAAAAAGGCCAACTGGCAACGTAGAGAAAGACCAATCTAGGCTGCTGACGAATGGCGAGACATTGCCACTCGGGTAGAGAAGCTACCTGTGAAAGTCCGTCATGTGGATGCCCATGTCCCCAAGAGCCAAGCTAATGAAGAACACCGAAACAATGAACAGGTAGATCAGGCTGCAAAAATAAAGGTGTCACAGGTAGATTTAGATTGGCAGCATAAAGGAGAGTTGTTCCTAGCCCGATGGGCCCATGATGCCTCAGGCCATCAGGGCAGAGATGCCACCTATAAGTGGGCACGAGACCGAGGGGTGGATCTAACCATAGACTGTATTTCCCAGGTGATCCATAACTGTGAGACATGCGCTGCCATCAAGCAAGCCAAGCGGGTGAAACCCCTGTAGTATGGGGGAAGGTAAACCAAATACAAGTATGGTGAAGCCTGGCAGATCGATTACATCACACTGCCTCAAACCCACCACAGCAAGTGCTATGTGCTCACAATGGTAGAAGCCACCACTGGGTGGCTGGCGACCTACCCTGTGCCTCATACCACTGCCCGCAACACCATCCTGGGCCTTAAAAGGCAAGACCTTTGGAGGCATGGTACCCCTGAGAGAATTGAGTCGGTCAATGGGACTCATTTCAAAAATAGCCTCGTAAACACCTGGGCTAGGGAACATGGCATCGAGTGGGTGTACCACATTCCTTATCATGCACCTGCTGCTGGTAAAGTAGAGCGATGCAACGGCCTGCTCAAAACCACCTTGAAGGCTCTAGGTGGGGGGACTTTCAGAAATTGAGAACAGCATTTAGCCAAAGCCCCCTGGCTAGTTAACACCCGAGGCTCCACCAACAGGGCTAGCCCTGCCCAATCTGAACCCTTGCAAACAACAGACGGAGATAAGGTTCCAGAAGTGCAAATGAGAGGCATGCTGGGAAAAACTGCTTGGATTAACTCTGCCTTGAGCAAAGATAGACCCACCTGTGGGGTTGTCTTTGCTCAGGGACCAAGATGTACCTGGTGAGTGATGCAAGAGGATGGAGAGACAGGATGCATACCTCAGAGGAACCTCAGTTGGGGTTGAACTGCCCATAACACTGTGCCTGTATCGATATCTGTATGTATATAATCAGAGTAATGCTTGTATGTATATAGTTTAAAGGTTTAAGTTCAATGTAATATGTTGGAATGGAAAAAATTCGGGGTGGATAATGTTGGAGGTTGGGGGAGGGAAGTGGAATTTTTACCATTCTGTTGCTAGGCTAATAACGATCGGGGCCATTTACTCTCACAAAAGAGACAAAGATTTTGGCTGGGCGGCACTGGAACAAGAGATGGCAAGTCTTGATAATGACACACTCGCTCGCAGCTCTCGGAGGAGAGAACAGGGGGAGAAACGTCTCTTTGTTTTTGGCTGGGACTACAGGAAAGGGGAAGCCTAGCTCTTCACTAGTTTTTCTCTGCCTGCTGGGTGAGTTCTTGCTTTGAGGGGAAGGGCACGAGACTCCGATCTTCTCGTCCTCTCCGGGAGGGTGCATCTGCCAGCTGTGCTGCAGCGGAGCGGGACCCCTCCTGCCACCACCCCACGCCCTGCTTGCCGCTGCCCCGCGCCCTGCCTGCCCCAACTGCGGAGTTTCCTGCCGCTTCTTTTGCTGGCTGGCCCCGATGGGCTGACCCAGCCGCTCCATCTCCCGGCTCTGGGCTCTCTGCTGCGTCTCGTCTATCTGCACTCCACCCGGCTCCAGCCATCCGCCATTACACGCGGCACAGCGTCATCTGCAGCTTCCCGGCAGTCATCGCACCCGCCCTGCTGGTCTAGGAGCCCAACAGCGCCCCTGCTGGCCGTAACCGTGACTGCACCAAACGGGAAAAGGGCCTGACAGCCCAGAGACATTTGCCACTGAGTTTTTTTGGTTTTGTTTACTGTTTTTTACCTTGTTTACTGTTTCTTTGTTACTGATTGTTTACCTCATTATAGATACTAGTAAAAAACTCTTATTCCTTTTCCCATACCTTTGCCTAAGAACCCTTGATTCTAAAGTTATAATAATTTGGAGAGAAGGGGATTCACATTCTCTGTTCTAAGGAAGGTTCCCACCTTCCTTAGCAGACACCTGTCTATCAAACGAAGACACAAAAACACCCCCTAAATTGGAAGTTCTATTATCAATAGACTTTCCGTATAGATAAATTAGTCCCTGCCAGCCTCATTCAGCACAACAATCCTAACTTTGATCATGGCTACATACTAAGTCCTTTACCTGTTCAAAGGTCAGTATAGACCAAGGAAGTATTTCTTGTCAGATGAAAAATCAAGTAAAGGGCTATATTTCAGCCACCTCATTTTATACAGCTTAGGACTGACCTATCCTACATTGCTATGGACCTGGTGTACAATGCCCACAAAGCTTGGGAAATCTACAGCAGCCATCCTTGGAGAGGGTTAATAAAACATTATCATGAGGAAAAACCCAGACATTAAATCTCCTTTTCCTTATGACATTCACAGCAGTCAGAGCCTTTCCTAGACAAAAGTAGCACCTACTTCATTATCTCAGCTCACTACTACTACAGATGCTGACAGCATTCTGTTCTCAGTTACACAAGCTCATGCGGTCTGTTAGGCAATGGAAACTCATCTCAGGCAGCAGGATTCATCCACTGCTCCTCTTAATCCCATTGTAGCCTTCTTCACTGTTCAACATGACGTAATGCATATACCAACTTCTTTATCTACTAACCTGTTGAGTGATCCAAGATTCACCCAAAATAGTGTACAATAAATCCCGCTTTAAAGAAAATTCCTTTCTTCTTCCAGCCATATATTTTGTGCAGAATATCTAGGTAATTGAAAATTGTCTCAGTGTTTACTAGCTATCCATCCCTCATTCCATCCAGGAACTATCTCAAACAGTGCCATCAAGCTCAGCAGTAAAATGAGAAGCCACCTAGGTGTCCAAACTTTGTAATAGATTCATGCATAATTCAGCAAAGGATGTACCTCTTCTGGACTGAATCAATTCAATAGTGAATGAGAATGCTGTTCAAGGTGCTTTGGCAGATTGTAAGCTACAGTGAGATTGAAGCTAAGGCAAAACCATGCAGGGATAAAAGAAGAGTCTGTGCAAGAGAAAGAGACTCAGCTAAATGTTGCAGCAGGTGGCCCAGACTGGGGATAGGACTGAGACTGGCCAGACAAACAGACTGCAGCCAGAAAAAAAGTCTATGACTGAGTTGGATTGCTTGAGGATGGTGCAGCAGGTTTAAATGGCGGAAAATATCAGGACTATTTCAGACTCTTCAGAAGATGAGCCTAGAACAGACCCCAGAACCACAGTGTGCCATGCATATGCAGACCAGTGCTTCCCTGCAAGAACTGATTGCTCACAGCACAGTCAGCAGATATGAAGGGAGCAGACCTCCCCTCTAAACAAAAACTGGCTGGGAAATTTCAGGTCCCTAATTGTAACTATTATTTGCTGGGATTGTATAGACTGTGCCTCCACAAAGGCTCATAAATATATCAATGATGGATGGACTTTCATTGGTAGATTTAAAAACACATAGTTGACACAAGAGCCATCATTCTTCCAAATCTCAAATCACTTCTCTTGAACAAATAATGCCAGAACTTTTCTAAGAGAAGATAATTAAAAAAAAAAAAATTGAAAAGCTGAAAACATTTTTAAACATAATTCTTTGAGACTGCTGGCAAATTTTGACTGAAATTTTCAAAAAATAATTCTAGCTTGGAAAAGTTCCACTCAAATAGTCAAACCTTGACAAAGTCATTATGAAACAGCCTCCAGCTCCTTACGAGAACATATCAGACAACCTTAGTAATAGGCAGTGCTATCAGCTGGGCTATAATATGCAGAGCTGTGTGCACATATGCTGATATAGCTAACTATGGAAGGCATTCCTGTTTATGAAAGGGTTTACCTTTCCCACACAGATCTGAAGTGAATGCATGATAGTCTGTAGTGCTAGGAAAGTTTTTATTGGCAAGTGTATGATATGACTGCTTTACCTACATGTGGCAAAACATCATGCCAACACAGACTCTAAGCCAGAAAATACCACTGTGTTTTTTGTCTCCATCACATACTTTTAAAGTTGTTTAATTAAATGGTTTTTGTTTTTTGGTTTTATAAATACTCTATTTTGTGTCTTTCCTTTTTATAACGTTTTTCAATGAAGGAAAGGTAACTTTGATCTTTAGGCACATGAATATCAAACAAAATGTGTATTCTTATTTGAAACAAAATATGCTAACTTTAAGATCTGACTTCTGTGGCTTACTAGAGCCCAGAGAAAACACTGTGTGTGAACTCATCATGGGATGCTAAAGTCTGTAGCTATGGTGATTCTTCAGCCTCCTAAATATTTAAAAACAAAGGCTTCTCTCTGATGCACTGGCAAAGGAAAGTGAAAGGTTATTATGTCTGAAGCAAGAAAACAAGAAAATCCTGTAGCTATGTAATCTAGCTACATATTATGTGATCATAAAAACAAAATATTCTTGGATAGTCTCATCTAGATAGTAAAAGAAAATAAATGGCTATGATTACGTTGGTGAGGGAGTTGTGCAACAACAGTCACTGCTCTGGACTTGTTACTTATGAGAAGTTGCAGTGCAATTAGGCCCTATCATGTCAAACTGTCAAGACTTTTTTAGACTTTTCTGTGAAAAAAAAAATCCTTGAGTATAAGATTTCAATGTACATCTCACCCAAAATGATAAATACTGGAGAAATGCACATAGGATATTACAGAGGCATATTGTTTTTTGCAAAGGCAGATTAATAGATATACACAAAGGCAGGGATCTTTTTGGTTTCCATATATTTTCATAAGTAGCTAGTTTTTTTAAAAAAGAGAAATTAATTATTGTTTCAATGTCTATTAGCTACAGTGAGATTTTTCCATTTTAGGTACTGTATTTAGATTTCCAGTGCAACTACCCTGCCAAATGTTTATCTAAACATCTTAATTAGAGTAAAAACCTTCAGCTAGTCAGAACATCCTGTCCATGACACTGAAATTACATTCCTATTTGTCTCTCATCATGTCCTAATCTCCAAGGTAATTCATAGAATCATAGAATGGCTGGGGTTGGAAGGGACCTTAAAAATAATATGGTTTCAACCTTCATGCTGTGGGCAGGTACATGTTCCACTAGACCATGTTTCCCAGAGGCCCATCTCACCTAATCTTAGAAACTTCCAGGGATGGGGCATCCACACCTTCTTAGGACAGTCTGTTCCTGTGCCTCACCACCCTCACAGGAAACAATTTCTTCTGAATATCGAATCTAAACCTACCCTCTTTCAGTTTAAAGCCATAGCCCTATCACTGCATGCCCTTGTAAAAAGTCCCTCTCTGGTTCTCATAAAGCCCCCTTTAGGTGCTGGAAGGTGCTATAAGGTCTCCACAGTGCCTTCTCTTCTCCAGACTGAACAACACAACTCTCTCAGCCTGTCTTCTCAGGAAACGTGCTCCCGTCCTCTTATCAACTCTGCGGCCGTCCTCTGGACTCACTTCAACAGGTCAGTGTCCCTCCTCAGCTGGGGAGCCCACTGGATGCAGCACTCCAGACGAGCTCTCATGAGGTCACAGTAGTGAGGCGGAATCCCCTCCCTTGACCTGCTGGCCACTCTGCTTTTCATGCAGCCCAGGATTCCATTGGCTTTCTGGGCTGCAAGTGCACATTTCCAGCTCATGCTGACCTTCTCATCCACCAATAGCCCCAAGTCCTTCTCCTCAGGGCTGCTCTCATTCCATTCTCCACAGCCTGTACTTGTGCTTGGGATTACCTTGACTCACGTGCCTGACCTTGCACTTAGCCTTGTTGAACTTCATGTGGTTCACACAGGTCCACGTCTGAAGCCTGCCAAGGTCCCTTTGGATGGCATCTCTTCCCGCCACCATGTTGACTGTGCCACACAGCTTCATGTCATTGGCAAAATTCCCAAGGGTGCACTCAACCCCCCTGTCCCTATCACCAACAAAGATATTAAACAGTGCTGGTTGCAATACCAATACCTGAGGAACGTCACTCACTGCTGGTCTCCCCTTGGAAACACAGCTGTTGACTTCATCTCTTTGAATGAGGGTCTTCCTTTTTTCCCTTTTTAAAAATGGGAGCTATATTTCCCCTTTTCGAGTCAGTGGGAACTTCGCTGCCACAACTCCTCAACTCTGTTGGACAGTGGCTTAGCCACTTCATCCACCACTTCCCCCAAGACCTGTGAGTGCACTCATCAGATCCCATGGACTTGTGGACCTTTAGGATCCTTTTATGGTCTTGAACCTAATCTTTTCTTATGGTGGGCTGTTCATTCTCCCAGCCCCTGACTTTCCATTCTGCAACTGGTGTGGCTGGAGTAGTTGATGGTGAGGACTGAGATAAAATAGCTATGGAGTACCTTAGCCTTCTCCATGTCCTGGGTAACCAGGTCTCCCATTTTTTCTTGAAGAGGGCCCATGTTTTCCCTTGTCTTCCTTTCATCACCAACCTACCTATAGAAACTTTTCTTGTTGTTCACACTTCAGCATCCTTCTTGATGTTTTTATTTTTTCTCTCCACATTAATTGCAGTCTTTTAAATACAGCTGTATACTAAAAAATTTGGTCTTCATTGTCCAGTTCAGCTCAATTGAAGCTGTTCTTGGAAAAAATCATTTACTTCCAAGATCTTTTCTGTGTTCTATGATGCTTTAATTTATTTTTTATCTATTTTATTTATTATTGTGATTTGCTTTCTTGAGCATTGCCTTGAGCGCCTTGGAGGGGCTGGAAGTCGGTGGCTGTGTAAATAAACTTCATATTATTCCAGATGTTTGTTGCATTTGAGGGCCAAATTCTGTTCACAATTAGACTAGGGAAATCCTGCTGTTTTTAGTGTGATTGCCACAGAAAAAGGAAAGCAGGTACTGGCCCTGAGTCTCTTTTTTAGTAATTTTTTGTTCATCTCACGTCTTTACCATTTGTTATATAAGACAGCCCTTTAATTTGTAGACAGGCTACTAAACTGTATTTTAGTAAAACAATCGTTTATTTCCTCTCAAGACTCCATTCTACCTCTGCACAGATGTCCTGTTAATCCTTTCCATTATAGACATTTAGCAATACTTAGTTCCTACATCAGGCACTCAAACTCTATATTCTGTACCACGAGTGGAAAAAGACTGCTCCAAATCTAAAGAACAGGTAGCAAAGATATACAGAGAATTCTAGAGGGGCTGAGGTAACCTAAAACTCTGATGGGGAGTCATTTTGTAAAATTCTTCACAAGTTAAACCTTCAGCAGTTATTCACTTGTTTCACACAGTATCTGTATTAAAGTTTTATTCTTTAGTTTATTTTGCAGTTCCAGTTTTCATTTAAATTATTTTAAAAGCAGCTCTTTAAAGTACTTTCTCCCCTAAGTAACAGCCTTAAACATTGAGTTCCCAGATCAGGTGTTGGAACAATGCCACCCATGCCGTTCTCTTCACAGGTGAGAGTGGCAGGTTCTGAGAATGTGCACCAGGCAGACAAATGTACAACCCACTGAAAAGATTTTAAAACTTCAGAACACATTTTTTGACCTCTTTAGTGCAGAAACCTTGACTCTATACCTCTACAATAACTGGAAAGATATTATTTCTATCTAAATAATCGTACTGGATATTCAGACCCAAAAATAAATGCTCCAAAGTGGAAAGTGCCTGTCACACAAGATTCCTGCCAAGAGGCAAATATTCAAAAAAGATGGGAAACAAAATTCATGATTTCTTGCATAATGTATAAAATTATTCTGTACTAAATGAAAAATAAGAGCAGTAATTGTTACCATTCATATTAGAATTTATGAAAAGGTAGTTTGCTGTCAGCAAAAGTTACATAATTACTACAAAAATAACTCCAATATCAGTTTTAAAATAAATTTTTCAAACTATTCTGACCCTTTCCAGAAGGAGTCCACTACACCGACAAACAGCTCTCGCTCTGTTTTTGTCCAAATGTTGTATTAGGTGGGAAAGGAGAAGTCCTTCCAACAGCCTTTTGGTTTGACTGAGACTTTGTGGATGCCAAATGTTTTCCAGGGTCCAAAAAGTGATTTTACAAAGTTATGAAGAAAACACCACAATAGTGGTTCAAATAATGACACCATATCCATCTCAACCAGTCCCTATGACCAAGATTTTCAGAAGTTGTGAGTTTATACCAAGTGAGTATGTTTGCATAAGTTGGTCTTATTGTTCTCCATCAGTAACAGTCAGATGTCACACATGGGGCCAGTCAGTTCTTTGGTTTGGTAGGTCATTCTGACAAACACTGCATCTTGAAAAAAAATTAGATTAAAATTAGGCAAACGTAGTTTAAATCTGAGCTTGCAATATGTAAATCTTTTTGATCAAGTATTTATCTGGAGCACCTTACTCTCCTACTGAATGGCCCCCTGTCCCAAACCTCAGCTTCACCTTAACTCATAGTTTAAAATAAAATAAAAATTTTCTCACATCTCAAAGAGATTGTACTTTTTAAAGACCACTGTGTTTTTCCTACTTAGCTTATATACCAAGCTTCTGAAGAATTCAAAATGAAGTGTTTAAAACTCAGGCAACAGTATTTAAGATAAGAAAAATATGCCAGCAACAGGGCATATTAACACGTCACTAGGTAAAATCTTCTTTGCTAATTAAATGGATAAATAAATATATGGAAAATACTATGAACAAGCTGTACAGCAGAAAGCCTTTGCACCCAGAGTAAATCACTGCTTTGGGGTTACATATAAAAATCTTTGCAAAACAAAAGACCTGAACTGTGCCCTGAGCAGGGCCCTGCCAAGTCACACTGTGTGGCTGAGGAGGACAGTGACTCCCACAGCTGTCATACCTGATTTAAACTACAGTGTATCTTCCCCTGGATATCACTTATGTAAGATCCCTCTATTACCAGTGACAAATATGGGCATTCAAAATTAAATTTTCAGTTAACATGGAGGTAGGTGTCAGGTAATCTCTTAGGCATAAGGGGTGACCACCACAGAGGGAGAAAATTCGAAGGAAAATGACACTAGGAAGGTGACTTTGTAGTACACCTTTTTCCCTGTGCTCACACAGAAAACCTATACTGCTCCTGAAGAGGGGGAAGGAAGGAGGATAATAAGCAGCTCATACTTGCAAAAATACTGGGTTTGTAGTTACACCCACCAGAATTTCAGTTTCCTGTCCTCTCTAGCTGAAAAATGAGACAAGCTGCAAGCAGAAGACACAGCAAAAGCAGGTTTACAGGAAAAACTATTAGGATGAACTTAGGGCAGGAATGTGAGCTTATTTAGTATGTCTCTGTATGTCAGTTTACATGCATATTCTAAATAACCAAAACACAGAAAAAAATTTTAAACATACCTTAGAGAACAACTTGGCAGCTCCAGCATGACCTACCTTTTACAAAGCTATTGTGCCTTAAATAGCACATCATGCAGCATAAGCTTACAGGAGGAAAGTGCATATGTTTCCCATTTGAGGTTAATTACACAAAATTAAAGCTGTTCTGTGACCATAGGAACTAATGTTTGATTTCCAGTGGCTTTGTGTCTTGTGGCTGGCTGAATGTTATTGAACCATGGCAAGGCTGTCTAGTAGAGAGCAATTTTGCCTAACAAGTGGGCTTACCTGGTGTCTGCTAAAGTTCAGACTCACAGTTCACACTTTCCTCATACATTGGTCATTCAAAGACTCTCTCCATTTCTTCCAAACCCATCTCATTACTAGTCCGAGCATAACTATTGATATGAATGATTCTGCCTGGTTTTTAGCAAATGTAAATGCCAGGATTGGTAGTGATTGCTAATGGCCCCACACACCAAAGTAATGGTTGCATATCCACATTCTTTTCAGACCCACCTATTCACTACAAATTAATTTATCTGCTAGACTCATAACATCCAAGCAAGACCTGAAGTGTTGTGACTAGCAAATACTGAAAGTCCTATTGTTTTGATGTGTTTATTGCACATTATAGGTAGAAAAACAAATTGACACCAAATCACTTTGCATGGAAAAAAGACCTGGCATAATACCAGTTAGAAAATCTGCCAAAATATTGCTTTGTTTAAATTGGCCTAATGCTTTTCACAGTCTGATATCTTTGACTGATGTCTCTGCCAAGAAGATTATGAAGTGCTGAGTTGTTTAAGATCACTGTGTCTTGATTTGCTTTAGTAGTTTTACCTTTCGAACTATGGTTAAACTTTCTAGTGTTAGAATAAACATATAACTAGAAGAAACATATAGCTACAGAAAAGAGAATTCACCATTGTTCCTTGAGTCAGTCATCATAAAGGTTTGGACAGCTTGAGACAGGCTTTAATGAGAAAGATAAAGTAGTCCAGGTTTATTCTTTTCCCCTCTTTGGTAAGTATTTGGTCAAAAGAAAATCCCATCCTTTCGTCTTGTAAACACTGTAACACAGTTTCCCTAGCTTAATGCAAAAAACCCCTGCTCCAATAAACTTGAAAATTGTTCAAGTCAAAAAGGCTTCCCTGAATATAAATGTGTATTTTTTAAATCATGTGTCACTCCTTTTTCTCTGGAGTTTAAAGGCCAACATGTCGTATTATTTGTAGAGTTCAAATACATAGTCGATTTTTTCTTTTAATTCATTTTAACTAATCCTTAATCTCTATTATCTAATTGTCTGTAATTCAGACTGCAATTATATTTGTACTAATGCTTTTACCTCAACTACAACCTCACACCTCATATGTGTTTACCAAAACTGAAAATTCTATCTTATTTATAACTGGAAAACTTAATTTTTAAGTAAGTTTCATGCATCAGCCAGTCAAGAAGTAGTACAATTACTCATGATCTGTGTAACTATTGAAAGACAGTGAATGGGAATTTTTGGATTGAAATACCATGTATAATCTGCTTCTAGTAATCTTTGCAAAGGGATTAGTGCAGAAAATGAGAATGAAACATGGTCATATGACTATATATTGATTTATACTGTGATTTTTTTTCCCAGTTGAAATTGGGATTTTATTTTTCTATGCTCAGTTACATCCAAAGATTCCATTAAATTGTGTCAAATACATTTTTAATGTAAGCAATATTTTCATTATTTATTCAGAAAAAAAAATTTAAGAAAATTTTTGAAAGATCTTCCTAAGGTCTTTCACCCTTTGCAATCAAAAGAAATATCGTCTGTGACACCTAATGGGATTTGAAAAGCATTTGTATGCAAAAGAGAGATGTGGTTAGCCTGCCAGACACATAAAATTTACATATTGTTCAGGTCTCCTCTTGTGATGGTAAAAAAGGATTAATCACCAACTCCATGAGGTCAATAATGAAGTCTATATATTTTAAAATAATAAATATTGGGTGTATCTAGGGCACTGCTTTTGATGAGAAGCCTGCTGGCAGAAGGAGAGCTGAATACAAACTGACTTGTAGAATGGTCGCAGGGAATAGGTGGCAAAAATGAGTTAATAAAGGCTGTTGTGTAAGAGTGATCTTTCTTCATCTTTTCAAAGATTTGACAGCTTTTCAGAAGCATGTATTACTCTAGCACACACTGCTAGTGAACAGGCTGTGCCATTCAGCTTTTGAGTATCTGTCTTCCAAACTTCTGGAATTTAATTCAGCCAGATTTTTCTGAAATCTCCCTAATTATATGACAAGGCTTTTATAGTGAAAGTGAGATCTTTAAAAATATTCATTGCTTCCAAAATATGTGCCTCCTACAGTTTTCTTGGCCCAGAAGAAAGAAATGGGATATCCACTAGTAAACATGCATATGTTGTATTTAATCGAACAAAATACAGAGAAGCTGATATTTTCCAAGGTATCTTGAGAATTTTAAGTTTTCACTACAATTACCACTAGGCCCTATCTAAAGAGAAAGAAAGGGATTATTATTTGGCTTGTCTGATTTTAAACTAGCGTGATTAAAATGTGACTTGGATAGAAATGTGGGGTTTTTTCTCTTTTCTGACATCATAAGGCTCTAATTCAGCAAATTTTGTAAGCATGTACTTTCTTTGAGGTACATCCCTAGTCCCACTACCAGAGGCTTAAAATTAAAGACATGTTTAAATTCTACTTTGGCTGAGACCCCAAATTAAAGCTGATCCCAGTTAAGTGATTGAAGTCACACTGAGCTCGTAAGAACAGAGACAGACTCTTGTTTAAGCTTCCTGAGCCCTGTTGAACTGAGACTCTGATGTGTCTTGGTATTAGATTCAAAGCTGGCATAGAAAATCTAACTTAGTTTTGCTCCTTGCTTCCAGTTCAAAGGCATCATTCTTCTGTCTCTTTTTAAATACTTCAAAAACATGCAAACTACTCTTAATCAAATTAAAATATGGCAGTGTCATGTAAAGGGCGTTTTCTGAGAATTACTCCTGTCATCAAATACTAACATTACAACACTAGCATTGCACTCGGTTTTATACAGAGAAATGTGAGTCCTGAAGGGCCAAATTCTATTTGTAATCACATTTAACATGGGACCTGAAGGAAAGGTAGTGTTCTGGGATGCCACAAAAAGCTGGGTAAAAGAACATTTGGATTTTATTTTGTCACAGTTTGATATTTTGTACAACTGGAAATTTGGTTCCTGCTGCCAAGTCCTCCCAAGTTCAGGCTCTTCTAACATTAATATTCAAATTAATTTAAAATTAAAGTTTATCTCTCAAGAAGTATATAACATAGGAAGCTGTAATTGTATTTAAACAACTGGGTTTTGATGCATGTGAACAACTGTGGCAGCCTAACTACATCACTACACACAAAAATCCCTAGTTTCCAGATGAAAAAACAGTAGACAGTACATGCAAATGAACAAAGAGTAATGCAGAGACCACCCACCCAAATTTCTCAAAACATGGCCTCAGAAGACAAATGAAGAAAAAGGCAGAAGGCAAATGCAGGAAAAGGCTTTCTATCTGTCTCTCTGAAGTTCAGGGTTCTGTTTCCCCAGGTGAAGACAAAGGAGCCAAAAATAGCAATCCACAGTGTCTTGGTTTAGCTGTTTGTCAGGGAATTCCATGTTTGGTTTGCAGCAGTTGATAATATTCACACTATTCAACTTGTTGCAACTCTGGAAAAGAAGCAGTAATGAAAAAGCACTTGGTAGGAAGGATAAATCCAAGTTCCTGACTGGTTTAAACAATACCTCAGAGCTCTTGCAAAACTTTAAAATGTTTTATCTCTCAGTCTACACAACTCCAAACATTTAAAGATCAGAACTTAAATATTTTCATCTCAGACCAGGATGAAAGGTGAAATACCAAATTTCTAGCAAGAAAAGATTCAAAAATCTTTTGATTCAAAAATTTCTCTATGGCTTTTTTTTTTTTTTTTTTTTAATTTGAGGGATTTTACAGTTTCATGATTAACTTTTTTAAATGACCTGACATGTTCAGTTTAAGTGAACAAATATCTGATTTATGATAAATACAGATTTATGAAAAATATAACTACCAATCCAAAATCGAGATTCCATCGCATTAGACATTGAACCAATAAGGTAAAATAACATCTTCCCATCAGAATATACAGTCATTATTAAACAGTTCAGTGAAATATACACACAAAAGGAAAATGGGGTGGAACAGTGAGGTTGTGGAGAGAAAAAGTTAGTAAAATGAAATAATAAAAATTTAACAAAAGTTTACAAACCTTGGCTTGTGACTTTAGACCCCTCTCCTACACTGAAACCTTTCAATCTTGTAGTTAATGAGCCTTTCACTAGAAAGAAACCTTTGGGTTTTTTTAAAGCAAAAGAAAACATCACCAAATCCCAACATTTTTACACTGCAACATCAACTTATTTTCAACTCCATCAGATATTCAGGCTTGAAGGTTAAGACTAAGGCTAAGTTTTCCCCCTCCAACACAATGCAAACCTCTCACAAACTTACCCTTTGAGACAAACTTACCCTTTGAGAAAAAAAGTTTATTTAATTAACTCATAAAATAACATGAAAATCGCAGTTATCTCAAGAATACTGTAAGGATAAAAGCCCAATCACTCCATGAAAATGAGTTAAACTACGTTCATTATCTCTTTGGTCTGCTAGCAACAGAGTTTTTATCCCCTCCACTTTCATCCCCATCTATAAGCTGCTCATCCCTTTCAAGCAGTGTCTGGTCCCTCAGTGTGCCTTTTGTCCGGCTGGGAAAGGTATTGCTGCATTATTCCTTAAACACCAGCAGTGCGAGCTGACGATCAGCTACAGCCAATGCAGAGGCTAGAATAACAGCACGCTTCTGGGTTTTGCAATGTATTTCTATATGATATTTTATCTTTAATGTTAATTTGTACTATAGATATTAGGGGAAAAAGCTAAGAGAACCAAGTAGGCTTTTTTTCTGTCTGCTTGGGAAAAGCTTTTTTTTTAAAAAAAAAAAAAAGTACATGACCTAAGAAGAGCATATTTCTGTACATGACTTAAGAAGAGCATATTTCTGATCACGACTCGAATGGCAAACACTCCAAAAGTAGCTTTGCCAAAAGGGACCAAAGGGACATCAGGGGCACTGTACTCACACACATTTTCTTGGGTCATCAATGAATCTATCAAAGCTGTAAGCAGCATCTACCAGACTCATTGGGCTGACCTTCCAAGGCTTCTTTGTATATAAGAATTATGCAATGTGTGCTTCCAAGTTTTTAAAGCCACTATAGCAAATATTCAGTCTCAAAATATGAGTTTAATTGCTGTTTTTCTTCCAAGTGAATAATGTGAGCATTAAAAGAACAAGTAGCAACAAATCTCTTTCTTCCTCTCTTCTTCTCTCCTCCTGCTCTTTGCTTTCTCCTCCCTCTACCTCTTCTTTTTATAACTATGTTATAGTAACTATGTTATAGCAAAAAAGAATAGAGGAATTAATTTATACCTTTCCAAGATGAAGAAGAGAACAATTATATGAAGAGAAAGAAAAGATTTTCCTGCCTGATAAGGAAATGAGTAATCAGCCCAAGATAATTCTAGAATCTGACAGGGATATAAAAGCTAAACAGTATAAACCATAAAAAGCAGTTATTAAAATACATATTAGTGTTAACTATCAAAGGTATCAAACAATATTTTCATGGAGCACACCTCCTTATATTTCAGTGACAGTGTTCAACTTCCTGCAGAAACCAAGCTAAAAAGCTCCATAGTTGCAGACACAGTGCCACTATGTAAACAGATTAATCCCGGCTTTCCTACCCAAAATAAAAGAAAACAAAAAAATATGAACACATAAAGACATATATAACAATTGAATACCCTTGGTTACACACTGTAACTGGACTAAATATCCTTTTCTCCCATATTTTCAACTTGGATTGGAAACAAGTCACAGCAAAGCCTGACTCACAGTCAGCTACAAGACTGTGCTTGGCGCAGTGGAGCCACAATATTATGTAGTCAGACTAGACATAGTAAAACTACCCAAGATGAGGGGAACCTGGGATGCTGCACACACCAGCCCCAAAATGATGGTTCAACTCTGCCTACACATGTGCCAAGAGAAAAGGAGTACATACTACATCAGTCTTGTAGTATTTTGTAATCACATCAGTATATGGAAAAAAGTCTTCCTGGACAATCTCTGACAGCACAAAATTACCATGTTATGGAAAGGCAGTTGCAAGGACAGAGTACGTAGAACAAAAAAAAGGTTGAAAATTACTCTGACAAAGATTAAAATGCTGCCATGGATATGAAGACTTTTCTAAGTAATGCCAGAAAGTCTGAATATGTTCCCATCCAGAGTTGCTCAGAACTGCGAATATTTGAAGCACAACACCCTGAGGAATAAAACTTGTAAGATAACTGGTAGAATAACAGTGAGAAAAAGAACAATATATTCCCAAGTAATGGGAATGGAATTGCCATTAACATTTGCCATCCTTTTATTATGTCAAGCTTATACTTTGTTCCCTAATCTTAGATTTTCATGAACAAGTGTGAGGCTTGATTGAAGAATGGTTGTACTTGATCTGTTGGCTGCTGTGTAACACTAAGATAGACAACGAACTAATCTATATGTCCTGTTCCTCTTTTAGCTTTTGCATGAGTACCCTCTGTGGTGCCTACATAATTTGCACTACAAACCAACAAATTCAAGAGAGGTTATTAAAGAAAAAAGGAAATAAAACAACAAAAAATAGAGCTTAGTTGACACTTAATTCCAATAACAGTATTTCAAGGCTTGCCATGAAGGCACAGGTTCCCACTGAAGCTGAAAAACTCCAGACGTACAGGAAATGCTTACAGCTGAAATCAATGAAGTGCGCTCTCCCAAATCATGTGGGATGAATGACCTGCTGGGAAAGCCCCAGCTGGGGTGAGGCTGAAGGCATCAATCTGATCATACAAACTCTACCTCCATCAGAAAGCCAGAGCTCCTGTTCTCAGACATCTGAGATTTGCAATGAAAATGAGAGCAGAAGGGGGGGGGGAGGGTGCTTTCCTATTCTATTCTTCCTTTTTTGCTCTTTTTTTCTCTCATTTTCTCTACACATCGCATCTTTTGTAACTGTGGTGTAAAACCAACAAAAGAAGCTGAAAACGGGTACCCAAATTAATGATGGCTTTCCACCCTTAGCTGGCCTATTGGAACACAGGCTACACTTGCGGTCTTTTGCTCATGAATGTCTGAGTCAGCACCTCAGGCAGATGTTCCATTTTCCAACTTGTTTCTCTTTCCTGACTCCTTCTTTGAACACTTCCTTCTGTGGTCCACTAGGAAACATGATAAGAGTAAGTAGCAACAGAAAATCTAGGGAGTCCAAACCAGCTCAATTATATTCTCTTTTTATCCCAGAACAACTATTGCTGTTTATCGTACAACCTAAAAAACAGTTGAAGAAGGGAATTTCCCTATAAAATCCCACGGCAGATAAAAGGAAGAGGGATAATGTTTAACTGCAAGTTTTACTCAATATTGCAAGCAATTCAACCATTTTCCCTTGGGTCTGTAATCGAAAGATAGATTTGTCACGGCAGTTATTACAATGGGAGCTTGCCAGCAACAACTTGAAACAAAACCCAGACCATGCTTCACTGTTTATGCTGTAACTGTGAACATGGGTTATGTTAACATCTTATCTTCTCTTGGGCCCCAGACACCCTACCTTCAACACAACACTTAGGTTACTATTGCTAAATAAGAGCAGAACTAGTCTTTTCTTTCTGTAGTTTAATACCACCATATAAGAACACATCTTCAACTGCTTATAGCTCTTCTAAGTTTTAACCATTTGCACATTTGAAGTATTCCCTGTTGTGTATACCTCAGAGACATTTGCTGGGGAAAACATCAGCTAAGGCACTTCAGTCACTTCCAAGAAATGAATTTCTAAGAATTTTGATTAAAAAGTGTTGAGACAAGGAGTGAGGCAAGATGTGATACTGAGATGACTGGACAAGAGCCCACAGGGCATGGATCCCATGCAAAGAAGGGTAAGCAATTACATTATTTATCATAATGCACACTCATAAGGAGATTCAATTAAGGTGGCAAAGGGAACTTGCAATTCTTGGACTTCATAATTTATAAATGCTTGACTTGGAATGCTAATATTGTTATTTTAATGTGCTGGTTTGGTATATATTATTTTCTAAGACATTGTGGTTACAGAAAGAAACAAAACAGCTCTCTTCATTGTGAAAATTAGCCATTTAGGAGGTTGTGAATCTTTATATAAAGTAGAATTCTTAACTGAAAATGCCATGTGCACATTCTAGTTCACTGTATTGAGAATGCATGCATGGTTAACAAGCTACTGAGGAGTGTAGTGCCACTTGCAAGCAACCACAGAAATACAATATTTCTGATCTACTCCCTCCAGAATAGGGGATCACTCTTGGATACAGTTTTATATAAAATTAAACTATTTTTTAAATTATGATGCTTTAGTTTTTTGCATGTCTAACAAAGATCTTATAAAACAATTTGTAAATTATGTCCCTGCTTAAGTAAACTTTTGACAAATCTAGGCAATTTGGCATGTTTTTTGTTTATAAAATAGGACCTTGAAAAGCCTTGGTGTTTTTGGAACCACATAGTAAAACAAAACGATGATCCTTTTTACAGAGTGTTACCCCTCTCATTTATTTCATAATCTACATGCACTACAGAGAACACAAAAGACACAATATTTTTGTGTCTAAAAACAAATGAGGATACAGTCCCCATAGGACTGATCTTCTCCAATTTCCACTCATAGCAGAGGATTTAGCACCTCAAAAGAATCAAACAAAAAAAAGAACGTCATAGCATTTTCAGGAACAAAAAATGAAAACATCATCTCTTTTCCCATATTCCTAAATAGTTCATTTTCACTAGGGACAGTGTTTTGTTTCTATACCAATATGCTTTGTTATTAAAGACAGAGAGATGTAATTTATTATTTACTAAATCAAATCAAATCTCTGAGGAAATTGTATTCAAAATGTGGATTATCAGTGTAAGGGGGAGGGAAAAATCTAGGGCAGTATTTTGTGACGGGAGCAATAATGCAAATGCATTTTCTATTCAACCACGTCTGATCCACTGACTTCTATGGGTGATAATTTTCACAGCTCTGAGGTATTTTTTTAAAAAATCATTTTCACTCAGTGGATATGTTTCATACTCTCACCCATAGGAGTGCATTATTAAATAGTTGACCAGTAACAGGATAGGTTATCTGTTAGGGTTTTGGCAAAGAACAGAATAAAGAACAGCAAGTCCACCACTTATAAATACCTGACTATTTTGATAAGTTGATTTTTACTGTACTAAATACTTTAAGGGAGCTAAAGAAAGGTTAATTCAATTCTGTATATACACCTTGGGACAGGCAACTGAAATAAATAATATTTGTAAAATACAGTCCCAGTGTAGCTGCACTAAGCTTCGTGTCTGTCTAGAAAGAAATTCTGAAGGTCTGGTTTTTTTCCTCATTTTCCATGATTTTGTGCATGTCTTTGTCAGAACACAAAAGCTGCTGTCCAGTTGAGCCAACAGCAGCAGCTGCAAGCGTTCCTTGATACATGCCTTGGTGAGCAGAACAGGAGTCTGGTGTACATTGCACAGGACAGATCCTATTTGTCTTGACTATGTAAGTATTTATTAGTCCTTATGCTGTTCTTTCCTCTTCTCTCTTCTACCTCCAGGACTGAAGAAATCAGAGAAATGCACCCTTGCCAGTTCTCAAAGAAACGAGTCCGCCAACTGGGCCATATAAATGGCTGCACCTCACATGCCAAAAAGAAAGAGCATAAGGTTCACAAGAGTGCCAAGTTAAGGAACTCCTCCAAACCTCCCATGCAGGAGTTAAAGCAGTAATGGCCAAATGAGCACAGGGTGATGAACAACCAGTGAGCCAAATGCAATAAACAGCTGCCAGTAGCATAAGAAATTGTGAAATGAGTAAAAAGAAAACACAAGAGACGTAAAGCTTCTGTGGTTTCCAGTAATCATAGCTCAGCGTGCTACTGCAAGGAGGAAGTGCTTGTTGTTCTCTTATCTTCTTAAGTACCTTGAGGCCTCACAATTATGCCATCCCCTTCAACAAAAGCTACCTGAACTGGCACAGTTTTCTGCAAAATGGCTAAAGTAGAAATAGCATAAGCTTCTTTTTTTTTTCCCCAAAACACTTTGGTTTTCAGACCACTAAAATCCTTGCTAGACAGCCAGGAGCACTGAACTGCAGTCTGCTCATGGAATTTACATTACTGCCACAATTAATACAGCATATTATTTCACAGTGTGTGTACACAGAAAAACTAAGTGTCATCATGCCTGTAACTCTCTTGCTACTGTGAGCGCTTTTTGTTATTCCATGGTATTGCAGAGTGGTATTGTACATGGACCTCTTAGAGCTTCTAGTGTGAAATCTATCTCAAAGGCAAATGGTAGTATTTTCCTGTGTCCATTGCAAGCTGAAAGATAAATTATATAGCTCACTCTCAAGTCTCTGCTCTTATCTGAGCCATTCAGTTTATCTCATCTGATGTCCAGTTTCAGCAGGAAAAGGGTATGTCTCTCCTGTGGGTCCCATATAGTATCAGAGAGTGTCATTTGGATGTCTGAGATACCACATGTGTGGTGGTTTTGGCTTGGACCAGTTTTTGCTAGTGAGTAGGGTGGGGTACAAAGATGGCTCCTGCATGTCCTGAGTAAATATTCTGGAAATTTCTCCACCATGTCCAGCAGAGCCAGTCTCTGATGGCTCTGAAGATGATGGACATGCTGCTGGCCAAACCTGGGCCAATTAGAGATGTTAGTTATGCCTCTGTGAAAACATATTTAAGAAAAAATCAAAACAATGTGAGCATGCACTTTTTTTTAGCCAGAGGAGGAGGAGGAGGTAAAACTATGTGAGGGGAAAACAGCATGAGGCACCAAGGTCAGTGGAGAAGGTGGGGGAGGAGGTGCTCCAGGCGCCGGAGCTGGAAACCCTCTGCCGGCCGTGGAGAAGACCATGGGGGAGCAGGTGGTCCCCCTGCAGCCCATGGGGTCCACAGTGGTGCAAAGAACCACCCACAGCCCATGGGGAGGTGCCCACGGCAGAGGAGCAGGTGATGCCTGCAGGAAGCTGTGATCCAGTGGGAGTCCCAGCAGAGACTGAGAGTTGCAAAGGCCTTCCAGGAGAGAGAAAGGCCTTGCTCCCGGGATGGAAACAGCCTGGCCTCGGCTTGGAATTCTGCAGCCTGGACAGAGGAATCTCGGACTGCAGCAAATCGGGCGGGTGCTGCTCGTGAGATTGGATCCATGCCGAAGAAGTCTGCAGAGGACTGTCTCTCATGGGAGGAACCCCCATGACTAAGTAGAGGACTCTTCTCCCTGATGGACTGACCCTGACCAAAGGAAACTCTCATACCCTGTCCCCACCCCAGAGCTGTTGGTTAGAAGGAAGGAGGGAGGGAGTGAGTTGAGAAATGGCCTTAATAGGGAGGGGGGTGAGTAGAGAAACAGCATTTTTAGCAGAATTGTCATGTTGGGCTGACTAAGAAAAGCCACATACCTTGCCCCAGCCCGAATCAGTTGGTTCAATGGAGGGAGGGGGCGAATAGAGAAACAGTGTCTGTAGTAGAAGAATTGTGATAGACTGACTTAAGAAAAAACCCCACACCCTGCCCCTGCCTGGGAGTTGTTGGTTAGTTGGAAGGAGGGAGGCGGGTGAGCCAAGAAGTGGTGCCTTAAGATGGAAGGGGGGTGAGTGAAGAAACGGTGCCTTAAGAGCTTATTTTTACCTCTGATTTATCCTCCGACTCTGTTAGGTTAATAAATCACTATTTTTGCAACTTTAAGTTTCCCACCTGCTTTTGCCCTCTCCGGTGTGGCCTATCAGTCATCTAATCTCATCTCATTAGTCCAGTGTGTTTGTGTTAGTTTTTTTCCTCTCCTCTGCATAGCTGCAGCAGGAGAGAGCAGAGAGAGCAGATGTCGTAGGTGCTTGCCATTTAGCCAGCGTCAAACCCATGACACACATGGAAACTCAAATGTTACACAGGTAACTGAATCAATCCTTAACTGACTCTTAGAAATATGAACATTGAAATGTTTGTCATTAATGTGATTCTTTTTCCTTTCATTTTGGCCTTACTCCTGTGTTCCACTCACCCATTCGTCTCTTCTTCAAATGGCTTTTTCCTCATATCTAGGTCCTCAACTCCAGCAACTGGCCACCAGTTCAAGTTAATGCAAACTACTGCCCCAAATCATGCAATTGATGTGCGTGTGTCTCTATTCAGGTACCACTGGAAAGCACACAGTTCAGTACTGCTGAGCTGGGCTGTGGATGCCTGTGGGACAGTTACATGTTCACGCTGCTTCACAGAGGGCAATGCAGGTAGACACGAGCCCAGAGTCTCTGCCCACTCTGTCTGGTGGAGCATGGCATGAGAGCAGGGCAAAGAACAGGTCATATTGGGTACAGCTTATAGATACTGACCCAAGGCCAGCCAGACCTTGATTATGAGCCCTTTTTGCTTTTGATAGCATGCTGGAAAGGGCCAACAACCCATATTTCTTGCCTAACACCACTAGGATTTTTTTTTTTTCAAAAGACAGCTTTTATTTTTGTAATATTTTTTTCTTTCGAAAGTAAAAATCTCTTCCTTCTTTAAGTACGTAATGATCTGTGCATTTTAAGGAATGACTTAGTGACTGACTTTCAAAAATACAGTGCATCAGTTTGGCTAGCTACCTATCCTTATTTTATACTGTTCCATCAGGAAGTCATCCAGCAGACTGACAAAGTAGTAGTCTTAAATATGCAGCAAAATAAACGGGAACAGTATCTTCAGTTGATGAAGGAAAGGAAGCTATTTCAAAAGATGTTTTTGATGCAACATCTTAGAGCTTCCTGAATTAACATGTTTTTAGATTTGATTACTGAGGACTGTATTTAAGAGGTGGTTTTAAGGCACTTGGCTACAAAGCTCCTCCAGATGTTGTCAGTTACACAGTGTGTTTATTAAGTCTTTTCGTATTTTCCATTTCAGTGTGTGCTAAACTGATGGTTTGTTTTATCCTCTTATTCTGATGTCAAAAGGGTTCAATGGCAACAGAGACAATGGAAATAAAAACAGATTATAAAGACAACCACACATCCAAAAGAGCCTTTAATTTTATTACAGAAATTTCATCTATTCAGTCAACAAGTCATAAAACCTCACTGGACCAGATCTTTAAAAGGTGTGCTAGGTATACTGTCCTTGCAGATATACCAATTTACAACAGCAAATAGTCAATCCTCTGTGTCTGCAAAGGGTGTTCACTCATAAATGTCCATCCTCACAGTCCAGGATATATGTATGTCTCTTGATGAACTGCATGGATTCCACATGCAGAGAGCATGCAGGCTATGAATGAGCAGTTATGCAGGCTGTGTAAATTAGGATTGCCTCTCTGAAGTCACAAAAAATGATGCAGAAGATTGGATCCAGTGAATCTCATTTATATATGTCACATATGTGATTTAAAGATTTCATAATTTTCATGACACAGACTGCTAAAAGCCAGGAAGTATTAATACTGCATCCTCAAACACAGGGAACGAGTGTGGCTATGACCCTTTTTTAAGACCCTCCTGTGACTAAATCAAGTCTGCTGATCCTCATGTGCAAATTTTAGGCAATACATACACCAAATTACATCATTTTTACATCTTGCATCATTTTTTTTCTGTGATGGATTAGGATTCAAACAGTAAAATCCACTTACGGAATTTTCATGTGTGGGAGAGTTGACTTTCTGGATTTCATCCTTTCTGAAGAGATGGGGTATAGTTTACTCTGGTTTTAATTTCAGAATCATTCAGTTTGAACTCTTTGAACCCAAAGTTTTGGCTCAAACTAATACTTAATTTTCATAAACTCTGTCCAGCTTTAATCAGAGTTCACCAATGGAAACCAGTCACATGGATATTTTAGTCACTTGATTCCCTTTGAAAATCTGTTACTCTGCACTCCTAAATAACCATTTTTCTGCTTACTCCCAAAGATAGAAAATTAGGCCAATAGTCCATGCAAGGTTTGGTGATGGAACACTGTTCTTGAACTTGTTCTTTGTTCTAGAAAATTTGAACATTTCCAGAACCTAAAAATGGCATAGTCAATTGAATGCACACTGATCGTTACATAGTTTTACCTATTCTGTCCAAGATGTTTTGTGGAGTCATGTATTTACCATTGACACATGAAGAAACAGGCCTCATATTCATTTTTTTCCCATTCATCCAGAGGAAATTATCCATTTTAGATTTTTGTCATGAATAATAGAAGCTCATAAGTGGATTGAGAGAGAAGACAGCAAAGAGAAGATATTGACCACAAATATGGTCTTGCCTAAAGGGGTTAATGAGCCATAAAACAGAGAAATAAATGGAAATGCAGAGAAAACTAAGAAAATGTGATTGCACAATACCCACAAGTAAATGCACCATGTAAAGGAGCCTAGAGCAAAATAACATAAAATTGGAATAAACTGCAGGAGGAAGATGTCATTTCAGAGCAAAAGCAATTCTTTTTTGGAGGTCACTTTGAGGTTTCTCTATGTGGTTTCGTTCTCCTGCTTATTCTGCACTACTCTGGGACATGAACCTGTTGAGCGTTATGTCAGTTTGGCTCTGGGAGTTACCAGTGGTAACACTTGGTTTTGAAATACTCTCCACCTGACAGTCACATCTGTAGTAGGTGAACTAGTTTAGCATTTCCAATTTTGGCCTGTTGAACTATCAAACTATGTTCTTGCATATTTGTATCACTTTGTGGAATCTGGATTTGTGATGATTATGCAATTCTCCCACTAGAACTCCCAGCAGCTCTTAGTTTCCTTCAACAAAAATCCTTGCAGCATTGCCAATACAAAGCCTTCACTAAGGTGTACCTAAATATTTTTCAAAGCCCACATAAATTCTCTATGAAGAGCAGAACTCATTTCATCCCTGCTACCTTTGATGCTTCCCACCCGTGTTTTAATGACATTGGAATCTTAGCAAAACAGATCTGAAAGAGAACTGAAGGACTTACCCAGTCTATACCATTGATCTCCTCTCTTTCTTCCATCTACAGCTCAGGAGACTACAGCAAAATCACCTCCTCAGTTACACACATGAGAAGAATTTGTTCTGTAAAGATCACAAGCCCTGCAATGGGTAGCATTTGTACAAAAAAGTAGGCACTCAACCTGCTCATATTCTTTAGTATTTGAGACAGTCTCAGCAAAAAGTTAGGTAGTCACATTTGGCTCTGGCAAGAAGCTGCTGCCAAAGGGTGAAAGTGCCACAGTGAAAAGGTGAGTTTACCCATGAAGATGAACCCCTTATAGAAGCAAGATGGCTCCTCTGCCCAGAAACTGTGGGAACTTATACATCTGGACAGAAAGGTAGCCTTAACATCAGCAAGTGTGTGTTTCTTCAACATATCCCACACAGAAAATTAGTTACAGGAATCTGGAAAAGGCATTTCATGACATTTTCCTATTTCACCATTTCCCTCCCTTGGGTTTCTCACCAAGAAGTGATTTGGCTTGTTTTGTTGCCGTTTAAACTGCTTACTGCTCTTAGTCATAAAAATAGTTTTTAAAAGCCCTCTTCAAACACATTCTTCTTCCTCTCAAAACAGGCCCTGTAAAGTCTTCTAACAGTGTCATTATTATTTCCTAGGTCTTCACAGTCAAACTCTTTAATCATATTAGGCATTCCTGAAAATAAAGTATTTTAAACCCCGCTTTTAAATATTCTAGACCATGACGTTGTTAAGCTTTTCCTTTATCACTCTCCCATCAGTCTTGTACTGTTACTCAGTTTCTTCTGTACTTGACCTGCATTTGGACTAAAATCAAATGCTCAGTTATCCCCACAGCTGTGGCATCTAACATGGACAATAACAACAGAGCCACAAAAACCTTACTAAAAACTGTAAACGATAGATGTTATATTCTGTATTTACTTTTCTGTTTTAGAACCATTTCACTTTCTCCTTTGCCTTCTCTGAATAATTCTTCTGTAAACACAGAATCAAAGTATCAACACCACGTGTTCCTTTGTGACCTAAATTCCCCTTACCATTTGTAACATTTCTACCTACTTTTGTGTTTCAAAAAAAGTGAGAAAGGGAAGTGTCAAGGACAATATTCTCTCTCTAATTCTCTTAACAAATCAAGATGCTTGAAAATGAAAGCCCTTCATTTCCTTAAGGAATGTTGAGCTGCATTTACTGCCAGAAAATTGGAAAATAATCTCCATTGTTAACTAATATAATGAGATAAATGGAACTTTATTACATAATTCAAGCTAGGTTTAACAACTTGGCTATAAATAGGGAGCATTACAGTGTCACTGGCATTCTTACACTCCATGACTTCATTATAAATGATTAGAAGGTCATACTAAGTTAAAACCCAACTCTGGTGTCTCCTTTATTTTTATACTTTTGCAAAATTTAGCTTTGTTTTGGAGCCTATCAAAATGTCTCTGTTTATTCCTCATTCAGAAAGTAACATGCCCACCATTATGACTATTGTTCTGGATGTCATTAATGAGAAGATGTGTATTTGCTGCAAGCAAAAACTGGGTTTTACCTTGAAGAAGGCATAGCAGATCTGTTGAAGATTGGAAGCACAGTGTGTAAGCACCAATTCCTCTGTTCACACAGACATAAACTTGCTGATACCCCGCTAATCCCTGATCTGGGAGAACAGCATGTAAGTTTTTCTGAAGATACACACTCATCTGACAGGTGAAGTGTTAGTCTAGGGGGCCCTCAAGCTCTCACCTCTGTTCAGAAATCAAAATTCTGTGTCCCTTGTTAGGAGGCATTTAGATGATTAGTATTTTTAAGGAGAGAAAAAGTAACAGCTTGTCAACAAAATAAGAGGCTTAATTCATATCTCTCTATGTTCTACACCTCCTATGGGACTTCTTGCACTTCAAAATGTGAGCCCTTAATTACCAAGACATTTTCTTGTGAAGAATACATAAAGACATTTCTATTCTTCCTTCTGAGGTGAGACAGGAACAAAACCCTCTGTAAATACGGAAAAGGAAAAAAAAAAGCACAAGGAACAATACAGCATAAGGGAAAAAACAGTCATTGGAACTTCCAAGTGCTTTATTCACTCTTTATTACAAGTTTTCAGCATATCCTTTCCCCTGACTCAATCCTGGACTTGTTTAAAATATATTTGAAATGCATTCACCAAATACAAGCATAAATATATACCATAAGAGTGACTAGACTTAGGACTCAGAAAAAATTTCATTTATCTGTTTCCCCAAGTTAGTCAGACAAAGATATTTCAAAATACTTTAGTATATACAGCCATTGTGGCCATATACAGCAGCAAATAATTAAAATAACACATGAATTTGCCTTTGATTATTCCAGTTTTGTGGGTGTAATTGCCACCAGTGCTCAAATGTCCTTTCAAACACACTCAGTAGCCTGTGAAGAAAACAGGAGCAAAATTACAGACAAACATACAAATTTTCACTTTCTGGATTTTGAAACAATAGGTTCTGGAGTTTGGTTCTGTGTCACCAACATTTACAAGATGCTTTTGTTTTATGGTACCTCAGTAAAGATTAGTGAAAACTGTCTGTTTGAGATACTACTATAATCAGTCTTTAACGACAGCCAGGTTTACAAATACTAGAAAAAGGAGGTCATGAGGTGAAGCAAAGAAGTGCAACTCTTTCCCAGACAGACTGCTGAACCCAAATGACCCTAATAACAATTGCATTTAACTAGATTGTTCCGGAGGGTTTATATCCTTAGGTTCTCTGACTCTACTACTTTTCATCTACAATAAATCAAAGGGTGGTGTCTTACTAGCTAAAGAGAGAGCTGTTAATAGTTTCCAAACAGACGGAAAATTTCCTGGCACTCGTGGGTCACAAAATACAAGCAGAGAAAGTAAAATTATTATAGCTTTGAACAATACTATCTCATCACTGATAAACACTGATGCTCCACACAGACTCATTTGGTTGTATCAACAGAAACACCTTCTTTAGTAAAAACAGACCACGTGCAACCTTCCCTTTGATCTGTATTTGGAGAATTAATTTTTTTTCCTTATT
The DNA here is from genome assembly GCA_036630365.1 of Acanthiza pusilla. Classification (NCBI taxonomy): domain Eukaryota; kingdom Metazoa; phylum Chordata; class Aves; order Passeriformes; family Acanthizidae; genus Acanthiza; species Acanthiza pusilla. The sequence continues at coordinate 66,875,692 of JAXCHO010000034.1, read as the reverse complement.
TCAAATCCAGTTTTCCAAATCTCTGCTTCCAGAAGTTCTGAATTCAGGTAGTTTGGGCAAGGGATTAGCAAACTGTTTTCTTCCTACATAAGCTCAAGCGTAGAAATAACACCAGCAACAAAGCTCTGTGTGTCATCAGGATCCTTGGTGGCTCTTGGCTGTGTACTATTTGGGCAAGTTTTATTCACAACTTCTTAGTTTTGTCTCAACAACATTGGTATAAGAGCAACATTAAACACAGCAGCAAATAAATAGGAGTCCTATTTTTTAATCAACTGCATAGTTTTGTTTTTTTAAAATATTATATAACTCTAAGAATGTGTGTTTTCACAAATATTTTTTCTTCTTTAACCACACATATGGCATGTGCCTTTCCATTTCATAATATTGATTTCCCTCTTCCATAATTGAGTACAGTTCTGTCCCTACCACTATGCCAGAAAGGCCACAACAGTAACAAAAACATATAAAAATCACTCTGTAAAAGAATGTGATTGCAAGCTGTTTCCCTTGGAAATAGATACAACTTTAGGATTTTTCCAGTTTCCTGTAAAAAGTTCACCTACTAGCAATCTTAGATAAAATCTATACAAAAAGAGCCTTCTGTATACAAAGACAGAATATTTGTGGTGATAAAAACTCTACACAATGTAGATTCTCCATTATGAGAATATCACATTTCCAAGAGTTTGTCATCTAAATGAAGTTTTGCTGAAAGTTTTCTGATATTTTAAATGTGAGCCCAGGTGCTTTGCTAATTTTAAACTTATTCCTGGAATTTTTAACCCCTCATGTATTTTTTATTTAAAAGCAATTGTTTCCAGTTCTTCTTTTCCTGAAATAAATGCATTTTATTTCTTTTTCTTTTATCTTAAATTCATTCATGTAACTCTTTTGCAAAATCCCATTTCCAATGTAACGTTAGTAATTGCAAGGGGTATTCTTAAGCTTTCGAGGCAGATGATCTCAGGGCACAAGGCTGAGCACAAGTGCCCAATTTTCCATGTCACGCAGCTGTTAGCACTGAGCCCAGGCCATTAGCACAATTTTGCCTCATGCCAGAAGGGCCGTACTCTCTCAGCCAAGGCTCAAGTATGGTTTGTGGAACACTGTGAGTCAAAGACCAGTTCCAGTGGGCAGCAGGGGTGAGGCCATCTTGCCTCATGGAGGAAGAGTGCACCACGCTCTGCTGACAGCCTTGTCCTACCTCTTGTGCCTCTGGAGTTTTCCCCAATTTATTTACCAGGATACAGGCAGGCAGTGAATCACCTGAGCTTCTAAACATTAGCAAGCATGGTCATATTTACTGCAGAGGGCACCAGGGTCTTACTCATCTTCTGAAAAGTTTACTCAAGCTGAAAAGAAACTTCAGTCTGTGAACAGAAATATCTCCCTGGGCAAACCCTAAATTCCACCATCAAGGAGACAGCTTAGAAGATCTCGGCCAACTCTAAACATGCTGAAGCAAACCCCACTTACATAATTAAATACACCATCTTCTGTGAAATGTGATTTTCATCCCCACAGGTAGCTGTTGCTTTGGACCACACTCTGAAAAGCCAAATCCCAGCAGCGATGCTCCACGCAAGCCCACACTGTTGTGAATCTCTACTTCAGACCCACCCCCAAAGGCTTGGCTCAGCCCATAGGATGGAGCTCTCACCTTGGAAGGGCTCTAGAGTTTCACATTATGTCTACACCCAAGTAAATACTCCTGCTTGTAAGAAAATGCCAAAAAAAGGCTCAATGCAGGAACAAGTTCTAAGAAGTTTAAAAGATGTTCACACAGTCTAAAAAGCTATATGTGTGCTTTCCCTAACATTAGTCCTTACTCTTGTTCCAGACCCTCTGAACCAAGAAAAATAAATAAAGTAATCTTCTAGAACTGAAATCATGAGCCTCTACATCAAGGTCCACACATTACACAGTAACTTCTAAAAGGCAGAACAATGTCTCTAGGCTGTTGGGGAAATGTGAGTGGTCATCTGGGATAAAACTAAAGGCTTTTTTTTTTACAAAAGAACCGAGAGTAGGATGGGAATGCAACTCCCACCGAAAGTCAATGAGAGTTGAGCCTTGAAGTAATTCTGAGCTCTTTGAAATTCTCAGTTTAGTTCAGCAACCCAAAACCACTTAATAAATCACAAGACCAGTGAGGGAAAGGGAAAAAAGGGAAAACTTATCCCACATTAAACTGAAATTTCTACTAATTTCTGTGTAGGAATATTTACTAGTAGTCATTTCTTCTGTGAAAAATAAAAAATCCTTTTATTGAAACAAAAAGAAATCACACCTTTTTTGGCATTTGTAGTTTAAAAAAATTGGTAGTTCAGTCTCCGCATTCTAGTTACAAACAGGATTGCCACTCCTGAAAACAAAGCAGGGAACCAGATTCTCACCAAATGCATTAGGATTAAAAATATTCATGCTAGAACAAAGGCAGCATGAGAGAGAACAGCTAATTCATCTGAGGATTACATTTAACATTCATTTCTCAGTAGGAAGATAGTAATAAAAGCTAAACCTCTTTAGTGGGTTGTCTTGACCCATTTTATGTTATTTTCAAATGCCAGGTCCTGAGAAGTTACAGTCCTTACACTATCTTTTGCAGCTGACACATGGAGTCTACTCAAGAAAAAGAATTTTCAATCTCAAAAGACTGATAAAACAGCCTCTGCTCCACAAGACTTCATCTAGACTTACAGGTGGACTCCTTTTATTGCTGACATCATAAGAAACCAGACAGTCCCATTAAAACTAATTGCTCCCTAAGCAGCTGGCCTAGGCAATTAAAAAGACATTTGACAGCAGGGTAAGTTTTGGTATTTCTTCTGCTTGTTGGACCACTCACAGGACAGAGTCATGAAATAAGAGGACATTTGGGGACAATCTTGATAAGGCAGAAAAAAACCAATGTGTTCCTTTGCTCCTCTGAACTTACCAAGATGACTGCTGCTGACTTTTCCCTCTTCTGTCCTAAAGAGAGGTGTGTACAACATTAGACTCAGGTTCTGATCTGATAAAAAGCTCTTTCTCTGGCCTTTTACCCATCCATGATCAAACTTCTCCTCCTAACCCTTTTTTTTTCTTCCAGAGGCTTTCCTGTCTAACAGCTGTTTGTCCTTTACAGGCTCTGTCTTCCCACAGCTCACAGCTGCACTAACAGACTTTTCCAGCTATCTGCCCAGTATCTGAGTCTTTCTTTTGGCTCTCCAGCAAATCCAGATTCTCCACCTGCATCTCCGGGTTATCCCCAGCACTCAGAGTGGGATCTTGCTTTAATTTTACTGGCACCAATTTTTAATAGCAATGCTTACTCTTTTATTTTTTCCCCTTCACTGGAATAAAGAAAAAGCTAAGACAAATATAAGAGGAAACAAGAATGTTTTACTACCAAGCACATGATGACTATAAGTCATAGAATCCCAGAAACTGAGGCTGGAAAAGCCTGGCTACTTGGTCATCCTGTCTGTCCCTGCCAGTGTAAGACTGTTCCCCACGGTACTTTTAAGGGCAATAAAGCATGTAGAATTAACGATTATTTGACCTTTTACTATGGTTCTCAATGATGTTACTGTATTGCTTTCCAGCTTCTTTTTTTCCTGTATACACCAAACTAGCTTCAGCACTTCCCTTTTCACTGCCACCCAGAAATGTTGCCTCCCTCTGTAACAACACTGATCTGTAGCACCTGAGCCCAGATCTTCTAGAGTATGAAATTCTTTTCTCTGTTCTTGACTGGATCTGTCTACTAAAAGAAACATATACTTCAAATTCTAGAATCCAAAATGTTTATAAAGAGCAGGAGAAACATGCTAAATCAAAGGACACCCCCTTGTTCTCTTTACCCTCTTAGAACCATGAAGTCAGAGAAAGCCACGGCTGCAAAGGACCTTTGTACATAACTAATCCAAACTCCCATCCATTGAAAGCCCAGGTCTAAACAGCATCAAGTTGTTCCGAGCTTTGTCCATTTGAGTTCCAAGGATGGAAAGCCAGTGAGATGCTTTGACAACCTTTTCTATCAAACCACCACCCTCACCGGGGAGAATTTTTTTCTTTCTGTCTGATTGCAGTTTCCTGCCTAGCAGCTGCAAGAGCAGGACTGCTCCCCAAGAGGTCAGATGACAGTTTCAGACAAGATAGTGAGTCTCTTCCAGAGTCAACAGAAGAATCAACAGAAGGGAAGACAGGAGACAAATTTACCCATCGGGTATGTCTGGAGCCCATCCTGAAGAACCAACCAATAAGCAGGGACAGCAGGAGACAGTGCAGTACCTGCAACACAGCTCAGGCATAGCCTGAGGGTCTAGACCTGACCTTAAATGAAGTCTCTAGACAGGCTGTTGGATGGAGGCCTCAGTAAGGATAGTCAGGACTGTTAAGGCGTGTCTGTGCATTGACAATGTTGTCATTTCCCTTGTTATTAATGTCCACTGGTTCTCTTCCTGTCTCTATGAACCTCTGAGAGGGTCTACCTTCATCTTCTCTACAAATGGGCACTCACTAGGAAGGCAAGGGCACTGATTAATCTTCTTTTCTTAGGCAAAATACAATTCCCTCAGGATTTTATAAAGCATGATCTGCAGACCTCAGCCATTCTGGTGGCTCTCCACTGGGCTTTCTTTCGTACGTCAGTATCTTTCTTGTCATTCTCCAGTTCAAAACTGGACAAAGTACTCCAGGTGTGGTCTTCCAAGTACAATAAATGAGAAGAATCCCAATATCTGCTATCCTTTTGCTAATTCAATCCAGTATGGACCTGTCCTTCATTCCTGGAAGAACATGTTTAGACTCATTCTTCTCTGCCTAGACCTCCCCTGAACATTTTCTGCAAAACCATTCTCTACCCAGTCAGCGCCGAGCCCTTTTTGCAGGAGTTTATCATATTTCAGGACCTTGTCCTTTCCTGTCTTGAACTTCATAAGGTTTTAACACATTTAAATGTCAACTCATTTATTGAGTCTCTCAAGATCTGTCTGAATGGAAGTCATGCATTGTATTGGTCGTATATACAGCCTGCAGTATATTGGTTACAACACAGTGGTGCCGTCAGTAAAGCTGATGTGGATTCAGTAATGCCAATTTCATTCCACCACCCAGATATTAATGAAGACATTAATATGAAATTGATATTGATCATTTCTGACCCCAGTATTGCACTTGAAGAATTGTAACAAGTCCTCAGTTAGATTTCCACTGTACTTTGAGGCCAGTGATCCTCTGGCCCCACAGTCCAGCTGTCATGCCTATATCTCTCAATTCTGTTTATGAAGATGCTATGAGAGTCCACACTGAAGGGTTAGGTAAAGTCAAGGAGAAGAGTTACCTCTACTCTTCTTTCCTGCTCCAAGTCAGTCATCTCCTTATGAAAGGCAGCCTTATTGGTCAGGCGTGATTTGCTCCTGGGTAATCCATTTTAGCAGTTCCCAAACACCTCTTGTTCTTCATGGGGCTGGAATTGGCATTGAGGAGAATACAACCCATAACCTTTCCAGGGAGTGAGACTTATTTGACAAGACCCTTCTTGTCCTTCTAAAAGGTGTGCATGACATTGCTATTTTATAATTGTCAGGAAATTTCCACAATTCTGTGACTTTACAAAGATGATGGGGGAACGTCATTATTTCTGCAAGAAATCAGAATTGAAAACAAAGAGAGATATGAGAAATTGACTTAAACCAACGTTTAAAAGTCGTGGAAGTACAATTTTAAGGGTGTCTCTTGGAAGGGAAAAAATACACAGGACATATGTAAAATATACAGCTATACATAAAATTCAGGGAAATTTCAATCTGGAATAGTGAAAGTATAATGTCTGAAAAGAAGCTTTTATAAACTTTGAGGTTTTCCCCCCAAAAATGATGAAAATATACACTGAGAGCTCTCACCCTAGTAAGCTATATGATCATAAAAATAAGCCTTGGTATTGTATGCTAGACTGGATAAATGTAGATTTTACAATGTTAATTTTGAAAAACAATTCTGCCATCAAAATAGCTGTATTCGCTAACAAATCAAAATAATGAAACAAACAAAAAAAACCCAAAACAAAACAAAAAAAAACCAAGAAAACACAAAAGAGCCCCCCCCATCTAAACTTTTACAAATATAGAGGATTTGATATGCAGGTATACCCCTCAAGCACTTTCAGGTGGCATTTTCACTCAGAAATTGCTGAGGCTTCATCTTTTTTGACATTTTGTCTGTGTGCAAACTAAATAGAAATCCAACCTGGACCTTAAAATTGGGCCCTGCTGTTTTGGTTTTTCATGATCCTTTGGAAACATGACATTTTTCCACTGGTTTTGCCAGCAGTGGGAATTCTGTTTCAAGCTCAAACAGTGAAAAACTCTTCCTATCCTGGTTAGGTACAGTGAGCCTCAAAATTTCAACAAATAAATCAAAACTTCTCTTTCTAAGAGGCAATGAACTCAAAACTTTTCATTGATTTACCCCAGAGCATTTTATTATAACTACTTGCAACATTCTTATGAAAGATACTTAATACATATTTTTGCCTTGTTAATGTTTTTTTCACATTGTTTATTAAAAAGACACATATAGTAGATTTTTATTATATACATTTATCTGGGTAAAAAAAGCTGAGAAAATGGTTCATTAATAATACTGAATCAAAACACCCACTAAAAAAAACACCAAAAAACACTGCTGATGCCAGAAATAAATTCATTAATGCTTCCAAACCATAGTCTTAAAGTCTTTCAATATGTCATTTGTGCGGTAATTTTTTCCACATGTTTGTTACCTTTCATGTAAAAAAATTCTTGCCCCACACACATTTTTTCTCTCTTGTTTCTGTTGCTAAAATGCACCCCATAGTAGAGCTTCTTTTCATAGCTACTGAGACTTCAGTAGTTCCCTTTTTTACAGTTTTTTAAAAATATCAAAACATCCCAGACAGGGTCTTCAGATGGTTCTAATCAGCATCGCTCCTAAGAGTCCAAGAAACTGTATTAATATAGACCAGCTGAGAATCTGGCCCCTTTATGTTAGAAGAGAAAGAAACCAATTTTTCTTGGTCTTTCCTTGGCTCTTTAATATGTGAAAAAATGATTATATTCACTGTGTGTGAAATTCATCCTGCCTCGAAAGCAGCTCCTGCCAACCTGTGCACCAATGGAGTATGTCTTAAGGAATTTATATTCTTGTAGGCAAAGGTTGCTTTATGTTATATCCTACTGAATCCCCTCCCCAGGTGTAAAAAGCTGATCTCAAAAGGAAGCCACAATTCCTATGAGTTTTGATGGGGACTTACAAACAAAATGATGGGCCACTAATCTTTCTAAATCCATTCTCTAGCACCATTCTGCTAAATAATGTAGACTGGAGGAAGGTAACTGAATTTAAGCTTTACAACTGAATGTAAAGACACCACAGGGGATTGATTGTCAGTCAGCAGATTGTTTTTTGGGCAGGCAGCTGAAAGCTTTGTCCTTCCTTGGAGCAGGTCAGCCATGTGATAGCAGGAGCATGTCCATGTGCCTAATCCCCACTGTGAGGTACATTGCATTCAGCATTACGCTGATGGGAGTCACCTTTTCTGGATCAGAGCAAGTTCCTCTCACACTCCTTTGGAGTTCAGGCAAGATAAAATTGCATTTGCCCAAAACATCCAAAGACACATACCCAGATATCCATGATCCTACTGTGTTTTCATGGAACAGGGATGTAAGGCCCCAGCCTAATATAACAGACAAGCCCTAATTTTCAGAATATGAGAAGTCAGTAATACACAATGCCTGATTTCAGTGAAGTGCATAATTAAGTGCTTTGCTGGCCCACAGTTTCAAATCATCGTGCACTATCCATAATCCAAACTGAGTCACAGCTACCACAATCTGCCTATGCAAAATTCTATTGCCATTCCATATTTCCCTTCCTCAGAATCAATTATGAGTTAAGTGATTGGGGCAGAGCAGTTCTGCTGCACAGCTGACTCCATTCTGGTAATTGCAAAAGAATGGCTATGCATCTCAGCTGGGAAGCTTTGCATGCATATGTTGCTATATTCAACTGGTAACGTAATGCAGTGAGCGTATGTGTGAGGAAAGGGAAAGGACAAATGGGTCTCGCAGATGGTAGAACAGTTTTGTTTCTTTTTAAGGAACTCAGAGAAGGGTTGCCAAGTTTCAGCCACAGAGATGAAGTAGCTTTGTTCATTACAAGACCAAAAAAAAATATTGCAGAGCTGAATGTACAGCGGCTGCTTTCTCTGTCCTTTTCTCTGTCCTCTTCTCTGTCCTTCATCTCTCCCTGCCCACAGCTGCTTTGTGACTTGTGCTGATGACCAGTGAGAATGAGAAAGATTTATTAGGGACTAATGCCTTTACAGCCCACTGCAAGTATGATGTACATGGGCAAGGCTGTTGTATATCCATGGTTTTTTACTCATCTCTACCCTGTCATTGTGTGTCTTTTTCCCATTAGTGTTTCTTTGAATTCTCTATCCCTCCTGCTCCATGATTAACTAGGCTGTGTGCATTTCAAGTCTTCTAATGAAACTTAACAGGGCATTAGTAAAACTCCCTGTCTGCAGCAGTGTTTGCAGCCCACCTCCGCTTGCTTTCTTCTGTTTCACCTGTTGGAGTTTCTGTGTGAGTTGGCTGAGCAGGTTTCAGTTCTTAGGAAAATTCAGAGATTTCAGAGAATAGAAAGCAGGAAACAAAAGATGAAAATCAGAGGAGGTGAGAAGGAGATGATTTTTAAAAGGAGACAGAAAAAAAGCGTGAGGAGAGGAGACACAGTAGTAAGTGATAAGAAGGGGAAAAAGCTGAAAGGAAACAGTGAAGAGCTATTAGATTCAATGCAGTTTAGAATGATTCAGTCAGGCTGACCATGAGCCCAGAAGAGAAACACAGGGAAAGGAGAGCTGTGAAGAGACTCAAGGGGTATTCAGGACTGGGTCACTATATTTGAAAAGTGGGAAAAAGCTTGATGCAACATCTTTGAAGAGTCATTTTTAGGGAGAATCCTAATTTCCAACAGAAACTTTGACATCTCTGCTGAAAGCAAGAGAAAGATGATCGCCTCCTCTTTCTGGTATTGAAATCTAGTTATGGTCTACAAATGGAAAAGATTAGGAAGCTGGTGTAACTATTATTGCTGAAACAGGAACAAATTTGCCCAACACAGAACAGAGCTGGCTGTGAGTCTCACAAATCAGCCTTCCTGGTGGTAGCTGAGTACTAGTCCCAGCTGAAAAAAGGACTAAAGAAGCATATGAACAGGAAAAGAAACAAACCAAAAGTTTAACTAAACAACTTAGTGCATCAGGGAAAAAAAAAAAAAAAAAGGAAGGAGAGAGAAAGATCTTGGTTTGAGTTCAGGGTAATAGTTCATGTAGTTCTTGCTGTAACTGAGCCATTTCACACAGAACATCTGCAACTGTTCTAATGGTCCCCTTACACTTTGTCATTAAAATACCTCCGAGTGAATAAAAATCTGGTTTTTTTCTTCAGGTAAATTGCACTGTTTTGTACAAAAATCTCTTAAATCTTTTCCCATCCAATCATTCCCGTTTTAATAGCCAAGAGACCAAAGCCCTTGGATGGATGTTCAAGAGCTGGATTGACAAAGTAACCTAAGCACTACTAAAATACAATAATACAAATCCCCACTGGTGGGGAGGATCATTAACCACAAGCTAAAAGTCTAAGCTTCTTACATAATGAGCTGGGTACTTCCAGATAGTAATGAACAGGCAGCACATGAGGGAAAATATCTCATGCAGCCAGCAATAAATGCCAGCATGGTATTGTAAATCAGGAAGAGAAAGGAAGTGAATCTATGTCTTCCAGAGCCTAGGAAAGTGTGTTAGCCACAGAACATTGTAGTAAAAAACAAAACAAAACAAAAATTGGAAGCAATACTCACTGAGTCACTACCACCACCACTGCCTATTTGATGAAGGACCCAATGGTATCTGGTTTGTTTACACTGCACCCAAAATGTTGGTTTTCTTAGGCTACACAGGCAGAGGAACATCTGATCTGTGGATCCTCAGAATGGTTGACTATGAGACAGGCACAACACTACAGAGGACACCCATAGTTAAGGCCTTTCCAAGTATGGCTCATAAAAGAAACATAAATGTGTAAGGAATGTAAAAATTGAAGGCAGAGGTGTCTACAGACTTCAGCTGCCTACAAGCTGGAAACTGCTGAAGAACTTGAGGATCAGGAATTTTCACTTGGGCATCTAATGTTGAGGTTAGATGAGTTAAACTCCAGATCTTTGCGGGATTTATATCTGAGAGCTTTTTCCAGGAGCTTTGGGACAAGTAGAAGTGTGTAAATACTCTTTCACATCCACACTCCGTTTCCTTCTCATCTTCATTGTTAGCTGTCTGCTTTCTCTGTGGTCTTTCCCGGGGATGCAACTGCATGCAGTCATAACCTGAGGTACAAATACTGTCAGATTCCACACAGAGCTTATGGCTGCTGCCACTGACTGCACCAGAAGCTGTGCATGAAAATGGTGTGTTTTCCGAAGTTAGAAACAGCTTTTGCATGCAGACTTTTGCATAGTAACATTTCTGTGCAAGCACCATCAGAAGAGAATTGATTTCATTGGTTTTATTGCCTGGAATCATCTGGAAAGTCTCATGTCTAGTCCCATTTAATCTGGTAGTTAGCACATCAGTCAGATAGAGAAACTATTTGTTTCTGGATAGCCTGGCATTAGAAACAATGCAGTTCCCCTGGACTGAAGGCCTTCAGATCCTACCAAAGAAGAGTGTGAAGAATCAAGTCAAGCCCCCCCTTCCTTGGAAACATTCCTTTTTTCACCATTTTCTCTTAGTTGTGCATACATTCAATCAGAAACTTCAAAAGACATTTTTATAATTGCATACTGAATGTAACACAGTGATTCAAATGGAAAAGATTGCTTGGTCGAATATCAAAGCAAGTAAAGAATAGCCAGTTATGGAAAAGAGACAGAAAAGAAACCCAGACAAGGGAAGTATATGCAGTCTCAAAGTCTTGGTGTTGCCATGAGTATAAAATGATAGACAGGATGGAAAAAATCTATGGGTAGCTCTAAAAGAGCTAAAAAGGTTTATTTCTCTTTTTTTTAAATCCTGGTCAATACTAATAAAGCCAGACAGCTGCACAGGCCTAAAACTGATGTGATGAAAAAAAGAATCAGCCCTCAGGAATATAACTTAGATTTTAAGTTGATGATGGAAAGGAAGCCAGTGAAGGTGGCACAGGACAAAGGTGATAAAATTCCTGAGGAAAAGAGCAGTCTAGTGACACGTGGATGTGCTACAATTTAGATAACAGACATTTAAATGGTGAGATGAAAAAACAAACTGTAATAGTCAAGAACATAAGTGACTGAAGCTTCAGTAAAAATTTCTGCTGAGGGATCTGGTACCTAGTCACAAATTAGAAGCTTATCATGAGTACAATGTGGCAATTGTCATTTTCTGCACTAAATGGTGCTTTCAGTTCAATGATACTTTTCTGGCACAACTTTGCACAAAAGATGAGCAGTTGCCTTCTGCTGGTGGCCATGGCTGCAGTTCCGGCGCAGCTCATGCCTTAAGTAGCAGATTGGATCCTTTGCCTCCTCCTTCTCCACTTCCCCTTCATGCTCCAAGGACCTTCTCACACTTCAAGCCAATCCATACAGCCCCTGTGGGTACTCCTGTGGCAGAGGTAACTTGCATGCTCACCCTATGATCTGCTGTCCTGCGCCAGGACCAATGGAGAAAGGAAAAGCCATGGTTCTCGTATGAATTTGCACTACACTACAGACCTGAGGTCCTGTCAGAAGATACGCTCCCTTCAGCTCCAACCTAATGCTGTGGTTCCTTCTCCTTAGTCAGAGAAGGCTTACCTAATATTCAACCCACCCTCTCATACTGAGAGTTCCCTATAGTTACATCTCAAAAGATCTTCCAACTCAGTGTATATAAATAGCTTTCTCTGAAACTGGAATAATTCTGATCTTTAGATACCCCCATGTGGCACAGCCCTAACTGCTGTCACACTGGTAGCTTGCTTTTTACACTCTTCTCTATTCTGCTTCTACCTGTTTTTCTTGAAAGGCTGAACAGCATACATGACATCTTGCAGCACATTACAGAGGATCTAGTATGAGAGATCATATGATATCACAGCCAGCTTTTTACCAGGAGTACTCAGCTGAGTGAATTAGAACTTTCCTTTTATCCTGCTATATCCACCAGTTTTCCAGTCCAATTAACCCATTCCTGTAACTGACTCTCATTATAAATGTTTTTTACTTTTCAAGGGCAGCGACCAAAGAAACCCAGAGCTCTGCTAAGATGGATCTGTGAGCTCTTCACAGCCTGCATTATCTGCCACCAGCAGCAACATGCTGGTGTGATGTATTCTGGAGGAAAATTTGTGGATGCTGGCAGTCATCATTCAGTGAAGAAAGATGTGAAGTTCTTACTGAAGTTCAGAGGACCAAACTGTGGGAGCCACCACATAAATGCAACCCACTTGCAAGACCCATGACACAACAAGCTAATGAATCATAGGATGTTTCAGTGGGTGTTTTTTAATGAAGTACATGAAATACAGAAACAGATGGAAACCATTGTAAGAGAGCCCAACAAAAAGGTCAAGCAAACAGTGAGAGAATTACTAAAAATTTGGCCCTGGGAAAAAAACAGAAATAAAGTGAGCATTTCTTGGGCAGGATACTCTCAGGAAAGGGTGTTTGAAATTGCACTGTAAGAATTTGCCTTCTGTTGTTTAACTTAAATTATGTTCCAGTATCAAGGTGGCCATTATGCCTCTGAAGAGCTAGGATAACAATGAAACATGATGAAGCCTAACTCTTCTCAGCCCTGAGAGTATTGACTCTTGCATGGATAAATGTACCACAGAAATCACCTTTGTTTTTTCAAGCAGGAATTAAAAATCCATTTTGGCAGAATTCCTTCAAAATATCCACGTGTTCAAAGAGGGGCAAGTTGAGCAGTTTTCGGAGTGACCTGTTTTCTTTCAGTGAAAATATTTCATCAGGAAAGAAGATCACCACAAATCTGACTTTCCCCAAGATATTTTGGATTTTGTCACTCTTTTGAAACAAAAATGTATTATCCATGCTTTTCAGCTACCAGAAATTAAGTTTTGTAAGGTGAAACTCTTTTTCTTAAGAAATTGAAAACGGTGAGACAAACCACATATACTTCTGACTGTAACCATGCCATTTGAAAGACAAAAGAAAAAATGGAGGTTGGCACATCTATTCATATAATTTAAAATATTGCCAGGAATAGTTTCCCACTAGCAAGATTTTCCATTCCCTTTACCTACCTCTGTATTTAAGAGAAAATGTATTTGAATGATAAACTCTACAAACAAGCCAAGTTATTTTATCTCCTAAGACACAGTAAACCAGGAATTAGTTCATTCAATTTATTACATATTCCAGATTTGAACCAGTGAAAATCTGAGCAGAATTTGGCTGCATATCTCAGGTATGGTTTTATTTATGATTGGTAACACGGTAATAATGAAAAAAACCAAGTGAAGACTTTCTAGATGTGAATTGTGCTGCCATGACAGAAAAGGAGAAAACGCCCTTTTTTTTCCCATATTTGGCAGTGATAGAAATTTGTGGGGATGACAAAATATGTTCTTGATTGGAGCAGGATCGGCTGGGAAAAATTAGCAGAATGCCAGTTGGAGCAAGGCAGAGCACCAGTGACATGGAGAGTCTAGGAGATGTCTGCAAGGAACTAGAGGTTGAGGCTCTCTCTCTGCACCATTTGCTTCTCTAGCACCCACTGCTTTCACTCCGTTTCTGCAGTCTGTTGATGTCCCTCTAAATGACAGCCTGGTCCTCTGGCAGGTCAGCTGCTCCTCACAGTTCATCTGCAAACTTGCTGAAGCGCACTCTGCTCCATCATCTAGATAATTGATGAAGTTGTTACACAGTCTTGGACCCAGCATTGGCCCCTTGGATAAACTGCTAGTTAGTGACAATTGCTGGGATACACTGCTATTTACGTGGTTTTTAGAGAGCTTCCAAATTCCAGCAACAAGAAAGAAAATTAATATAGAGAGAGCATGTACATGCACCTCCTTTCCCACCTACAAGCACCAACAGGAGGGAAGTGAAAACCATGCAAACAGAAGAGCCAAATCTGTTAGAGCTGGTCTAATAGCTCTAAATGCAACTTGATGTACTATTAGGCAATTATTCCTGTTGGTTTTGCTAATGTTCTGCCCCAGGGTCACCTTATGCAGTGACGTCAGTAAGAGTATCTAGCACACTAAACCACGATTGCAGTCTGCAACATGCAACTTCATTACATAATCTCTGAGTAATAACTATGTTCTCTGCAGCTGTTCTCACACTATTCAAAAATATAACCCCTTGACTGCTGCTGAATATACTCATATTCCCATGTCGAGCCAAGATGACACACACTAAACACCACAATGACGCATGGAAAGGTCTGGTACAGTGCTTCCTGTCTTTATGGCCATAACAGAGGATTACCAAATGGGTTATGTCCATTCCGCTCCAAAACACTGACCTCCAGTGGCCAAACCAGATGTGAAATACAGCCTCTGCTTCAGGACAGATGTGTAATCCATACGGGTGTTTATCTTTCTAGTACTCTGAGTTGTGTGATGCAAATATTTTCATAAATGGGTTGAGCACAGGGCAAATTTCTCCACTGAAATCTTACCTTACACCCCGGGGCTTCCTCAAAACACAGTCCTGGCTGGAGCACATCCTATAAAATGGCATGGGGGTTTCTTTTGTTTGCACAGTGAATGCTCATAACCAACAGCTGGACAAAACTGTTCACAGATCTTGCAGAACAGGCTGCAGCTAAAAGGGGTAGATTTTCAAAGGCACTAATGGTTTAAATTCACTCTAGCATTTCTTTTTCTGTCCTGAAGGCACTTGTCCGTGGGTTTGAACTGTTTTGCCTCCAGAGCCTTTGATGGTAACCAGAAAAATACCACTGGGACAGTCCTGATTTTCAGTGATCTGTCCTGTCGGCTCAGTAAAAAACTAAGAGCCCCTTACAGCAGCAAGATTCCAGAACCAACTATGATGTTTTTCTCTGGGTACATGACAACATTTTACAAATAATTCTTACAGCTAGGGGTAGGAATTGAACAAAACCCCAGATGCGCGCATGTGTCTTTAAACAAGCCCAGCTTTGGTTCATTGTGTGCTTACACAATAATTCCACACCAATTCGATGATGTGACAGCTCAGCTCAGCCAGCACAGGAAAAATCCAGTGGATTTCTCCCATCACCTTATAAGCCAACAAAAGAGCTTACACTCAGCCTTTCAAAAGCCATATAATGATTAAAGTCGCCTTTGCATTTCTGCAAGGTATTTTAATTCCTAGTGTTTCCAGGGCTCAAGCTGGCACAACTTGCAGTGACTCGGTGCATGTTTCCTACAGACATATGGCAAACTCAGGGCTAGAGTTCTAGTCTAGAAAGTAATTGTGCAATTTCAAAGTCTGACTCCACCTCCTTTAGGCATCTGTATTTAACTGAAAAACAATGAACTTTAAGCTTTTCTGTAATTTTGAACTTTCAAAAATGCAGTCTAGATTAAAGATTATAAAAATGTTCATCTTTTTTGGATTTTAATCACAAGTAGCCAAGTGGAGGAGAAATGGCAAAAATCCCAGGAGGTTGTGTTACTGTTTAACTCATTTTAAATACATTTCATTTAAATGTTGTAGGTTAGATAGGAAGTTATGGTTCTCAGACAAAAAAATAAAGAATATGGTTTTACTTCACTCTAAACTTAAAGATCTCAAGCTGAAGAACAATTCCAAGACACAAAAGTCTCCATTTATTCTGCAGTGCATGTACACAGGGCAGGTGCACACAGTGCATGGGCACCTGGGCAAACCAGCCCTCTGCAAGGGCTGTGTCAGACGTGGTACAGCAATACTGGCACTCAGCATCCCCAAATGTACCAATCTCATTTCCAGTTCATGGCAGGCTCAGCAGCCGTGCTGTCCTGACATGTACTCCACAACAAAGTCTAAGTGTGCTGGAAGGCACATTGCCTTGCAGAGCTATTTGTACCCATCAGGAGAGGACAGAACATGCAGCTAGATGGGTAAAAGTGTAGTTGAAACACTCTCACCTACACGTGCAAACCCCAGGCATGAGACACTAAGCATATCCTCAGTGATAGTTTGTGTGTGTGTGTGTACATGTGTGCAATCATGGACAAGGATCCCACCTTGGCCATTGCTGTTTCTCCACTTAAACGCTTTTCGTGACTGTGGCAGGGATGCTGCTGCATTTGTAGTTGCAGTGGGCAGGTATGGCTGCAGTACTGCAGGAGGCTGCCCTGAAAATCTTATTCTGGAATAAGGAATAGCTGGTTACTTCAGACTAGAAATGTCAGCTTTTGAAAGGGAGCATGCTCAGGGGCATATGTATCTTAAGGATCTTGCTCTCTCTGCTTCTGTGTGGATACATCGATGAGATAGTCACTAAATTTAGTAGTTGCTATAATAGAAAGTGTATTATTGTTTTAAAATCAGGAAGTAACACATTCTCTCAATTTTTCAGTATTTACTTTTATGGATTCTAATGTATATTCAAAAACCAGGTTTCAGACATGAGCACTGTCAATGATTACAGGATTTTTCCCTTTTTTCCTAGAATTGTCTTTCATGTAATGCCTTCCAGACTAGCTCAGATTTTCATAAACAGTGTAGTGAAACTATAATAGCATTGCTGCAGGTTTGTTGAGAGTAAAGTCATATTAGCTCTGATTGGCTGTTGGCTTGAAAAAATTTGCCAGCAGTATGATGCAAGGTTACTCTTTTACTTTCTTTTTTTTTTTCTTTTTTCCCCCCTGCACCATCCAAATTTCTTTTTCTTTTCCAGAGTATTATATCATTTGCCAATGTTTTTTTCCAGTGCACTTAGCATAATATATCCCTTAAGCAGAGAAACAGCTATATTTTGACATTTGGCAGAGACAAAGTGCAGAGAATAATGACTCAAAACCCAAGTAAGACAATCAGACTTATCTTCTGAAAGGTGCACAAAGAATGCATATTTATGGCTGTATGCCAAGCTTTTCAGACCTGGAGGCCTAAATTTCAGTACTGGTCCTGGTCTGCATCACCATATAGAACATTCTAAAAGTAAGACCACATTCATGAGGAAGAACTAGAAAAGAGGCATTCAGCTTTACTGTTTACTCTGGGATTTGTGTGTTTTTTAATGATTCAGTCAAAAGTAAATGGTCTCCTTGGAGGAGGGAAGAGATTGCTAGCTGAAGGGATATTCTTCAAATGTCATATATAATCTCACACGAAAACAAGAAAAACTCCTTGGCATTCTTATGGTTTCTTAATGCATTCCAAGTGTCATCATAGCCAACAGTAAGGAAAGGTAGAAATAATCTCAAATAGGTTCTGGAAACAAAACCAGAGGGACAACACTAAAGCACAGACTTCCAATATAATTAAAGGCCAGGTAGCCTTTTGTTGGTAGATGAGCACTTCAATTAATGAGTTCATAAATAGAGCTGGCCAGGGAGATGAATTTCCATTCTGTGATCATTTCCAAATTACCAGAATACTTTTCATCCTGCTTTGGGAGGAAAAGCCAAACACTGGAAATTTTTCACAGAACTGAAGTCCAGCCATATTTAGTTTCAGAAACTCTTAAACACAAGGTGTTTCCAAAATGAAATGTGTTTCTTAAGATTGCTGGCAGTCACCAACTGGATTGAACACAATCATTGTTAATAGTAACAGCAACAGCTGTGCATTACTGAATACTACTCTAAAACGTGTTAGCGCAGGGCTTCTACATAACCACCATGATATTACTGTGCTAATTGCAGTCTCACTGGCCAGAGTTCCTCCAACACCAGCTCCACAGCAGCTCAAACCAAGCTGTGGAACTTAGAGGGCCTACAGCCTTCAACCTGAGATGATCCATGCAGTAGAAATGGTTCAGAGACATAACGCTTGGAAAGACACCACAGAGTTCCCATCCCAAGGCACAGAGATCCCTACATTCAGGATGAACTGTTTCTCCAGCTAATTGGAGACCTTGGGGCTCCCCACTCCTCAGTTCATCCCTTAGTTGACTCCGAAAGGGACTGACTAGGAAAGCTGGCAAGTTTCTAACCAAAGCCTGCCCAGCATTTAAAGTTCAGTTCCTACCTGTCATCCACCAGTGTGTACAAAAGGTCTGTCCAGCTGCTTCCCCACACTGTTTGCCACCCTCCCTGTGTAGGGAGCACCACATTAAGGCTGTGTGCAGCTCATGTGATCTGGCAGGCTGCTCTGGCTGTGCTGGAAAGGATCCTTCCTCGGAGCACCCGCCTGTGCAACACTGCCCCACAGAAATAAAACCTTACGTGACTCAAACACTTTGAAGTCTACAACATGAAACCAGAAATATCATACATCTTACTCTACAAAATAAGCAGCAGCAAATTCCATTCTTACCGAAGAGCCTATTCTGTTTCCTTTATTTTAAACTTACCCTACCAACGGGTCAGCTGATGTCTACACCATTAGACTCTTCATTCTCTGCCAAGATGATAGTCTCACTGCTGACTGTAAAATCTCATAAAGAAATAAAAACCACCCAGTGGCTTATGGATCCTTTATCACCCATTTGATATCTGTGGCTCAGTCTGTTCCAACCTGCTTACTTTCTCCCAGACTCACTGCTAAATCTAAAATCTGAGCAATTGGTCACTTCAAACAAGCTCAGCTTCTGTGAAAGACTCTTTGGTGAAAGACATGTGTCAGCTCCATGACAATCTGCAAGAATAAGATGGATGTTTCCTAGGCATAGCATGACTGAAAGGGCTTTCCATATTAGAAGTCTTGAGTTACCCCAAAATATGAGTCCTCAAAACCACCTCTGTCTGTTGTATTGTGATGGGTTGACCCTGTCTGGCTGCCAGGTGCCCACCAAAGCCACTCTATCACTCCCCTCAGCTGGACAGGGGAGAGAAAATAGAATGAAAACCTCATGGGTCAAGATAAGGACAGGGGGAGATCATTCACCAATTAGTCTTGGGCAAAGCAGACACCACTTGGGGAAATTCTTTTATTAGTTACCAATCAACTTGGAGCAGGATAATGAAAAAAACCCCAAATCTTAAAAACACCTTCCTCCCCGTCTTTCTTCCTTGGCCTAATTTTTGTCCTGGTTTAACCTCAGTTGCCAAATAGCCACCACAGCCACTCTCTCGCTCCCTCTTGGGGAATGGGGAAGAGAATTGGAAGAGTAAAAGTGAGGAAAACTTGAGGGAAACAAAGTTTAATGGGAATCAAAAATTGTGCACACAAGCAAAAAAAACCAAGGAATTTATTCACCGTTTCCCATGGACAGGCAGGTGTTCAAGCATCTCCCAGAAAGCAGGGCTCCATCACACCTAATGGTTATTTGGAAAGACGAATGGCATCCCTCACAGTGCGCTCCACCATGGACCTCCATGGATTGCAGAGGAACAGCAGCCTCACCACACTCCTCACCAGAAGCTGCAGAGGAATCTCAGCTCTGGTGCCTGGAGCACATCCTCCTTCACCCTCCTCACTGATCTGGGAGTCTGCAGAGTTGTTTCTCACAGAAGCCACCCCTGTAGCCCCCCGGTACCGAGACCTTGCCATGCAAAATCAATACATGACTCTCTTTTTTCCAAGAGAGGCACGTGGGCTCTCTATCAAAGTGCTGCTTTCCTGGCTCCCTCAAAATGTCTGCATCCTCTTTCAGGCAGAAATTCCATTCCCTTCGTGTTTCTTGTATTGCTCTCAGTAAATTGTGCTTAACTTTTGGCAAAGTTGTTTCTTACTGTGTTTTCTATCCAGACCACAAACAGTTTAAATTCTTCTCCTAGAGACTCCTCCAACATCACAAAGTTGCAGAAAGATGGCAGAAATCTCCATCTTCAGCTATCTTTAAGGATTAATTAAGTGTACAACTTTGACCGAGGACCACCCTGGGAAGGCTTTGTTGCCAGAAGAACCACACAGTCAGTTAGGCATGACTTAGAAGCTTAGGACAAAGGACAGGGAGGAGCATCAAATCCAGTTTCCTTTTACTTAAGGAAACAATTTACTATAATTCCAGTACTGCAATTATCATATAATTCAATTTCTTCTCAGCCTTCATTTTGGTAGGCTAAACAAACAAAACTGTCTTGGAATTTGTCTACATCTGAGTCACAGGGCCAACTTGGGCAGCCACAAGCCAGGTCTGACCCAGGAGCTCTGTCGAAGCCTTCACACGCACTGTGCCGGTGTTAATATGCCCTGCTGAGAGGCTGGGTATGCTGTCTTGGGCAAAACTCTGGGATAATGCTCTTCTGTGGCTCTTCTGAATGTTCCTTGGGAGATTTTTAATGGCACTACCCCATGAGATGAAGCCTTGCCAGGAGCTTCAGATCTGCTAAACCTGCACCCAGGGATGGGCAGAAGAGGAGGCAGCACATCCCAGTGAGATGGGAGATGGCTTCTGCCTCCACTGAAAAACCATGCAATGCCTGTCCTGCATGTGCCAAACTTTTCTTGGGAAAGGCAGTCTCACAAGGCCTGGATGAAAGACAGACTGCTTCTCCTGAAAGACAGTGTGTGGCCCTCAAGCATGCAGAACCACAATTCCGGGTCATCAACAGGTGCTCTTAGACTAATGTTATCTTTCTCTGTCAATGATTGTTACTGAAAATATTAAGTAAGATTGGCCCAACATAGATCCTTTATGACTGCCTCCAGTAACTTCCTGTTAGCTTCAGAGCTCCCTTTTAAGCAAAACCCATGAAGTTTTCCTTTTAGCCAGCTCCTTACTCACCTTGCAATTTTTCTTCTAATTCCCATTTATTTCAGTTTAACTAGTAATTTCCTATGTGGCAGCATATCAAACACTTTATTGAAATCCAGATAGATCTACTGTATTTCTCTAGTCTAAAAATCCATTTTTATTAAAGAAAAATATTGGGCTAAACTTCAAGATCAGTCTCTGGTAACCTAATATTGCATTTTATCCTATTTTCCTTTTACCTCCATGTGCTTAATTATTTTTTCTTTAAAATTACTCCTCAGTCTTTTAATACACTTCAGGCTATGCTAATATGTTTGACATTACCCAGAACATTTTCCCCCTCTTTTCTGTTCTCCGTTTGTACAATACTAGCAATTAGCTCAACTTATTAAATATCGTTGTCAATTGGTTTTGAAATGCCTGTGCCTTCACAGTTTAGGCTAAAATTTAAGTTTTATGAGTTTTGCTTCCACCTGAAGTGCCTTAAGTTCATCTCGAGCCCTTTCAGACATTAGCTGTGCTGTGTTTGAACACTTGTGCTGCATCACTGTCTTTATTAAAAGCTAAAGCTCCTCATTTCACAAATTGTGCTGCTAGCCCCAGGTCTGTGCAACCACAAAGCCATCTTATAATGTCTCCAGTTCAGAGTGATTTTGTTCTGTGAGGTGACACAGTTTGCTACATGAACGTTTACTTGCTGTTTATACGTGTGTTACTGGGATTGTTTATTCAGAACATTGTACACCTCTGATGTGTAACATTTATTGGGTTGGTTGAGAGTGTTCTATTTCTCCCTGTTTTAAAGTCACAAATAATTTAGAGTTGTCTGCATTCATAGAAGTACATAGCATACAGGAAAAGTTGACATCTTCTGAAGTCTTGTGTAGATCTTGGAATAATCTGCAACACTACAACATTAATTTTGACATTTTAAATATCAGACTGATAACAGCTCTTAAGAAAGCACAGTACTACAACTTTATGGCAGCCATATGACTAAATCACATGTGAACTTGTTGTTCTTGAAAAGGCCAAAGAGCTCTTAAATTCTGGGTTTCTTTCAGATTAAGAAACAAAAACCAAAACAAATGTTCTTGTTCTTTGTTCCTTATTGACTAGATAATAGGAAGTTACTTTGAAATGACTACAGTTATTATTATTGGAAGGCTGTTTTCTACAGCACAGACTTCAGAGTCTGCAAAACAGCCTAGCAGTTCTCAATCTTTTATACTGAAAATAGGTTTCCTTGAAAAAGAAACCAAAATGAATGCCAAGATCAAAGAAGCCTTCAGTAATCTTTTGGCCCATGACTTTCTAAAGCACCTGCAGTGATAAAGGAAGAAAAAAAAAAAATTAACTCCTTCACAGGATTCTCAGCACAGGCTGTTAGTGACCAGAGCCTTTGTGGAAAAGTGTAGGCGAACACACACAAACACACATACACAGACACACACACACATCAAGCAAGAGGGGCCAAAGGAGCAGGTTACCCTGACAATAAAGTGATGTTAGCCAAATGTGACCTAATTTCTCCACAGAACTATCCAGGCAGAATTGCTTCCAAGGGATTTGCTTACACAGAGGAAAAAATCCTCTTTTTGGTATCTTCATGCTGATTTTTTCAGGAGGGAAGGAGGTGATTGTTTATTTTAGGGGTTTCTTTTAAATTAGCACCCCAAATGTTAACCCCTTCTTCAATAAGTTATAATGTAGTTGTCTACCTACTTTTCCCAAGTACATTAGTTTGACCATAAAAGTCCATATTTAGTCAGGAAAAATGCCTTAGGGCTCTACTCACATTTAAAGTTCTGTTATTCTAGGAACTGCACAAACATATGTGAAGGCATGGACTTTCCCCTAAATCACTTGCAATAAGTAAAAAATTCAGTCAAGATAAATCCAGATCAGAGCATGCAAAGAAATAGTAGAGAACAGAACGTAATCTTAGCTACATCTGTGTACATTAGTATGATTTATTGGCCTATTTTTCATTCTGAAATGTCGAAATAAATTAAATATGCAGGACATAGCTAGCAATATGTATGGCAAGTTGACAGTCTCCTCAAGCTGTCATTTTATTAGCTTGGCAAATAATGGAGAGTAAAATTCTGGGGAAAATTCTTAACTTCTAAGAGGTCGTTTGGATTATTCTAGAAGTGGCAATTTCCCAGTAATATCTATTTTTTACATAGAACAACTGCTGCACTACACCAATGTAAGTGGTGCCCTTTGGGTAAATATTAAAACAGGAAGGTTATTTTTTTTATAAGATGATTTGTTAAGTAACGGGAAGCTAGCAAGGATCTGGGGAAGTGTTGTCTGCACCTCAGACTGACCTTGACAGTCCTTGCCCACTTGACAGTCAAACTGTGTATATTTAAAGAGTATTGGTAAGCTTCCTTTCCCATCTGAAATTCACTTTGAAGGATTAAATAATTCCATGACAAATACATCGATTACCATATCCTGTATGAATTTTGTCCAGTAGAGGGCAAATACATGCCCATGGTATGTACTGATTCAGTACCATCCAGAAACAATAGCAAACTGTCTAAAAAATTCAAGCTGTAATCATAAGCCAAATGGAAATAAAAGATTCAGACATTACAGGGATGATATACATCCATGACTTATTTCTGTAGGATCTTCTTAGAAAGTCAGAGAATGACCATATAAAAGAGGTGCAATTAGAATATGTTCCTTTTTGGGTTAAAATTTAAGAGCCTGTACTAATGACTGGGAAGGTATTAGGACATTGTTTCAATAAAAATGTATCTAAATCCTTCTAGCTTACATATGTGTGCATGCATGCCTGTATATATATGTGTGTGTTTATAAACAAAATGATATAATTCTCTTCAGGAAACACTCAAATACAAAGTCTTTAGAACTCTGGGAAAAAACCTAATCTCTGGGTTGTTTGTTTTCTTTACATAGGACTCATGCGTGATTTGACATCATCCTTGACTGCTGGTAAGGAAGTTTCCATAACCTTCTTGAAATTACTTTACTTCTTGAGAACGCATTTGACAACATGCTTGTTGAGCAGAATCCAAACCTGCACAAACCACACACGGTTTGTTTCAGGAGGGAGGAAAAATATGGTGCCCAGGTGCCACAAACCACTTCAGCACCATGCTGGGTTAGGGACTGGTCACTTAGGCACCTTCACCCACGGTCTCTGTGGAAAAACACGTTCATGGCTGGACACTGACGATGCACGTGCTGATGTCTACAGAGTGAGAGGCTCTCCAGGCACAGCAGGATAGAATAAGAAAAAAAAAGAAAGACAAATTTTGAAGAAAGACAACATTTAGGCATGTACTATCAGGTTGAGAGGTGGGGAAAATGAGATCTGAAGTACAGGCACTGTTGCTAAATCGTGCCAATATGGAGGGGAATGCCATGGAAAGACCAAAATGGGTATAAAAGAGGAACAGTTCAATTACTTTGCCTAAATAGTTATCTACAACCATTTGAGAATCCCTAAAGTGTCTGGGACATCTTCACAAAATGGGCAAATTATAACACATAGAAGAAACAGAAGACCTAAACCAATAGCACTAGATGATTCTGATTGGACTACAAACTCTGTCCAAATTTTATTCCAGAGTAGAATATGGCTTTGGAGAGCTTCAAGGGTCTTGAAAATTTAATGTTGCCTCATTTAACCTTCGAAATGAAGTTAGAGTTGTTATAAAGCATTCTGTTCTGAAATGATGATGTTCCCTAATCCTGGGGATGAACAGTTTCTCTTCCCAAGACTATACAAAAATGAGCAAAAATGCTCATTGGTGGAACTGCTCTGTGATACTTTCACTCAACACCATTGTTGCTCATATTTTCCATGCCTTTCTCCCATTCTCTTAGCCCTAGTTCCTCACTAGTAAATATCCAATCTAGTCTTACCTCACTTTACATTTCAATACTTTGTCCCTTCCTTTCTGTTCAGAATAAAATAATTGCTTCTACGTATTGTAACTCATCTTGTTAATTAAACTTTTTTTTTCATTCTTTGACAAATTTACTTGGCACTTGCTATCTATTTCACATTTGTTCACACATTCTATTGTGCATTGTGAAGGTGGGATTTTGAGAGCTTAAGTCTGCTTTAGACACTGCGTGTTGTCAGGTTTTCCTTCTCTAGGTTAAGGATTGCCTGTTTGCTGTTTTAGGACCATGGAGAAAGTTTAAGATGCAAGTCCTTCTTCAAACATTCCTTTGCCATTCAGTCCCTGCTTGGGTCTCCAGCATTTGTCTTCTTTCTCAGGTCCAGCTGAGCTGTTAAGTTTGCTATCCAAGACATGCAGGTGCACATCACCTTTGCAGCATTTCAGCTCTGTTACATGTCAGGAGCTGATTGTGATCCCAATTATGTGATCCAAGGTTTAGGACTGATCCAAACTCTGTCTCTGCTACTTCAAAATCTAAACAAAAAATTAGCAACAGAACAAGTGTAGCCATGGAGATATTTGCTTCCTTTTTCCATGCTGTCTGACACCAGGAGATCTGTAAATTAAAGCTCAGTAGCACTGAGAGATTTTGTCTGTCCTGATAAAACTAACAGAGAGCACAGCAGATCATGGTGAAGGCCCATTGATATCAGTATCTGCTGGTATTGGGCCAGATCTCCTGCTGTGTTAAGGGCAAAAAAGCCCACACTGTAAATGTTACACAGACAGGTCATTGATCCATTCTTTCCCTGTGATTTTCTCAGGCTTGATGCCTTCTCCGCCCATATTCTGTTCCGGCAAATGACCTACCACACAGGATGAATTTTATGCGATATAAGCCTTTGGTGTATCAGATATTTTCCCAGAAAGGGTCAGTTTTCCAATCTAGAATTTCTTAAGGGAAATGATTGCTACAGAGCAGAAAGATACTGAAATCATTATGGGCTCCATATTTCACAATGGCTGAGCATTTACTTGTAAATATTTTGGGTTTACAGAATGAAACTGAGCCTCTTTTGTTTGCCCATCCTCATTTGTTTGAAATGAGATCTCCCTTTCAGACTGTGTCTCAGAAAATGATAATTAAATGTTTCATGCATTTTTCTTCATTTTGGAATACTGGCACTCACCTCTGGTTTATGTTGAGAATTTTTGTCCAGTTTTGGCATCCATGAAGCAGCATATTGCATCCAACTGCAGATGGGCTAGCTCCAATACATTTCAAGAACTGTTGTCTTATTTCCAGGCCTTTCTGTTAAAGTCTCTTTAGGCCCCTTCTAACACAGGAATTATTTTAATACAGAGACAGGTATTTTTACTTCATAAGAATTTTAAACAGCAAAAGACAGGGGAGGAAGAAACTGGCAAGCAACTGGCTTCCTAAAAATGAATGTGAGATTCAACTGAACTTTACATTTATTACAGAGTGATGGTTTCAAATGTATTTTGTCCCTCTTTCCAAATCTACAGCTCCGAAATCTGCCATCTTCCTTACGTCTCTGTTTCTAATGTTTCAACCAGACACAACTGACATTTAACAGAATTCAGTAATTAACGGACTTTTCATTAGGAATTATTAGAAAGCTGGGAGTTTTGGCCAAGGGCAGCCTTTAGGAGTCTCAGGAGGCTTTGTTTTTCACTCAAAGCAGGTCTACAGATATCTGGCCATAGATCAGAAATGGATAGATGAGAAGGAAAGCTCAAAGCTACTGCTACTTAAATATTTATTTATAGCATTCTCAGGGCATTTGTCAAAGAGCAGAAAGTGCTCCGCCCTCCATTTAGCAAATGCCATTAAACCATCTGCTGCAAGCATTCCCTCAAGCAGGGCTATCACACAGATACCTTGGCTGAACTGCCTTGCCGTGAGTGCTGTAACAGATACAGTAGGCTGCAGGGGAGTGCTCTGGGGGGATATCCTATCATACCCATTAGCAACTTTTCTTAAACTGAAAACCTAGTTCAATCCTTGTTGGTCATGGTCAATCTAGGTTGACAGGGCTGGTTTGTTTGAAGTTATTTAATATGCTAAGCAAGAAGGATCAGCTTCATGGACAAGATCAGGCAGTTTCACAGGCTTGGGAAGAATTCTCACCACCTTGCTGACCTTTTGCTCAGAAGGTATGGTTACATTTCAAATATCTCACTCCAAATTATTTCCAGTTTTCTGAATTTATTTATTGAAGCATTGCATTCCAGAAATTTTAGTTCCTTGGCATTTAAGCCATGGGATAACTGGTTTAAAGTGCCTTGATTTGCCTTAGAGGAAAGGTTCCTATAGATTGTATACACCTTTGTCTACAGAATGGTGCATTAAAATCAGGGTGAGTGGAAAGAAGCAAAAATATTTTTTCAGATTTAAAGCCCACAGACTTGACAAAGCTCTTTCATTTCCCAGTTCTGTAGAAATTCCTCTGTCTTACTTGTCCTCATGGAAGGATTTATGTGGTAGTGTTTTCTGTGGTAACAAGTGACAATTACTGGCTCACAGGAAGCCTCGGTATAATCTTCATTACTGTGAGTCCCTACTTCCAAACTTCTTAGCCCAGAAAGACTGGGACAGTTAAAAGAGATATGGAAAGGCTTTTTGCTCAGCTTTGCTAAGACTCCTTCTTACTTCCAGCTTTTGACTTGTTCCCTCCTGCTCAATTGTGCATGAATAATACACGCATCGTGAGGGTGTGTTTCAAAGGAAATGCTCTACTTGGCAATCAAGAAGGAAGCACATACTGTGCTTAATGATCAGTTGGCATTTCACCACACATAAATCTATTATGGGATTAAAAATCTATCACAATATAAATCCGTTATGGGAATAAAAATCTATCACAGTGCCAGTGACAGGGAATTAAATGTGCAGCTGTAGGGACTACTTGGTGAGCGTTCACACAGGCCTGTCCATCCGTGCTGTGATTATAGATACATGACCAATTTCCTGTGGTGTTCTCTGAGAAAATGAGGTACAAATGTTTCATTCTGCATTATATTTATAAACAGAGATTAAGGAAATCCCAGAAGCAAAACTTTAGGATGAGTAACAGTAAACAGCTTTGTCACTAAGCAGACTGAGGCATTAAAACTATCTTTCCTTGTATCTGACATACACGGAAAAGTGGCTGATGGTTTCTTAGTCTAAGACACTAAACCACCCCCACTGATTGTCTCTTTTATCCCCAGTTAAATGTTTTCCTTAGCTTTTATTCCATTTATAAGTTTTCATTTTGGATAATTTCTTTTAAATTTGACACCTAGGTCACTCTGGAAAGAGTCAGTATTATACTTTCTTTTTGGAATTGTTGGTTGGGAAGCGAGGATGTTTTATGATATAATAGCTTTTCTCCGGTTCACAAATAATTTTCTGAAGTAAATCTGACCAGTTTGTATGCATCTCATTGATTATTTCTTTATTCATATACATATAGATGTATAAGTTTGCCATTGTTTGCACCTGTGCTTAAAGGTATATGAAGTATATAAAAAGTTATCTGTTACAGATGAGCTGAATGAATCACAGAATCGTTGAGGCTGGCAGGGTTGTTGGCTTTGCAGCAGAGGCACTCACAATAAGAGATTCAAATGTCCCTTGTGCCACTACTTCCCTTCCCTGCTAAAGGAAAAATAAATTCCAGTATCCTTTCTCCAATCCTTGCTTCTGACTGAGCACTAGAGACATCAGCTGTAGTACCTGGAATATCACCCCAGGGTGTTCAGTACACATCATTATCATAGCAATTACCATTACCACCATCAATACTTTTGGAAAAAAACACAAACCAAAAAACCAACATCAGTTATTAATCAATTGTCAGTATTATATATCATGACATCTTGATGAAAAACAGACTGCATATATATGTTTTACAAGAAGTTGTTCCCCAATCTTCTGCTGCATTTCAGATTATGCAACAGGCAAGCAGCAAGGTCAGAAAGAGAAGAATCAACAGAAAGTCCAGTTTTACATGCTCAAGAAATCTAGAAGAGAGGTGGGTTCTCATGTTCTAGGCCCTGCTCAGTATAGCATTTGTAAGCAATGTTAGAAACACCAGAGGGAAGCAAAACTATTCCAAAGAAGCAAAATTCAAGTATCTTCTTTAAATTCTGAGTAATTGGACAGAAAATATATGGTGCACAACAATGAAAATTTTCTTTAAACAAATGTCACTATAAAAACTGCATTCCCCTACTTAAAAATGCAAACTACCTAAGATAAATAGGGATGAAATGAAGACACACAACTAAAATATTGATGTTGAGCCTAAAATAAAATATTTTTCCAGATAAAAGTCTCAGCCAAAGTTGAATTTAGTAAGCCCTAAAAAGTGTTTGGGTATGTATTTGTATTGTTGATTTGTATATTATACAAAAGTTTATATTATCTAATGTAACTTCTAACAAAGTACAAGGGGTCTAAGCATTTGGAAGCAACAGCATGTTCGTCTTACTGTAAAAGAAAGATCTGGAATAGGTCAGAGGAGTCATACACTAAAAATGATGACTTCTCTCTGTGGTGTGAAAAGAAAATGGAAAACCTTACAGGTAATAGGAAGGAAAACAAGCTTTAGCAGAACAAGCTCGAAAAGTTGCAAGATGGTATAGTATATTCTGTGACAGATGATGCCTTTAACTTATTGAAATACAAGCACTTTCTTGACACTATGTCCAATAAAGTGAGTCCAATTTTAGCTATAATTCTAACTTTTCAGTCACATCTCCTAAACACAGATGACTTTCTTTTCAGAAGAGCTTGAACCAGAAACATTTAACAGCCAAGAAAGAATGCAGTAGGCATCCAATGGAAGAACTATTCAATGATTTTCTTGAAATTTCCCACAATGAACTTTATCATGTTTCAGATTTTGCTTTGCAGATACAGAAAATCTGAAACAGCAGTTCAGGACAAACAACATGGAAATTTTTGCTTGCCCATATTCAGCATAAAACTTAAGATATGAGAAAAATATTTCACAAATATAACTTTACTGAATATAATACAAATGTTAGCTTGAAAAGTTACTGCAAGTCAGACTTGTCTTAATTAGCAACTTGTATTGTAGCAACTTCACAACCTAACTGTGAAACTGAACTCTGTTAAAGAAGTCACAAGCAAAAAATCCTGCATATAAAGAAAATGACTGGCCAGTTCATGGATGGATTTGCAATCTGATAATTCTCAAATATTTCATCTGTGTTCTGCATCTTACAGGACAAAAACGTTATTCCACCAGGAACAAAACATTTACTTCTCAGTTCCTAGCTAAGACTCCTCAGAAACATCCAACTTCAGCCTAAACCCCAACTTCCATACATCTCTCACAGAGTTCTGCCAGCCTTCATTTCAAGGCATGCTGCATCTTTTCCTCTCTAGTAGGAACTGGTTTTCCTCTGTAGCAGGAGCTGTTTCAGATGAGGGGTTTTGGGGATTTTTTTTTTTTTGGGTTCTTTTTAACACCTGTGCTATGCTGCGACTTCCCTGTTCAGCTTCCAACCAGCAACTGAAGCCTACAAATAAAGGTCCTGTTGTGGATCAGATAAAAGATTGTAGATTGTCTGCTCAGTGAGCTACAAGCTTCTTTGAGGGGATAATCAGATTTATGTCTCAGCAATGAAGACCAGGAAAAATTACTGCAGAGACAAAGGTTTTGGTCCTTCTCATAGCCATTCTGAGAGAGTAAAATGAGCATGAGAGGCAGGACACATAAGTTACCTTGTCTCTTGTGATAAATTCAGCACTCTGGTTTGGCACATGTTAATATACAGTAGGAAAATTTTATGTAGGTACTTTGTTAAAATTCAGTATTATCGAAAATGTATTATTTCCTCAGTAATAATGTGAGTTACAGCAAGATGTTCTCCTGTATACTTAATATTATTGGATAAGATTGCATTGCAAATACAATAGAGTTACACTGCATTTGGCTTAGTATTAATAATAAATCATGTTGCAGACAGATAAATCTCAAGAGACCATTGCTTATTTAACTGAAGTCTTGCAGGTGGGATCCAAACATATGGTTGGCACTCTGAAAGCTGTTGTTGAAGTCCAGAAGACTTGACAGGCTGAATGGGGTGCCCATATGGGCACACTGACAGAAATATTTACAGGTTCAAGCTGACAAGAGAATAATAAAATGCAAGCTGAATTGCCAAGAGCATCATTCTCACTTTTTTTTTTCTTTTTTTTTTCCTTGTGCATGCTGGCTTCACTGTTCTTCTCTAAGAATTCTAGAACGTTAGCAGCAAGAATTTGCTGGTTCAGATTCTTGGATAGCAACTCACTTTGATGAAAACTATTTACCTTGGCAAGAGGTTTTCAATTTTCCCACTATCACTAACACATGTAGCCAACATCTAAACCAACAGATACTTTATGTTTTAATGGTGCCAAAGAAAAGAAAAACAAATATGTAAAAAATTAGTTTTGCTCCAAGTATCAGTTCACAATACATTATTCCATTGCTTTGCATCAACAGATAACAGCATAATGTGTGTAGTCCCGTAAGAAGCAGAAAAATTCTCTTTTCATCCATCAAATGGAAGCATATTTGGCTGTAATTATTGCAAATTGTTTCTCTTTATTTAACATGATGCTGGAGAAACTGGACAGTTTCAAAGAAACAAAAGCAAATAGAAAGTAAGCTGCTGCCATCTTCATAGAAGTCTGTCTTGTCTGTCAATGAAGCCAAATGATTTGCTAAATTGATTGAATGAAAATTATGCTTCATGAAGAGAAATCAAAAGACATCTTAATTGTTAACTGAAAACCGATTGAGCTCAGATTAGTGCAATAAGAAATATCTTTGTTAGTCTATTTGGACTTTCTACAACACATTGTACTTACAGAGGACAGCTTTGCACTCAGTCCATACCCATGAATATCAAAAAAGAGCCTCTTAGCATTCAGCAATTTTGTGAAATCAACAAAGTCTGAAAAGAGTACAAAGAGAAGAAACCATGAAAGTAAAACAAAGCAACCCCAGCAATTTATTTTAAATATTTCTTCTTTTAATCATAGAATCATTTAGGCTGGAAAAGACCTCTGAGATCATCGAGTCCAGCTGTTAATCCTGTACAGCCGAGTGCACCACTAAATCATGTCCGTCAGTGCCACATCTACATGTCTTTTAAACATCTCCCAGGATAGTGACTCAATCACCTCCCTGGGCAGTCTCTTCCCATGATTGACAACCCTTTCCATAGAGAAGTATTTCCTAATATCCAATCTAAAGCTCCCCCAGCACAATTTGAGGCCATTTCCTCTTCTTCTATTACTTGTTATTTGGGAAAAGACCAACTCCCACCTGGCTACAGCCTCCTTTCAGGCAGCTGTAGAGAGCAATAAGGTCCCCTCGAGCCTCCTTTTCTCCAGGCTAAACAACTCAGCCTCCCTCAGCCTCTGCTCATCAGACTTGTACTCCAGACTCTTCACCAGCTTTATTGCCCTTCTCTGGACATTCTCCAGCACCTCAAAGTCTTTCTTGTCTTGAGCGGCCCAAAACTAAACATAGCTGAAAAGATGAAAACATGTCTTCAGTACCATAGTTGGGAGATAATGGTTTGTTGCAGCTTCAGTTACTAATACTACATTTTGAGATGAAAATGTTTCAATTTTTTATCTGAAAATAGCAGAGGGATGTTAAGGAAATGGAAAAAAAGGACTTAAAAAAAATTAATGCTTTTTAACTAAAGAAGTAATAGAATCATAGAATCACAGAATCATCGAATAGTTTGTTTTGGAAGGTTCCTTAAAATGTTATTTAGCCCAATCCCCCTGCAGTGAGTAGGGCCATCTCCAACTAGATCTTGCTGCTCAGAGCACCATCCAACCTCACCTTGCAGGTTTCCAGGATGGGGCATCCACAACCTCTCTGGGCAACCTGTTCGTGTTACACCAGACTCACTGTAAAAACTTCTTCCATATATCTAATCTAAATCGGCCCTCCTTCAGCTACGGCCCCTGAAATCTGAGGATGCAAAGACTTTTTGTTGCAATTGCCTCTATTTACTGAGACTCACTCCAAAGCATCCCCTTCCTGTGGCCATCTGTCGCTCCTTTAATTCTTCGTTGCACTGGAGCAGGGAAGCACCAGAGGGAGCTCCGAGACAGGCTCAAAGCCAGCGCTCCCCAAAACGCGGAGCCTCGGTGGGACAGAGCTGTGAGCACAAACCACCGAGGCTGCGAGGGTTGTGTTGCTGTCTCTCATGACTATCACTGGTTTATTCTTACTGTGATTTGTAATAGCCGCTAGATTTTCTAGTGGTAATACAACTTTCCTGTTGTGCCTCTCCAGGACTTTGGCAGAAGAGAGCTGAAAGCGGCTGTGGAATCAGGATAGGGCTGCCTGGTTGGGAGTTCAGACAACTGAATGATTAAAAATTATTTTGTGTATATGCACAAGAGGCAAATTAAGGCTGAACAAACTGTTTTAATTCATGGGGGTTTGCGGGGGGGGGGGGTGTTTGTTTGCTTGATTGGTTTTTTGCTTCAAAAGGCTTGACTCTGTAATATTAATGTTATCATACCCAAAAGAGTCTGATAGATGTATTTCATTTTAGGAAATGAGCAGACATTTTGTAGGCCGAAACACGTTGAAAGCCCAGAAGAGATATTGCAAAACATTAGCAACAACTGGACTGTTTCAGTGACATATCACCTGAAGAAAGTAAGCAGATCAGCATGAAGGCTTGGTTTGGTTGTTCTGAAAATTATGAGGTGCAGCGCACGAGTGGAAAGCCCCATCCATGGAATTCAGTCTCTTTGGAAGTACTTTCAGGATCTTTCAGGATAAAGAACCAGGATTCTTTCTCTTTTTGTTATGCTTTATGAGGTTATTTGTACAAAGACTTTGTCTCATTTGTATTGCAAATAAAAATGTAATAGCAGTTAGAGCCTATGGGGAGATGCTCTGAAGCAAAGTGAAAGAAATAATTAATCTGCAGATGTAATATCTGCAGAAATCCATCCTTAGAGACTGCTACATCAGGAAAGCAGCAACTAGCAATTTTTTTAGGCAAAGAGAATTACCACGAGTAGCCTTGAAAACCTTGGGGTGAAACTGACAGCTCACAGAAGGAATTGGTTTACTCCAGTTTATCTCTGTCAGTGGTCAGTGCTGTACACTGCAATGCAAAGGCTCCTAAAAGATGTTCATGACACAGAATTTCCTCTAGAGAATTTTTTCCACAGGTTTACAATTGCTTCTCTACACCATGAGAATTTATGGGGTTTAGCCTATAGAGTTTTAGTTCAGCACTAAACATGGAAGCTGGCATCAACAAATCCTGAATTCTTTTCAGATCTTTTACACAAACAGAATTTTACCAATGAGAAAGCTATAGAAGAAATTCAACTGTTCATCATTCTACCTTCTAATTGTCCCCCCCACCCCCAAATTAAACAGCTCCAAATTTACTCCTGCAGCCTTCAGAGACAAACATCTGAACAAGATTTTAATAATGTCTGCCTCTCATCTTTTTCCAGGTTTCTAGACCCTCCCTCAGAAAAGAAACTTCCCTTTCAAATTTCCTTCTGATCTTTTTACTATGTTTTTTGTGAGAAGTTCCTCCTCACCCAAGCTTCTGTGTAAAACTTTGTTGTTCTGTAACAGGCATTCATTGGACAATGACACCCTCTCAGTTTATGAATAACCCTTTCAACCAAGCCCTCAGCACAAAATCAACACTTCATGCTCAAATTTTCCATTTGAAATCATATCTCTAAAATAAAATGAGATTCACATCTAGACACACCTCCAAGCTAAACAAGTGTTTTTTCCCCTTCTTATAATCTCTCCCAGGTGGCTTTGCTGGTTTTCCTACTCTCTGCCCCTCTCCAGGCGTGCCACAACGCTCTCCTACAGTGCTTCATGGTATTTGGCAGTCTCTGTAGGCAGCGCAGTGTGATCCTGTCAGCCCTGCCTCCATCCAGGTCTCTCTGCAGATCTCTCTGCTCATCTACAGGGCTGTATAGGCATACCTCCCATCAGGAATACATAATGTGAATTCCAACAGCCTCTTCTTCATTAAATCCACATTAAACTCATAAAAACACTGCTTTCAATAGACACTAGAATACTAGTATAATAATAAAAATAATAATAATAATAAAATCTAACTTCTCTATTCTCAGATTGGCTATCTCAGAGCTTCAGTTACATTTGAAAGCATCATCTTGTTCCTTCAGACACAATCAATACTCAAAAAATAAATCTATCTATCTATATTTAATTTTGGGGTCTTTTTCCAAGTGCCATGTTGAGTTTTCTAATCCCAAATGACTGCTGCTGCTCTTGCATGCTATTTCAATATTACTAGTCATTGCAAGGACTAAGAATGAAAATTAAATATTTCGCATAAAGAAAATATTCTCAATAGTAGGACCCAGGGTTTCATTACCTACAAAGTTAAAAATAATATAAAGAAACATTTCAGCATGAGTTTGGATTCTTTGAAACAAATTCTGATCTGTTGATTTCCCAGGCATACAGCAAAAATACAGCAATCAAGGAATAATACACTCCAGACAGTACATACTGGTATGATTACTGCATGCCTCAGGTGGGACTATAAAACTTAAAGTCAGTTTTGAACTTGAACCACCCAAGAAGAAGAATTAGTCCATTGCCTGGGAAGTCAGCATGCTGTTATGAAGAAATTAAAGCCTACCTGTTGTATGCATTCAGTTCTAAGCAGCTTAGGAAACATTACTTTTTTTTTTTTTTTCTTTTTTTTTCTTTTTTTTTTTCTTTTTTTTTTTTGTGAAGAAAAGTCATAAAACACACATTTTCATAAAACCAGACATTGGTAAGGCACAGTGGTTTCAAATTACTTTCTTAAGAAATAAGAAAGAATCAGGAAGAAATTGAATGTCCAGGATGGGTCTTCTCATGTGAGAGATGTACTCCAACTGTGAGCTAAAATTGAACAAGTCTGAGTCAGACTCAGTTCAGGAAAGGCTTTCAGGAGAGCTCTCTCAGGAGTGTACCTGAACTCTTGCTTAGTCTTGAATAGAAAAACAGGTCTCCATTCTTTCCAAGAGTAAAATTTAAAGCTCTGTTACCTGACAGGATTTCAAATGGCAATAAACATTTGTGTTTGGGGTATTAGGCCATATTTGCCTTCAGAGCCTTTACTCTCAGTGCTTTGACTTTTAGATTAGAGGAGAAAGGAATGCTGATAGGATAGAATGAAGGAGACACAACAAAGCTTAGAAAGCCCCTGCTGACCTCCAGGATCACCTCCTGCTTCTTCCAGATTGCTCTAAGCAGTTCCAACTGCTCTCATCTAATCTTAGTTCTCAACAGTTGTAGGAGACTTCATGTGCATGTACAGGAGCAAATATGAAAGTAAAGAAGTAATTTGTCTCAGAGTCAAAATAGCTCTTCACAGCATTTGGTATAACTATATTGCACCAGAAGTAGTGCAACAAATGCAACAGCAAAAATACCAGGCACTTCTCATTATCAATTTAATAAAATAACAGAAAAACGGCAATGGCCCCTGCAAATCACTGTTTTCATTGTGAGTTAATGAAAGTTGAATAATGGGTTTGCTGAATTAAACTCAACCATCAAGTGCCAAAGGCTATCCCGGCCTGGCCAGGATTATCAGCATTACCTGGTTTTCTCTTTGGCATAAATTACAGTTGACAAAGAAAGTGAGAGTCAGGGAAACTAAGTAAGAACCTTGCTCAGCCTTCACATCCCTGGACAACTTGTTCCAAAGTTTGACAACCATTTTGGCTAATGACCTAATACCTTACCTAAACCTCCCCTGGCACAACTTGACACCACTTCTTCCTGTCCTATTGCTACTTACCTGGGATTCCCACATGGCAATGACCTCCTTTCAGATAGTTGTAGAGAGTGACAAGGTCTCTCCTGAGCCTCCTTTTCTCCAGACTAAAGAACCCCAGCTCCCTCAGCCACTCCTCATGAGATTTGTGCTCCAGACCCTCCACCAGCTCCATTGCACTTCTCTGGACACACTCCAGCACCTTAATGTCTTTCTTGCAGTGAGGGGCCCAGAACTGAGCACAGGATTTGAGGTGCAGCCTCAGCAGTGCTGAGGGGGGGACAATCACTGCCCTGCTCCTGCTGGCCACACTATTGCTGATCCAGGCCAGGATGCCATTGGTCTTCTTGTCCACCTGGGCACAGCTGGATCATGTTCAGCTGCT
This sequence comes from Acanthiza pusilla, assembly GCA_036630365.1. Lineage (NCBI taxonomy): Eukaryota > Metazoa > Chordata > Aves > Passeriformes > Acanthizidae > Acanthiza > Acanthiza pusilla. The sequence goes on along the minus strand of JAXCHO010000034.1, from coordinate 66,838,758 downwards.
GTCTAACCAGCACCCCCAGATCCTTTTCCAACGGGCAGCTTTCCAGCCACTGTGTCCCCAGGCTGTAGTGCAGCCTGCAGTTGTTTTTACCCACATGCAGGACACAGCACTTAACCTTGTTGAACTTCTTACAATTGGCCTTGGTCCATTGATCCACTCTATCCAGAGCCTTCTGACACTCCAGAAGATCCACATTCCCACCAAAATTCAAGCGGATGCTAACTCCATTCACCACCACCCTATGGGCCAAAATCCAGCCAGTTTTTTACCCAGCAAACAATGCACTTTTCCAAGCCATGAGAAGCCAGTTTTTCCAGGAGAATGCTCAGAAGATGTCAAATGCTTTCCTAAAGTTCAGGTGAACAATACCCACAGTCTTTTCTTTACTCACTTGTCATAGAAGGACATCAGGTTGGTCAAGTAAGACCTCCCTTTCATAAACCCAGGCTGACTGGTCCCAGTCCCTTTGTCCTATATGTGTTGTGTTATGACACCCAAGACAATTTGCTTCCTTGGCACTAAGGTCAGACTGACAGTGCCCTGGATCTTCATTCCAGCTCTTCTTGTAGATAAGTATTACATTTTCTGGCTTTCTGTCACCTGGGCCTCTCCAGTTAGCCAGGACTAATGACAAACTATCGCCTTTTTTGAAAATTTTACCTTTATAGAGGGACATTAGACAAATCAATTTACAGTAGACTGATTTGGAGGGAAGGATTAAAATTTTTCAATGATTTTTAACTTTCTTAAATATACTGTGTAAGCAAGCCAAGACATCTCACAACAAAATAGCTAAATGCCATCTATTTGTCGCCTGCACCACACTAACCTTGAACTGTCTGCTCAGGGCCACAGCCAAGGATGCAGAGATGTTTAAAGGATGCATAAATGGCCAACAAAAAGGTTTTATTGTTTATAGTTGCACTATTCACAACAATACAAACGTGGAACCTACCTGGGATTCTCATGCTTTCATGTAACACTGGAGAGAAAGAGAGTGTATTTGTATCTCCCTTTCTTCTTCATCAAATTAAAGATTCTAGCCTCTACAGCTCCATGCAGTCACTTACTAATTTTTCAGGTAACTAAATTGTGCATTATATTTCTTGTATCCAAATTCATTCTCCCTTTGATCTTAGGATACAAAATTAGCAAGTGTATCACAGAACAAGCAGCAACTTGAAATAACCAGCAACATACAAAAGAAAGAAATTCAAAGCTGTTACAAATAAGCCAATTACTATAAAATATCACACAGCAAGTTAATGTTATGCACAAATAAATAAGGAACCATATTCAGCTGTCCACAAGCATGATCACTAGAAAATGGACAACAGCCTTGTTATGGGTGAGTTAAAATGAATGTTTATATGTGTTCTGTAAAACCATGTTCTTTAGTAGCATTCACATGCATGAACCACAAAAAGACTGATGTAAGTGCAGTGATAGTACATCCAAATTGCATTTCCTCCTGGGAGACTGCAGTCTGTTCCTGATGATCTGTTGAGAAAATCTGCCATTGCCAGCATGGTAATTTGATCAGAGGACAGGTCACAAAGGGACATGTAGTACTGCAGAGCATTTCATTAAATGAGAAGAAAATAACAAAGTTTCAAGGTGCTCTGAAAAGGATAAAGAAGCGGGAATTCTAAGGCAAACACTCCGTGGACTGACAAATGCACTAGTCAAAAATGTCCTAGTTCACCCTTCATCTTACTAGGTACTCCGGTTTGACAAGTAAGAAAGCCTATTGGGCAAACAGCTGGACTGTTCTTACTCCATCTGACTCACTTTCTTTACCACAAGACTCCAACACCAGGTTCAGTTACCACATTTCTGTGAAATACAAAGCCTCAGGAGAGCTGCAGGAACAGGCCAGGAACAACTTTCAAACTCTATCTTGCAGCAGTTAAATGTGTTCACTTGAACATCTTTTACAGAATCACAGAACATTCTGAGTTGGAAGGGACCCACAAGGATCATCTCTTAAGTGAATGGCCCCTACAGGGATTGAACACACAAGCTTGGCACTATTAGCACCATGCTCTGACCAACTGAGCAGATCTTCATCACAGTTTGAGGGCATTTTCCAGTTTGCATTTCCAATGGGCTGAGAACACTCCCTAAAATGGGTGCTGGCGTTCAGCTGATGTGATATGCAAGCACTGTAACTCCATCCATCTTGAGTCCTGAAAGCTCTAGGACTTGACCATCACTCAGCTGGTTGCAAAAGCCTGAGCCAATAGTGATTACTGGAACTCAAAAGATATAGGGAAAAAAGATTATAAATGGCAAGCAAGGAAACCTCAATGTTTATGTAAAGCAAGAGTACTACAAGCAAAAAATAAGTGTATTCAGACCATTTAGTTTTTGTACAGAAGCATCCCATGGAGATTCCCACTTCCACATCTCAGATTAAGGATGCCAATACCAGCAAAATAGGGAAAAAGAGTACTTTTCTCAGGGGTAAAGTAAGACTTTTGTACAGTAGATACATATTTAAATGAAACAAACAATGAACCCTTAGACAGGATTATAGTGGCCTGGGTGTAAAAAAGTCTGAATTACACTGGTCCATCTAGGGAAAGATTTTAGGAAACTGGTATCTCCAGCACACAATCCCCTAGTCAGTATGCATGTAGGTACAAATGGTAAACATGTCAACAATTAAGAAATTGACAGAGAAAATCCCTCATCTGTTTTTCTTTCTTCTTCACCATTGTTTCCTTACGTGCTGCAAGATTATAAAGTTACAAGACTTTTGCTGTAAGGAATTTAATTAAAATGCTGGTTTGAAATCATTTAGCTGCACTATCATCATCTTGCAATTACTTTGTTTAATCCATACTACGTTAACTAACCACAGATGTTTCCCTTGGCTCATCAGTGGATCTTTCTGAACTTATGTTCCTCTTCAGAGGAGCTGAACCCTTCCTGGAAGGCAGTGTAGAATTTTCATTTATCATCTTTCTCTCCAAGAAAGTGTAGCTGTTGATAAGTATCAGAGAACTTGACCACTTTCGAACACCACATGGTCCTGCTCTTTGCTCTGAAATTATGTGTTTTTCTAAACCAAAACTTGGTTTCATTAAGGATAACTTCAATTCAAAAACATGATCTAAACTGACAAAGATTGCATGGCAAATATAAGTATTTTATAGCTTCTCGTGGCATCTTTCAGGTCAGGATCTCAGACCTTAGAACATTTACACTTACTTAAACTTAACCCTTCTGTGAGGGAACAAACATCTTAAAGATGAATAAGTGAAGACAGAAAACATTTACTGTCCATGGGATATGTGCAGCTTGAAAGGATGTGATTGTGACAATTTTGGGAAAAATACCTCATTTCAAATGTGTAATCTTGACCCTGCAGTATTTAGCAAGACTATTTAATTCCTAACATGTTACTTTCTTTTAATCACACATTGGTTTCAACTCATAAACAATCAACACCCAGCTTGAGAAAAGGATTTATTAAAAAGCATTCTCTAAAGAAACGCACCACTTGCAGTCTCACTTGTTTGCCTCATTCTTTGGTTGATCAGAGGAAAACAAAGGACTCTTCCTAAAAAGGAAAAAATGGAAGAAAAATGTTGAAGAATTCTTTGCCGTCACCCACATCAATATCAAACTGGCTTTTTCCCATGTCACCTTAGACTTTTGATATATTGATATATTGCTCATAAATTTACATATCCCCACAAAAGGTACAGAAAGTACAAGTGAAGAAATTTTTCAATTTAACAGCAAGATCTGAGCATTAATGAGCCTTACCCTCATGCACAGTCAAGTCTATCACCAGCTATCTCCAAGAAAATAGAGGTACTCACTTGATTGCCAGTTGTTGGCGTTACTTGCTATCAAGTTGACTAATGACAATCAAGTGCCAAGGAATTCACCCCAGAATTGCACAAGAACAAGAATTACATCTTTTTTTTCCTTTAAAAAAGACACGTCTATGTGAAAAAGAAAACAAAATATCCATATCATCTATTTGAGAAAGGAAGAAAAATTTGAAGCATAAACTAATGTTATTCTCACATCCTATGGCAGAAATAATTACTACAGCACTATGACTATTTTTCTTCTGGTGCCAGAATACACTGGAAGCACACCTCAGGAATCAGCAATAGGGTATACATTCTTAAATTTCTACCTAAAATCCAACTGCCATTCCATTCATAAACACTGGCAGAAAATGGGATAAAGGCAATACATGCTGATAAAACTGTGTCACGCCACACTAGCGTATTTTCCAAAGGATGGAGGAAGTTGCACTTTATAATAAAGCATGTCTTGGCTTTTGTTAGTTATTTGTTGGTTATAAGGTTAACATTCACGCATGGAGAAATGCAATTCAGTGAAATTATTGCAGGTTACATTAACTTGTTCAAGCTGTCGTGGGGAAATAGAACATATATGGGTTTGTTTGCAACCACTTAAGGTATCACCCACAAAATAAAGAAGGAACCATTTCCTTATAAACAACATGGGACTTGACTGCTTCAGCTGGCAGCTGCAGGCTGGATTAGAGAGAACGTAGCCTAAAACTAGTGTAAAGGGATGTCAGATCTTTACTGCAAACAGAACTTGCAGCTACTGTATGAGCACCTGATCACCCAACCTGTTAAATTTTTCTATAGTTTGAAAAGAGCTCTTAGAAAATCCTGTCTCTGATGAAAGAGTAAGATGAGGTGATGCCTTGACACTAGATTAAAAGAATGGGAGTGAATTAAACTGGCCATAGTAATTCAGTTTCCCTAGTGGAAATCTGGGCTAACTTCACTGTTTTGGAAAGTTATACTCACATAACCAAGAACTGCTGGCTGCCCACCTATGACTTAGGATGCATGTCATAAGGAAAGCGGTCCATTATTTTTGTCAGTCACTGACACCATAAACCATTGGCTTCAACTCATACCAGAGAGCAGTTTAAAATTGCACTTTAGTAATAGAAACAAATGATAAATAATGAGAATTCTTTCTCTATTGCCAATATTAATGTGGATTTTGTTTTTGTCTACAAGTGATGATCTCATGATAGGGCTCATTAGAGATCACATTTTCATCTTTCTCCAATCCAAATGCTTCTTAGAAGAATGTTCCTCAAAGCTTCTGTCTCTGGGGTCTCTCAAGGGGTATCTCTTTATGTACCATGTCCCAGGGTTTTACTGCTCCTGAAAAAGGAATTTGCAGTTTTGTGATGAGTAGCCTAACATTCCATTCTTATATCTTCATGTATCAGTTAAGGTCTACCTAACAGTAAGACTCACTTGATGTAAAACTTGCAGCTCTGTCTTCTGGCTGCGTACCTGGGTAGAACCTGGAGGCCCTCAAAAGGACAGAAATACTTATTTGAAGTAATTTTCAGTATTTGAAGTTGCTGTAATAGGTGTTGAAATATTTTTTCCCTAGCAAATGTGAAGGGCTTTCAAATAAAGCCAGCAAGTGGGAGATTCAAAACAAAGAAAAAGAGAGAGTTTATACACAAAATGTTTAAGTTACAAAACTCCTTGACACAGGATAGAGGCAGCCAGAAGTGACCAGTTTATAGGTATAAGACACTGACATGTACATTGATAAGAAATTCCCAAGGGGTATTAAACACACAGAAACCATTTCTGCCTCAGGAAGTCCCTGTGCCACAAGCCATTTTCAGCTGGGACTTTTCTCAGAGCAACTGTCATTGTATAATTCCTCTAATCTTATCTTTTTTCCTAGGCATTTGATTGAGACCATTGTTCAGGACAAGAGAGTGACCTAATACAGCCTCAGTTCTCTGATGTCCATTGGCTTGTTTTCATGTACAAAGCATAAAATGAGCTTTAAAACAACAAATACTGGAACAGATGTTTATGTCATGGCCTGGTTCCCCTCTCTTCCCAAGGCTTATCTGTTCTGTAGATCAATTAAGATACCTCTTCTCAGTTTCTGGGTTTTCTTTCCTTAGAAGGAGTTAAGAGGGAGGTCAAGCCCTCTTCTCTCTTGGATGTGTAACTGTCTTTAAATGTTTACCAAGATATAACTTATCTCTGGCAATTTTTTTCTTTGTTTGCTTTTCTTTCAGCCTGGTGTTTAACCAAACAAACAGCCCAACAGTCATCCCAACGGCCATATCAACATAGTGTGTTCATTAACTATTTATGCAGCTCTTCATCCATCACTGGGGATTTTAGAGCTTGACCTGGACATGGAAGGCATTGTTTTTAAGGACAAGCACCTGTGTAGTTTAATGCTCATTCATCTGAGTGGGTTTGAAGTGATGATAAGCACAGCTGGGCTTATTTAAATGTGGAAGATTATAATCTAAAACACACGTCAAATACATAGATTCAGGTCTTCATTTCTAAGAAGTGCAATTAACTACTGAAAATAGGCTAGCAAAGGAAGTAAGGGACTGTCTGCTTCCTGGAAACTTTATGGCTAGTTCAATGGGAATGGTTCAGTTAAACATGTGAGATACAAATATGACTTTGAGGAAAGGGATGAAGGGGGTAAGAACATTGACGCTCTATGCTATGCTACAGGTGACATTAAAATGATCCATTCCAGCCTATATAAGATATCCCAATTTCAAAGTCATGTTCTCGTGGAGCAATCATTCCCCTAGTGATTCCATTTTAAACATGATGACTTGGACCATTCATTGACCTTGTTAAATCTTCCATCAGATTACATAAATTGGTAAGACCAAATATGAAGTAAAAGAGAAGATAGGACAGTCTTCCCATTTTGCTTTATTCACCCCTTTCACGGTTCATTTTATCTCCTGCTAAATAACTGACCTGATAATAAATTTATTATTTAAAAAGTAGTGTCTGGTCTACCTTTTATACATGAGTCCAAAGATTTTTCTTTTTGAGCTGCCACAATCATGTTTCAAAATATTTTCTAGTGATTTGGTATTTCCTTGCCCTACAGTTCTTCACTCATATACTGCAGTGTTTATGAGTTTTCAAGCAGCAGCTGTAACCATACTTGATATCAGAAACAATACATGTTATTACAAATGTATTTTTGCCAACAAAATCACTCTTCACTACCTGTCAAGTTCAATAAAATAACTGGAGATAATTCCTCATGCAACAATGTGGAGTTTCTCACTGTATTTTCCTTCCATTGTGGAGTTGTGTGTACGATGAAATGTGATGAAAAGGCACATTGTCTTAATTTTACTGTAAGTGGAAACAGTGTTTGCACCAGCAACACTGTTCAATACTTGCTCTTTAAACTTTCACAAGAGGAGGCAGATCATCCTTCCCCAGCAAATGGAGTGCTCCAGGAATAACCCAGCTAGAACTAACTATACACTGGACTGGGTTGGAGCACGGACACAGCTCCATATCCCAGTGTGTGATGTCTTTGAGGCACCCAGGACTGGACTGGGGAAGCGGCAAGTCATGTGCCAATTAGCAGAAAAATTTGATGAGAAAGAGTTAGAAATCACTGGGGGTAAAAAACTGAAAATGGTTAAACGTACATAATAAACAGGGCATAATGGAAATAGAGTCATAAGCTGGGTTTTAATGGCAAGTTATGAGATTTAATTATATGCCACAAAAATGCAATATTAATTTTCCTTTTGAAGAGAAGGATTATATGTACAATTATGGTTCTACAAACCAAAAAGAAAATTTACACGTTCATCAAAGCACAATATCCAAAGGAATCCCAACCCAAAGACTATGTTCCTACATTTTAGTGTTAAACAGAAAATATTTTTTTCCTAAAACTGTGAAAAAACATATAATTCACTGCGTCCTTAGTGGAAAATACTTAATGAGAATAGATCCTTGAAGTGCAATCCAGTTCAATGGCAGATATTCCAAAACAGTCATATATTGAAAAATATATTTATACCTACTCTGTAATGATGTACAGGTAATAAATGTGCTTTACTTCAGTATTTCATTAAATCTTAAATATTCATAGATGAAGCCATGCTGTGCAGATTCCTCATTATGAAAATACCTTTTAAGTAAAAGCATTTTTCCTTTGTACAGCCAAGAGGGAACAGTTTGGCACAGAAAGAGACCTGGAGAAGCACTAATTTGTAGCATCCCTACACTTAACAGTGATAACTGTTTTCTGACAACGAGCTCCTTGCCAGACATGTCTCCTCTTGTGAGTCTGACCTGTGCTTTTTAACCCATCGCACTAAATTCAGTCCTGAGCAAAGTTCACAGGCACATGCATCGACATTTTGGGGTTTGATTTGGCTGCTCTAAAGGCAATATTTCTGATCCATTGGCCCAAACAGGGGTCTCCACCAAAGTGAGAAACTCAGCCTCGTGCACTCTGGCCAGTTCCAAGTCAGTACACATGACACCAGGTTAGTGGAGACAGGGACAAGGTGATCCTCGGCTGGTGTGTCACTGCAACTGCTGTGCCGCTAGCTGCAGGGATGCAGCACGAGTCACCAGGCAGTGTCTGCAAGGCTGCGGAAAGACAAAGCCCTTGGCCTGAAACACATGTATAGCCTCCTCCTGCAGAGCTCTGTTGTGCTGATGGCAGTCACTCTGGAGTGTCCCTGCTCCAGCGTTGGTGGCCTGCTGCCGCAGTCCCTTAGGGGTGTACGCACACTCCCCCACAGCAGCACCCCATTCTGTTTCCTAAAAACACCTTCTGGAGGGCCCGGGGGCTCCCCCAACTGCTCAAGGTTCTGTCACAAACTGGGGTGTTCATGCTCGTCCCAGAACCATCTGTGGCTGGCACAAGACAAGTTCATGGTCCCCAAAGCCTCCTGCTGCCCACACCCTGCTGCTCATGGCCAGCAAAGCATCTGCCAAATGGCCAAATTGAAGAGCAAAAGAAAAATGATACTTTCTTAATGGCAGGAACAAGCAAAGGGACATGGTTCTCCCATGATCACCCAGCTCCTGCTGTGTTTTTGGAGGGACTCTCCAAAACCTGTGCTTCAAGACTCCTGAGCAGTCCAGGCTTCTTCAATGGTGCCAGATGATGCCCTTTGGCCTAAGGAGGGGTTGCTGAAAAGTATTAATAATGGGTTTTGATAATCTGGAAACCCAATAATTAATTACACGTTAATAGAATTTATTGCTAAACTAGGACTGAAACTATTTTGTCATGGCTGGTGTACAATATTCTGAGGCCGCCAATGTCACTGACACATGATGTCATCTTCTTGGCAAGAGGGAGGCTTTTGAAAGTACACTCTGAAAGAACAATTTTTATTTTAATAATTCATCACAGTTTTCTTCATGGTCAAGAATGCTTTTTGTGAATGATCACATTGTGGGGATAATTAGAACAATATGAAATAAGTGGGATGAGTAAATGTGCTTTTTTAACAAAAATCAGAATTGAAAAAGGAGTACTCTTTTGTGACTGGGTTTCTACATAGAGCAAGGGTGTTTATAGCAGTACAGATAGCTTGTGATTCAACCTTAAATTAAATTTCTGGCTGGATTATACTCTGTATCAACAGGAATTATACTTTTAATACCAGTCCTGTATTTAATTCCAAAACTGTTGGAGTTGTGTGTTTGTTTACATATTTCGATCCAAGATAAAATCTCAATGACAGTAAATAAACAGTGTCATGAAATCACTATTTATTTATCACTGCTAAGAGAATTCATTTGTGTTGAACTGTTTTTCTAAAAGGGTTTTTAAGGGTTTAGTGGGTTGGTTTTATTTTGTTTTCTGTTAGGGTTTTTTTTGCAAGTATTTTAACTTTATTACCATGTTACTGAAAATGCTGGCTTTGCACTGAATACTGCTCTCACTTGTGTCCTCCTGTGTAACAGACTTTTAGTTAGCAAACACAGTTTGAAAGTAAGGGCTCCAAGTACTGATATTTGCTTACAATCTCACTTTTGGGGAAAACATTTATTGGGGTAGGGCATCCTGTGGAAATTTTCTTTTCTCCTTCTGTAAAATATATCAGTTTAATAGTTTTATTCTACTATTTTCTTCTGCTATTTTTATAGGGTGATTATTGTATACAGATACATTATGGGAATATATACCAGGAAGAAGGAAAACCTGTTTAAACTGTGACAACATTAGTGTACCCAAGGACAATTGGGTATGACTGAGCTATGAAACTTGGAAATAGGCTTAGGTTCAAAATTATAACTATCAGAAAATCAAGTTTATGCTCTACTTTTGCAATAGATGATGGGGGCAAAAAGTCAAACTTATTTTAAGACACAAGCTGACAGAAAATTTTGACAAACAGAAGAGTTGTCTTGGAGGAGGAGGAGATATGATTTTATGTGATAAATTAAATGGGTTTCTTCCATAGTAGCAGTTTTCAAACTAACATGTGAAAAGAGCCAGGACTTTTCTGAGTATGAACTAGGAGGCTATGTTTTCAAACCTTAGCATCTTCAATCTCCACATCTAAACGAGGACTTGGGTATAGTCTTGAAATGGTTTTTTACAAAGGCCTGTGGAAAGGAGGGTAGGAGACACAAGTTTCACAAAGACAGAAAGATGGGAGTTTGAGGAAGTACATTTCAGTACTTTCATAGTCTGTGCTATATTTTCCCTGGATATGAATGTAGGAAAAAGGGGAATTCAAAAGAGCTGACACTGTCTTAAACAGTCTGTGCTAAGGTTGTCAACTATTGCAATGAGGAAGAAGAAAAAAAAATATATTAAGATCACTCCAGGCAGATTAAAAGCTCTCTAATATCTTCAAAATACAAGGGAGCATCCAAATAAGGCCAAATTGCAACCCATATTAACTAACAGCTTAAGGATTTAGGCCCAGCTCATGGAAGAAAATATCTCTTCCTCTTTTTAGTTGTGTCAAAGGTTAACAGAAGATAGTTTTAGCTGAAATTATGAAGCAGAGCCTATTCATTCATCATTCTCTGTTGTGCTGCTTCTGTTAAACGTTTGGAAAAAAGTTTTTCAGAAACCACACATTGTCTTCCTCGGTATACACCACATCATTTAGACTCCACAGATTAAAGGAAAAATAGTTTATCACATATAAAAACTCCCTGTTTTAAACATGGCCATTAAGGTTCATATTCAAACAGAGGTACTACCATTTGGAAAATCATCTAGTGTTTTCTTAAAGCTACGTAGGCAAACAGTGTGGAGTCACTGCCACTTCAGAAAATTATGCAAATGTCTTACCCAAACACTGTTGACCATAAACCATGTACTTGTACTGAGCCCCTTTCGATGAAGCACAGTGACTACACTTCATCGGCAAAAATTCAAGTGTAGGCAAGTAAACTTGGTAAACATTTGGCATGTCTGGGCTAGAAAGGAAAATTCCACCACTTGCACTCATCTGAAATTTAGCTGTCTCCCATGTAACACAAAGAAAAATAAATAATACATGTAGGAACTTACTGACCTTTTCTACACCTTGAGGAAGGAGTCAATTTATGTTCCCAAACAGCTAACTAGCCCTTCTGGCATTTGGGGTTTTTTTAATCTATCCCTTGTTCAATAATTCTTTGCAAATACAGAAGTGAAAAGTTTTAAAGTATAACCTAGAGAAGTAAGTATTTGCATTTCTGTTGAACTTTCCAGCAGGTGATGTTCTGGAAGAGTGGCAGAATGATTGAAATACTATTGCTAAGTATTTTAAAATACTTCCTAATCAGACCATTTGAATGAGTTGAGTAAGAGCTGTGAATAAAACAATTTACAATTGCTACCCAGTGAATTTTATGGGAAAGGTTTAATCTTATGTTTAGATTGTCTGAATATGAGAGTCAAAAGATAGACCACAGAAAATGTTAGCGCAACCATAAAAGAAATAAAATTTTCCACAAGTTTGTGTAAAGTGAAACATCTGCTTTTGGGTAAATCACCCATCTACCGATCCCTGCCATACTGTGCTCTCTCAGATATGCTCATACAAGCAATTCATTTAAGGAATTTTACATTTGAAAAGGACCTGATTCTAAACCTTACCTGTCTACACAGACCACATTATATATGATAATGTGGACATCAACTGTGTACCTCATCCAGAGGTCCTAAATGCTCACAGTCTTACTGGGTCAGGTGGGGGCTGTAAGTTCTCACAGGTTTTGAGAAGTAAACTGATAAATTCCAACAGGCAGTCTTAAACAGAACATTGTACTGCAGATGAAGTATTTATGATATTAAATGTATCTTTCTCATTTAAGGTCTGAAAAATTGGCATTTTCTTTTGCATATTACCAGACAAAACTTGCAGTTATGTGGTGGAATTGGAATTGGAGTAAGTGGTGTGGATTTGGCGCATGAAGTGTTGAAATAAATTCAAAATATGCATATGTTTTCCTCATTGAAGACTAGTCAATATCAAAAGTAGCTGTCATATCAATTAAAGCTAATGCCAAGCAGCTACTATTACCAAGAACCATGCTTCAGAGCACATAAAGCTTGATAAATTCCTTGCTTTCTTGAGCTCAGCAAGCAAGGTGCCCAGGAAGGCCAGTGGCATCCTGGCCTGTATCAAAAATAGTGATGCCAGCAGGACCAGGGCAGTGATCATCCCCCTGTACCTGGCACTGGTGAGGCCACACCTTAAATACTGTTTGAAGTCTGGGGTCCCTCACTACAAGACATTGAGGTGTTGAATGTGTCCAGAGTAGCACAATGGAGTTGGTGAGGGGTCTGGAGCACAAATCTAATGAGGACTAGCTGAGAGATCTGGGGTTCTTTAGCCTGGAGAAAAGGAGCCTCAGGAAGGACCTTACCGCTCTCTACGACTATCTGGAAGGAGGCTGTTGTAAGGAGGCAAGGTGGGGGTCAGTCTCTTCTCTCAAGTAGCAAGTGATAGGACAAGAGAAAATTGCCTCAAGCTGCACCAGGGCAGGTTCAGATTGGCTGTTGGGAAAAACTTCTTCAAGGAAAGAGTGGTCAAGCACTGGAACAGACTGCCCAGGGAAGCAGTTGAGTCACCATCCCTGGGAGTATTTAAAGACATGTAGATGTGGCACTCGGGGACATAGTCTAGTGGTGGACTTGCCAGTGCTGGTTTAATAGTTGGACTCGATGATCTGAAAGGTCTTTTCCAACCTAAACGATTCTATGATTCTAAGATGCAACATTACACAAAGTGCCCACAGCCAGCAGGAGCCTGGGGAACTGCAGGTTATACAGCAAACAGCCCACATTAGAACCAGTCCTGTACAAACAAACATGAGATGAAGGACTGCAGTGTAGGAGAACAAAACTACTTTTGAGGCAAGGTTGTGTGGTGAGATTAATTATAATACATGCAAAAACATAAAATTTGTTAATACTTAATAAATTGCTAATGGAGGCAAGCGGGGAAATTACTGCTATCTTGAATTAGTGTTTTCAGCTGTGACTGAAGTACAAAATCTCTCGTTAAACAGAATCATTATTGAATGAGTCAATGAACCATGTAATAATAATGTTTGTCTCCTCACATATTTCATCTCCAGAAGAGGTGTTCAGATAAACTCTTATGCACAGTAGAGCAAAGTCTCTACTCCTTCATCAAAAGACAACTTGTGATTGCATTTCCCTCTCCACAGCAACATGGTGTAGCACTTTATCAGGTATGGCTTTATTTTTAAAATGCCAACAAACAAAACCAAACAAAGCATAAACCTTAGGGTATCATCCTGTCAATATAACTTACCATTTCAGGGCCTCTCTCTGAGTCTACATTAGTTTCTTCCCTGTCCCTTTTCTCTCTCATAACGTCATGGCAGTGAAGCATGTCAGTGTGAAGTGTGAGGCTAGAGACCACATTTCAGAACTAATTCTTGCTGAGAGAAAGGTATGACTATGCTTTTCTTTACAAATTCATTCTTCAAGTCATTTTCCATACAAATATAAGCACAGGATACAAACTTTTTCCTGATTCCAGAACTCTATATATAAGTTTTCTCCAGTACATTACCCTTGGACTGACAACTGATACAGTCATTGGTAATGTGTAAGCACCAAGGTATTCTCCCATTCCAAGTTAGACAGAGATGCTAGAAACATGTGAGGCATCTACCTGTGCAACCAGCTTGAGGGACTTCGGCCTTCCACTTTTGCATTGGGTTTGAAGCTTGGTTTGCTTCTCCTCCCACTTGTCATAGAAGGCTGTTGGATTGCAATGAGCCTCTTTCAGCTGCTGCTGGATATCCACTTCTGTGGGCTGCTATGGGTGTGGAGCTGCAGTCTCAGCCAATGTTGCCAATGTTGTTCTGCCAGCCACTTTGGGAATATTTCCATCTCCTACTTTGCACAGAAAATACACTGTTAATTTCTTATAACACACAACAAGAGGCAGAACTCTCACCCAGTATGATTCACCCAAGAAAATTAAGCACAGTTATTTTTTGTGTATTTATGTACATAAAAGAGAAATCTGTTATCTTTTTATTTGCTGGAGTTTCCTTGTATCACAGTTACAATTTTCTGTTAACAACAGAAAAATTAAGTCAGCTATAGCTTTTTGGTTCTCTTTCAAATCCAAAGAATAAAAAATTTATGATGCTGTTCTGGAATCAGTCCTAAACATACATTCTTGGACTTGTTTTAAAAGAATTCTTTATTCCAAAAATAACTCCATATTCCAAAAATTTTGATTCAGTATATACTGTCTGTATTAAAAGCTTAGATGGCTTTTAAAAACTTAAGTTCTGCATATTTCCTTTGTTTCAGAAAGATACTGTACAGCTTTCATTGTCTCTCTAACAAATAGGTTGATTAAAACAAAACTTGTCAAGGTAAAGCTGTAAAACGTGATTCATGGCATAATGACTTTAAAATCAAATTCAGACCCTATTTAAGTAGATGCACCACTACATTTTTTGTAGCAATGACTCATACCAGATCTGAATTTGGCTCTCTGTTAGAAACTGAAATCTTGATACCTCCATTACTGTAACATTGGCCAATTTTATTTCCTCTGTAAGTTTTAGTGGATTCTGTGTTTTAGAGCTGTCTTTAATTCAGCACAATAGAAGAGTGCACAAATTCTTAAGGCACAAGATTTGGACAAAGAGTATCTGGTACAGACTTCCTGTGAGATCTTTGTCTCTGGAACTATTTCTATTTGAAGACCTAAAAATCCAAACAATAGGTCTTTCTATTTTTACTGCCTCTGACTCTGGGGTGCAATCCAGACCTCTACTTTGAATTTTTCTAGTTCGGTGTCTAGGCTTGTGACAAGGTGTTTGAGGAGAGTTACACAGTTCAAAACATATGCTTTCATAGTACCTTTCTGAACAGTGATCCAACTTAAATATCTGTATTAGGAAGCTGGCTTCACAATGCATTCAACTGAGACAGATATTTCTTGTTCCTTCCATTGATTTCAGTTGGAATGAAATACAACAATATGTCCTGAGAAGCAGCAATCCAAAAGCCTTTCTCCACCTGCAGAAAAGCCACACAGAGCTGGACCACAAGATAGAGTGATGGAACTTCTCTGGACAGTTTTTTCTTTGGTTCATTTGGGTTCCGGAGTCTGGAATTCCTTCTCTTTCACCAAACCTGTGTTACATACCTAAAGATATCCTTACCAAGAGCTCAGCATTTGCTAATTGCTGGCTTTTAAATATAGCTGGCAGAGGAAAATGTATGCCAGGCCCTGCTCTCCATCAAGTTGTTGAGTGACTGACAGTCTCGGCCCTCCACAAGTCTAAACCACCTTTTGTCAAAGGAATGGCCTCTGATTTCTGCAAAGACAGATGTGTTTTGTGCTAAGAAAGAGAGAGCCTGACTGCAACCTACTGCATAGGGCCCATATCTACGAGGGAGGAGTTTTTCTATCTCTGAGTTTTACCTATTTCCATACAAAGTGGGGGAGAGGGACTCCACTTTCTGTAAGGTGAATGCCTCAGTCAGCAGGTGACAGAACCAGTGGTCCCCTCACATCTGGTCTGGCCCTGTGAATGCTCTGTTTTCTGCTGTGTACATAAACACACACATCATCTGCTTAAACGCTTGAAGATAGGTAACCTCTCTGAAACAAGCCTTAAATGAGCAATTTTCAGGATGGCAATTGTTTCTCAACAGATAAAGCTTTCTATTCAGTCCAATTGCAGTAGCATTCAGATTCTGATCTGGATGATCAGCTAACGTGAAGCACCAAATACGTTCACGTAAATTCTCAAGTCCCTACAGTCATGATGTAACCAATGTTGTTAAATACTGCTATAACACTATCAGAGTAAATAAGGAAAGGGGAACACATCTCTCTATGGCAGGAGAGTTGGAACTAGATGTTCTTTAAGGTCTCTTCCAACCCAAAACTTTGTATAATTACACAATTACATGAAATTTTCATAATTTTACCTTTATAAATGCAAATTTATTTTATAAAGGCAAGTAATACAGTAAAATACATAATTGTCCATTAGCGATTTTTAGCAAATGAAATATGAAAGGGATAAATATGGACTCTTTAGTGTATATCAATACAGAATATCAATAAATATTAGTATACATAAAGTAGATTAAAAATTATTTATGTTATTATGTTTTAACTTACACAATAAATTTTTATCTATTTATGACTATTTAAAACTGCAGTAAATACTGATGATGTAAAGCACAGAAATAATTAGGCCTTCCACTCTGCAGATTCCAACTGATTCTTCCCACAACACTAAGATAATTCACAGCTTAACTATTTTATAGTGCAACATTTTTAACTTCGCATTAATAAAGCACCATGATTGTAACTTAAATAAACAGAAATAAAAAAGGCGATTGAAGTATTGTATGAATGAGTTAACCATATTGTAAGAACTCTGGCTTCTGGAATTTCCTGAGTTTTGAGTGCCTGACTTTATGATTTGGTACTGCACCAAAACTAAAAATTTCTTTAGAGAGAAAAGAGGGAACAAAACCCAGCATATTTTGTTTGGGATTTTTCTACATGCTTTTGACTTCCTCAGCACATCTTGTAAATTGCCTAAGCACAACCTTACACCTCTTTGTCTAACATTGGCTAAAC
Source organism: Acanthiza pusilla (assembly GCA_036630365.1). Classification (NCBI taxonomy): domain Eukaryota; kingdom Metazoa; phylum Chordata; class Aves; order Passeriformes; family Acanthizidae; genus Acanthiza; species Acanthiza pusilla. The sequence continues at coordinate 66,821,840 of JAXCHO010000034.1, read as the reverse complement.
AGAGAGATAAACTTAATAAGGAGGCCTTGGCAAACACTAATCTGTCATACACCTTATTGCAGAGCACAGCGTGCTCCAGCTAGCTAGACCCACTACTTTTCACCTACTTTCCATCTGCTGCTCTCTCTAATCCTCATGCTTTAGGGCAGGCCAATCTGCACTCTTATTAGCTCCTTGCCACCATAAAATTCTGACTTAAGTAAAAAACGCCTTAAAAATGTGACATGCAAAAGTGGATGTATGGCTTTGGGAACCTGGACAAGGAATTTGTATTTGCTGTACTTATCTTTGCATTCACTCTGCCTCTCATCTGTTTAGACAGACTTTCCACAGCAAGAGCTCTGTGCACACTTCTGATTAATGCTAAAACATCAAGGTTACTTCAATGCTGGTGCACAGACTACAGGTGTCATAATCTCCTGAAACTCAAGCCCTACCAGCTGTCTCCCTGATCCTAGCAGCTTTCCTGACTTTCAAGATACTGACAGGCAATGCACGCAAGCTTCAAGTACTGTTGTTTATTCCTCTGCTTAACAAGGAAGGAGGCCCAATACAGACTGATACAGTGCAAGGAAAAAGAAAATGGTTTAGTTTATGGCCAGACTAACACATGTTTAATGGGGCACACCATTTAGTCTTACCAAAGACAATGTCAGTGTGGACACAGATTATGTGCTTGTCATGCACCTCACAGAAATGAGGCCCAGCTGCTGCAACTCAACAATAAATCAGGCACACACTCAGAAATGAAGTGGGGTTGGAGTTTGTTTTTTTACAGATTAATTTAAAGTACAAAAACTTGCCTTTTTTTTTTTTACTTTATTAAATAGCTTCTGTTGGACCTCATACACGTACAGCTCAGACAGACAACCAAAGAAAACACCACTGTTACTACTGTTTCCATATGCATGAAAGGCAAGCTGCTGAACATCTTTTGAACTCGTTTAAAAGGTGTTCAAGGGCTTCTCTCCTTGAATATCATCAGACTCCTTACAGCAATACTGTGTAATCCTCGAATGTGCTTTGTTTTACTGACACAGAAGACATAAAACAGACTAGAAAGTGGTCTTAGAATTTATGTTTATTGTGCGGGTCTCACATAAAGATATGAAATATATCTGATGCATGATATGAGAGCAAATAGTAAATGAATACCAGAAGATTGCTTCAGTACCCAATGGAAATAGTGTACAGAGCTACCAGAAACAAAATAAGCCAGGCTGAAAAGAAACTTTACAAGCACAAAAGCTGTCCTGCACAAAGAGTCAAATGCAGCATATGTGCTTCTAAATCTCATCCTATTTTCAGGAATTTAATCATGGATAAGCCTTTTGCTGCCACCTGTACAGAAATCAATGTACAGTGTACTTCAGGGCAGTGAAAAAAAGCAGGACATCAAACAGTTGAACTAACAGACATGAATCAAACCAGGGATCCAAACTTCTCTGCAGTAGAAGTTTTATCCACATTCATTCTTGCAGATCACAAGTTTAACTGCTGTTCAGCAACATTCATTTTCATGTGAAACATTATTTCAACTTTGGCCTCTCATTTACCCAGGACAGAAACCACACAAGTGTAAGTGGCAGGTGTCAGAGAACAAAACTGTGAGAGATGCAGTTGTTTCCAGAGCTCTCGAAAGACTGTTAGTCTGATGAGGGTGCTCACATACCTCTTATGCTGAGATCACAAACTTTTTCTTTGTGAAAAGTAGTGTTTTGCTGCCTCAGAGGCATGCCAGAGCAGAGTGCTGGAGGACCACTGACACCTGCTGGCCACTTCACTCTTAAGAAAGCTAAGTAATATATTTAATTTTACTGTGACTTGATCAAATTACATATTACAGATGGTCTGACAGAAATACATGTCAGGGAAGCATTAAGTTACGGGTCTTACTCTGTGTTTATTAACTTAGTGGAACTTGATAGCTGCAAGTAAATGCAGATGAATTGCAATACACAAACAACAAACTCAGTTAAAGCTGCCAGTACATTAATAGTATTGTTGGATTAAACTCACCCTAGAGATAATGAAGCTTTTCTAAATAGAGCACATTTAATACAACAAGTTCTTGAGAACAACTGGGTCATGAAATAGAATTATATAAAATTGTCTTTTTGATAAATAAAAAAGTGCATTGTTTCCTAGGTAAGATGTTTCTTATTACTGAAAAGGAGTAATGAGATTTAAGTCTACTTTTCCAGGCAACTATCACAGTATTAAATAATAAGCACGAGTTTTCAATAATTTTGTCCATATTGACACGTTAGTTGGTGAGACTGCCCAGACAGAAACTGCCTCAGTTTCCTCCAGCAAACTCAAGATGATCTTCCTGACACCTAAATGCAATTGTGCAGAGAGACCACAGCCACCAGCACTGGACCTAAAATATACTTAGGCCTGTTAGCACTGATTGTTGATAGGTAAACACCTAAAGCTATGTTTTGTTTGTTGCAGCTATGTACAACTTGTAAACAAAACTCTGAGGCTTTCAGACATTCATCAAGCATACAAAAATCTTACTAAACTGTCATGAGAATTTTCAGCCCTTCCCAAATGCTTTTTTTGCTGCAAAATGGTTCAAAATCTACTTTCAGGTAAATGTACATTACTTGTTAAAACAGGAGCTCAGTTCAAAACTAATAAAACTCAGCATCTGCTGAAGAGTAGGAAGTAATCAAAATGTTTTTCTACACCTTTCCTCCATGCTACAATAGTGCAGTTTTGCAAAAAATCAGCAGTACAAATCATCTGTCTCCAAACTGTACTGTATTTTTCACTTACCACCACCATGACCCCTATCCAGAAATAAACAGATCACTAAATTACAGCTTTGCCTTCAATCTAGGCTACCTAACCAGACTGATAGACAGTGAACTATTTTTAATTACTTACACAAAAATGCATTGCTGTGCATGTTTTCTAGTCAGCTGCGGCACATTGTGGGCAAACATTTTATAGAGGCACATGCAATTGCTAATGTTGGCAAGAAGTGTGCAAAAAACAGCCAGTGCTCAGGGTGAAACAAGAAAGGGTACACGGGACACTCATACCGAGGCAACTATATCGAGCCACCCCAATGAAAGCAGCAAATGTGCACCTTGATAGTTTGATTTGATTCTGTCAGTCTGCGGCTGAGCCCAAAACGCTTTTAAAAGACAAGTTTCAGATGTTTCAATCCCATTGGTATTTCAGCAGAATTCTAGTACCTGTTGTCCAGTGATGCCTCTGGAGAATTTCACTTGTGTGGTCCACAAATCACTTATGTTCTTACCCGTTTCAGGTCTTTTCCTGTACTGCTGCATGAACATACAGTGCCAAAAGTGGCTTCACAAGATTACTTTTTAACACATTCCTAAAGGTGCAACTGCAAATCAACAGACATTGATCAGTATAGAGAAACTCGCTCCTGTACACGACAGGCACAATACCCCACTTAAATCCTACTCTGAGTATTCAAAGTAAGAGCTATTCTGAGTATTTTAAAAATGCTGGTTTCTGCACAATAATGCATTTCATCTACAGTGAAAAGCTGTCACATTGCTGCAAATCTATTAAATAAAAGCATTTTAATTAGGTCAGCTACTTGGTGAAGAAGACAATAACCACTTTAAAAAAGCACTGTCACAGTTATAGGCCCTTGGCTGAAAAGAAAGTCTCTTCTTTCCTTTGTCATCCCCCCAACATATATTTTTGAAAAGTATCTCAGCGTTGCCAACCCAATTATACAGCAGCAGATGATTACTGTGTGACAATGTTCTAATTCACAGACATAATTGTTCCTCTACATTTATATTTTATTGAAGATATTTTCCTGGGGGGCAGAGATGCCCTCCACTCACCACCAGGGACAGACGGGGTCTAAAAATAACTTTGCCTGGTTCTAATTGATAGCACCATGTTGGCAAATCTTTTCCGAAGACACACGAAAGCAAGATAACCCACTCCCGCCAGCATGCTGACCAGCAGGGTGGTGCCAAGAACCCTGGGAGCCCTTTTCTTGGCCACACGGAATGCTGTTGGCAGAACAGCCGAGATTAATATATTGTTGACATGTCCCAAAACTTTATAAAATGCTTTTCTCTTCACGACACGCTCGTAATAAGCTTCCAAGTTGGGCCGCTTTCCATTCCCCCAGTTTCTTCTTGCTAATCCCAGAAACTTCAGGCGATGTAATGTGACAGCAAGTGATACGTCTGCCAGACTGAAGAAATCACCACAGAGCCAAGGCTGATTTCCATCTTCTAAGCAGAGATAAAATATAAAGGATTAGGAACTAATGGAATATAAGCACATTTAGTTTAGCGCTCTTTCAAAGTACCATCCAATAAACAGCAACAACACTTCAGCTAAGATAAGACTCTAACTAATGAACACTTTACTAATCCCTGTCCACTCTTTGCACAATATTGTAAAGTCTTAGGCTCAGCAGCCTGGCCTACATTTGTTAAGGAAAAAAAGATCCACATTCCAGGTTCATAAATTAAAACCCACAGTAAACACTTACTTTCCTCAACGACATTTCTCAAATCTGGATTAAATTAAACAGGATTGGAAAGCAGGAAGGCAGTTTAGCTTTTACTGAAAAGCTACCACTTGTCTGAAGAATTTATCATCTTGCCTGTGTCACTCAGCTCTATGGCATTCACTCAAGAACCAACTCCAGCTTACTTGTTGGAGGCATTCAAGTCAAAAAGAAATGGATCGGATGACTGACCTGTACCAAATATATCAGCTCAGTGAGATGACAGAGTTTGTCTACCTGCTCCTCTTTGTGTCTCTTACAGGGGAAACCACAAAGGGATTTTACACTAAGATGTTTGAGAAGTGACAAATATTCAACTGCTCACCACTAGTCAGAAGCACAGATGGAGACCCCAGGTTCCCTCTCCAGTCAAAGGAAAGTGGTGAATCTTCCTGGGATGGCTCAGAATAGGCACTGCAAGGAAGCGTCGCACTTCGCTGTCAGTGACCTGAACCACCACCACCTGAAAGGGCTGACCCGTACTGACTGTACCAAGAGCTTTTGAAACTCAGGATATGAAACTTGATAGCCAGCACAGCTATCATAGCTGCCAACATAAGTACTCTGCCCTAGCCTAGATCTCAAATAGGGAGGACTATGCTGTTCCTGTCTCATTTGTAACTTTTGCAGTTCATCCCACACAGCAGGCATGCAAAAGTACTGGCACGAACACTCAGCAGCACCTCTCTGGAAACACAGAAATTTTGCAGTCTTCTTTCCAACACACTTGCCATAAGAGAAAAGCAGTAGCTTGGCACAAAGTCGGTACCAGTCCATTTTGACTGGTTATGTAGATCTGAAAGAAAGGCCTCTGTAGAAAAGGAGTGTATCCTAGGTTGCTGAAAGGATACCTGGGGATTCACCAAGTACATTAAATAAGATGATGGAAAAGACCAAAGAATCTATGCTGTGTGAAATAAAGATGCCTGCAGTGGCAACAGCAGTAGTTCAGTGACAGATTCAAGCAGTAGCAAGAGAAGCAGAAGCTCCGAGTTTCACCAGGACCCGGAGAAGCACAGATCACAAACCTCGAAAGTTGGAATACCTCAGACAAAATTCCAAGAGGCAATAGCCCTATATTTTACAAAATCCTGTGATCCCAGCAGTTTTCATAAGCTGATCAATACTCTATCAATTGATTCCTCGGAAAGGTGACTTAGCAGAGGAAACGAAAGAGGCTGCTGGAAAAGGTGGCAGATGTAGTTTGCTGAACAAAATCCTTCCATCCTTTAAGTGTTAAAATATTTTCTGAGACTCTTTCACTGTTGAGTCTGTAGAAAATTTAATCTAGATTTTCAACTCCTGCTTGAAAACTACAGTTGTAATAGAAACCAGTAATTATTACAAGAGCTATTTATAGAGCTAAATGCAAAAAGTTATTGATTTGAGCAGATGCAGTTGATATTGACTGATGCCTCATGCAGTTCCCAGTGAAGTCAGGGGAAGGACTCCTATTAGCACCACTGAGAGTTGAACCATGCTGTGAATAAGCAGAAGGCTAATCCTATTTAAACAGAATTTAGGATGCTGATGAGGTTAAGTGCCTATGGGTATAGACCAGGGGGAAGGTAAGCAGGGCAGATGTCCTAGTAGGAGTGTGTTACAGACTTGCTAGCCACCATGAAGAGGCAGATGATACATTCTACAAGAGGCTGGCAGAAATCCCATAACTTCCAGCCCTTGTACTTGGGGGGGACTTCAGCCTGCCAGATGCCTGCTGAAAATACAACACAGTGGAGAGAAGGCAGTCTAGGAGGTTTCTGGGGTGTGTGGAAGAGAACTTCCTCTCAACTGGTAAGTGAGCCTTCCAGGGATGGTGCCCTGCTAGACCTGTTATTTGTGAACAGAGAAGGACTCATGAGTGATGTGGTGGTCAGGGGCCATCTTGGGCACAGCAACCACTAAATGATGGAGTTTTCATTTCTGGGTGAAGTAAGGGGAGGTACCAGCAGAAGTGCCCCCTTGGACCTCTGTCAGGCAGACTTTGGAGATTAATTAGGCTTAGGAGATTGACTGGCAGAGTCCCTTGGGAGTCAGTCTTGAAGAGCAAAGTAGTACAGGAAGGATGGGCAAGATATAAGGAGGAATTCTTAAAAGTACAGGAACAGGCGGTTCCCATATACTGTTAGGGGAAAAGACCGGGCTGGTTAAACGGAACTTAGACTGGAACTCAGGGTAAACAAGACTGTGTCTCACCTCTGGAAGGAGGGGGGTAACCACAAAGATGTCATGAGGTTATGCAGGAGAAAATTAGAAAGAAAGCCAGACTGCAACTTAATTTGGGCATTGCAGTTAAAGACAACAAAAACAGTTTCTATAAATACATTGGCAGCAAAAGGAGGGCTAAGGAGTCTCCATCCTTTGCTGGATGCAGGGGAGAAACACAGAGTCACAGGATGAGGAAAAGGCTGAATTACTTAATGCCTTCTTTGCCTCAGTCTTTAATACCAAAATCAGTAGTCCTCAGGATATCCACTCCCAGAGCTGGAAGTCGGTGATGGGGAGCTGAGTGAAGCCCCCATAAACCAGGAGAAAATGGTTAGTGACCTGTTATGCCAATTAGACACCCACAAGTCTATGGGTCAAGATGAGATATGCCCAAGAGTGAGAAAGGAGCTGTCAAAAACTTGCCAATCATTTCAATCATTTAGCAGCAGTCCTGGTTAACTGGAGAAGTCTCGTTGCCTGGAAATCAGCAAATGTAATACTCATCTACAAGAAGGGTCAGAAGGAGGATCCAGGAATCCATAGACCTGTCAGCCTGACCTCGGTACTGGGAAAGGTCACGGAGCAGATCGTCCTGAGTGTCACTACATGGCATGTGCAGGACAACCAGGGGAACAGGCCCAACCAGCATAAGTTTACAAAAGCCAGGTTTTGTTTGGCCAACTTGACCTCCTTCCATGACCAGTGACTGACTTAACAGATGAGGGAAAGGATGTGGATATTGTCTATCTAGACATCTGTAAATCCTTTGACCTTTCTCCCTGAACATTCTCCTGGAAAAACTGGCTTGGATGGGTACACTCTTCATGGGGTGAAAAGCTGGCTGGATGTCCAAGCCCAGAGAGAGGTGATGAATGGAGTTACATCCAGGTTGTGGCTGGTCACTAGTGGGGTTCCCCAGGGCTCAGTATTTCGACCAGTCCTATCTAACGGGATGAGAGGAAATGGCCGGACTTTGTGCCAGAAAAGGACCAGATTAGATATTAGAAATGTTTTTCACTGAAAGAGTGGTCAGGCATTGGAATAAATAGCCCAGGGTAGTGGACAATGGGATATGGTTTAAGGGTGATTATGATGGTGCTGGGTTGACAGTCAGACAGATGATCTTGAAAATCTCTTTCAACCTTGATGATTCTGTGATTCTGTGAAAAATGTGACTTTCATTTGGGTGGAGGCAGGTAAACAGGACTGCTTTCCAAGGGGGTGAGGGAAGGGGGCTGCCTAATGATTAGAGCAATTATCCAGATTGGTAATTCTGCATATAGCACAAGTATCAGCTGAGTATTTGCACAAGATTGTAATAAACCTGTGTTAAACATTAAGGTTGTGATCATTATAGTGAACTGAGGCCTACATCTATAACATCAACATTCTATAGTTTCATTTCTTCTGATTTTGTTGATAAAATACTAAAAAATTGCACAGCTAATTATAGTCATTTTGCTGAAAATGTAATCAAGTACTCTCATAAGACAGTGAGAACTCACTGACACTAAAATAAGCTAGTATTTAAAACAGTATTGAACTATTCTGTGATGTATAGATCAATATATACTAAAAGTATAAAATCTGACACATTAAAAATAGCTTTATAATGGTGCTGTCAACAAGTTTACTCAGCATCCTCAAACAGAAATATTACCAGGATTTAGCAAGAATAATTCCTTACCTGGTGTTTCCTCATTTCGCCGCTGCAATTCAGTCTCAACCTGATCCAAAACTTTTTCCAGCTCATCCAGTATTTTCTTTAGGTATTTTATATTATCATGATCCAGTAGTTTAGACTAAATAGACATAAAGGTTAGCATTTTAATCATCGTACAGAGTTTATACATTTATCAGAGAAGCTTATACTTAGGATACTACAGTGTCTATACATAAAATGTGATTATTTTCTTCACATAGTCAGCTGGATACTACATGGATACTGATGACAATTCAGAAAACAGAAGAAAAACTTTAGAGATGCTAGATATCAAGGTTTGCCTCACCCTGCAGGGTACTCAACAGCCCAACACCAGCACTGTGTACTTACCTTTGAAGTCAGTGGGACCAGTCCAGTACTTCAGCACACACCTGAAGTGTGTAGCTGATCTGGGGACAGGCTGCTTCATGCCTTGAAGGGTTAAACCACTGCATGACATTACTGGTAATGACAGGTGAAACAAATGTTTATATTGTGACCAAAAAATCTAGCACTAACAAGCTCATAATAAAGGGGCCAATAAAAAGGGGCCTCTTACCTTAAGGCGCTTCTGTTTTGCTATATAGGCATCTTGAAGGTCTGGATTTTCTTCTGCAAGTTTCTTCAATTCTGATTCTGTGTTACTTATTTGGCCTGGTTAAAAAAAAAAAAAAAAAAAAGCAAAGCAAACAAAAAAGGAATGACAAATATTAGATATCCAAACATACTCATAATGTAATCCACAGGAACTGATCATTGCTTATGTACAAATATCATACCAAAGAAATGGGAAGTGCTACTTCAATACAGCATCTGCACCAAGTTAGGATTTAAATACATCACATTTTGGAAAACTCAACTGCTTTCTAAATCGATCCACCACTCCTTCAGCTCATCAGTTTGCAATGTGAAAGTTCCGGTGGGCCCACACTGAGATTTTTTGAAGATCCCTGTAGGTCACATGCATAATTTTATAGTAAAAGCCTAAATGCCAATGAATATGGAGCCAAGGTGTTTTCATTTAGCTAAAATGTGATGCCAAAGTCCTTGATCCTTTTGGAAATGTTCATTAAGAACTACGTGGATGTCCTAGAAAAACATTCATTACGTGACTTAAAGAAGGAACAATATGAAAAGTTTAAGTTAATTTTACTGATTTCTACAAGCGTATAGCCTTTTCCTTAAAATGGGGCTTTGCTTGAAAATGCCATACTTATAAACCCAGAATACCAAAAGACAGTGAATAATAAATCTTCTTCTAAAAGTAAGTATTTCTAATAATAAACTGAGAACAAAAGAATGACTATAAAGCATGAATCACCTCTCACTTGTACTTGATAATAAAGTTTAGTTACAATTAAGTCATAAATGAAACTGATAAAAATTCTTTCTAGAGAAAAACAAACTCACTATTTTATATACTCATTTCAACATGAGTGTGAAAGCTATCCTTCAATACAGTGTATGAAGAAATTGAAAGATGTTATCATATAACTAAAATCTTACATATGCAATTAATAACTTACTTGGATTTGGTATGAATAAACATAATACACATGGCTCATGCCTTATTATATCTAGCAGTGTGAAAAAACCCCAGCATTTCAAGCTGAAAACTAAACCATCCAGGAGAAGTGCAGGAGAACATGCAAAGGAATTGTTAAGAAACATCCACAAGCTTTCCAAAAAAATGCTTCTAATCAAAAAATGTATGCTATGCTTTAACCATAAAAAGATAAGAAAACATCCCAATTTAAATGAGCAATAATTTTAGCTCTACCAGTATAAACATGTGCAAACTGAGAACAATTCATACCAACTAGAAGCTAGAGGGGAAGAATACATACAGCAAGAGAAGAAGATAATGTTGTAAAGTGAACTGTAATAAAAGCACTGATTATTACCACGTGAAAACAGAGAAACTACCCACAATGCCCATGAGTAAAGCACAATTGTTCAATGAACAGTTAGCATTCACATTCGGGAAAAAAAACCAAAACCACCAAACCAGACAATGCACTGATGTAAGAGAAAAATTCATGCTATTGGACAAGGGGAAGCAGATTTAAGCTGAAGGACGTAGATTTAGACACCTCAAAAATAACATTTCCTCTTTCCCATTGTCAAATCACAACAGGCCATAGAATCAATAAAAAATATATGTACAAAGCATCAAGGACTGCAACTAAAATTTGTAAACTGTGCTCAATATTTTGTCTTCAAGGTGGGCTTCAGAAAGAAGATGAACGTAATGCAGCAACCTACTAATTTATAGACATCAGAGCTACATCAGTACATACTACGGATTCTGCTGGTAGCATAGGCTGGAATCATGGAGTCCACGGTTAACTCGGGGTGCAGGATGCAGCCATGTGTGTAGGCATCCATAGGCAAGGAGTCTAAAAGCTCTCTATAGTGTTGCACCCTTGGATAATACATGCTCCCCTCTTCTGGCATTAATCTTGGTACATCCTCTGCAAAACAAAGTTAAAAATAAAGTTAAGAATAAAAGAACCATGTAACTGACCAAAGTTCATTCAGTTATGTCCACCTGGGACAAGTGACACAGCCACAGATAAGAAAGCTTCATTTGTTCCCCAGTGTAACTCAACAGTGTTATTGCAGCTCAGAGAAATGTATACTTGTACTTCATTTTAAAATTCTTCAATAATTCCAATTCCTATGCAACAACGCACATAAACACGTATTTAAGAGGCTTTCAAATCAGAAAACCAGGCTCAGCTCTGTTATGTACATCTAGGAATGGGTGACTGTGCCATACAATCCTACAATGCTCTCACAGTTGGGCACAGCTGAGATTCCAGGAAATTGTTATGGCTGAGCATTACTACTGCTGCACTTATATAAAAATTACAGTACAGGAATCCTACTCTAAGCATGACTGGAAGTATTCCTGCACATCACTGAGTATTAACCTACACTGGATATACCTGGGCCGCAATGCCTTTTTTTGAATAAAAGACAGCACAAATTATGTTCACTCAACAATGAAGTTTTCTTCATGCCTTAGAACTCGCAGCACTAAATCCCTGAAATACAAAATGCCACCATCTTTGCACCTATACAAATACAGCTCTGAATTTCCTTCAGAAGTTGAGGCAGTTTTTTGCTTTTTTTTTAAAATCAGTAAAGGCACAAAGAACTTCAAAAGCCTCCATGATCACTTCCAAGGTTTCTCTTCCTACTCTTTTACCTCGTCACTCCATTTTGGCTCCAAACATAATTTGCTCATTCTACTTCCCTTGTTCCACAGCAGATTATTCTGGAATTAAGCATGTTTCTTCTCTCCAGAGAAATCTGCTCAACAAAGGCAGTCGTGCAGCTCTTTGTTCAATATGTTATTTTTCATGGCCGTGCCACACCAGGGTTAGTGCAGCACACTGCTGCTGCTATTCCTGGCCTCACCATCCTTCCTGAAGGGCTAAGGACAGTGGTAGGTTTTACTTATAAAGGTTGTTAAGGAGGGCCTTCAGCTCATTTTAGAGGAATGTGTTTTCAACCCACTCTGCTAACTAGCAGGAGAGCCCATTTAGAGACTATAAACATTTTCTGCCCTGAACGAAGAGTCCTGCAGCGACACAGAGCTGCCCCCACATTGCTGCAGGCTACGGGGTGAGGGAAAGAACCACATACTGAAATGCCTGTGGGATTACCATCTACAAACGTCGCCTCAAGGTAATCAATAATCTGCGTTGCCTCACAAATGATGTTTTCCCCATGGATGAGGACGGGTACTTCTCCAGAGGAGCTCAAGCGCATGAACCACGGCTCGTTGTGCTCGCTCAGGGGCAGGTTCACATCGTGCTCCTCACACTTCAGCGCCTTCTCGGCGATCGCCAAGCGTACCTGGAACGGCACGGCCCGGGTCACCCGGGCACCATTCCCGCACGGCCGGAGCCGGCCGCCCTCCCGGCCCCGCCTCGGCGCGCCCTCGGCCGCTCCCCTCCATCCCTCATGCCTCCCACCCTCGCTCCCGGCCCGGGCCCGCCGCGGGCGCGCAGGGCTGTGGGCACGGCGGGAGGCGGCGATCCGGGGCCCGCAGGCCACCGCCCCTTGTCCCCGCGCTCCGCTCACCTTCTGCGAGGAGAAGGACTGCGTCCAGTGGTACAGCACCAGCGGCGCCATGCCCAGCTCGGCTCGGCTCGGCTCGGCTCGGCCCGGCTGGGCCCGGCTCGGCCCGCGGCCCCGGGCGGGGCAGGAGGCAACGCGGGCGCGCAGCGGCGGCCGTGCCCGCCCCGCGCCGATCCACTCTCGGAAATTAACCGAAGGGGATGCCCGGGGGATGCGGGGGACACCCCCGGCTTCCCCCCACCCTCACTGCTCGGAGGACAGCCCTTCTGAAGGGGAAACCGCCTGCAAAGCCGTCTGCAGCATCCCCTAGGGAAACGCAGGAAGATGGATACGCAAGTAGGGAAGGTCACATGGCAGGATTTTCCCTTTTATATTTATTTGGTTTTTGTTTTTTTTTTTAACCAGTGCTTCCAGTATGAATTTCAGGGACATAGGCAACATGCGCTTGGGGCAGAAAAAAAAAAAAAATATCGTAAGTCATCTTGTATTGGACCCTGTGGGCACAGATCCTCTATTGCAAAATAAGTCAGCGTTAGAAGGAACAAAGCTTTCGAATAACTTCTTTTGATTACAGATGTGTTCTTTCAATCTCAAGAGAGAAGGTTTCTTTTTTTTTTTTTTTTTTTTTTTAGACAAAATTAGAAAATTGAACAATTTTGCAGGGCTTTTTTCATTTTCCCTGGGTGAAGCAAGGTCCTTTCTGAAAAGCATTTGATAACAAAGAATGCCTTACATCATCAGGAAATGCCTCCTCTGTATTTTACACTGGGGATAGTTTAGAAGATGCGATTGCTGATAGTACATACAAATAGACACTATCAGCAGCTGCAGGCAGATTTTAGCAAAGTAAAAAACTGTGCAATTACAGAGTACAGAATATTGTCCTCTTCATTCTGACTGCTCAATTCCCAATAAAGGCGACTACTCCAGGCAAGCCTGATAACTCAATCCCATGTGTTATTTCTATATAACAGATGAACCCCACCATTAGTATCTTAGAGCTCTGAACCTAGTATGTTGAGAGCTATATCCCAGTAACAAGTACATTCAAATTTGAGGGAAATTTTGACTAATGTTAAGCAAGTGAATGGATTTAAGTCACTGGAAGAGACAATAGACAAATCTTATAAATAAAAAGGGAAGAAACAAAAAGCGAGCTTCCAGCTCTGTACTGGTCATGGGAGTGGGCACAAGGGCAGTCCCATGCCTTCCTCAGTGACTACTCCCTGCTAGAATCACAAGCCAAAATAATCTCTTCAGAAGATCATGCATGATGAGAGGCTTCTCACAAATCCCAGTTGGCAGCAGTCAGTGTAACTGATGGTAAATCCCACATTTGGGGGAATTTAATTTTATTGTTATTCTTTACAAAGTTGGAGAATGTGCTTAGAACTGACAATAAGAATGCAGTCGATGGCATGAGATAAATACATTACAGCTGGATTTACTTCTACGATATATGTCTGAGATAAGAGTGCTGGAATATCCTCTCATGCACTAGGGCTTTAATGTGTGACTCACCAATACATGGATATTCTCACGGTCCCTGTCTAGGCTGCTGTAGAGCTGTTCCTCACAGCTAGATCTTATAATAAGTCAAGGCAAAGAACTGGAAATTGGTTTTTTTTTAATTTACATGAAGTAGACACTCTCTCAGGTTTCTGTTTTGCTTTTTTTCCTTCATTTTGCCTTTAAATCAAAATGTTGTCATTTTGTCAATTACCACACAGGCCACTACTTTACTCTTAGCCCAGCGAATTAATTTAATATCACATATGAACTTCTGTGTTTGAGTTATATTCTGTTACCTGGTTTAGATGTCTAGAAAGGCAGTGAAATGTGTCTATCTTATAACGCAATAAAGAAAAAAGGACCAGTGAGAACAGTATTTCCCACTTCAGGCCTGTTCAGACAGAGCAGCTGCAATCACAGATAGGTGTTTCTTCTTCCTAACCTAGTCATCCTTATTGTTATGAAATACAGGAAGGACACTGACCTGTTGGGGTCCAGAAGACTAAATGATTAGGGGGATGGAGCATTTCTCCTATGAGGAAAGGCTAGGAGAATTGGAATTGTTCACCCTGGAAAAAAAAAGGCTTACAAGTTACTGAATTGTGGCCTTCCAGTACCTGAAGGGAGCCTAGAGGAAACACTGTGAGGGACTTTTTACAAGAGCATGTAGTGACAGGGCAAGGGGGAATGACTTCAAACTGAAACAAAGTAGGTTTAAATTAGATATGGTGAAGAAATTATTGTGAGGGCAGTGAGTCATTGGAACAGGTTGCCCAAAGAAGTTGTGGGAGCCCCATCCCGAGAAATGTTGAAGGCCAGGTTGGATGCAGCTCTGAGCAACCTGCGCTAGCGGAAGGTGCCCCTGCCCATGGCAGGGGTGTTGGAACTGGATGATCTTTGAGGTCCCTTCCAACCTAGGCCATTCTGTAATTGTATGATAAATACCACCCCGATGGCCATGTTTATAGACCTGGTCCAGCTGAAGGAGGGAGCACCTGCGGCCGGGATCGCCCAGCCCGGCGGGGCTGTTCCCATGCCTGACCACACGAGGCCTCCCTTTTCCAAAATACGGTGCAAAGGACTTCCCTTCTTCCAGAGATGAAGAAAAAGGGATGATTCCTTTCTCTTCAGGACGAGCACCTGTTCGTCCACCTATGTTTGCCCCTCTACCTTCTCATACCCACAGAAAAGCAAGCAGAAGGGTCAGATTATGAAAAAGCTCATCACATCCTGGAAAATCTTGTTCCACGTGCCTTTACACAAGGCTTTACACAACTGAAATAAAGGTCTCCTTAAAGGCACATTTAATGTGCAAGTGCCATGAATACACAAGCAGCACAAATGCAAATCTGACTGGCATCTTGTGGCTTCAAGCAGACCCCTAGCTCTGTGTGATAAATTGTTTTTCCTACCACACTGATGTTCTTGCCCTGTTTCTCTACATGGCCTCTCTTGGGCCTTTTTTAGCATCCTATACACATTTACAAAAAAAAAATATATATATGCACACCCATCTACAAATTTTTTAATGCATGTATTTTTATGTCATGGAAAGAAAATCACATTTACAGCTAATACTAATAAATACACAGTACAAAAATCAATTTGATAAACAGTTACATAAATCGGGTCAAATATCTGGAAATCAGTATTCTGGTAATCAGTTTTCTTGTTTACTTCACCTTTAACTCCATGACATTGACAAGAAACATCTAGGCCAGATGTGTCATTAAAGTGATTGATGCAAGTTAAAAAAATACCTTTTTTTTCTTATCCAATCAATTCATTGTGCATATTGCAACCCAAATTTGATTAGACTACAGGGGCAAAAAAAACCCTTTTTTTCTTTGCAGCCAGAGCCATTATAGCTGAAAATTAGCTGGATTCTGGAACCAATGCATCATTAACAGATGCATTGGTTCAATTCCAAGTGTAGAACTGGCCTAATTGACAGTGTTGCAGGAGTTAATACTCATTGGGAAAGCAAGACAGGTTCTGTTCTAGACCTTCTGTCATCAACGGTTATTGACTAAATTCCACTGGCAGATGCTGCTTTACTGGCAACGATATGAGTCAAAAGAACATAGCATTGAACTCAGGTACACAGCTGAGACTCAATATTGACATAAGAACTTCCTTTGACATGACTGAAAAATTAGATATGCAACTATTTAGAAAGAATGAGAGTAATGTTTTATCTTGATAGTCACAGCTGAGACTATCTGTGTCCTAATTTAACTGCATATAAAACCACGGAGGGATGGCAATTCGAGATAGCTGATTCATGTACTCAGGAAATATAATTAGTCGGTTACCATTTTACATCCAACAAAATCGACTTATAATAGAATTTATTTAGCCACTTTCAAAGTCACATAACATATTAACTAGGTTTAACTTAACATACTTAACTAAGTTTTCTTCAGGGATTTCGCCACAAAATTTTGCCAAACCTTCCCTAAATACTATAGTATTCCTGTTCCATGCAGTAGTTTCATATGTAAATATTTCAGAAATACTACTTAATTTTTCTGTATAAAATTCATAGAAGGTTTATAGTAAGCCTATTTCAAAATAGTTACTAGAAATTGCAATATAACAAAAATACTAGTTGTTCTAATGATATATAAACCTCAATAATTTTGATTATTGGAATGAATTTTCCTGAAATATGAGGCTTTTAAATCACAATCAGAGAGATACTCAATATAGTTACATAAGGTGAAAAAAGTGCAGTTTCTTAGCTGCAAGCCTTAAAATCTAGGTATTAACATTAAAGTTTATCCAGTCTATCACTCTTCAAGCTTTTATAAAAACAGCATCTTTACTATAAAATCTAACATATCAGCCAAATTAAAAATATTTCAACCATGTTTTTTTAATACTTGCCCACATTTGTTGTCTCTGTGCACATGTGTAATATGCTGGCTCACAAACCTGGACCATTACCGAGCTTTCAGTAACAATTCTGTATCATCACTTGACGTGCTTCATCTTCCATCACATAAACTTAGACAAGTAACCCACAAGAGTGAAAACTTTATTAAAAAAAAAATCTCCTGTGCTCTGTACCTCTGTGTATAGCATCAGGTGTTGATTTTTATACTGGTTTTAATCTAACAGTGATGACATTTTGTTTGCACAGCACTGTCTGGCACATTGGCTCTTGGTTGCCTATTAAAATTCATGTTACCACAACACAAACAATGAATGTTAGAAATAGTACCTTCCAGCTATTGCCTGTGGCCAAAATCAGAGTGCCCAACTTTGACCTAGTAAAACAGATTGGACAGATGCTGAAACAAAGTCCACCAAAGTTAGAGGGGTGATTTGTACTGACTTCAGTGGGTCCTGTACCAGGTCTTAGGCCAGTTCAAATTCTACTGCAACCACACTGCAAAATATAATTATCCAGTAACTGAGATGAAACCCAAATACAGCAAGCCTTAAGAAAATCTAAGGAATTAAATACAGTTTTGTAAAATGTCCCTTGAAGTCTCATGCGATATTTTCTTTGACTGGAAAACAGTTTTAAAAATCTTTCCTGAAAAATTACAGAAATCAGATCCTTTCCATCCCTGAAACAAATCCAAAGTTCAATAATTTTCAAAGTATCTCTAAAAATCTTGTTACACTTTCTATTGGAAACACTTTGGTAAGTTAAATTGTAAATAAGTTTAAACATTTAATCTTTTTCCAGTGAACTGCTCAGAAAAATAGCTTTAAGGTACTTTAAAGCATAATCATGTACTTCCACACCTTGTCACTGACAAGTAAAAAAATAGGGCCCACTAAGGAAGAGTCATTTCTTTTAACAACATTAATCATTGAGACAACACAGATATAGAGTTCTCATTTAAATAAGGAAATGCTTGTTTCTTCAGCCTTAATTCTTGCTGGTTGCTCATTACATTTGTGCAAGCTGGACTAAAACCTAAACAGTAATAGCCAAAGTATTTCAATTCGCCTCCTTGAAATCTCACTTCATGAGAAAAAAAAAAAAAAACGCTTTGAAAAGCTTAAGCCACCCTCTGTCCTGGAGCACCCTGCACCAGCACAGCAGCAGGGATGGAGGCTGTTCTGTCCTGGGCCACCATGGGCTCCACACCACCACAAGAAAATCGTGGTTGCTGTCTGCATAACCCAGCTCACAAGTGCCCATGGAGGGGCGGGAGCCATGAGTGTGGGGAGAATATTTTCTCTTGCTAACATCTTTTTCCCCCAATCTAAATTACATAACATACGCATCAGTATTGCATTGTCTTTTCAAATTATATTGCAGCAGAAACAAAAAGGAAATTGTAGTGGTCAATTATGATACATCAATTTACTGTGTATTTACTGAATTTTGAAAACTAATTAGTTTTTATTGCTTGAAGTGAAAGGAGACTCTGAAACAGCTGGTTAAATTCACTATCAAATAGCACACAAACACAACATTCACCTAAGTCGTCTCATAAGCAAGACCCTCATTTGTGAAAGTAAAAATAGGACAAGATACAGTTTTGGGCAGCAATAGATCTGGGCACTGAATCACTGTCTATGTTCTTTTGGCACTGACTGAAACATGCTGGCATGATTTTTTCTCAACTGCATAACGTCACTCACAAATAGGGAACAAATGCCAGAGCTATTGCTCTGAAAACACACTTCCCCTGTCACGTTTAAAGAAATCCCAATAAGATTTTCTTAAGAGAAACAGAGGTAGGATATTAGTGCCAGCTGAAGGCAGTAAAACTTGCTATTTAGCATTTACTGAGTTATCTGGAGAGAGGGGAAAAAAAGCACTATACAGAGAAAGGGATGAGTTTAAATCCCATGTGTGTAACTGATACAAATGAAAGTATGAAGTTGTCGCTGTGCCCTGTGCGAGTGCAGGGGAGAAGTGAGGGCAGCAGGCGATGGTATGTGTCTGAAATAACAAACCCTTTCCACTAACACCCGAGCTAATGCACCGGTGCGGGGGCAAAGCCAGAGGAGAGAAGCTGCAGAAGCTGAAATGAGCTTTTCAAATTTTACAGAGACGTGCAAACTGGTGGGGGATGGAGGAAGATGCATTGCCTTGGCGTAATTCCTGTAGTGTCCTGCTAAGTCCAGCAGGCAGAACATAAAGGCAGAATTTGACCTGTGTGTTACAGTCCTCAGAGCAAAATACAAACTTTATAAAAACATAGAAGTTATATTAACATGAGCCAGTGAACAGAGCTTTGGGACAAGGAAGTGAGAACATTCTTTTGGCCCAGGGGGATAATCTATCTTTTCAAGATGAAATTAACAGGTTTTTTTTCTTGGCCTTGAATAATTAAAATTTCCCTTCTAGCATGCTATATAGGCCACTACCACAGACCTTCAGGGCTATCTTATTTCATTTCAATATATTGCACAAAGTCAGCAATATCTGAAACTGGAATAAAACTTTTAATCTCAGCTTCTCTCTGATTTCACTTTGCAATATATTTTAATTCCAGTTTTGACATTGTGTGTGACCCAAGACAGTTGAACAAAGAGCTATTTTTCAGTTCACCTTTCCTCCTCTACAAAAGCTTCATGCTTTAGCAGTTCTAAGTCACTGGAAAACAGAAGCTAGCATGAAAAGGGAATCTAACAAGTACACAGTTCATATCTTGGAGCAGTGTTTTAATACTGTGATTAAATTTGTATTCCCCCTAAACTGCATTTTGTTTGAACTCCATGGCTTGTGATCCCGTTTCCTCCCATTTTCTTGATGTCAGCTACTTCAGTGCCGGCAGAAGATCCTCTGAACTGCAGCTGCATTTGTAAATGTTTCATCAAAGGCCCTGAACGTCTGGTAAGCAGCAGACCTGGTGGGTGCTATGAATGTGATCTGGGTCTATCTCGGGGAAGAACAGCATGACCGTATTTACTGCCGATGCTATTCTGGGGGCTGGATGACGTGCTTCTCCCCTCTGGCTGAGCAACACTTGCCCGTTCGTCTTTCAACACTCACTCCCAGCATGACAGGATGAAATAAAACAAAATTTACTGGTAGCAAGCGCACTTGCATATTGAAGACTTCCATTTTAACAACTTCTCGCACAAACACCAAGTCTTATTTCAATAATCGCATTAAACATTTTGTACTCTGGGTAGATAAGATTTCTGGTTCCATTTAGGAAAAATAAAACTGTAAGAAGGTAAAGAAAAGTATTACCTCATAATTCAAATTATTATGGGGCCACAAGCTTTTTTGTCCCCATAAATGAACTCTTAAGTCAGGACGGTGGCAACACAGTAGCTCCAGTTCTGCACACCACCTCCAAATGTGGATAGCAGCTGTGTCTCCCAAAAATCGTGAAAATAGCAGGGGAAATACTGCATTTGTTAAAGCAATTATGCACATAGGATCACCCCTTCCAAAATCAGACAAGTAGTTTACAAACTGAAATTCACCCAGTGGCCAGCAGAATGAGCCAGGCACTTCCAGTCATCGATTAAACCCAGCCTAGCGCAAGATCTGTGCTAGACTTTGTAAGAGAAATGAGAAAAAAAGAAAAAAACCCAAACAAACTTTAAAAAACCCCAAAATTCAGATTAAAATGGCATGCACGTTTTTCATGCTTCAAGTGTTATCATTTTGCCAATATTAATTTTGTTTTTAATCTAGAAATATGCCACTGATACCAAATGGCACAGACAAGATCACAATTTTTTTTCTTCTCTTAAGCCTATACAATTGAATTTTCAGCACTAAAACTGGAGAATGACAAAGTTGCATAGTGCCAGATTCATTCCCTTTCTGGATACTGAAATTTTGGGTAGGAAAATCCTGATATCATAAATCTTCAAAACGGGCTGACATTTTATGAAATATTTCATTTGGCTCAATTTTGCAAATATGCAACAAGCCGGTAAAAATCAAATCTGCTTTTAAGTTTCATCAGACAAAAACTGCAGTCTCAAACTTACATAAAACCAAAACTATATCCCTTTATACATGGAAACAAAACTGCAACCCCCAGCTTCTAACTTTAGCATGTTGTATCACAGAACCAGTCCTCCAGCTCTATTAAATTTTGGTTTTCAAGGCAGAACTTCTAACAAGCAAAAATAGCAGATAGATAGCCCTGGGCAAATGAACAAAATTTTTTCAATCTTATCATATGAAATAAGGGAATTTCAAAATTAATTTTACTTCTCAAATCAGCTGAAAAAAACTTTTTACCTAGCATAGCCAAATACTTTGTACCTAACAAAACCAAATACCATGCAGGTTAATGGCTAATTTTAAAATTAACAACCTAAAACACAAACTAAGGTGGTCTCCACAATGGACTTAATAGCACAAGTGATTTTAGGCATCCCAACAAGTGAAAGATTTACTGATAAATACATGCCTAACTAAATACAAATTATTATTCTGCAATTCAATTACATTTATTATGCATTCAGACATAAGAGAACATCATATAATTGTTTTTCAAAGACAATGTATTATTAGGAAGACATACTTTTCATGATTAGAGCAGACACTGTCAGAGAAGAAATACTTTTCTATTCTGCAGAACAAAGTACAGTTGGTTTACAAAAGCTCAAATAATGGATACTTTTTCATAAAGGACCTTTTGTACAAAGTCATAAACTTCTACATAAAAAGACTTTATTTACTATGACAACTGCAGTTACTAAAGAGTGATACTTTGATAAAAAGCACTACGAAACCTGGTTTAGATTCCACCCCTAGAATGCAGTGTTTTCTACTTTAAAAAAAAAAAAAAAAAAAGAAGAAGAAGAAGAAGAAGAAGAAGAAAAGTTTACTTTTAAACAAAAGTAAGTCTTAAAACTCTCCCAATCATACAATTTGTTTTAGGAAAAGATACTGGAAATACTAATTTGTCTAATGTCTATCTTGTACTTGCCATAAACACATTACACAGATATATATATATCTCATTCACATGCAGAGCTGCAAATATTAATTCATGTGAATTCACAAAAAAAGAGCATAAAAATTGTACTGCACCTGCTCAACACAGAGGGAGACATTCATAATTCTGCATTGGTGGTTGTGCTTTCCAAAGTGCAGAATCTAATCTGTAAGTGAAATTTCAGTGGACAAATGGGAAACTATTTTGCAGCAGTGTGATATTACAGTAAGAGCATTTGCTAAGAAATCCAGTTTTCAAGATGCAAAGGGGGCTGATACTGTAATCCACACAGTGAAGGGGTTTCTTCATTATATAAAAACATCATGGCATTATGTTACGAGCACTCAAAAAGAGCGCCTTTTAAAGAGAAGCAAATAAAGAATAAATGAAATCTCATACCAGCTGGGAGGTTTAATTCATTGGTTAGGCTGATTATGATGCACTAACCCTTGTTATATTCTTTCATATAAACTTAAATATCAAAATAAATTAAGGTGTTTGACTTGCATGTTAGCTGTGGTGAGAACAATTTTCTTCCCTGGAACAAATATTCCTGGAGAAGCAGACGAAACTTATCAATAGGGTGCACTTCTCAACTCAGGCATAACAAGCATCTGTTTGTCTTTTACTGTTTTATCAAAAATCAGTTAGAGTAAGCCGCATTATCCTCACCAAAGTTTAAGCAGATTGAGGGAGTGGCTTTCTATTAATGGTCTTTCCAGCACAGCTTGCTTAGCCCTATGGTAATGTCCTCTAAAGCTCAATTGCTCTATTGCAGACTTTGTTAATGGAAACATATCTCAAAAGTGACTATACTGTGCATAAAATATCCGTATTACATTCAGCATCAAACAAAAAAACCCTCAGCTTTTGCATCTCTGGTAGCATTTGCCTTGTTTTCTCTGTCTTAAACTGAAAACAAACCAAACCAAACCAAACCAAACCAACAAACAAACAAACAAAAAACAACAAAAAAAACCCCCAAAACACCAAGAAACCCCAAACACTGTCAATTTAGAATGACTATGGTTTTCAATTAATTCCACAAATGAATTCACTCAGAAGAACCAACGATCTGAGGTATAAGAAGCATCAACATTAATTCATTTGTTAAATGCAACAGCTGTTTATTCTGATCCAGTACATAAAAATGGGAGTGTGACAAGGCCATCAAAACGTCTTTTAAAATTAGAAATATCATATCCAATTCCTATTCTAATATTAATATAAATTAATGTTAAATTAATTAACCTTTCAATTAAAAAAAAGGCATTTCCATTTTTACAAGAAAAAGCCCAAAGAAATTCACAAGACATCCCATGTTAATACAAAATAGGTATGAATGCAGACAGATACATGGCCTCATCCCTATGTCTGATAAAATCAAGGCAGATCATAAGGAGCTGCAAGCTCCAGGGAGTAGCTGGAGAGGTGTGATCCCTGTGGAAGTTGGGATGGGTGCCCTCTTTAAGGTGCCCTCACCATTGCAAAGGTCTCCTGGCGTGACCTGCAGAGCTCTGGTCTCCTTCACTGGAGTCACATGAGACAGAAGCACTGCAGGACTGTCTGTCTGATGAAGGAATTCACTTTACCAGAGCTCTGTGAAGGTCTGTAATCACTGGTGATGAAAATGCTAACTAATAAAGGAGGATTTTCAATTATTAAGTGGCCTAAAGCATGGCAAAAGGCCTAGATTTCTGGAAAGATATAAGTGGTTCTCAATAGAGATATTCAGAAAAATAGCACCATGGTGAGCAGGAAGGCTGCTAATTTTTTTCCTATGGTATTAAAGCAGTATGTATGAAAATTATTCAATTCACTAGCTAATTTACATGAAAATTATGAGAGGAATTAAGATCTCAAAGGATGTAATTCCTACAACTTTAAAAAAGCAGAGCCACAAAATACACATCCAGGCAGAAGAGAGATGCTTTGCACATCACTAACAAATAAATATTAAACAACCCCAATTCTTACCTGATGTGAGAGTTAATACAAATCCTCCAAAAATTAGAAAAGCTTTAATCAGGATTTGGTCCTCCTCAGGCACCTGGAAAATCTGTAGGACATGACAATGCAGGACTCGAGCTTTGGGTGCTGCTGATAGTTCTTCAAAGCACAGACCAGGGTGAACATAGGCAACTTCAACAACCAAGGGACCTGTTGGGAAGGTACTACAGGATCATTACAGTACAGAATCATAGAATGGCTTGGGTTAGAAAGGGCCTCAAAGATCACCTAGTTCCAACACCCCTGCCACGGGCAGGGACACCTTCCACCAGGTTGCTCAGAGCCCCTTCCAACCTGGCCTGGAACATTTCCAGGGATGGAGAGTCCACAGCTTCTCTGGGCAACCTGTTTCAGTGCCTCACCACCCCCACAGTAAAGAATTTCTTCCCTATATCTGATCTAAACATACCTTCTTTCAGTTTGAAGCCATTCCCCTTTGGCACATCACTACACACTCTTTTAAATAGTCTCCATGTTTCTTATAGATTTCCCTCAGGTACTGGAAGGCCATTGTACAGGGAAAAGTTTTGTTACTGAGCAGATAAGTGACTACATAAAATCTGGACTATCTCGTCTTTTTAATCAACAGGGGGTAAACTGAAAGTGCAAGACTGAGGGCAGCTTGGGTGAAAGATTATGGGAAAAATACTATTTGTAATTCCTAGAAAAAGAGAATGGAATTACAAAAAAGGTGAACAGTAAAGCTGCCGGCTTTTCTGTATGCTTTCAATTGCATTAGGGCAATTGTTTGTATAGATGTTCTGCAAAGAGAGAAAAGGATTCAGCTTTAAGAGCAAAATAAAAATAAATCTTTTTGCTGGATTATTTTTAAGCTGGATTGGTTCCCTGATCCAAATCACAGCTCACTGAAGAAACAGTTGTGCTGGCAGCACAGAGGGCTGGGTGCATGAGAATATCTCAAGCCAGTGTCGGCCAAGACTGCCCAGTAAAAACCCCAAACCTAAGATTTGCCCTCTACTAGGTTTTATTTTATGATAAACTCCAAAGAAAGAAACCTGTAAATATAATGTGAATATAACGTGAAAATAACGTGAAGGGCATAAACACAAACTGCCTCGATGTGAAGGGAAAATGAGTATCATGAGATAAACTTGACTAAGTTGAGAGCTCTTCAGTGATCCTGAAACACTAGAAGGAAGCATACGCAAGTAAAAAGTAGGTCAGATTACTAAAGGATGAATTTTAGGGAAGAGTGCAAGTATGTAGGGGCAAAATCAGAAAGGCCAAATCATGGAATGAGTCTTAGTTAGGAACAGAAAAAGAAACTGAGACAGCCCTGGAGGAGGACAGCGAAGGAAGGACTGTGTCGCTGTTCAGTGGGGAGGAAAAGCTTTCAGCCACACAAGTGAGATAAACCAAAGTGCTAAAAGCTTTTTGTTTCAGCCTTCACTGAAAGAGATATTATGTATTTTGACTTCAGCAAAGCTGCTGATGTTTATTAAATGCGATCTAAGCAAAGCTGTAAGAGACTACACATGGTTTATATTTACTAAGTAATGGTTATTAATTATTAAGTCCCAAGCCTGAAGGATGTATGAAATGCTAAATCTGTATCAAATACTTTAATATTCAATACCTTCATTAATAACTTTGATCTTGGTAGAGTTCAGTTATTGCATATGCAAATATGCAAACTTAAAAACCTGTGAGGAACTGCAGTGTGGGATTAAAATTCAAAATTAACGTAATTTGGGAACATAATCTTAAGGGGGGGAAAAAAGCATGTGCTAGTGAGACCTGCTGAGGGAAACTCAATTTCACTAATACAAAGTGGGAAGCAACTAGTTAAACGATATTCTGTGGGAAAGGATTAGGACAACAGCAGATCACAAACTGAAGATGAGTTTTTACACATCATCTTCTTGTGTGGAGGAGAACAGAATCATCATACTGCTGATTCCTGGCACCAGTGTAAAAGAATAATGTCATTTGGGAGTCACACAGAATTATGCTACTTTAATATGACACAATATTAGCCAAATAGTATGTTCTGTATTTGAAATCAGACTTTACCAACTACATAACAAAACTGGAGAAAGTCCAGACAACAGCAACTGTGACAATCATGAGGTCTACAAGCAAATAATGAAACATAGAACCTTACCTAGGCTAAAGAAAAAGGCTCAAGAAAGACCAGAAAAGCTGTCTTCAGAAGTGGGAATTTGTTGCAAAGAGGAAATCCACAAACCTTTCCCATCCTCCCCAAGGAAGCAAGACTTGAACTACAGCAGCTGCAGAATTCCTATCACCATTTATTAAAAATTTACTGGGGATAAATCTAATCGTCTAGGTATTTTCCACCTATACAATTTGAATGCTAATTTAAGGTAATCATCAATATGACACTTTTCTTTGAATCAAGTGTTATAAAATCAAACACATTTGGAGTTAGGTTTTCTTTTCTTTTTAAACGGATTAAGGTATAGTGATCCACCCATTTTTGTTCTGTAGACATATATAAAGAAAACCCAAAACAACCAACAACACAACCCTAAATGTTGACAAGATCCAGAAAGAATATATCATATTTTTCCACTATTATAAAATACTGTATAGAGAGTTCTGCCTCTGTTAAAATCACTTCAGAGACAAAGCTGTTCAACATAAATGCTGCATTTCCTTAAAAAAAAAAAAAAAGCTGCATTTTTATTTAAAATCTAATTCAGTTGCTTGGAACAATGCTGAAAATAGAAGTCAGGGTACAGAACATACTCATCTTGTTTGCAAGTTAGAAAAGGATCTGTATTTTTGTTTTTTATAAGCTTTATCAGCACTTTTGCAAGGAAAATAATAACTGTGTTCACTGAGTAAGCACGATATCTCTGGAATTAAATATACTGTCTTACTGGCTACATCCCAGCTTCAACTGCGAGGTAGAACTGACACTTATCAATGCAGCTATGAGAACAGATTCAAAACAAAACATTTCTCAAATATTATTGCAAATTTTAAAAAATCATCTAGAATTAGTGTTTCAGTATTTACACTAACTTATGTGGATTTACAGTGTATAAGGAAAAAGTGGTATGCTCCTGTTATAGAGGTCAGACAGCATAATTTGTGCTAAAGTTATACAGAAACATGTTTATAAACTTTAATATAGACTCAGGACATAAAAACTGGCATAAAAGTTGTGGCTGTTCCTATGGAGCCAGGAAAAACCTATTTGCCTTTGAAATTTCTGCACTGTGGCTTTTGAACTACCTTTACTTCTGTATTCCTGCCTCCCACACAGCAGTCCTGTGCGTGAACTCCTCCAATACAACATGTGTGGCGCACGGAGCTCATCAGTGAAGCATCCTGCCTCCATTCTGCAAAACACTTGAGAAGAGTCTTCGGAGCTTTGCTTTATTTGAGCACAGATATCTTGCAGATGTTTAATTTAAAGCTCATGTGTAGTCCCACTGAAGTAAATGGGATTACTAAAGTACTTAAAGTAATTCCCTGCTGAATCAGGCTTTTAAGAGTAAGAATAAATGTGCCTAATTTTTATTCATGCATCAGATATCTATAGACTAATAGTTTAAACTCAGCAGTTTTGTATCCAGTTAATATCAAATCTCTGGAGTTAGTGTATCTTCACCTGCTGCATCTACCATCTCTATAGCAAGGACCTTTTTTAATATAACCCGGCAGGACAGTTTTTGCATACATACTGTGTCATCAGGCACTCCTGTTTTGCATACATATAGTGTCATCAGACTTAGTGCTGTAATGACTTTTTTGTAAATGATAAATAAACTGCACCTGGCCCTTGTATTTTCTGAGTGTTACATACATGAAAGACTTCAGAAAAGAATTCTGGTAATGTAGATTTAAAAAGTAGTGGAAGTATTTCTATTAACTTTGGACAAAAGAGATAAACTCATTCATATACCTATAACTGCTTACTTCCTGCATTTGTGGAGTTGTAGAATAATTTTAAACTTAATTCTGGGAAGAAGGAAAGGAAAAAAAACTCTGTGGATCTAAGGTATTTAACACATATGCTAAAGGTTGAAGATGTGCACTACTTAAACTGTGGCCAGGAGCAAATATGAGGTGGCATGAACTAAAGTTAAGACCTGTCAATGCAAAATCTGTCAGTAAAAAAAGAAAACCAAATCAAAAACAAAAGAATAAATCTACAACCTCATCAGCAATGAGACACCTGTGGCTTCTTACATCATCAAGAGCTGGCTAAGTGATGTTAGGAGTTCTCTGCAAAGCACTCTTATTCTCACATCTATTAAAATTTATTCCCTGCTGAAAATATAAGAGAAAGCTGGCAGTGAAGAATTCATCTTGTCATCAAGCATCACGTTCATTTAAATTGATTATCTCATTTAAATGAGTACACCTGGAAATATCAACCACATACAAAATTACCACTGACTTTAGCATCACTTGCAGGTCACTAAAAAAGGACCCACTGACACACATGTGATAACAAAAGAAAAATAATATTATTCCTTCCTAAAATTTTTCCTGTTCATCTCTGGCCGATCCGATCTTGTTGGTTCATCTAATCTAGTATTAAAACCTGGGAAACTTAAATGAAGTGGGTAGTGTAAAACAAAGGACTAATAGACAGATGCCCATTTAATTTATGCAATGGTACAACATCTTCCAGTGTACAGATGTAAGAACTTCAGACAGCCCCAATTAGCTATAGGTTTGGTAACAACATAACAGACATTATGTCAACAGCTTTAGGAATAAACAATTCATCACTAAGTAACAGTACAGTAACACATATACATCAGGGGTGCAATTACCCAGGTCTTTACAACAGCAAATCCAGTTACTCACCAATACTGAGCCAAAAGTGATACCCAGCTTGGCAAAGGACTTGCACAACCATGATTATTGTCTAGGCCATAAGGCAGAGGGACACACCTGGTTTTTCAAAGAAACAGCTCAGATCCACATAGGAGCTGGGCAAATCTCACATTCCCACACAGACCCACCTCTTCCACTGCCGAGTTGCAGCAGCACTGTCTGGATTTGCTAACCTGTCATCACACCCCACCTCTGCTCCCCTCTGTGCTGGTTGTGTCCTGGCTGTGCGCAGGGCACAGAAGTGTTGTCCAAGGCAACACTGGCTTTATACCTCAGTTGTGCACACAGCACCCAGAAACACCATGTAAAGCAACAGCAGCCCCACAACAGACACACCCAATTCTCAG
Organism: Acanthiza pusilla; assembly: GCA_036630365.1. NCBI lineage: Eukaryota > Metazoa > Chordata > Aves > Passeriformes > Acanthizidae > Acanthiza > Acanthiza pusilla. The sequence goes on along the minus strand of JAXCHO010000034.1, from coordinate 66,792,716 downwards.
CAGCTCCAGTTCCACCACAACAACTTGTGTGCTTCATAAAAATCTGTTCATATAATAACATGCAGTTACAGACAGGCAACCTCAATGACTAGTTAATTGTACACCAATATCAGCTATTGGTATATCATGCATGCTGACTTCCAACAGGTAGTTCCCCACACCCAGATAAAGTATTTCAATCTTCTGTAATTCTGCTCAAACATTACAAGGCTTTATCTTCTGTCAGAAGAAAGAAAACAGGAAAAAAGCTAATAGAGTGAAAATAGTAAACTCCTCAAAGCACATGTGGTGTCACCACTATAGTTTCCAATCTTTTTCTTGAGGAAGAGATGCAAAACATGTAAGGCATAAAACCCAATAAGCTCGAGCAATAATCAGAGAATACTGCACGGCATCTTCTTCAGCAATCCCACTCACTACAACATTTTCAGACTTCCCCTCCATTCTCAATAACAGTTTTCCAAAAATATCATATTGCAGTGAAGGTCTCAGTCCTTAACTTCAGCACGCTTCATAGTTTTGTCCAATGATACATGAAAGACTGCATGTCTGTGCTACAGAAACAACATTTTTGTCTGGTTTTCTACACTCTAAAACTGTGGAACAAAATTTTCTGGGCTCAAAGGGGCATTGAAAGCGTCTCCATCTTTTCATGAACAAGGCACAAGTCTTTGATTGTGTCTTTTGATCTTTGAATGCTCGTGTCCAATCGTGTGCACAGTCTCTTCTACCTCCACATATTCCAGCAGAACTAGAAGTCCTCTTACTGGCACAGAAAGAAGACTGAAGCACACACTTCTTATGATTCGACAACAGTATCAGTTATGGTGCCCAACTCTGCTCTAGAAAGAGCAGAAATACTTTGGCACTAAACTGTGTAAATGTGGCATAAAAATGTACACAGAGTGTGCTGTGAAGCACAAAGTTTGAAAATTTATTCAAGTTATATGGATATGTTTTGTATGTGCAACACTTTAATTTCATTTAGGTTTAAGTCAAAACTGCTTATATCTAGGCTGAATTCGGCAGATTTCTGAAGCTTAACTCTTTCAACTTCTAATGGTTTGTATTCTAATCTTTCATTTGTAACTATATTCCTGCTTTTATTCATCTCTACTAACATAGCCATTGCTATTTCCCCATTTTTCCAAATCATCTCGATAGTACCACTACCCATGACTAACAAATATGATTCATCATTCTAACAAAATCCCCATTGAAGAGGAACATTTTTTTTAATATACTTTCTTCCAGTCCTGGTCTCTAACGACAAAAGAACAAAAAGCTAAGATGCCCTGACAGCAGCCTTCAATCCCTTCCCCTATTCTCTCTGCTGTTTCTGTGTTTCCATGTTTCCCCTGTCATTTGCCCTTATAATTTTTATCTGATTATCAAATATCTGGCAAAGGAGTACTTGGCAGGATTTAGAGCTCTTCAGTCGCCTGATAACCGCGGAGCTGACGGCATAATGAGAGGCTCCTAATGAAGTTCCCAGCGTGCTGTCCCTGAAAGGCCTCGATACCACTCACGTTCTTTCTGCCCCTTATTTCTCCACCCGTGAAACTTGGTGGGCTCCACATGCGATTCGGAAAAGGGACAAAACACAATTCGTCTGCGGTCTTCATACACTATTTCATTTTAAAACTCGTCTTCAAGCTCAGGGCAAGTAAAAAATAAAAAACCCAACCAAGTCTAGAATCACAAGCAGCACTCGGAAGCCCTCTCCTTTTGCCTACTTGTTGCAGGTGCTAGCAGGTGTAGCAGCAACCTGTTCGGGAAGCCGAGGGGCAGACAGCGCCGAGGCGGGGCACAGCACGGAACCACCACCGCCCCCCGGGCACCGCGGGGCCCCGGCCCGACTTGCGCGCTCCCGGGTCGCCCCGCCCCGGGCCGCGCGCGTCCCCGACCAGCGGGGGCCACCTTTTCCCGGGAGCAGAAGGCACGCGGAGACCTCCCGAAAGCAGCTGCCTTCGTCCGGTCGCTCCCGAGGGCCGACCCCACCCAAGCGCGGCAGCCGCGGGCGTAGCCCCAGCCCGCCCCAGGGGCGCGCACCTGCCCCGCGGCAGCGGCGCGGCCACACCGGGGGCGGGCCCGGGCGGGAGCGGAGGGGCGGGCGGGGAGGAGCGGGGGGCGGGCGCCGCTCGCCGCCGCGGGGCTGCGGCTGGGCTGGGCGCGGGCGGCCGGCCGGCGGAGCGCTCGCAGTCGCGGAGAGCGCCGGGGCTGTCGGTCGGGCGGCGGGCGGGAGGGGAAGGCGAGGCAGGCGGAGCAGGGAAGGGAGCGGAAGGCGGGCGGGAGGCGGCGGCGGCGCCGCGCTCGCCCCGCTGCCCTGGATGACGGGCGGCCGGTTCGACTTCGACGATGGCGGCACCTACTGCGGCGGCTGGGAGGACGGGAAAGCCCACGGGCACGGCATTTGCACCGGGCCCAAGGGGCAGGGCGAGTATGCCGGCTCCTGGTCCCACGGCTTCGAGGTGGCGGGCGGCTACACCTGGCCCAGCGGCAACACCTACCTGGGCTACTGGGCGCAGGGCAAGCGCCACGGGCTGGGCGTGGAGACGAAGGGCAGGTGGATGTACCGCGGCGAGTGGTCGCACGGTTTCAAGGGGCGCTACGGGGTGCGGCAGAGCCTCAGCACGCCGGCCCGCTACGAGGGCACCTGGAGCAACGGGCTGCAGGACGGATACGGCGTGGAGACCTACGGGGACGGAGGTGGGCGCCGGCGGGGGGCGCCCCGCGCGCGGCAGCGCCGGGGGGCGGGCGGGCACGGGGGGTGGGGGGGCGCGCGCCTGCGTGGGCGCGCCGCGGGAAGGGCCCCTCCTTCCGCCCCCGCGCCCTCATCGCCGCCCTCGCACCGGGGGCTCTGCTCCTTCCCCTGCCCGCGGCCGTGCGCGCTTCCCGGCGCCGTTGCCTCGGCGCCCCTGAGGCCCCGCTGGCGGCCGGGGAGCGCCACAGGTGCCTGCGCCCGCCCCGCCCAGCTCCGTGAGGAGCCGCCTGGCCCCGGCTGCGCTCCGAGCGCGATGAGCCGCCCGGGCTCGGCGCTTTCTCCCGGCCAGCTGGTAGAAATCCGCATTACGGCCGCCTGCAGACGGCTTTCCTTTCTCCCGGCCGAGGCAGCTGCCGGGCTCCCTGCCGGGGGTAGCGATGGCCGGGCGGCCGCGCCTGCCTCAGGAGCGGGCGAGACGGGCGAGCCCCGGCACCTCGCCCCGTGCGCGCCGCGATCGTGCCGAAACGGCAAGAACTTGTTATAATAGAGCCCTTGTGCCGCGCTGATGTGCAGGCAGGGATGGCTTTGTGCGCTCAATGCGCTCGGCTTGTAAACAGGAGGCTGGAGCTAATGGAGTGGGTACGCCGCTTGCGTAAAATCAATGAAACTTGGGTCCACCCTCATGTCATAACTCCCGTTTTTACTGAAATACGGGATAGTTTTGAGCATCCTGCTCAAAGCACGAGGTGTGTAGTGCAGTTACACAGAGCTGCCTCTCACACCCTTCCCCACGCCAAAGCAAAAGTCCCAAGGCTGAGCCCACGGGGGGCGTGCGGAGGGGCCGCGGCCATCCGCCCTCCTGCTGAAGTCGGGAGCGGTCAAGTCAGGGTTCAGTGAGGTCAGTGAGGACTGGCGCTTACGTGGGTGCTCACTTACAGCTCTTGCACCTCTGTCACTTCATGCTCTGCGCGACAAATAAGCCTGATGCTCTTTAATTCAGCCTTTGCTGCTGTTATGTCATTGGCATCAGTGGAAGTGCCACGTGCAACTTCTGCAGAGTTGGTTTTCAGCTTGGAGCAGTGAAACAGGTCGGTTCCATTGTAAGTGGAGGAAAAACGGGTCTCAGTTTTAGGTGTAGAGAGTTGCTGGGTTTTTTTACAGAAATGCTGTTTGCTTCAGCGTTTAGTTTAATATGCAAGAAATAGAATTTACCAAAATCAGAGATACTGTTCACGTGATGTGACTAAAGGACTAACCCATGTATCAGGTATCAATTGATACTTTTGTTGGTTTCTGCAAGGAATTTTGTCAGATCTCTGCTTAAACTTTCAGGAGAATGGGTATTTTTGTATTAAGCAGAAGATGAGGTGTTTACAGTTAGGCTCCTATTTTCTCTTTTCCAAAATACAAAATGTAGCGAGTTTGGTAAGATTAGTTTCTTTCAGAAAATGAAATGAACAGTGGGTTTTCTACCTTTCTGTCTCCTTGTTTATAGATATTTGTAGCTGTCCAAAAATTGTTTCCTTGTGCGGAAAGTTCAGATATTTAAAGACAGTTGAGATACGTGTTTGTGGATTTAAAGAAAAAAAAGAAAACCACCAAAATCAAAGTACAAAAGAGATCAGAATTTCAGTTTCACTTTCATCATACAATGCAGTTTTCAATTCTTACAATATTTGTTTTGGCTAATAAATTACAAGCAGTGGCTTTTTTTTTTCCTACTCCCTCCCCTTCTGGAAAACAAATTGCCATTCCAGTAAATCTTCTAGAAATTATTTTCTCAAAATAAAGTTGTTTTTATCCTTCTTATTTTAGGCTACTTGTGGATTTTTAAAAAATCTTAATATAGTACTGATTATTGGAAGTAAATTCTCTCAATAGTCAGACTTGGAACAACATATGAAGGATCCAGTTCACACTGTTAGCTAAAATCTGTTGTCATGACTCCAGTCTTTTGCGTGTTGCAGCTCATACGAACAGAGGGGTGTGAAGTCCCATTGATTTTAATGAAAGTACTCATGAATGAAGCAGAGCAGTACATCATAGATGTTTGCAGATGTGTTTTTGTTTTCAGGCTCTGGGAACAATAGATGTATTTGCACACCAGAAGAACATCTGAAATGGGTTTATAAGGACACCAGATTTACACATGCATCTTTAACTAATTTAAAACATCTGCAGGAAAGCTCTCTCTTTATGATTACCCGACAGTACCAGCACAGAGAAATAACTCTTTAGACTATGCCAATTGCCGGGTTGTTTTCAAACTCACTGTGATCCAGGCCTCTTTGCTGCTAGTATTTTCTTTTTTCTTAATATATCCCCACTGCATTGCTTTAAAGGGCATTGGTGGCATTACAAGATACCGTTGAAGGAGGGAAAAGGAAAATAAGCATTGACAGTGTTCCTCAGTGTTTTTGCACACAACACTTTTCACGACAGGAATAATACATGTCATGCTGTGTTTAGATGCTTAAAATTGTCACTCAGTCAAATCTCTGAGGAAAAGATGGTGAATTATAAACCATGATACTTCATTCATTGCATGTGATTACACTTGGCCTTCAGTCTGTCCCCAGCAGCAATCTGGATTTTTGTGCCTCCTGTAAACTCCCTAGGTTTTGCTAATCTGTATGAAGATGCAAAACATACCACAGCAGGGACTGTGGCCTAATTTGAAACTTCAGTCTGTCTAAATTGGTTATTTATGGTCCTTCTAACAACAGCAAAGACCAATTGCGTGTTGTCATTCCACAGAGGGAGATGGGTGGCAAAAGCACCCTGAGCAAAGGTCACGTATGTTCATTGATTTCAGAGAGGTCTTCTTTCTAGGTCTATGCCTATTTAACATTTGAGTCAGAAAAGCATGCAAAAATCTAGATGTAACAACAAATTTGTTAAACCACAGAATATCTAAGTAAAGGATAAGAGTAAGTGGAGTAGTTAAAAGGGTCTTTGGCCTCTCTGTTTTTTTCACAGTCTTAAATATTAGCTGCAAGTGGGCAATGACATTTACAGCTGTAAGATGTACCAAGGGTGTTTTAGAAGGGATGGCACACTGTAACTAAGGAAACAGGTTGTGAAATTATATCTTACACCAACTTACCAACAAAAAGAAAAGGAAAAAAATACACTTTCTTACAGTTCTCAAGCTCAAAATACGAACACCTTTTCAAGTGAACCAGTTAAACACCACATGGATGGTCAGTAGTTGTGGCTGAACGTTTCATTAGTTACAGAGGATAGCAAGCCTAGCTTTTGAAAAATTAATGCTAAAAATGTTTCTGTTTTATGGTCAGATACAGTTTTAAATTAGATTGGTAATTACAGTGTTAATTAAAATTTTAACAGTTGACCCTTAGCGGAATTGCTTTGAACAGTCGACTATGGTATAAGGTGAAACAGAATACAGTGTGCTTGTTGATATACCATTCCTATTTACCTCTGTCTAGAGAGATAGGTAAATATTACATATGTTTACATCTTTATATATGGGAAAAGGTTTTTCATCATGTCTTACATCTTACATTGTTGTATTTAATTATATTGCAATTTGACATACTTTATCTTGCTCATTTAAAGATTTCAAAAATTTCTTTTATTGAATAAGATGATGCAGTTAAAATCTGATATAGTCAGTCAAATTACTGTACAAGGCTCTTGTATCTGCATTCTGGACACTGTCCTCCATATGCCATTAAAATACTTTTTCTTTAAAATGTGAGTTGAAAAACCAAGAAAAATGAGTTGGCTTTTTAGTATTCATATGGGAAGCCTTTCCCTGAATGGATTTGTAATGATAGAAGAGATAATAGTTACCTACTGCACTGCATAAATTCAACCTATATATCTCATATTTTTAGAGGACCAAATCAGTATGAATCTTCCATTTCCTTTTTGACAATTTTCTCTTTAGAAGAAGCTGGCATTGATTTTATTTCCCCCAATAGAAAGGAAAATTGGACTAGAGGATAGCAGCACATCAATTGTTCTAGTTTTAATGCCTTTATGAGCAGCAACAACCACTTCCTTTCTTTCTAGTGTAGTGAAAAATGAAATTAATTAATTATTTTTGAGCTTTCCAATAAACACATGTTTATTAAAATATTAGTAAGAAAAGAAGGCTGGCCTTTTATAAAATTCTGTACTGAAATAAGTTGATTGTGCCTCAAGTCTGACATTGTAATAGCAGCATGGAGAGCCATAATTATGAGTTGTAGCTCTAATGTAATATTGTAGTATAATCAAAATTAGATTTATTATTTCAAAATTAAATTAACTGGTGCAGAACATTGGAGGGGTTATAATATGTAGCAGTAAATATATGTAGCCCGATTCTTAGTTTCAGCATATCATTACAGATCCCAGAAATAATTAGTGATAAAATGAAGTAATTTATGCTCATAAAGTATTAATGTATTTCCATGAATTTTGTGTTTCATAAAACAAAAAAAAATAGAATGTGGCTGTATATTTGCAGTATTTACAGAACATGTCATACCAGTGCTTTGTGCTCATGTTTCTATTTGTTCTTCCCCATATGCTGAGATTTTTAAAATAATCATGTTCCTAGATTCAGCGCCCTTACAACCAGTACAGCAGTAGGGTATCCAGGATACAGAGAATGAGAAAGAAACTAAGAAAGTTGTTTGTTTGTGTCAGCAGCCATCTGTTAAAACAAAAACCTTCCACTTGGTAGAATTTTCTACCAACAAAAAACAGTTATGTTTTGGAACCTATCTAGTATTATATAATAAAGAAAACAGACTCAGCAAATTTAATTGTGTGTTAACATTGAAATATAGCTTAGCAGAAGAGATAAAGAGTAAGACAGTACTTGATATATGGTGGACACATACACAACCAAAACAGTATGTTTATATGAAAGAGATTGAATCTCAAAGCAAACTAATCTTGGAGCTACATCTACAACTGCAGATACTTCATAAATACTTTCACAAAAAATTTATCAATCACTGAATTTGACATTTGATATTTAGTTCTCTGAATAGTTAATAGGTGATCCAACTAAAGTAGATCAAAATATTAAAAAAAAAATTAAAGATTGCTTATTCATTCCTCTGTAGAAATATTCAGATTTAAAGTAGCTTAAAAAAAAAAGCACTACATGGGTGAGAGACTCCGTTTTGAGTAGCTTAAAGCAGTTTAATGGGAGTTAGAGTGAAATTACCTCAGAAAGCAAGTTATCTTATATTTGCTTGTTAAGGCTTTGCAGCCACTGGGAGAAATGGCCCTCAGAGACCAGACACTGGCAAGTGTCAAAATGAAAATGCCTTTCAAGAATACAAGAAAAAAATAGTCTGCTCTAATGATCTGATAAAGGTGGGGTTTGGCTCCAATGCAGCTTTGCGTGGACATCTGTGACTTTTCATATCATGCACTATGTTCCTCCTTACGTTGCTGTTTCAAATTTTTTACAAGAGTCGTTATGATTAAATGTTTGCTAGAATGTTGTGCAGTACTCTAGTACTGCCTCACCATTCTTACATAGTGCAAAAGAAATAAAAGGCAAAAAAAGGGCTAAAGAATTCATGCTTTTCATCCCTCTGTCATAACATAATGGAGAATGCAGTGCATGTTTATGTACTGGGGATACCAGAAAGTGTCGGTATGAAGAGTTCATAAAGAGAAAGGAATCTTAATGTTTTTTTCTTTTGTTCAAATCCACACAAAAATGTTAAAAGGTTTAATCTTACAGTAGAGGTTTATGACAGTGGATCCAAAGACCCATCTGAAGACAATCTAGTGCATTGTCAAATAGCTTGACAAGGAGAGCTCTGTAGTTACCTTAAACCCAGGATAACAGGACGTTCACTTCTCCTACTTGTTCTTTCTGTGAGCAGCTGGGCACAAGAGCTGTGAGTGTCCTGCTCTCTCCCTTCTCTCCAACCCTGCCTCCCTCCTCAGCTGACTACATATAATATGTCTCTGTTTCTGAAGGCCACCTTCCTATCAGTCCACCTTAAAAATTGTTGAGGGAGTCCTACTTTAGAAATTTCTCTCAATTTTTTTCCCTGGACAGATCCATTAAAAAAATGCTTAGATTATAGCTACTGTGTCTTAGTTACCAAAATAAATTAGTTCAGCTGTGAAAGTGAAGGATTTGCTAAGCGGAAAAATAATTTATAAGAAAAACAAATAACAAAAGTAGTTTATCTACTGTGTCATGTGCTGCTTTTCTTACCAAAACCAGAGCTGACAATGTAGCATTGCCTGTAGCATATTTGATATAGAGGGCTATGTCTTCTACAGCTTCCTAAATTTAACTTCTTATTACTTTAAAAGGTACCTACCAGGGGCAGTGGACAGGAGGGATGAGACATGGATACGGTGTACGTCAGAGTGTACCCTATGGCATGGCCACTGTGATCCGTTCACCTCTCCGCACGTCTCTGGCATCACTTCGAAGTGAGCAGAGCAATGGCACTGTTCTGCATGATGTGACCTCAGACAGCCCGGCTGGAACAAGAGGAGGATTTGTGCTCAATTTCCACAGTGATCCAGAAGCCATGGGCATTAAGAAAAAAGGAGGCTTATTCAGAAGAGGATCCCTTCTTGGTAGTATAAAACTTAGAAAATCGGAGTCTAGGTCATCGATATCTAGCAAACGGAGCTCCGTCAGGAGCGATGCTGCTATGAGCAGAATTAGTTCTAGTGATGCCAACTCTACAATTAGTTTTGGAGACGGTGACTGTGATTATAGCCCTCTGGAAGACCATGTTGATGCTACCACTACAGAAGCCTATATGGGTGAATGGAAGAATGACAAGCGCAGTGGTTTTGGAATCAGTGAGCGTTCGAATGGTATGAAATACGAAGGAGAGTGGCTGAATAACAGGAGGCATGGATATGGATGTACCATGTTTCCAGATGGCACCAAAGAAGAGGGAAAGTATAAAAATAACATTTTGGTCCGTGGAATAAGAAAGCAACTTATACCAATAAGAAACACAAAAACTAGAGAAAAGGTGGATAGAGCAATAGAGGGTGCACAGCGAGCAGCTGCCATGGCAAGAACCAAAGTGGAAATTGCAACCTCAAGGTAAGTTATCAAATGGAAGGTTGTAAACCTTTGTCTTTGTGAGCTCTTGCTCACCTTTCAGTTTCCCGTGTGTTGCTCCATTGACTTTAGTGGCATTGCACATGTGAAACTTAGAACTTCAGCTCGCCTGAGTAAAGCTGTTGATTTGGTTGCCAGGGCAGCATCTGCCAAAAGAGTTCTATACGAGGATTCTTCCATTTTGAAGCATGCTTCTCAATTCATCTGATTGTACAACCACCACTTCAGATAGTTTTGGTGATCTTCTCCCTGTGCTTCTGCCAAGTGTTTGAGATGGGACAAGTGTATTGACAGTGGAGAAATACGTCATTTTCACTTTGAACTCCAACAAGCAAGCAAAGTTGTTTGAAATGAAATTGTTACAAATTAAATCAGTATAGACAATTTTAATAGGTTTTATTGTTAAGTTTGAGAACTCTTTAAAAAGATAGTTTTTATTGCCTTCCAATAATTTTCTGTGGTGGTTTCTCTATTGCTGCCTTTAGTTTGTTTCATCAGGCAGGCTTTCCTTGAAATATGCTTTGAATAAAAGAGTCCAGAAATGTGCATGAAAGAAAATCTTCATGCTATTTTAGAAAGAGGACGTCACATTATTCTTAGAGCTGAACAACTGATTCCTAATTTAGTGTAGTCACTAGTGTGTCCTCAGTGACTACCCTTTTCCTCATAGTCATAAAGAATACAGAAAATACCAAGAACTGCCTAAGTGGGAGAGCTTGAAAATACAAAATGCTCGTAGGAAAAAGTAGTTGAGACACTAACGTGAAGAATGTAGCATACTGTTAAAGGACCTTTCTGAGAACTGGTCATGTAAGTAGCTAAAGGGTAGCGTATACTCGGTTACTTCTATAAATATGTGTAAGGCATTATATGACAGCATACCATATTAGTAAAGCAGATCAGTAATAGGTAACTTTAAGAAACTGGATCCCATTCATGTTCTGTCAGCCCTAATTCTGAAAAAAGTGTAGTGGTGGGATGGAAAGGGGGAGTCACCACTTTGAGTCCGTATAAAACTATTAAAAATATGCAGTATGAGACCCTTACGAGGCACAGTGTATGCACTTCCTCTTCGAGAAGTGTCTCTGAAGTGTTTTGTTTGCTTTTCCTTTCCTTTGATTTTTAGGTGGAGGACAGAGTTCACATTGCCTCTTTTGGAACAATTTGTGAAAACAATGTTTATTTCTTGAAAATAACATTTTTGAAATTGCAGCAAAAGGAATCAGTTGTAGTGCAGCTGTGACCAGGGGCAATCTCTCTCTTTGGTTTCTCAGCTGTGAGTCTCTCTGAAACACTCCCATGACTACCAGTATAAAGAGCAAGATTGCAGATTCAGGTTTTCTCTCTTTTTAGTAGCCACTGCAACAACTGTATTGGCACTGATTCAAAGGCCAGGAGACCTGACACCATGTCAGGCAATATCAGGCATGAAGATGATACTAACTTCACTTGTGAGTGCATGTTGGACTCCTCTAGTAAGAATGACAGGACCCTTTCTGTTTCTCAAGTTTTTAGAGTTGCTTTGAGTGTCAACCAGTGGGAGCAAGGCCATGGCACTGTGTGAACTAAGGGACTGTCATACTGACAGGGTCAGTAGTGCTGACTGTCTGAGAGCCAGATCATCTGGAACAGATTCTAGAGCAGCATGGAGGAAAAAACTTGAATTTCAAATAGTTGTTAAAATCTAGGCTTACCAGATTGGTACGGTTTCAAGATGAAAGAACTTCTGTCTCACTGAAACTTGAGGACCCGTATTGGTTCGTGACTGTATTTTTTACCAAACTGATATATTAATAATACATTAATTCTTCAGACAGTAGCATTCTTGCAATGTCTTCTTAGATGTATATGAGGATGGTGGTCTTGTCTGTTTCCTGACAATTGCTGCAGCACAAAAAAGTCTAGGAGAAGTGCCTTTTATAATTTCTCTAATGTGTGATACAAAAGTGTTTCTGCCCATATGGCATAACCTCACTGCACAGTGGTCTTCTGTGTTTCAGACTGGACAGATGTCACCAGCACTGTGTGCTTACTGTAGATTTCCATTCCATTAGTGGAAGAACTCGCTAGATAGATCTTTTCTCACCCCAAAAACCATCAAATCAAATAGCTAGAAATCCTGACTCTCATCCAGATACCTTCCTTTTCAATGCAGCTTGTTGTATGCTGTTCTTCCTGCATTGTTTATTCCAAAATGTTTGTTCAGCCAAATGGAAACAGACCATGCTCCTCTTCATAGCTCCCTGCTGGTCATGACAGGTTTGGCTGGTAGTTTGACCTGTGACAGATGTCCACACAGTCTTCAACGAGACCAACCACTGTTTTGCTTTATATTCCTGATGTCTTTTTATGTCTAAAAGTCCTCCTTAATAATCTGTGTAATCTTCCTTTATCTAAAATGGCAGTTTCATATACACAGCAAAAAAAAAAAAAAAGTTGGGATAAATAGTGCTTCTCAGAACCTGAATTTACATTGACTTAGCTTTTGGGTTTTTGAGGCATTTGTACTGAGATGTTTTGGAAATGACAGCAGCATTGCTCAAAAGACAGCAGATTGCAACATTGTGTGATGTATAAAAAGCTGCTGTATCAGGGAAATAATTACTAGCTTCTGCTACACAGATATGTATTCCAAATAGATTATAAATTAGCAATGAATAAAAATGCTTTTAAAATTGCAGTGCAGCTTAATAGATTTGATTGTGTATTAGACTTTTACTAGCTGTATTTAAGGAAAAATATTTCGGCATAAATACAAAAATCCCCAAACTGGAGAAACTTCAGAAGTGTGTTCAACATTCTCCCTTTTCAAAACTTTATAGTGCCTTTTTTAAGATATCATTAATATAGGGAGTAATTAATGCAAATTAACACACTGTGCTAAAAGCAGTCAGCTTTATATGTGTTTTTGAGGTCTTCTGGTCTAAAAGGAGAAGCTGCTTTCCAGAAATCTTTGATTATTTTCTATACACGTGAAGTGCTTTAAATTCTGGGAGATGTATATTCCAAAGAGCCTTTTGAAAGATATTTAAAAGCCTCAAATGTTGACTCAACCAAGAGTCAAGTGGAAATTCGTTTTGAGGATATCACATAATTCTCGCTGTAGGGATTTTGAACTTCCTTTTCATCATTGTCATATGTCTCATTCAAAGGAGATATCCTTCTGCAGTTCAGTATAAACTGGAATTACACTAGAGCACTTCTTTCCTAGTATGAAAATTACTTAAGTTCTCATTATGCTGTATTATGTTAACTTTGCCTCCATCGATACTTATGATGGTATAAAACTGTTATGTTTCTGGAATTTATTTTCAGAGTTTGAACATAAACTGACTTTATAATGACTGGGTGTTTTTGCAATACATCAGCCCTGTAAGTAAATGTGAAGCACTGGAAGCAGAAGGAATGATGTTTGTTTACTAACAACCCTTCATGTACCAAATTGTTTCAGAAAAGTCAGTTTTATGGGTTCAGAATTGAGCCTTTTTTTTTGGGGGGGGGTGTTGGGTTTTTTTGGTTTTTCATCCCTTCAAATATTTTTTAGCTAATTTTCCCCTCAAAAGGTCTTCTTTAAGTGTCATCTTTCTGAGGAAAAACAAACTTTGCAGGGACACAGAGGAACCTGATAAAGTACTGTAAGGGTAAGACGTATGAACCAGAAGATAGTGTATGAAGGAAAAGGGAGAAAGAAATCAAAAGAAAAAAATATTTCCTTGTTGATATTTTCCTTACCTTTCATTGATCTTTCAGGTCATAAAACAAGCAGGTTAAAGAATTTTAACTTACTTTCTATTCTCCTTTCCACAGAAGCTAAATACTTTTAATTACTTTAAAGTTTAGAGTGAGTTTTAAGTGAAGTGTATGTATTGTCATAATATGCCATGAGAACTTGTGACCACCTTAAAAGCAATATTGTAATGGGCTCTCATTACATGAGCACCTGAGATTTGGTGAAGCATAATGGTTCCTTTGTGTTAGGCACTGCACAAAGAAATTAGGCTGGCTGGAGACCTTGCAGTCTGGGGAAATGGCAGTGCCCAACAGATGAAAAGAAGCTGTCGAAAGACTGGATCCAAGAGCAAGATAACAGTAAAATCAATATCTTGCTACTAATAATATGGAGCTGTTCCTCCTTGTTAATTAGCTGTCTGTGCTCAGACAGCAGTGACTAGCAAGCCTCTAGTCAGGAAGACCTTTTAAGTGGAACGCTGAAGAGGGATTAACTGGCATCTTCTGCAGCGATTTCTTTTTCAGAGCGGCTTTTTTAGACAGCTCAATTTTATTTTTAACATGTTTGTGTCCAAGTCCACAGATGCTATAGCTAAGTTTCAGCCTTTATTTTTTAATAGAAACTGCTGAAACTCTGATTGTAATCCTGTCTCATGAGCAGGCTGCTTTGTTCTGCGTGGCTGCGAAGGAGTCTCGAGTTGTTGGAAGTGGATGCAGGAGGAAGGGGCAGCAGGATTGGCTTGGCAGTGGAGACCCACGATACCAATTTTGTCTGGGAGTGAACCCACCCCCACAACACGGACTTTCTCGGGTCCCCGCTCTCCCTTCCTTGTCATTGTGGCTTGGAGCCAGTAGCTGGCTTGTGTAATGTTCAGTGCTGAGGAAGATTCGGAGAACTCCAGTTTGCCCTGAGTCCTGGCCTGGTGCTGCCCCAGCCTGGGCTTAGTGTAGGCTTCGAGTCCCTGGGCAGCGCCTCCAGCTCAGCTGTGCACCCAAGAGCACCCCTGTGCACAGTACAGCAGTTACTTAAGAACCTACTGCTTACATTTTTCATAACCTTGATTCAGAGTAAGCTTCGGTACGCTGTGCTGCATGATGGGGCTACATGAAGCACATGGAAGTCTCAAGAAGGGGTGCTAAATGGTTTATTAACCAGTCCCTTTATTGTGGTTGTTGCCTTCTGTGACCAGTGTGCTTTACCTGAACAAACTGTGATTTCTAGGGAGAGCTGAAATTACATGTATGTGATAGTACAGTTTGTGTCCACACTAGAAGGCAACTGCCAATCATTCCAAATGGCATTGAATTATGTGTGCCACACACAGCTTTCCATGATGGATTTAGCTGACTCGCCACTCTCACTTTACTCAAGAAACTAAACTGGACACTTGCAACACTGGAGCCTCACACGCCTTGGAGATGCTTTACTTATTATAGCTGAAATATGAACATTGTGTTTAGGAATAGGATCCAACAAATACCAAAGGTATTTATATAAGACTGTTTGCTTCAGTACAAAGAGCTGCCTTAGGTTCAAAACAAAATCATTTTTAATCATTTTGCTACATCATTTGTTTGAAAATAACAAACGAAATGCTGTGGTAAAACTTAAAATAGGTCCTGAGCTGCTATAGATAGTAATTTTAAAGTTAATTCTGCATTCTTTATAGAAAACCATATGTTCTTTGAATCCTGTGGGAGTTACACCACTAACTTCAGTGGGGCACAATTTCACTCCGACTTCACAAACAACTCATTGGTAAAAGAATATAATCTTGGACTGTTCCTCAGTTATTTGCTGGGGAATGAATAATACATCTGTTTGAAATATATAAATAATACAAACATCACTGCACAGATTTTTTTTATTTTCTTAGTATTTAATGTACCAAGATTACGTGGCTGAAAATAGGCAAAACTAGTCCAGTACCATCCCTCAGCTTGAAATTTTAAAAAGCTTCAAGTATTTAATTTTTTATCAAATTATCTATATCCAAGTATACCTAACTACGGCTAGAGTCTTGAATAGGGTTATTTTTTTTAAAGCAGTTTCGGTGTATATCCAGTCTTACCTTGTGTTTGTTTTAGACACAGAATTGTTACTTGAGAGTTTCTTTTCTAAATGGTTTAAAATTAGGAGATTGCTAGTACACGATTGAAAATATTCAGTGCTTTCAGAACATAAATTAAACAATGCTACACCACTGCTTCTAAAAGAACATTCTTAGAAAGCCTTTTTCTACTGTACAAACCTTCTTGAAATATTTCTTTATTCAGATGATAAGGATTTTTTTCCCCCAACTTCCAGAATACTTAATTCAGGAGCAGAGAGGGTCTTTGCAATGGTAGACCAGTAGATGTATGTGACAACATTAAGGCTTTTTGAAAATGATATTGGGATACACTAAGAGACTAATTTTTTTTTGTAGCCACGGAAGATGAGCTTTTATGCAGATTTTCACCTTAGTTTTTACACAGCATGTCAGTTTTGATCTGTATTACAATAATTGTTCAAAAGCTAAGCTGCAAAAAGCATCTGTCTCTACAAACTTTCAGGAGAGTTTCTGTGATGGAAATAAATACCCATTTAAAAAACAAAAGCTATATCATTGGTACTGGTTAGTCATGTGTGAATTGTAATGTAAAGTCATTAGATTTATGTTTTTGATTGCTGTAAAAATATTCTCAAAACCAAAAAGATATTTTGTAGTTCTGCTGTATCTAGTACAACTGCATACATATGTCTAGTAGTACTAGTTGGAGCTTGAGTAATTTGCTTGATGTTTTGCTCAAAGAGTAAATCAACTCTCACAGAACATTCCCAGCTTACTTCTTCAAAGAGATAAGAAAACTTGCTATCATCGGTGACATTGTCAATCAGTATTCCACAGAGTAGGATGTTTTTCACTGAACACCTACAGCAGAAAAATACTCATTAAAATGATTAATTAATGCCCCCTACATTGATCTAATTCTATGTTTCCCAAATAATAATTGATTAATTTTCTCAAAACTGGTGTAATTCAATGAGTAGTGCTGTTTGTTTGAATACTAGTGGATCAGTGATACACATTATTATTTCTCATCATGTTTCTGGTGATTAATACATTTTTCTGCTTTATGTATTTAACAGACTTCATACATACTTGCATACACTGGCTTGCATTCTTTTTGCCTATCTCACAATGCTCTTCCTCTTTTAGTACTCCTCTGTTTGTACTTCGTTTTCTGTTTTTTCATTCTTCTGCGGTTCTTTGCTCTCATTGTTTGCAGAGGTAGAGGCACAGTCTCTTTGTGGCTAGTTTCCAGGAATAAATTTCTCCATATAAGTTTCCCCCTCCTCAAGCCCATGAAGGTGTTTAACATCTAAAACAACCTATTGATTATTCCTGTTGTCCTTTCAAGATCTAGTATTCCCAGAACTGCTGAATAGAGGGAATCTCCCAAGAGCTCATTCCCAAGGTCACCTTAAAGCCACTTATCTCATAAATAAAGTTAGAGTTGTTCTGCGTTGCACATCACTCTTACTCTGAAATTGAACTTCCCTCACCATTAAGACTGATCAGTGAGTTTTGTACAGCCTTTCATTGCAGCCCATCCATCAGACTTCTCTGACACTGCCATTCAGCATTTCTGCCACAGCTTTTCACAGCTTTTCCTCAGCATTTATGAATGACATGGGTTCTCAGCCCTGAGCCCTATGGGTATCCACTGGTAAACTGCCATTGAGAAAACCAGTCATTTAGTCTGTCCCATTATATTCTGTTTCTGAATTAATTTTTTACTCACTTCAGGATTTTTTTCCCTTTTTTCCCCCTAATCCTTATTTCCAGAGTTTTCGGTGAGAAATGCTATGCTTTAGTCCTACTATATTAAAAGTAGGGGTTGTTGAGAAATGATGGTATTACTGTTTTGCATTGAAAAGCCAGAAATTTCCTTACTAGTTTCTGACTAAAATCAGTTAAATGTGAATTCTCAGCTCTTTTGTTCTAGGAGGTTAAGAAGAAAGGTATCTACTTCTCTTTTCTCTTATCACTGAATCTGGTAGGTAAGGCTTGTTTAGTTACCTTACTGCTATGATGCAGCACCTCCACTTCCTGCTTGCCTCAGTTTACTAGCATTTATAAGAAGAGGGAGGGATCATTGTGCTGCTGCTTTAGCTTTCCATTCTGCCTTTGGGGTGAATAATTTCAAAGATACTTTTTCTCTGAATTTTTAGACGACTTCTTAAATAAAGGTGTTGGATCGTGTCACTCTTAGTTTTGCAAAAGAACTTAAAATCCACATGTGGAAACAAGCAAGACTCAAAAGAGTCTCACTGTTGAGGTGATCTGTTGGCTGATGTGGGTGTGCATCACACCCCCGGTTTGCTCTTATCTGGAGCTAGGGTTTCATACCTGTTATTGGTTAGAAACTTGACTTCACGGGGAAAAGATGACCAAGAAATCTTGGTGATCACTAAGCTGAAGTGACTTCATAGGAACTGGCGCTGTGTGTGTGTGTGTGTGTGTGTGTGTGTGTGTTCAGCCCAAGGTCACATTTTGGAATGTTTCTAAATGTATTACTATTCATAACACCATTTTCTGCTTCAGAGAACAGAACGTTTTTGGCAATTGCAGATTAGCAGCAAAGGTGGGAATGGCATTTATAATTTCCATAAAAATCAACAGAACAGATAAGTTGGTGACTTTTTCTGATATTCAGACATCTTTGATTTGTACAGATCTGTTGAAATATTAGTCAATAGTTCCTGGTGAAGAGGCCTTTCTTTCTTCACATGGTGGCTAGATTCCTTGTGCATAACTTAATTCATATTGGGAGGTCTAATGGTGCCCAACATTCACAATTTCTTAATGGTGCAATGTACAGGTATAAATATTGTTTTACATTTTTAGTGGATAATGAATCAGGAGGAAAAAATCATAATGGATGTTACAATCCCAAGCAATGTTTGATAGTATATGCCGTATCGGTGAAGAGTGTAGTTTTATTTCCTAATGCAGTTTATAGCTGTTCCAGAAATTGATTTTAAGACTGAAATGAGACAGATAAAAATTAGTGTATATTTTGTACACTCAAAATTTAGACCACTTGCAAAAGAACTAGTTCTACTACTTGCTCATAATTGAACTTTATACAACTACTTGTTATCAGGAAAAGACACTGAGCATTTTCACCTCATAGTCTTTATCTGTGTCTGTGACATGGACAGATATGATGCATTTCTGATGGAAAATTTGTTGATGGAACTCTGGGGATGAACCTTTTTTAGCAGAAGGATTAAACTAGATAGCATTTAGCTTTTAGCTTTGCTGGGTTTGTGAACACTGAATGCAGAGAGCAATTAGTCAAAATTATGGTACTGAATAAATTCACCAAGGAGTTTGGGCTAAATTTGATTTGATGTTTTCTTCAAATTTTAGTTGATAAGAATACACTTTAAATGGCTTTTAACGGTTTACTTGTTAGTTCCCTCTTTGTGGTGTAACAGATATTTGATTTGAATTTACCTGCTCCTTACACTTACAATTAGAACGTTATAAAAGTGGTCGTGAAGTCTGTATAGCAATTAAGTTATGAGTTAACTACTGAGAGATGACATGCTGCATGATGTGATGAGCTTTGGCTGCAGATCTTAGTGGTGAGTGAGCAGTATGAAAAAGCTGGTGTGTCTTTCAGGAAGTCTCCATACAGTCCAGATAGGTAAGCCTCAGAGGTCTCACACACTTGTTTGCACTCCTGGATTATTGCTGGTTCCAGCAAGGATGAAGCCAGACTGGAATCCTTTCAGTATAGAATACTATTAAATTTCTCATACAGAAGTGTTGAATTTGCCCTGTAATTTGAGTAGGGGTTGCACAAGAGTTGGATCTGTGAAATGTGTGAGCTCATTTCCTCATAGCGAAAGTTCTCTGAATAAAATAGTTTATTTGCTATTTCACAACATATTTAATGCTCTCTTTGTAATATTGAAAGCATTTTTGGTTGATGGTTCAAAGAACATACTGACTGTGTCTTCGTAGTTCAGTCTGAGAAAACTGTCTTCAGAAACCTTGCTTGTTCAAGGTCCCTGAAAATTTAAGAAATGCTGTTCTGCTTTCAGTGTATCTAATGTGATACTTAAAAAGATACTTTTCTTTCAAAAAGATAACTAATTTGCCTGGAATTTGCTGGTACATGAAAATGCGTATTTGAGCAGATGTATAACCTAGCACTGCTTAATCCATTCAAGAAAATAGTTCTGGTTTTGCATAGAAATTCACTTTGCAGAATTAGGGTGACGGTTTCCTCTTGGATTTTCTGCATTTATGTGCTCACTGTTAAAACCATTTCATATCATCTGTCTGACTCTGAAACCATGTATTGTCTTTTCATTAGTAAAACTAATTCACACCTTTGAATCTTTTCCTCTATTCTTTCACACTGAATTCTCTCATTTTGCAAGTAAAAGTTTCAAAGGAGGCAAAAATTGAGCCTGCTGAAGTGCAAGTCAGCTGAGGAAACATTCTGTCTGCAACTTTGACACTTCTATGTATTAATAAATGAAACTTTAAAGTAGATCAAGACCTTTTAACATTAAGTCCACTGTAGTTTGTTTCAGATTACACTGAGTGGTTTAACTCATCTTTTTCCAAGAATATTTACTGTTTATAAAAATACTTCCATTGTCCTTTGGTGGTCCTATTCCCATACTTTCCGTTTAAATACGCTTTGTTCTTTGCTCTCAAGATTAATATGAAATAGAATATAAGGGGAAATAAATATCAAAGTTCTGTTAGTATCCCAAATAACATACATTGTAAACCTATGTTTTCTTTGTTTTCATACTGATATTTTTATCTGGCAGATTTAAAATATGACTTCAAGATTTTTATTACTTAGTATAATAAGCATTTAATGCAGCAACAATATAGTAAAAAGGAGCTGAGAGAAAAAATTTAAGTATTGAATTTTAGAGCTATTTTAAAATGCTATTAGTATCCCTTTATGGCTTTACTGTCATTTTTGAAAAAAACACTTGTTCAGAAAAAGTAGAAGTTGCTTCAGGCTTCCCAGCTAGCATAAACTACGTGCCACTCAGAAATTTTCTACACACTTAACTTCCTATTCGTTTGATTTCTCTTGAGGTGTCACAGCTTGTTTTACATCATGAGATTCCTGTTTGAAGTGTTTCTGTGAAAGTTTCCCTCTTTGTTTTGGTTCTTCTCTTCAGTTTCTTATGTATAAGTGTCACCCATTCCAAATCCCTGATAAGCCTTGCTTAGAAATGGATGCTGTTAAGAATAAATTGAAATAATTTCTAACTTTCTACAAAATGTAAGTTCCTTGTCAATATCCTCATGTTTTGACCCTGTTATTGCTATCAGTGTAATGCATTTTCTTCTCTTGGAAAGAAATGCATTAGATGGATTAGCAAAGCACTAAAAATATCTTTGCTTAACCACCAAATTATATAACCATCCGATTTCTGTTGTCCGCTGGTCTCATGCTGTGGTACAGTTTAGAAATCTACATTTTACAGCACATCAAGTGAAAAAAGTTTTTGATTAATGTCAGATCTTCTTTCAGAGTTTCCAATGTATCTTTTTTTAATGTATCATTCTTTATTCAAAAGTTTAAAAGTAGGGTTTACTGAAAGCTTCTGATAAGTATGCTCACTTCAAAATTTGACAATGATGCTACTTTTATACCATATATTTCTTCTATTTTTTGGTCACTCTGGGGTGGTCTGTCTGATATTTGCTTTGGATATATTCCTTGTTTTGGCAGCAGGGTATTTTTAAATGAATAGTAATTTAGATCAGATGCCCTGCTGAGAGCCATGGTACTCTGAAATAAGATGAGTGATTTTTCTGGAAAGGTTTTTTATGTATGTGAGAGAAAATTTGATCACCAGACCCACAGATTGTTTTCTACATTTGCTGTATCATGTGTAGTAAAGGGTTTTCTAGAGTTAATCTATCCTAGAGACCTCTGTAAGGAGAGAACAAGACTGAAATTATTGATCTTCCCTTACATTAATTAAATCTTTGTAATATTTCCAATCGTTTTCTCTAAATTTACTGTGAAGATCTAAAGTGATTTATCTTTTAGTATGCCATTGCAGTATTTGACTGTACAAATAGGACTAGTAGTAAATTGATGCTGTAACTCACTTTGCACCAGTGGATGAAGAAAAAAGAGGCTCAGTTTAAAAATGTAGATAATTGACTGAAATGCTCATCATAAATGTTTGTGATGAGATAACTTTGATGGCAGTATTTTATTTCTCCGTGCCAAAAAGATTATGTTGTATTGCAGTGGATCTGTTGCCTGTGGTCAGGTTCCCTGCAACAGGGCTGAAAGGTTTTGTTCCTTGTGAATGTGACAAGACAAGTCTGCTTGTATCCTAAGGTCAACTAAGTGTCACCTTAGTCTGCAGTTACATCCTTTCCTGCTGTTTGTTTTTCTATTGTGTGGCTTTAATGAAAAAGAAAAAAAACTTGAATGCTTGAAAAAAGGAAATGATGCCATCCGAGCAATCATTTTGCTTGTAAGGGAAAAGGCTCTACGTATAATCAGCTGGCTAAAGGGCATGAGAACATCCTGAAAGGTAATTGGGCACCTTTTGTCTGAATACTCTGATATGTCCCATTAACTTGTTCACTGTTGCTCAGAAACAATGCCTATGGACAGTTGGGGCGTATGGGCCTTTGTTCAGTGCCAAAAGCTTCAGTTATCACAGTGTACAGCATCATCTTAAAGCTGATACTGTTTATGTACTGCTTTTGGAAGAATATGTACACAACAGTTTCAAATGTTTTGTGGGCTGTTTTTTTGTGCTCTCACCCTTGATGTTCTTTAGAAGTTAATGGGAGAAATATATGGCTTTTTCAGATCCTTCCCAGAGTTCATACCTGCAGTCATTTTTCTTATAGAGTATGAGTAGAGACCTGAAGATGGTACCAGAAGTTGTTTCTGTTGGGACAACTTACTATTGCTCTTCTATTTGCTTTTACTCCATTATGTCTGGAATATTTGTTTCCACATGTTCCATCTCATCTTTCAAGTTGTATAGACTCTATGGCCTTTTCATCATATATGTTTTAAATTCCTGAAATGGTGGCACAATGTGATCATGCAATTATTAGCAAAATATATTCACTAATAATAAAAGGAGCAGTGAAAAGATGATTTCCTGTGGGGTTTTTTTAGAACACTGTTATTCTGTTTGAGGTCAATAATACTGCCTTTATAAGCACTGTGCTGGTAAGAATAAACAAGTTCGTTGGTTGTTTGGTTTTTTCCCCTCACTTTTCTCCACAATTTACCAAGAAAGAGATAACAGATTTTTAGCCTTCAAGTCTCTAGTTACTTCTCAAAAGGAAATAATCAGCCACAGCCCGTGGATGTTGTGGTGTGTGCAGTTGCTTCTACAGTAGAGAGAATGGTATGGAGGCATTGTGTTGGTCTCTTCTGCTTTTCTGCTGCTGAAATATGGATTAATATTTATGCCACAGGAAATAGGCACAGATTTAATAACAAAAACCCCCAAACTTAGATAAGAGCATTATGTTAAGTCTAGTGAATAAAGCAGGGACTTCAAGAATGAGCATATTACAGGGAAAGCCCTACATTCTTCCATAGTAAGAACAAGGAAAAATTGGCATGATTCAGATTATGGTATTTCTGAGTGAAAGCAGGAGGGTTTCAGTAGGGGGGGGATCCTTGCATACATAGGATTAGTAATATTAATTAGTATTAGTAATTAGTAATATTAATGTATTAATAATATTCATATGAGGAAATTATTTTCTTATGAAATTGATCTGAAATAGACAATAAGAAGGGTGATAATGTTGTGGGATTTTAATATGAAAATATGAAAAGGCTTGCATATTATAAGCTGAAATAGCCTGCCCTTTCATGACCCTGAAGGATACTTTAAAATGTACTTTGTTAATCCTAGAGGTTATGAAATGAAATTATAGTGAGACTATAGTAGTAATGTAAGGCGTTGTTTTGCTGTTTTTTATTGTGCCTGTCATTCTGAAGGAATGAGCTGACTTTTCATGCTCTGGTCAGCAAGTCCTCATTGCTACTCAGTAGACAGAGGGAGAAAATGGGTCAAGAGTTTTAAAAACAGTCACCTTTCTATTAAAATACTTTGTGTGATGTTACTTTCTTCAGAAGCAGAGAAAACATCCTTTTCTAATCAAAGAACAGGAAAATGGCTTATAGTCCATTTACCCTGTTGCTTTGGAGTATAAAAGTGTGAGCTGAACATGGCTTTTAATTTACCCTTTACATAGTCCGCTGGTGAAATGTGAGATGTTGGCTGTGCTGACATCAGCAGCAAAACTCCCACTGGTTCCAATGATAGCAGGATATCACTGATGGAGCAGTGCTCTTTGTGAGCTGCGTGTTTTGTGGGAGTCACTGGCAGTTGAAAGGGCAAAGTCAAGATACTGGAAGTTCCCAGCTGGACCAAGAAGGGATAAAATCAATACAGAGACAATTCAGTTACCACTGAAGGAAACTTTTTGGTTCTCAGTATGCTATCCGCTTCTCTGATTTTCCAGAAAAACTAAAATTCAATTATTTTATGAATTCCAAATGAACTAATAGTACTTTCTGAGATTCAGTCTTTTCACTTTGCAAACAATGAAGCTTCTGTAATGAATCCATATGTCACACACATTCTGTCTGCTATTATTCGTGCTGAATGCTATGCTGTTCTGCATACTGTCCTCAAAACTTGCGATGTGAGCATGGTACAGCTCGGTATGAGTAGGGGTGACAGACAGAATTATTTCTAGAAAGACATGTCAGCTCATTTGCTGAGGAAATCCATGTTTCTGGAAATCAGAGTGAGGGTTTGCTTTGAAAAGTAACTGAGAATATATCTTTGTGCTTTATTGCTCTGCTAGTGAGTCTGGTTTCTGCATTTACATGTAAGAAATACATGTAAGAAATATTGCTAAAAGATTACATGGTTTGCAGTGGAAATAGCTGATGATAGAGGCTACTGCTTCCTTCTTTTTGCAGTACAGCTTCTGTGTTGCATAGATCCACAGTGTACTAGCTAACTAGGTAAAAGAATCTTATCAATCATGATTTGTTTTCCTCAGCTTTGCTTGTTCAGCCCTGGTTCTGGAAGGTCATCTAAACAGTGGTGCCAGACCTCCCTGGCTAGATGCATGTGTCATTTACCTAGCAGCAGGGAAAGTTAGGTGGTTTATTGCATGTGCAGTACAGCAGAGGCTTCGAAGGAGAAGAGGGTGCTGAAGCCATTCAGACAGCTGGCTCCCGGCTGTGCTTTTTCCCAAAGGATCTTTAGAAGCGAGTGTGGAATGTGCTGTGAAATTCTGGTAGAGGCAGCCAGACAGCCTTGTGGTGGAGGCAGCAGCTCTGGGAAAGGGAACTATCGGGAGTGGGCTGCTATTACTTCCAGAGTAATTTAGTCAGCCGTCCACCTGTGCTGCTCCTCCCTGGGTATTTGTCCAGCCAAATCCAGCCCTGGGTCTGGTGAGTTGGCCTAGTGAGCTGCGGATGCTCCCGGGCCACAGGCAGGATGTTAATCCTGCGGTCTGGTGCGCAGCACTACTTGGTGGTGTGGGTTTGCTTTCCAAGCGTCACATAAACTTTAGTGTGACCTTTCAGCAAATGAGTTACAGTGGGGTACCGTGTTAGAAATACCCAACTTGGCCACAAGTGCTCCTTTAAATTTGTATGAAAGTGAGCCAGGGGATGTGGAGAGTGTATAAGCACAGGTTTTGTTGTGTGTCAAGCTTGGGCACCAACTTCTATGTGTACCAAGAAAAGTACAGCCCAATCTAGGTTGCCTGCTCTAAGGATAAAATCTGATGAAAACTGGTGTTTTTCTGCGGCATTGAAGGCCATATTGCCTCCACTAAAAAAAGTAGGATATTAACTGAGTGCTTTAGCTAACATGATTAATGGCATTGTACAATGCAGAGTGAGTTTTAATAGACTATATTGTCATTGTTCCAAAGGAAGTTAAATATGTGACATTGAGTGGATCTCCTGTATTCAAGAGCTGACCTTTTGGCAGTAGCAGTGAAATAATATACAGCAGAATCTTGTTAATTCATGCTAATGACTTAAAAGACCCATCACAGATTACTTGATTTTACAACTTAGCAAGTAAGTGAAACATGATGACAAAACTTCAGGGATGCACACTTTAACAGTATGTGCTCTGCTAATTTACCCCTATAGTAGCAGTTATGCTGTAAATATATTTGTAATAGATGAGTCAATGGACACTAGTACTAATAATGAAGGTAATTATGATTTCCTGAAATGACACTATAGTACAGCAGCCTGTTATTGAATAGTTTCAAGGAAACTGGACTAATCGACTAGTTCTGTGAGTGTGAGGCCACTGAAATGGTTCTGAAAGTAACAGATGTTGGCTTTTAATGCTAATAAAAATGTTCTCGTATGTGTCATGACATTTAGAATAAATGTAGCTAGAGTTACTTGGGAAAACAGTTATCCTGACTATCACACGAATAGTACACAGGTATATATGTAAATAAAAAGTTCATACAAATTTTTATATCCAGGCTGAATTACTTCCAGAGACCTAAACTGCTATGAGCTTATGCTCATTCTTAAAATAGTAATTCCCAAACTACAGGCTCATGGAACATCACATATGTTCCAGTAAATTCCTTAGTCTTCGAAATACAGAGTCACTATCTCCATTATGAAAAAGTCTGCAATTTTTTATGACCATTGTGTTCTGCATTAGGCACTATTAAGAATGCAGTTCTGTTACTGGCAGTGTGTTCTTAAATGAGAAAATAAGGCTTTTCCAGCATGCCTCAGAAAATGACACCAAGCCATTTAATATTTGTTATGTTCTGAGTAAAAGAAGGAGCTGAGGTCTGCGCTGGAATCATCATATGCACTTGTTACTGTGCATTGGTGTGTCAGCAGAGAACTCTGACTAAATATGGCAATGCATGAGTAGAGCTTATCAGCATTTGACAGGAATATAGTCCCTAACAGCTGATACAGTAGCCCATCTTTTCTGGGCTATCATCGTCTCTCTACATGGCACACAGATGGACATTTATCATCTGCTTGGCTGCTGATAATACTCAAAACTTAGCCCTCCACCTTTTCTTTTCAGTTAGTTTTTGCTGGAAATAATACAAGTGACTGAAACCTTTAGAAAGTCAAATATATTTCATTCATATGAAAATGTATGTGGAGCTTTCAAAGTTTAGAGAAGTACACTGTGCCTTCTCCTGCTTCTCCCACCAGAGAACATTGAGTATTGTGAATATTGTTTGATAATATAAATAAAAATTAGGTAACTCCATTTTTGTGCCCTTATGGTACTACTGTGAGCTAAGCAATGCTTGAGAAAGTATCCATAACTAAATGCAAGCAAGTCCTGACTGATGTTGCATTCCTCACTCTGAGGGTGTGATATTGCTCAAATGAGTGTCTAAGCTCCCAGTGATCTTCCTGGGAATAGTATTATACCTTGAATGTTTGTAGAAGCTTTTTTTTAAAAATCCAGAATAAAATATTCTTAACAGTTTCATTTTTATCACACTTATCATTTTTATACCCTTAACAGTTTCAGTATCTTTTTTCCTTTTATGCTGAGTTTGGTTGTCAGACTTTGTCCCTGTGTTCTGCAAGAGTCTGGGATTTGACAATTTTATCCATAAAGTTACTAGGCCAGTATTCTAAGATTTGTTGGCACCTGGCCTGCTAAAGAATGTCCCAAAACAGTCAAACTGGTGACCTGCAAATGTGTTTTGATACTGGGAGTGGATGCAAGTGTGTGTGCATGTGTGGCCTTTTTCTAAGGGATTTCTGAAAAATACCAGATTAAATTCTTATTCCATACCATAAAGGCAGGTCAGTGGTTTAAGAATTCCTCCTTTTCTTGCAAATTCAAGTCATTAAACTGCAAGGCCAAGGCTGTTGAATTTCTGGCAAAAGTTTCTGCTACAAAAGTGATCAATACCTTTTTTATCAAGCGGGAATTTAAGACAATAGTGAAAAACCCTCTTCACTTCTCTATAACTCATTTTTAATTTCTTGTTCCTTCTGGCTGTCATTCTGTGCTATCTTCTCAAGTCAGGCAAAGAGGCAGGAAGGGATGGATGGGTGATGTACTATCATATGTATTTTTGGCACTGACTTGACGCTTTTCACATAAATCCTTTTACACCTGCCTATGAGATGTATACTTCAAATTGTTTTTTGCCCATTAAACTAAAAGTCATCCTGATAAATTACAGTTATTCTGATTTTACTGTAAAGGCAAAACAGGCTTTGTAAACTTCAGATCCAGCGTACTTCTGCATTTTTACCTTATATTTGTATGTTCTTTCTGCCACCAAATACTCTACTCTGGCAACTCAATATCTTGTTTATTTGTTTTTCCATATTCCTCCATTACTGTTTTCCTATTTTCACAACAGCATTGTCAGTGTTCACCCCTCACTTGTCCTCTTCTGTACAGGAAGCTTGCTGAAGAATGGAGAGTGCTTGGCATCGTTCTGAGAGCATTCAGATGATTCCAGGTTTGTTATGTGGGAACCTCACATTTTGTTTAAGTGTTCAGCATACGGTATGGAAAATCATCAGAGAAATACTAAAATTCTCATAACAATTTATGGAAAAGTTTTCTGGTACCAGTCCTGGGAAAGCAGAACAGATAAATCTGAAAAGAAAGACAGTGAGGCTTTTTCTTTTGGTTTGTTCCTTCCTGTTATCTCTTACCTAAGCTTGGAATGAAGAGTCAGGTTTCTTTTCTTCAAAATTTACTTTCCTGTCAGGACAAAGAAGGGACTTGGAGCTCTGCCATGGGGAGAATGCTTACCTCTTGCACTCTCTAGCAGGGTGTGTGCTCAAAGTGTCAGTTTCTTGCACACTACTTACTGTCATAAAATCACACCATTTCCTGATCGGGAATTGTGCGTGTAAATCCTATTGGTACAGCAAGCACTCTTTGCTTTTTGCAAAGTTGGTTGTTTTCAAAGTGCCTTTTCTTCTTACCCAGTACAATGCTTAAAAAAAACCAAACCCTGCAATTTCAGTTGAGATTCTTCATCTTCAGTTCAGTAGGCTGGCTTAAATGCCCTAGTGTGAATTCACACGTCAGCAGCATTGTTGTATGCAATATATGTAGCAGAGATGTCGTTCTGTGCTCTGAATCTGTCTCTGATAATGGTACCGAGAGAATAAGCAGTTCATTGGGACGTTTGCCATTAGAGCACATCGGGAGGGTACACAGGAGATGCACAGGGTAATGGATTGTTTGCCATGTGTGTAATAGCTCCCCTCCAAAATAAGAGCACTTCTACAGTGCAAATAAGGACACTTTCAGGCTGCCTTTTTGACACGTTCCTGCTGTGCCCAAAATACTCCATTAGTTTTCTGGAATGTGTCTATCACACACCTGTGTGATCTGCATGGAAAGAAATATCATGTGTCCAGAGAAATAGAGAAGCTGTATAGCCCTGAATTGAAGTGCTGTGACTATGCAGAAAAGCATAATAAAACCATAAAAGTTCTTCAGTCATTCAGGGCTGCTTTATTTTGAGGCATTTTTTGAACTACTTTTATCTTTTTAATTTCTGGAAATGCATTTTGAAAACACTGTAATTGTTGTAATCATACTAAGTATGCAGATTTACAATTCCATGTTTTCTGGTTATTTTAAACATATTCTACTATTTATAAATATTTTATCATGTTTTCATATCACACAAATTTAATGAACTATGTATCTGTTAAAAAAAGCTTGAAGCAGCCCAGGGCCTTGTGGCACCTGAATATGTTTCTATGTAACAGCTAGTGTTTGGCAAGATATATTACTCTATTATATACTATTAATTATACATTATCATGGAAAGTAAACATTGATAAATAGAACTTGAACTTTAAAGAATAACCTATTAGATAGCAGTCTTTTTATTTGCTAAATGAGACAACATGATCAGTCTTTGTAGAAGTTTATTAATGTCTACACTGAAGTTAAGAAATGCATCAGCCTGGGCTATGGGCTGGTTACAAATTTTTAGCCTCTGTCAGCTTCCAGTGTGATTTGTGGTAGATCTGTTCAGCATACATCAAGAACTCAGAAAGAGCTTAAATTTTGTGTATTTTAGAGATGTATTCACTCTAGTTTTATGTTGAACAGTAACTCAAAAAATAAGTGCCCCTGAGATGGGAATTTAGTCATCAGAGATGGTCTGCCTTACACCGCTCCCCCCCCATCCTACTGTATTTTTTCTAATAATTACTTCAGGATTAAATTTTAATATTTTGCCTAAAAAGCCACATGCATATAATGGAAAGTATCCATTAATTATTAATTCTTAAAAAAAAAAAAAAAAGGCAACCCTACTTTCCCTCTGCTGCAAAGATTAGAATTTGAAAGTTAGCAGCAGAGAATGGTGCCCATAATAATAAAAAATTATGGTTGTTAACTGTGGGAAGACATTTTTATGCTGAGATGAAACACATTTACTTTACTATGATGAGACTATATTTTCAACATCTCATTAAAGTTTATTCTGTACTTTTATGCAGTTACTCTATAACTGTGTAACTTCCAGTGAGTTGTAAATTTCAGTTTTTCTTAGAAGATTATAAATTTACTGTTCATTAACTATGATTTATCTTTTGGATCACATTATACAGTAACGAAGTGAAATTCCACATGTGTAACAGATAATCTGCTCAGAATTTCCTTCATTATATTGCAGTGTTTACTGCTCATCCCGTAAGTCCAGCAGCAGAGTTTGTGATATACAGATGTGACTTCATCTTCTTAAAAGGAATGCTTTGAAAGCTTTCATTCTGAAATCTATTTTAAAAAATTGATTTGTACTTTCAGCATTAGTTCATATTTCTTTATGTTTTTGCATAGAACAAATAAAGAAGTTTGATGGGAAATAAATCTGTTTCAATGCATTTTACCAGCTGCTCAGGCACAACATTAGAATCATAGAATGGTTTGGGTTGGAGTGGACCTTAAAGAATCATGTAGTTCCAACCCACCTGCCATGGTCAGGGACACCTTTCACTAGACCAGGTTGCTCAGAGCCCCATCCAACCTGGCCTTGAACACTTCCAGGAATGGGGCATCCACAGCTTCCCTGGGCAACCTGTCCCAGTGCTTCACCACCCTCTGAGTAAAGAATTTCTTCTTGATACCTAATCTAAACCTTCCCTCTTTCAGTTTAGAGCCATTCCCCCTTGTTCTATCCCTTGTCCTATGCCCCAGTGTATAAAGTCCCTCTTCCTCGTTTTTCTAAGCCTCCTTAAAGTTACTAGAAGGCCACAATGAGGTCTCCTCAAAGCCTTCTCTTCTCCAGGCTGAACAGCCACGGCTCTCTCAGCCTCTTTGTAGGAGAGGTGCTCCAACCCTCTGATGGTCTTTGTGGATCATTATTATCTCTGATGAAACTTCTAAGCTTTTGATGGATGCAGTTTTTAGGTTGTAAGCACAAATTCTGATTTGGGGCACCAAAGGATATTTCATAGGTGCCCAAGGGCTACTTTGTCTAACTAAACCTGAGACCTGAAGTGTCCTGCTGCATAAATTGTAAACTATATCTCTTAGTAAATGAAAGGGACAGGTCCTGAGTGTATAGTCTGTGTAATAAAGAGGCTGAAGTCTGTTTTCTCTGTGTAAATGTGTACTTTTATGAAGATGAAATTACTCCAAATGTATGGTGACTTACTATTTTCTCCTACAAACTGCCTAAATTTGAAATATTTTTTGTTTCTTCTAAAGCTGAAATTACCAGAAGAAATCCCATTGCTTTTGTGATCAAAATCTCAAACACCTATAATTACTTGTCTTCGTTGGTGTGGTTTATACTGAGGGGTGAACATTCCAGTATTTTTTATAAAGACTTTAAAGGAAAATTATTAAGAAACTTGGGTAGTTCTTTGAAATGTATGTGGGAGGGGTAATCTTTGTGAAGAACCTATTCCTCCTAAGAGAAAGAGCAATCTTCTTCCCTATGAAAAGTATGTGAGGTTTGTAAGGGTTGTCTGTAGTGTACTAATATGGAGGGGTACTTTTTTCTCTCCTATGCTCAAGTTACAATATGCTAAGCAAATATTTATTAACAGACCTTTCAGAGGCTGTGCAATGTCAGCAACTGCACTCACACATCCTGGGTAACTAGGAAGCTTAGTTGCTTCCTGCCTCTCTCCCAAATACCATCTTATTTGCCTCATTGTATCCTAACACTGTACTTCAGCTCTTTGCCTCCACTCCCAGCAAATAAACCACAATTATAGATACTGATATCCATAATCAGCTCCTTGCCTCTAATTCTTTCCCTGTGTCTCTGGGAAACTTTTTTAGCACTTAACCAGCCCCTGCACCATCTCATAGTTAGGCTTCACAGAATCACAGAATCACTGATTTGGAAGGGACCCACAAAGCTCATCGAGTCCAGCTCCTGGCCCAGCACAGGACAGCCCCAAGAGTCACACCATGTGCCTGAGAGCATTGTCCAAATGTTTCTTGAACTCTTGTCAGGCTTGGTGCTGTGACCACTTCCCTGGAGAGCTGTTCCAGTGCCCAACCACCCTCTGGGTGAAGAACCTTTTTCTAATGTCCAGCCTAAACTTCCCCTGGCACAACTGCAGGCCATTCCCTTGAGTCCCATCCCTGGTCACCAGACAGAAGTGATCAGTGTCTGCCCCTCCTCTTCCCCTCACGTGGAAGCTGTAGCCTGAGGTGAGGTTTTCCTGGAGTCTCCTCTTTGCCAGGCTGAACAGACTAGGCAATTTGTGGCTGTGTTTGTTGCTGCTGGGTTTTACTAAGCATATAACCAATTATTGTAGGGCGTTTTGCTTCTCTTCCTTGGCATTTCACACAAATGCAACAGTTTATTTATAATTATTTCTTTACCATAGTTTAATCCACTGTGTTTTCTATAATATAACATGTTTGAGAGTGACCTTTCCTTTGTGCAGCCTTACTTCCTTACCTGTCATCTGTAGTTGCTTCCAGTCTTGGTGTATAATGGAGACAGTGCAAAATAGCCAGCCATTGTAGATGTTTTAAATGAGCGGGGTAACTGGGGAGATGCTTGCTTATGTTTTCCTGAATTTGTTAATTTTTAGAGATTCATTGCATTGTCATTCTATGTTTCTGTCACTATTTCTGTTCGCTTATTTGTAGAGCCTGGTAAGATGGGTACTGCAATGTGCACCTGTTCCTCTAAATCTTTCTCCTCTTTTGCATCTTGTCCTTTCTTGAAAATGCAGGGTGAGAAGGGGTGAGGGAAAGAAGATCTGCCAAAGGAATTTCTCTTTCAGTGTTGTATTTCACTTTCAAGTTCTTACCTTTGTCGCTGTAAGATCATGTGCCGAAGTCTTGGCGATGCAAAAGCTATAAGTTGTTAAGAATATACTTGGGAGTGGGGGTGACCATTCAGCCTGTCTGCAGCTGCCTCCTCAGTGTCCTTGAACAAGAGGGCTTAGAAGCAGGCTGAATGGATTGTCTTGCTGACAGCAGCCCACTCCTGACTTCCAAGGGTTCTCAAACACAGCTGAGAGTGGGTAGGGATTTACTGGGTGGAAATAATGCGGATGGGAAACATCAGGCTGGGCGATATATATGTTTTGCAGTGACTATCTCTGTCTGTCCAGCAGAGTAGTGGAGTGAGGAACCACTATTTGCCGGGTGCCTTGGTGGCATGGTCCCTGCCCTGCCACGGAGGGGCATTTAGGCCCCATTTCTCCATGGCAGACACAGTTACACAGCAGCAATAAGAGAGCAGGGAAAGCATTTTTCTCTGCTTTTCCATTCTCTGACTTCCTGTGTATTGAGTGGTGGACAGCAGGTTGTTGCCAAGCAGGAAGGAGCTCGCATCTGCACACTCAGAGGAGGCCCTGCTGTGTCCTGCGGCCAAGTGCCATGCCATGCCTCAACTGCGCCTGTGCTGATCTGCCCAAAACCGGGAATGGGCTTCAGGCAATGTGGCTGTGTTTGTTCTGGAAGATATCAGCTATTATGCTGCAGCCATATCTGTATCTGTGGTTCTGGATGTTTGAGTGCTGTGGCAGATAATGACTCATTTGCATGCAGTTTTTGTGTGACAGCATGAGCACCGTTGATCCCTTTTCCCCGGGGGTGCTTTTACGCAGCCATGCTACTGACACTCATGAGTGCTTTATGTTGGCTCTTTTATGTAGTGTTTTTTGTAGTGTTTTCTTTAGCTTTTGAAAGTGATTAAACCCTTTGTACATTAATATCTCCTTTATGTTTCCGACATAGTACTGCTAGCTAGCTTTTTTTTTGCTTCTTTCTCTTAAGGCACTTTGATCATCAGGACTAGTCTGGCACCTCCTTCTTGAAGGGAGATTGCTTTAAGAACTCTTTTACCATTTTTGCTGTACTTGGCTGCATCATTCCTGACTCCTCTGAGCTGTCTTGAGTAATTAACCGACTCTGCAGAGATTTGCATTCTCTCATAACTGAATTCAGACTTTCGCCTCCTGTGTATTGTAGGTAAAGTTTAAAGACTTGGTTTTCCACATTTGGATCATTTTTAGGTAAAGCGTTTTCTGTCAAAAGCTTTACTGTTCTGCACATGCCCTCTGGTATGTAGGTAGTACAGATCCAAACTGGAAGTAGGCACCCACAATTCAGGTTTCACACTTCCTGAGCTGGTGTCCTAATTATCAGCAGAGACACAAAGGATGTGTGGGACTACAAACTCTGCCTTTGGCAATGTTTTCTGAATACTGACCATAAGCCACTCATCTGTATTTAAATGCACGAATTTAGAGCTTCAATTCTTGAAAATTTTTATGATCTGAAACTTATTATCACAGAGTGGCATAAGTACAGATGAGAGAATATATTTTGAAAATGTCTCTGAGAATTTCCTTTAGGCAAGTTGAAGCTTCCTGGTGTTTAAAGTGCTGCCCAGTACCTAATCTGTACATCGGATTCTCTTCCATTCACTGTGAGAGGATATAAGTATTATTTCTAAGCATTAGGATTTTTACTCCTCATATCTAAACACAGCATTGTTGAGCTTCATAATGCTTTGCTCCTGATCCCTGTGCAGTGTAAAATGTGAGCAGTTTAAATATCCCTGTTTTACCAAGGCACTTTGAGGATAAAGTGTTCATGCTGCAGAGATAGGGTAAAAGTACCCAGTTAAAATAATGAGTGGGTGAATGAGCTTAGTGCCTGCCTCAAAGGCTGAGTATCCAACACAGCTAATGAAGACTCCAGTGTCATTCAGTTTGCTTCAGTGGCTGCTGAACAGTTTATTGCTTACTGTGTTCTTTTCATCTTAATATATCTGAACAGTATGGACAATACTGAAGATGATTGAGGTAGACTTCAATGTGATGCAAGTTATAGGTGTTGAGGTGTTCTTGTGTGCATGGAAAGGAGTGGTGGAGCAGACACAGGAAAAAGAGTTAAAGTGTATTTAATTTATACACGTTCTTTCTATATCACATGAGAAATAACTCCAAAGAAGGGTAGGAAAGCACATTTAAATCATATTTTCAAAATTATCCAGAGCAGTAATAGATAACATTATGTTGGTACGTATGTAACCTGTATTTCTTTCAACCAAAAGATTTTAAAATAATTTGATAATATAATTCCAGTTTTCTTTTAATGCTTGAATTATATTGCTCAAACAAATCAATTTATATTTTTGATTTGCTACTTCACTGCGATGTTTTATTCCTGAGTGAGATCAGCTTTTTCATGACAGCTTATGCTACTACGGAAAATTTTTAATTAAAATCATCATTATATTTTTCACTGGTACTGAATTTCTTTTCTTTGCTAATAGGACTGACATATGATGCTGAATGTAATGCTGTAGTACTACGTAATACGATTTTTCACTGCATTTTTTACTGAAAGAACAGAATACGTCCCTGAACTTGGGAATTTTGAACGAATCCTGTTTACATGTGCAAGTAGGAAGAAATGATGCACCCTTCCCCCTTCATTGTTAAGTGGTAAATTGTTGCTATGGTGATCATTCTTTCCATCTCATCAGCTATAACCTGGTTTTCCACATCAACTGAATAGCTTCAAGCAACGCATGATCTTTATTTTTTATTATATATGAGTTAATATTGTTTGCTACATAGTTATTGTCTTGGGACTTAACATCAGTATCAAAATGCAGTGAATGTAAGCAAGATAGTTCTAACTTTGTTGTACATAAATCTGTGCTCTCATTAAAACAATCTTCGTGTAGCTGCCAAGAACTTTTAAGTCTATTTATTAAAGGAAGCTTATTTTTGGTGTTTACAGTTGATTATTTTCCTTTCATTATTTCAAAGTCTATAAGCTTTTGTAGTAAATATGTGGAAAACTTGGTAAATCTCTGAATAATGTCTCAGTTAAGCAATATGTTGTTTGTTATCTAAGGTGATGAAAACAGGATAGTTGCAGTAAAATTTCACAGAGCAGTTTTATTTTCTTGCAGTGAGAATTTATATACATGGGTTAAAGGCAGAGAGGTGCATGCACTGTGGTGAGAGTAATCCAGGTGACCTGTTGTAGAGTCACCAAAGGGAAAAACGGATTAATATGGTCTGCATGTGGTCTTATGCCTATACACAACAGATTTGTGTCAAGAGAAAAGGCAGAATGAGCTTGTGGGCCATCAAAATACTGCCTTGAAGCCAGAGGTGCCTTATCACCACCACCAGGTTTTTCAGGAAATGGGCCAGGTGCTATGGCAAACCTTGGAGCCATAAGTAGGACACTGGTGTATGGAATGATAAACATGGATTTAGAATAAACTCTTTGAACTTAAGTTAATGCTTTTAAAAGACTGTTTATAACAGTCTAAACTTACTTATGGATTGTTCATTATAGTCAGTCTTCTCTTTCAAGATGCCAAGCCTTTAAAAATGTAACCATATTGTGTCCTGCATTGCTGGACAGCATATAAACAACCCTTGTATTTCTGATTTTACTCACTTTCCAGTATACTTATCTTTTTATTTTGAGTACAGACTTCTACTTTTCATCTGCATCACTCGTGCCTGTTTTAAGTTGTGTGTCACGATCAATAAAGGGGCAAGATCTGTCTTGTCTCTTTTATGTTTATTACTGGGACCTGAACAACAGAGAAGTATTTGAGTATGTAATTTCATGTGAAAGCATCCTTAATTATCTTACATGAAAATGCAAGTAGAATCTTTGTTTCTCTGTTAGTGGTCTTTTTGGGTTCTCTATAGGAAAGACTATTTTTCATGTCTCTAAATATTTTGCTGCCATAGGCAAACTTCCATTAGATTTTCCTGACCTATATTTGCAGTGAGGGATGTTTTGCTAAGTAATGTCAAAGATCATCCTTCAGTAGAGCAGTCTCTTACAGGATGTGGTGAGAGTTACAGTATAAACATAAATACACTACCTGTGGAGGCAAACTAGGAACTGGATTGATATTTTAAGTAAGAAGGACATCTGTGCACAGTGTAAGTGCAGAGGACAGTATCTTGAATTACTGAGTTGCTTAAATCTTTTGGAAGTATTTACTGCATGACTCCTGAAGTAGTAATCCTTTTGGCCAAAGTACAGTTCACTAAGTAGCCTGAGAGAAAGTATGCCATGGAAGTGAGGAATGCCATATTTCCTTCCAGCTGCAGAGGATGAGAAGTTACTGAGAAAGCATTTGTGAAGTTGCCTGAGCCAAAACAGCCATTACAGGGTTCTTGTCGTAATTGTTTTGCTCTGCCTGACTATTAAGTTGTATGGTATTTTAGTTTGTGAATCTGCTTATCTTAATTTCATGACCTCATTCCTTAATTTGCCCTCACCAAATCTGTATGAAAGTAAAAATTGAGCACCTGCAGAAGAATATACCCGATGAGGTACAAACTCCTGGCACATATTTCACGATCACATGGATAGACCACAGGAAGACCTTGTTGTCATGTACTGATCCTCTTTTTTTGTTGCTGGCAGAGAGATACAAACAAATCCAGCATTTGGAGCAAAAACTGGTGAAAGAGAAACATCTGCTCCATGTTTTGTTGTTGCATTTTCCTGGGTAATGTTTCCTGCAAAACCAGAAATAATTCCTCTTTGAACAGGAGCAGAATGACCCAAGGCTCAGTAGCCCCCGGCGCCAAAAAAATAGCTGAGTATTCTTTATACCAAGCCGTTTCATTTGCTTGAGTTTCTCACTTCCTTATTTCTTTCTTGACGCCTGTGGTTTCAAGTACGTTTTAGCCTGCAGTACCAGGAACCAGTACCAGGGATCAGCTGCAAACATGAGCCACAGACTGATCTGAGTGCAGGAATGACTGTCTGAGGCTGGGGAAAGAGAAGATGGTTCCTTTCAGCTGTGCTTTTCCTTAGATTTAAGCATTCATTCAACTATAGCCTTGTTTTACCTGATTTTTTTTTCCCTACACAGTCCCTTAAAGGGATCTACTGTGTTCCTTTGTTGTATGAGTGTAATCTGGAATTTGATGACCTGGAAAAAATGTATTCAGGCAAAATGCCAGCCAGAGAAGAGAATCCTCTGAACAGTAGGGCCGTGCACATGGGACCTAATATTTCTTTCTATATTATTTCCCTTTATAGTAATAGCAGGGGGTGTTTTAATGCTTCAGTTGCTGTTGTTTCTGAAACCATGTACACATTTTTATAGTATAAGATTAGTTCAATAAAAGACAAATACAATTTAAAATCAAACTCATATTGGCCTCATAAAAGGCCATAAAATAACTGTTCATTCCACTCAAATTGTGAAAGTATGCACATGTTGCCCTGTTTAATCTTGGTAAATTCCATTTGTTTTCTGTAGCCAATATTTTGTTTATTTTGCCATTCATTATTCAAATTCCGATTCTCTTGGATATAGTGGTAAATAGACTTTGTGTCTATGGTATGCAAAAAATATTATTTCTAACCTATTTCTTGGTGGTATTGAAGTAGATTAGAAAATACAGCTACAATAGTAAATACATCCCATATATTAGCTTAATATCTGTGTAAAAAAAAAGTACAAATTTTTAAAAAATTACCATTTTGATTATCTTAAGGATGAATGTGCTGGCAAGGAGACAGTGTTCTCTCATTGCCACTCATATAAGGAAAGATAGAGAAGCTGTTGATGCTTGACAGAGAAGTCTGTTTCTATAGTTTGAAGCTGTTGAAAAACAGTTTAAGTCAGAAATGGTGTTTTTAAAAAAAAGACAAAGACCAAACCAAAATAAAAAACAACCACCACCCAAAAAGCCCCCAAACATACAAAAACATCTTTCCCTCTCGACCCTTGTCAAGAATTGAATTTTGTCTTCTAGACTAAGTGTCAGGGATGCAGTGTTTTGTCTGAGTGAATGTAGTTCAACTCCAGAACTCAGACATTGTCCTTAATGCTTTTCTTGCCTCTGTAATTCACAAGGATAAAGACAAAAATGGCCCATATCAAAGATCATATAGGTACCAAGGAATTTTCTAAGCTCTACACTGTTTTTTAGATTTAATGGTAAAATTTGTCTGAGGCTACATTTTTCTGATTTGCAGTTTTTAATTTTCTTCACCTTGACTCAGTTTCTCTACAGATACTCTGAAATACTTCCATTTCTTCTGTTTGTCCCCTGTGTAGCAGTTAACTGCTTTCACAGTTTAATTGTTGCTGAGGATGTTTTATTTCCTTACTAACCTGTTTGTGTCTTGCCTTTTAACATTTCTGATCTCTGACACAAGCCTGACGCCGCTAAGAGGCAATACCATTGTTCAGGGAACTTGTTTAAACAACATATGCTTTGTTCCTTCTAAGCACTGTGCAAAAATGTCATCTAAAGGATAACAGAGAGAAAAATTGTCAGCTGTTTCATAAATATTTTCATCTGAGATGAGTGGTATTGCTTCTGTGTTCCACTGCCTTTCATCACAGCAAATTATGAGAGAGAAACATGATTTGCTCCATCCAAAAAGCATTATAATAGGGGAAAGAAAATAAGTGTTTTAATTTTTTTTTTTAAATCTGACGTGGAGTAAGTAAATCAACAGACAACACCAATGCAGAGATTGTTCTCCTTAGGTACATTATTTTTAGCTGTGTAAAATCTCCCATATGTAGAATATTCTAGATTAACTATGTACAATTCCCTCATGGACTTTCAGAATAAGAGTGTCTTTTCCTAGTGTGTTTTGAAAGTGCTTGATGCAGAGAAGGGAGTTGGCTTCATGATTTACTCAAACTGATTGTTAAATTTTACAATGAAAAAAAAGCTTATTCTAAAATCATTTTCATGTATAGGAAGAAAGACAACTGAAGAAAATAGAAGGATAGCATTAGTACTGATTATTAGCCACTATGCCATATTAATTGACCCAAATTACATACATTTGTTCTTTCGTTTAATTCAAGGACAGATGGATACCAAATATCTCTGTCAAAAAAAAAAAAAAAAGTAAGGGTATTTAAGTTTCTGGATTACAAAGTTCACCCTGTCAAAGTTTTTAAAGCTTGTGTTAGATGTAATTCATACTCTTTAATTCAGAGATATTGTAGGTGGAAAAGTAATTAGCTGGAGGTGGACTCTTCTTTGCCTAATTATCCCATCTCCAACAGGGCTAAATTCAGCTCTGACATACGCTGGCAAAAATCTCATTCACACAGCAGCAGCTCTGCAGTACATCATGCTCCAGTCTCACCAGATGGCATTTCTTCTTCAGGTGTGTGTCACTGTAGGCACATGTACACCTCAGACAGGTTACACAGTGGGGGCTGGTTGGTTTGTTTCTAATAGCAGCATGTTTTCTGGACCTACACCCGGCTTAGCCTTTCTACATTTCCATGTAGGATAGCAAAGTACAAGATGTATAGAGCTTTCAAGAAGAAGGATAGCATAGAAGGGACCTTATTTCCCTCTCACTGTAAGTGAGAGAATGTGGTGTATATTGAAAATAATTGTTACCAATTCAAACAGTCCTAAAACCTTCCAGAATATATACAATTCTGACTCTGCTGTGATCTATTTCTCCCTCGTTCAGATGCCCCCAGCTAGATAATCCTAAACTTTAAATTTAGTCCACCTTTCAACTAATATATACTTCCTGCACAAGATAAAAAAAGTCAATAACTCTTCTGTTAGGGAAACCGCATGTTCAGATGTTTCATATATCTGCCCTTATCTGCTGTAATTCACAGTATGTGAGGTTGATGACTGAAACTCATCTTCTGCAGCAGCTCATGGCCTCATCAAACCTTAAGCAAGCTCCAGCATTTCTATTGCAAGCAATTACTGTCCATTAAGTACACCACTGAGAGGACTAATGCCCAACTGTCAGAGCAAAATGTCACAGAATAATAAAGAGTTAGCAACATACTGATGCTCTTACACCCTGCTGAGGTATAAAAATTTTAGAATGACAGCACCACTGATGCTCCCAACATGGACATCAGTAGCCATAGTTACTGCAGCATGGGTCTCATTATTGATCCCAGTTACAGGGAAATAGATCCACTTAATCTGGTCTGTCAGTG
The DNA here is from genome assembly GCA_036630365.1 of Acanthiza pusilla. Taxonomy (NCBI): domain Eukaryota; kingdom Metazoa; phylum Chordata; class Aves; order Passeriformes; family Acanthizidae; genus Acanthiza; species Acanthiza pusilla. The sequence goes on along the minus strand of JAXCHO010000034.1, from coordinate 66,751,693 downwards.
GATTTGAGATAGCAGCTAACCCAAGCACAAATTATAGTACCAAGAGCACTTTATAGCTGTACAATGTTCCTGGAGGAGGTTTGGTTCTCTGGTCCTTACCCTCCACACTGAACAGGGAGCTGTTCCCATGTGCTAAGTTTTCTACCCAACCCCAGTTTATTTGGCATCTTATGAGAGTGTCTTGTGACTGTTTCTCAGGGTTGACTGAAAATGGGCAATTCAGCTGTCAGCTGCTATCTCAGTACTTTCAGGCACTGTCTTTTGAGAATTGGTCTGCACCAATGAGAGATTATAGTCTTCCCCTGTCGTCATCTGAGGCTTTACCATTGAGGAATGTGTGTGTTGAAGGAACACACACATTGAGGAAGAACTCGGTCTCATGGCACATCATTAATGAGGGTGGAGATGAAGAAGACTGAGGCATACATGGATGGCTAACATCAGGGAAATAATGTCAACTTCTTATTCATGCAGGGTCATCTTCCACATTAATGGGTGACTACTGAGTTCAATGAAAACAGTGTAGTGGGCAACAGCCAAAGAGATGAGATTTGTAGAGAGAGGCAATAAAAAAGAGCTTGAATTTTTTTATAGTGACTCCAGTTGAGCATCCTTAATGGTGTTAGTTGTACAGAGGCATTCTGACAAGCAAAAGCACATCTAAGGACAAGGACTCCAAATAACTTGACCTTTCTGTGTGGAAGCTGTGCATCAGCCTTGTTACAGCTCTGGCTGACTGCTAGGTCTGGCAGGCAAGAAATCACCATTTCATGTAGGGTGGGATGACACCTTGTTCTCGTGACTGCAAAGAGCTCAATTTTGGTGAAACAAAAGGGTCCAGCATTAGCCACATAGGTGTGCAGGAAGGAGTGGACACATTGGATATCCTGACCATTTATCATATAACTCTCTAGCTTCAGGTGCTCTCGAGGAAGTAGGACCTTTTTAGAGGTCACAGTTGTTCAGCATTGGTACCTTAGATTTCCTAAAAGAACTGGGATCTCTTACCCTGGGCAATGGGGAACCAGCACACATGCCCTCTAACACAGACTGTAGAATTGCCAAAACAATTGTCCCAGCATTGCAAACAGAGTCTTATGACAAATATTTCTGGGTTGCTGCTGTGGGAGTCAGCCTTCCTCTTTCTTTGGCACTATTCTTGTTTCTGGGGCAACCTGATAGATTTGACAAGAAAGCAGGTAATTCTTTTTAACCAACACTAGAAAACATAGTCTCTTAGACTCTACCTTGCCCTGTTGCCTCAAGACTAATTATTAGGATCTCAGACGGCTGGATCTTTAAATGCCGTTTTTCCTGACTAGTCCATTCAGTTTCAACTTTCCATGCCAGGGACAGTTTTATTTCTTTTCCTTCTCCAAAGACTCTTCTTCCTCTGTGAATTCTTTTTCAAACAAAATTGACCTTCTGGTTTCATGTAAGATCTTTAGATGAGGGCCCTGCTTTCTTGGCACTGGAAACTGTGTGTTTTCTCAAGGTAGATAAGAACAGCCATTTCTTTCGTAAAAAGAATCTAAAGTTCTCCCCATGTTATCTCACTTGTAGGCTGGTAATATATGATTTTATCATACTGTGTTCAAAGTGTGAGACTAATGCATTGTTTCTGGCATTTTTATGGTGATAGTGCGTGATATACCTGAAATTATCAATAAAGGATGCTGCGTCTGGAACTTTTCCATTATGCTCTCACTCTCTATAAAACGTATGATGTGTTTAAAATAAAGAACTCACTTCTAGTTTTTCCCAGTCACCTGGGTGATAGGAGAGAAATATGGTGCAGTGATACATGGTGTGACCTGTATGCTTTCTGTCAAGATGTTATGAAATTGAACAGCACTGACCTTTGAATTGTTATTCAAACCTATTAAATGTGAGTAAAGGATATAATTTTTCTCCGCAGTAAGGGCTTTTCTAACAAACTTCCAGAGAGGTTGAGCTTTTCCATGTATAAACTCTGATCAAAGTATACGAAGATCCAACACCTAAGAATTCCTGAAAGCTTTCTTTGTATATCTGCCCATTCTGTGGAATGCCAAGCTTGGTTGTCAGGTAGAAATCTAGTTCCCGTACTGATCCTTCCAAAAAAAGTCATTTTGTGTCTTATTTTCTTAGTATTTGAATACTCAAAACAGTGCTTTACTACTAGACAAGTCAACCAATCAAGCAAAAGTAGTTCGCAAGATTTTGTAACTGGTCTCACACAAAAGGTAAAAAAGAAACTGCCAAAAGGAAATTTCAACCTCTGCCGAAGGATCTCCACATAATTTCTTGCAAACTAACCCGTTTCAGTACTTCTGCAAGTCTTCTAAGCACTGGAGTTAGTAGCAAAAGTTTGGTTCATTTCAGTAGGACTTTCACTACACAGCTGTCTCAGAGAGTGAAAATGTTATTTATTTAATAGGATTGCAGAGGCAGTCTCTACTTGTTATGAAATTACTTCACCTTTCCAATGAGAAGTCATATTCCATGTGCATCCACTAGCTGCTGGAACATGCTTGTGCCTGAGCAGCAAGACTGCTGTATGGAACAGAGCCTCACATTTTGTTAAATAGTGTCAGCTAAGCATAATTCAAGGTCATATTCCATGTTCAGTAGGCATGCACTGCATCAATAGATCTAGCTGGAATTCTGACATTTGTTGAGGGAGAGATTTTTATTATTTTGATAATTAGGTAAAATGGGTTAATCTTTGAATTACCTTGCGTTGATCATCTTGAATTATCAAATTCTCCAAGAAAGCATGTGTTCATTTTCCCTGCCCTTCCAGTGGCTCTTCAAGTATGTCCTCCATTCCTCCTTTAAGCCCCCAGCAATGCAGGCTTCAGCAGAAGAACTGAGGCATGACTGAAGCCTTCCCAGTTGATGACCTTCATACTTCCCCATGGGATTAATAAAATAAGATACATATTCAGCTGAAGGTGGATCAGTACAGAATCTAGGAAGGACCATCTTGGTATACAACCTGACAAAATAAGTTGTCGTTTGAATGGTTTAGCCCAGGAAAAGAAGGCTTCAGGAAAATCTTAGAGTAGCTTTCCAGTACCCAAAAGGGGCCTATAGGAGAGGTGGGGAGGAACGCTTTCATCAGTGAGTGTAGTGATAAGGCAAAGGGTTTAAAGCTAAAGATTTATGTAGGGTATTTTTACAGTATATTTAGATTAGGTATTGGGAAGAAAATCTTTACTCTGAGGGTGGTCAGATGATGGAACAGGTGGCCCAGAGAAGTTATGGATGCCCTATCCCTGGAAGTGTTCAAGGCCAGGTTGGATGGGGCTTTGAGCAGCCTGGTCTGCTGGAGGGTGTCCCTGGCCATGGCAGGGGGATTGAAGCTGGATGATTTTTAAGGTCCCTTCCAACACAAACCACTCTGTGATCATAAGATAATTCCTCCAGCCCACAGGGTTATTCCAGGACACTGGTTTCCCAGGATTTATCAGCCCTTTCCCTGCCAAGATGCTTGCCCTTGACATGGTTAGGCTCCTTTAATGTCTTCAAGAAAAATAGCAGGTGCAAATATTTTCCTGTCACTCACTGGTGTTCAGACCCTTGCAGTTACCACTGGCTGTCAGCAGCATGAATTGCTGTAGTAGCAGCAATTACTCCTGTAGTGTTATTTATTGAAGACATGACAAGTGCAGGACTTAGATGGGTGTGTATTCAGTAATGCCCAGCATTTCTGGAAAACACTGCCCTGTGCGTGCAGCACCATTATTCAGTGCACACAGAGCAGATCCGGTGCTTCTGGCAAGCTGTGGTAGCCCTGCTATGCAAAAGAGAGCAACATGTGGCCCTCCTCTCATACTCCTAAAAGCTCAAATAGCTGCAGTTTAGAAACAGTAGCTTTACTAGGAGACTCATTTTTGAGGCTTAGGGATTGCCTGCCAATCCTGATCTCAAGCACCAGATCTCACGATTGGGGCTTAGCAGGAACAGCTTTTTGGTGGGAGAAGGGAGCACATGGTATTGCCTAATAGAAGATTCTTGTCTTACCAGCTGCTCCAGTATCACAGTCGTGAGTGTCAGTAAAACTCATCAACCTTTAGATAGACTTGGAAAGTCTGATAAATCTGTGTTTGTGTGAAGAGAGGGCAAGGAGACATTAGGACTGATTATTTCGGGATTTGCTTTCTTTTTCATGGCATGCAGTAGTGTTTACACTAAAATTCTGTTATTAGTGACTCAGAAAAGAAAGTGCTTGTTTTGTACAGGAGAGAGGGAGAGAATGTCAGGGCTCCAGACAAGGCATGTGGTAAGCAAAAAAAAAAAAAAAAAACAACAAAAAAAGGAGCAAATAGACCATGACCAGCTCTGTTCAGAGGGTCTACAACAGTAGACTTTCATGAGTCTGCAATAAGTTGTTGCTCTCATGAATGGTTACTGCTAAATATGTAATACACAATGAATCCTCAACTTTACTGTGCAGATCTGCATGACTTCAGCTGAACAAAGCAGTCAAGAATGGCTCTAAGCAGGAACAAATAAGCTGCTGTGAACTCTCTCTCAGCAGCCTCTGGATGCCACAAAAGCCTTCTGGGCATCTAGGGAAGATCATCAGCCCTATGTGAACCAGAAGAGAGCAACATTTCTGGGTTTTCAATTTTTCTGGTATCTGATAGCACATACTGGTTGTTTATTCGAAGTGTGTGTTATTGGCAGCATTATAGATAGCTACAGAGGGTAAATATATGCATAGATGTTTATTGGAGGGGGGTGTGTATATGAGAGAAGATTATTTTAAAACTGTTAACTGCATTTGTCATAAACTCAGGTTTTACATTTCCTTCGTGCTGGAGATAGCAAAACCTGTGAAATAGCTGTCAGCTGCCCTATGTCTGAAATGATCTGGTGTTATTTTCAATCTGCAGTGCTCTTTAGTTAAGAGGAATTACATGTTTACAGATGGAAGGATCATCAAAGTCTTTGCTCTGCTTGTTTAACCTGTTTGGTCTCTTGATGTTTAATATATAATATGAACAGCTTGATTCATATCTGTCATCCTGGAGAAAAGTCAAATTACTTAAAATCAACCCTACACTTGAGTACTCGTCTTTTGTGGAGAGCTTCGGTCCTTTGTTTAATTAAGCTGCTCAATTGTAATGTATCAGTGTTTTCTGTTATTCAGGTACTTCTGTGAATTTTGTAACTGTTATCTTTAAATAACCAAAAAAGGAAGAACTTATTCCAGAGTGGTTCGCTAGACATTTTTCTATCAATACTTTTTTCTAGACATCTGGCACATAATCAGGGAACAGAAACGAACCATGCGAAGAAAGATAAGCCCAATTTAGTTTTGGCTCTAAGATTGCTAAGGACACAAAGAGTAAATTTAAACACACACAATTAATGTCTTTAAAAGGCTGAAAGTATTGCAGTAGATATTAATGCCCAAAGATATTGAAGGGACTGTTAAAAAAATGCCATAACATTGCCACAGATTATTTTAATTCATGTCAATATGTGGGTCATTGAAATAGTTTAATTACACAATTTTTTTAGGCTACAAATGTATAAATGCCACTCTTACATCTCATAAAAATTACTTTGTTTGCCACTATGTTCTAGACAGTATTTTCATTTTTTATTTCTTTCTAGACAATTCTATGCAATGAACTTCTGTGTTTAAGCTTTATTCTGTCGTCAGCATATCCTTTCTGTTCTCATTTGTTATGAAAATTTAAATTTCATAATACTATTTTGAGAAAATGTCAGCAATAAATGTGTGTGCTACAGATTTTGTAATAGAGAAAGCCAAATAAGCGCCAAGACACTAAGCATGTGGTAGGGACCTTTTTCTTAGTAGATTTTCCTCCACCAAGAACAGTAATGAAGTCTTTGGATTCAGGTACTAAAACTGCAATAAGTAAGTTACAGACTGCCAAAGTCACTTAGAAGAAACGGGAAGCATGGTCCTAGAAGTGTTTATGACTGGGAAGTTTATCTTGTGCCTTTTGGAGGCAGTAAAACCCATAGAATTTTAACTAATTTTTCACATTTTCCCTGTAGTTTCAGGTAATGTAATTTTTATGCAACAATTGTGTTATTTTGATATTAAGAGAGATCAGATGCTGGTCTTACATTACACATACTACTCTCCAAAATCTTTGGTATTCTTTGCTAAAATATCTCTAACACTGAGGACTTCTTTTTCCTTGAAATTTTGAAAAAATGTTAAAAAAACCACATCAACTCTGTATAAAGGAGACATTAAGGAATACGGACATTGCCATGCATGACATTTGACAATTTTTCTGAAGAAGTCTACTGATTAACAGGGCTTCCAAAAGTTTTCTAACTGGAACTATCTTAACAAAAAAAAAGTTTTTCTAAATAATGACATTTTATACCATATTTTCTGATTTTTTGAAGTAATTTAAAGTGGTAAAAATCAGTAGAACACTGAAAAAGATAATGTTTTGAATGGAAAAAACAGTCCATTTGTATAAAAACCAAAAATTCTCAATCTCTTCTTGTAAGCTGTTCTTATTTTTTATCTAGCTGTATCCCTGGGATGATGTTGTTGCTTTCTCATACTTAGACTGTAGATTAGCTTCCAGATATTGGTGTTGATGATAACAGTTGTCATAACTACCATTTTAATTTATTTGTCCCAGATGGAGAACAGTTTTTTTTAAAAAAAAATCTGTGATGGGGGCAAATGCAATGCACTAAACATACCTTACAAATTATCTAAGCAAATGCTCACAGTGGTCCATGTATTCCTATTTTCTTGAGTAGGATTGCCTTCACTGTGCAGAATCATTATTACATTAAGTTCTTCTTTTTATGAAGCTTGTGTGTTATGATGAAGGGAGGAGAAACATACTCAATTCCTTTTTGTTTTTCTTAACGATGTCATCAAGATCAGCTGAAGCTCAAGTATGTATCTTTTTTCATGCTTCCAGCTAGATTCAGCTCTCTCCAGCCAAACAATATAATTGGCTTTAGTGATTGGAAACAACAAATTGTTTGCTGCTATTCCTTTACCCCTTTCAAAACAAAAAAACAAAAAAACAACCTTCCTGTCTGCAGTAATTAATATTATGGGGTCAGGGAACTGGAAGAAAATATTGCTCACTAAGTAGGCTTGGTAATAAAGAAGGATAGAATACAATCTGCCCCATAAAGTAGGATAGGTAAATATACATCAAGATTTATACTTTTTTCTAGACATACTTGGCATTTAGAGACATGAAAAAATACTGTCAGTGAACCATCACTGGCAGAAATGGGGGGAAACCCCTATGAACATAGTATACAAAAGTGTATTTTGTCCAAAGAGTAAATTTTCCCACAGGAAAACTTGCATTCTGCTTGAAGTGATCGTGCTGATCTTGCTGAAATTGAAGACCATGCTGTCTTTTACATATAGCGAGGTGGGTGTCAATCTTTTCTCACAGGTAACAAGCAGTAAGACAAGAGGAAACGATCTCAGGCTGTGACAGGGGAGGTTTAGATTGGATGTTAGGAAAAATTCCTTTGCCTAAAAGCTGCCAGCCTTTGGAATGGGCTGCTGAGGGAAGTGGTTGAGTCACCATCACAGGTGGTATTTAAAAGACTTTTGGATGTGGCACTCAGGGATGTGGTTTAGTGGCAGACTTGAAAGTTCTTGGTTGATGGTTGGAGTTGATGATCTTAAATGTCTTTTCCAGCCTAAATGATTCTGTGATTTCTGTGCCAGTGCTATAATCAAGTAAATCAATATGAAAGCAAAACTCATTCATGCAAACAACTGACAGAGTGGTAGTTAAAATTGAGTACCATCACATGAAGAGCCAGCTCCCCTATACAGGGGCAGACTATCTGGCATGCATATAAATAATGCTGGGCTAGTGGGACACCTAAAGTTACAGAGAGCGACATATAAAGCAACCTCTCTAGTGATGCTAACAGCAATTTAAAATGACTTTGTAAATATTGACATCTGCATGTGAGTCTTTTTCCAAATAGGTGAGCAAGATTGAGGGCCTGAAAGATGGACTAGGGAGATAAAACTAATTTGTGTCAACTGTTGAAAATGGATTTTCAGAAATACCTTCTTCTGAGGATGCTGTCCTTCATTCACTTGAAATGTTTCTGAACTGCTGTGTGTATTTGACTTGTATTACAGTACCTGGGCGCTCCTGAGTCGCTGAGCTGTTCTGGGTTTATTGATAGGGACTCTAGGGGTCTAAAGGAGAACGCAAACAGGTTCTAAATCTTGGCATAAGAAGGCAGCTGATTCCTCAACAAGCACATAGATTGGTGTTTGCCATATTTGTAGGCACAGTGGGGCATGTTCGTGCTGACCACTGCAGGAGTCTGACATTTGTACAGTTCAGAGGTCCAAACTGAAAAAAGTTTATTTTAATGGAGTAAGATGAGTGTCTCCAATGAGATGATGAGCACCGTTATGTCACATGTCTGAAATACCTAATGTAAACAGTGCCAAAATCAACTAATCTCCCTTCCTGTAAACAAAAGACTATGTAATTATTTTCTCAGAAAATGGATTAAAGAGGACTTTTATTACAGTGCCTAATATCATTGCAAAGGCTTAGAATTCAAGAAGTTGTGTAGCTTGCCAACTCTACCACAGTATGTTTTAGCTTGTATTGAGATATTCTAAATGTGAAATATTAAACAACTCTGGAACAAAAAACTAACTCCAAAGATAAAATGCACATGTCAACCTTTTTCTTTGATGTCTTCTGCTTTAAGCTTTGAAATGTGTCAGAGTTAGCTTTTAATCCATTTTGATGTACCTTATTAATTCAATGTAATTTATGCTGTTGTTTCATTACACTGCCATAGGGTACAGAATCAGAAACCTTAAAATGAGTATGTTAAATCAAGGCAAACGAGATAAGGTACAGGACCCATAATCTTTACATGTGTATGAAGTGTTTGGCAAAATACTTCGTTAAAGTATGATGTCTGGCACAATAAACTATTAGTCTATAAATCTCTGTGGAAGTAGACCCAATTTATTTAAACTGTTATTTATGTCTAAGACTGACATCTGGCTTACCAGTCATTATCCCCAGGTTATTTTTTCAAGTACTGAAATCAGGTTGGCTGTTTGCCAAGTGTAAGGAATTTCCTCCATTTTTCAGGAGTCATTAGCTAAAGGTTAGTATTTTTTAAGTTCTTCCAATATGAGTTAGGACTGAAAAATACGAGAAATTAATTAAGGCTGGGAAGCAGGAGTTTTCAGAAGCAAAATCCATTAGGCAAGATGATACAGATCGATGTGCCATCAGTGTTTGCATAACAGACTTCTCTGGTAGTACCAAGCTAGTCGACTTACTGAGTGAAATCAGTTCATAAAGAAGGAGTGGCTGGTTGAGATGAAAATTTGGTAAAGCACAAAGGAGATTGACAAAGTAAAGCTTAGTTGAGGGCATATGTCTCATTTTGTTAATTCAAGCTGTAGTTTAGAATCACTTTAAGTTTCTTACTGACATGAAGCTCTTGTATTGCATTATCTATAAGTCAGTCTTTTTCCTCTTTCTGTGTCTCTCAGAGACTCCCATTTCATGCTGGTATTCAGTGATCTACTATCATTTCTAAGCTATGACAGCAGTGAGTTACTGAGAGTTACGAAGTCAAGAGTTCTTAGGTAGCTCTACACAGTCATGCATGTATGTATTTTTAATTCCACCATAGCAGAATATTGGTTTTCACCCAGTATTATCACTGAAAGAAGCTGAGAAGGATGACTAGCACACTTGATAAATGCCAGTCTCTCACTTGGAGTGTTAAAAAATGGATAGACGTTATATATATATGAGAGCATTCATTACTGATATATAATATCAGAAGAATATGGAAATAAAACAGGGGCAAGGAAAAGATTTGTCTAACAAAGAGCTTTCCTTAAAGTTCTTCTCTTCCTCTCCAGCTCCTTTTACCTGGAAATGCTATAGATCTCTACCAATTTTACCAGAACTTGGTTTTGCAGGTTGCAAAGCTGTTCTCTGACAGGTAGAGACAAATGTGAAAACGTTGGCGTTTTATACCTGGAAAAAAACCTTAACATAATATTCTCTGCATTCTAGAACAATTAGAAAAATTTAGAATTTAGGAATTGTTTTTAGAGAATTCCAGTTTTGAGAAGGATGGTAATGGGTAGTAACCCACAATGTGTAATGTTATGCAGATAATAGCTGCCATTAAGAAAGAGTATCTCTTGAGAACTTCATGTAGGTTTAGCCATTACTGGTATTTTTGTTTTTACAATATATAAATCTGTTAATTTTACATTTTAAGTATTATAAGTTTAGGATAATGTAATAGGAGCATAAGTCTGTTTCATATATTTGGCAAATGGCAGGCAAAATTATTTTTATAGTTTTAAGAAATAGAAAGCAAGCTCCTGGAAAGCTTTATGCTGAATTCACTGTGTGTAATAAGATCTGAAAAATTTTAAAAAGTAAACATATGCTGCTTACATTTTTAGTTGACTCTGAATGAGGCATCATTACAAGTGCGTTGAAGGATACCATGGAAATACGAAATAATCTGGAGGGTAATGGGCAGTTCTAAATGGGTTTTAAATTTAGATAAACGTTACATAATGCATTCCAGGCACATGGCATTATATATAAGCATTGTTGCTGCAGAAAGGGAGATAATATTGTTTAAGCTCTTCAACCCTCAGCAGTCCTCCTTCAAGTTATTTTTCATACGTAAATAGATGGAAATCTGACCGTAGTATTGCTGAAAGGGGAGACTGCTTGCAAGAAGCCTCTGGCTTTGTGTTTATAATTTTGAGTGTAGCTAAGATGATATGTTCATGTTTACCTACCCAGGGAAACACAGAAAAGAAAGATATCAGTAGTGATACCAGCTGTCCCACAGTCTAGAAAGCTTAGGCTGCTTTAAAGTCAGACCCTGGTATGCAGTTTCTCACAACACCAGTTTTTTCAGTCAGTCATTGGTCCTCCAGCCCTCGCTCACTGATGACAGAGGCTGGTGTCTCCCAGGTATCCATAGAGACCCCACGTGCTGCCATGTGGCACCAAGACTCTCCATGAGCTATAGCTACAGATTCCTTTTTAATGTAAGTGCAGTTTGATTCCTGCCACAGGTACAACTTAATTTTGCCTCTGTCTTCATGGAATTTACCACCTCTGCTCATTCATTAGTGAAGTGGTAGATTGTCCCTCTAAATATGAATTGATTTTGGTAAATAGTTAAATTTTTATATTCATTTGAAAGCTTTCAAGCATGTGTTTGAGGCATCACATGGAATATTAATGGTAGTCCTGATACTTTCCAGGAGAAATATGCCTAAAACCACACAGTAATTCAAAAGTTACTAGTGTGTATTAGGTATTACAGTTGCTGAGAATTAATTTTTACAAAGAACCACCTATTCACCTAAAATAAAAAAATCATTAAAGGTTCTCTGCTATGGATTAGAACCTGAATGCAGGATTGCAAAGTAGGTTGCTTATCTTCCTGTACTGTTTTGCAATCTGTGGACTGCTGCTGTCTTTCCTGCATAATTACTATTTTGCTGCTGAAACTTGAGAGCTATCCTTCCTGGAAAAAAACCTACTGCAGTCCTTTTCTTGGCTGGGGAGAGGAAAGGAGACTTTTTTTTCAAGTTTTGTTTTCAAGAGTTCTCATAAAGATCTCTTGTCATAGCAAAGGACATAGAGTTCCCTGGCGAAAAAAGCAGCCCTGAAGTAGATGGTGGTCATTCAGGTGTGGGTCATTTTGATGTGATATATCATAGACTTAAATTTCTATGAAAAATTGCTGATAGCAAACAAAACTTGGAGACCTTACAGTGACAAATTTACCCCAGAAGTGAAAGGTAAAGAAAGCTTTCCAAAGCTGTGTGAAGCATTAATGGAGCAAATGGATTTGTTTCTGCTTTAATAGTTCTCCTTTACAAACATTGTCATTCAAAACTAACATATTTCTCCATAGTTTCTGGCAATAATAGTCTGATAGTGTGGGGATCAGTACAAGGCAGAATAAAACAAGTACAGACAAAATGGAGTGGCAAGCAGCAGTAATTGCTAACAAGTAATTTTGAAAATATACAGGCGGATCAAATGTGGAAGTCAGAATACAAAAACCCAGGAAAATAAATAGCAACAGAAAAACTATTTGAGTCAGACACTTAAAAGGAAATGTGCAAGAAGTTAAAAAATTATCTAAGTATGCAGTTGCAAATGGAGATGATAAAGTACACGTTGCTGAAGTTAGCCAGTAAAGCATCCAAATGCCAAGGTGATAAATAGCAAACAATTACACATAGCAAAGAGCCTGTGTTCCCAGGCAGGGCACAGAGCTCTGTTCTGTGCAGCAGGATCAGCTCTGCCACTTTCTCCTGTTCTTGTCACTTTTGTCTCTGCTTGTCAATGCTGAAGAGGCTGTCAGGAAAGTATCTCAGCACAGGCATGTGTACACACTTCTGTCAGGCTGTCCAGGGCTGTTCAGGAGCATAAACATGTTCTTGTGCCTTGCCCTCCTGTGCTTAGTTCCTCTTGCTGCATGGTCTTTCAGCGACAGCACAGACAGCACTGAGGCTCTGCTCGTGTGTGTCACTGCTGGGACCTGCCTTGGCAGTGCTTGCTCCTGTTCTGCTCTGCTGGAACTCCTCATTCAGAGTACAAAAGGGGCAGAATAGCAGGAAGTGTCACTTGAAAAAGGAGGTGTGGGATAAGGCAGCCAAGGAAAGCTGTGCTCATTTACCTTCTGTTCCTTTGGCTTCTTCCTGTTGCATCTTGCTCTGCCCAGCTTCATGTGACAAAGTTACACCAGCTTACTCGTGTCACCATTTCATTCCTTAACTAAATGATGCTGTACATTTGAACAGAATGTCTGTTTCGCTTCTTGGATGTAATAATATGGAAAATTCATAGGCATCAACAAATAAATGTTTTCCTGATGTTGGTCGTTTAGTATATTAGCTTTTAAAATGTCTGTTGTAGCAGTAGCAAGAGTATTAAACTATTTTTATATGGGAGTAGTCTGGTTGTTCTTTCATCACAAAAAGATGAGCAGTGTCTAGTTTATCTATGAGCAGACTACATTATTGTCTCACAAAACAATGTCCCAGTGATGGGATTGCTTCATTAAGTTTATGCTACATAGACATAATTATGCAGGAGCTAAGAATAGCTCATCTAATTGAAAATAATGATTATAGAAGAAGAACGGGTTTGATTGCTGTTACTAAGCAAGCACATACCATACACCCATTCATGAACTGCACAGAACACATATGGGATTATGTGGTGTATTTATTTTTTATTAACAATTTCTTTCCCTCATCCTGAGTACAAATCAAAGGTGTTACAACTCATTTGCTCATTATCTTTTTTCTCACAGACCTAGGGGGACCTGCAAGAAGGCAGCATAAGCTAATATTTATCCAGTAAATTATGACAAGCTAAGCTTTGAAAGAACATTCAACATTTATCCCCACACACATTTTAGGGAGGATGTAACTTAAATAAATCTTCTCCAGGCACCACAGATGAAACTGTCTATGTGGTTTTTTTTATGTCTGTGTTTATACTAGTACCCTACGGGATTAAACATCCTTTTAGAAATGCAAAGTCTGCCATACTGTTAATCTCTTGATGCTCATTCTGGTTAATGCTAACATTTAATTCTTCCTTTGTCTAAAACACATAGAACTCTTCTTTATTTCTTGAGAATAAAACTGAATTTTTAAATGAAGTTGTTAGAAGTTTTCATTTATTTAATTGCTACTCATTACTATTACCAGGCACATGGGATAAATTTGGTGCTATTGTTGTCCTATTAACTAATTCTTTTCTTACTTCTGTGTCAGTTTTCTACTAGAATGTTATGAGAAAAGTGATGAGATAATGAAATTTAAAGTGATGAGATAATGAAATTTAATGTATTTGGCTCAGAAATGTTAATATCTTTAGAGTCTCAAAATATTCTGCTGGTTTGCCATGTTTAGCTTCCCCTCTGTTCTAACAAGCCATTTCATAGCTCTAGGCTATGTGCTAATGCTGTAGAGGCACAGAGAGATCACTGCCATCAGGAATTTTTAAACAGATGACTGTTTGGAAAATGAAGTGATGAGGGAAGATGGGACAAACAGTTGATGCAAACCTGCAGTAACACAACTATCAGTTTGCAGTTTGGAATCAGAGACCTTTGCACAAGCTGTTCTTGAGGCTTTTTGAGAAATAGCAAGAGGAAAAAAGTGGAAGTAGAGTGCAGATTACTTTACCAAAGTATTCCATATACTGTTGTCGTGACTTCAGAAAAGTTGCCTTTTCAGATTGTATTTGGATTTGAAATTCAGTGAGTTACAAGAATTTAGGATGGTTAAGTCCCCATTTCTACAAATGCCTATTGAAGTGTTAAACACATTTTCTGGGCTATTCCTTACCAACATGATTTGATTGTGGAAGACATTTCCTATTTTTTGGGCCAACATAACTGAATTATGCCCTTCAGAAATTTTTACATGGAACCCAGCATTGACCCAGTATTAACTTTGAAATGTGGCAAAGGTAGTAGCATTCCTCAGTCCCTTTGAACACCATCTGTCCTGAAATCCCAGAACCCTGTTCAGGAGTCTGTGTGGTGGCCCAGTCTGACCTTCTGTACGCTTCTGTACACATTCTTGTAGCATGGAAATGAGTCCTAATCCCATATTTCTGTCAGATACTATTCTTTCTTTCTATTTAGAAATTTTAATTATAAGCTTGGGCTGTAAAGCTTGTGTTCCTGCAAGTTAATGTGATCCAAAGATGAACAGGACTGAAGAACTGAGAGGAACAGTGATTTGATCCTGAAATACTTTGCTGATTTGCAGTTACAACAATTTGTCCTAGGAGTGCACTGTACAGGATAGTGTATGATAGCTGAGGTCCTTTGCTCTCACATTCTTGATGTAACTGATAAAAGACTCCTCTGCATATAAACTGTTTTCTACTTTGTACAGAACCGCACATGCAAGAGCTAAAGCTGATGCTGCAGATCAGGCTGCTCAGGCTGCTCGCCAGGAATGTGATATTGCAAGAGCAGTTGCCAGAGAACTTTCACCAAATTTCTACCAACCAGGTAATTGTAGATTGGGGTTTTGTGTGGCAATTTGTTTTATTGCATTGAAAAGATTTTGTGTTAAGTTAAAGCGTTGATTTCATCTTGCATGTTGTCATTTATACAGAAATAATAGTCACGTGTATGTCATGAAGAGTGTACATTGCTCAAGGAGATTTTATTTTAAATTTTTAATAATTTGGTGACTGTTTCTTTGTATGAAAACAGTTGAGTGTTCAAAAGTCAGTATCAAGCATGTAACTTTGCCTCAGATTAATAGTTTATTTATGACAGTGCCAAAGACAGACTTCAGTCATCATAAATCAACAGAAGTTTGGGTTAATTCTATATGTTTATTAGTGGGAAGATGTATAGCTTTTTTACTGTCCAGTGGAATTCCTGACAGTCTTGGTTAGCTAAGGTCTGAATTTTGGAAAATGCTTTACCATTAGACATATATAGCCTGTAAGGGAATCTTCCTCTGTTATGCCTGGGGGTGCTCTGTAGAGCATTAGTCCCATATTCACAATAGCATAGAATTAAGTCTGTCTCACTTATATCAGCGTTGCAGCCCATTTTCATCTGTCACATGGTTTGGAAAATTGCTATAGGAAGAAGTAAAGTTGGTTTTGCTTTGGTTTTCTGCTGTCTTTCCATGAGCCTAGTATTTCTGTGTACTGTTCTTCAGCTTAAAATTGGATAGATAAAATGGAACTCCATTTGCCAATTTAATGTCTTTTCATGTCTGCCCTTTCTTTCACCTGTCATATTGAGTTGAGTCATATCTTGTTATTACTTTTCAAGGATCTGCCTGTACTCGTATGCTAATACAGATTGTAGCTCTGAGATTCATTTTCACTTAGTGTCGTTTTCTGCTCATCCTTGTTTCAGACACAAACTTACTTATTCTTAAATGTACCCATATAGAGAATGCAGGTTCATGACCCACAAAAGCAAAGAACAACAACATTCTGCAACATTTTCTAAAAACACACCTATTTACTTCAGTTTTTAGTTCAAGTGGCCAGTATATTTAACTTGTTGCAAAATCTTTAGTGTCCATTACCTTAAAGAATACTTGTTTTTTTCTTTATGCCTAAGTATTTGATTGTAGAGGGAAAATGTGTTTTGGGGTTTGGGGGGATTGGGGCACTCTTTCTGTATTCATTTAGTGCCTAAGTCAAGGATTGGTCACGTGGTTGGAGTCTTCATTCTCTTCACCAGTGTTCCAGACTCTCTTTGTACACCTCCTGATGTAAATTCATCTTTCTTGAACATGGCAGTCCAGAACTGTAGCCAAAGCTCAACACAACTATTTCCGTAGTAAGAATTTACTGGCTTTAAAACAGCATAAATCTGTACTTTTCACTGATGGAATATACCTCAGTACTACCTCTCCTGTGGATTTATATTAGTGGCCCATACTTACTGCTATCATACTCAAGTCTTTTTCTTCTTTCATTATTTCATTCTCCACCAGCTGAAGAAATCCCAATTTACAGCAGCAGATCATCTTTCCAGGCTTAAGTTAAGAAGTCATAACCTTAGTCTTGCAAAGAATTGAAGCATTTGGAAAGAAAATATTTGAAAGCTGCCAAACCCTTCAAATAAATTACTAGAGTACTCAAGTGAAAATGCCAACATCTGACAGTGTGAAATTTGACACCAAGAAATCACCCAGATCAAGAATTTCTCAGATGTCTTTTTACTATCTGCCACAGGAATTGAAGTAGCATTGAAGACAAATCAGATGAGATATGGGAGAGAATGTGTGGGATCTTATTTTCTTCTCATTTGAAACTTTTATTCCATTTAGAGAAGAAAAAAGTTTGCATCCCTTCCTCAAATGCAGCTAGATATGTGTGGAATGACATAGCAAAGCATTTCTCAAAGTTTACTTACTCTGTTCTCTGTGTGGAAATATCTTTCAGTTAGCTAGTTCCTAGCAAAAGATAAATATCTTTTCTGGAGTCTAAATTTTGAATTCTCTAATTGTTTCCAAGATAGCCAAATACAACATATTTGTATACATTTGAAAAAAAAAATCTATTCACATTGCTTAAGTAACTTTAAAATGCCTAGATGTTGACTAAATTTCTGATATTCCAAATAAACTCCTGCAAACCACCAGCTTCACACATTATGTCTAAGATGTTTTCCAGGCACAGTGTACGTGATGCCTTTTTCAGATACATTTTTTTGGTGTGGTACCAGTTAACTCACTCACTTATACACATACTTGTTTGTTTAAGCATTTCCCAAGAGTCATGCCAAGAGTAACTGGACAGTGTTATCGTTAGCTTTTGTCATTTATGGTAATAAAGTAGATAAGTATTTCTAAGTATTTACATTCACTCACATAAACAGCAGTAAATACCTGCTTTTCAAATAGCATTTTTCATGTATTTGAAGGAAAACAAGGTAACTGTTACTGCTTCCTAA
Organism: Acanthiza pusilla; assembly: GCA_036630365.1. Classification (NCBI taxonomy): domain Eukaryota; kingdom Metazoa; phylum Chordata; class Aves; order Passeriformes; family Acanthizidae; genus Acanthiza; species Acanthiza pusilla. The sequence continues at coordinate 66,734,203 of JAXCHO010000034.1, read as the reverse complement.
TAGCAACTTCTTGCTTTTCTTCTTTTGCTTGAGCTTTTTATTTTTACAATATCTGTAAGTGCTGGTAAAAGGTAACAGTAAGTGTTCTGTCTCATTCTCTGAAGCTATAGTTAAGTGAAAGCTTTCCATTGTATTAAATTGGCTTGAAAATAAGTTATCATAAGAAAGTGTAATTTTTCTCTTATTTCTTTAACTGCTTAGTATGGTAGGCAAGCTTGCTGTCAGCAGTAAATACATGTAGCATGTCAACAAGCAGAGAAAAACAGAGGAAAAAGCAGTGAAATACAAATACGTCTCTGTAAACAGCAGAATCATTCTTTTCTGTCTCAATGAGTGATCTCTGAATTACTTGCAGCCTAAATCAATTTAAATATTTGAAAACCTTTTGATGAAGCTCTTAAATTTCAGATTGTTAAAAAGCAACTTTCTGGGCCATATAGCCTAATATTACACGCAAATTATAATTACAGTGAGTATTCATCATTCATTGTACCATGGCAGTTCATACTTCCCAAGTACTTTCTGTCATATTTCACCTTTATGTTCATTAAGGCATTCAGCAGAAGCTGCCAAGAGGTTCTACCTTTGTAATGTAGTTTAAAAGGAGACTAAAAGGAGAACAAAGCTGTAGGAAGTAAAGTAGCATCCAGCAGGTAAGAATAACGAGGTACCATAGAAATGTTGAGATCCAGGTTTCCCAGATTGATTGCCTTAGTATTTGCGTATAAGGAAAGCTGAGTATGATTGAAAAGGTCAGAGCCATGGTGTAAGGACTTAAAAGCTTGCAGGGAGCTGTTTTCCCTGAGTTTGTTCACTCTATTCCGAGGCAAGACCCTGCTTCAACTTTTGCTGTAGCAGATATTTGGCTAGGGATTAGTAATTATGAGGATGTATAGCTTTGTAGAGCCTTACCCACAAGGCTCTACGTTTTGTAGATTTAGCAAATGTGGTACTCTTTATAGAGGCCATACTTTACAGGGCTTTTTATCAACAAATAAAACAAATTTTGAGAAATCCCAGCTCTGACCTGTTTGTTTCCTCCAGGCATCACCAAACTTGTGGATGTGTCAAAAGAGAGCATACCAGGACAGGAAACAAATGAAACCTGAGTCATAGCCTCATTCAAGGGAGTCATCCAGGGACAGTTTGAGATTTGTCTTTGCTTATAGAAAAAAATAAGTGCTGTTTTGCATCTCTTGTTAAAACCTAGAGAAGAACAAATGACTGATGGGAGTGCTGTATCAAAGGTGTAACAGAAAAGAAAGGTTTTTGACACTCAGTAGAAAGTGGAAATACAGTTCTAGTCTTGCACAAGGTTAGTGGATGCTTTGACTGACGCATTCATTCTAAATTCCACAGACCATCTTTAGGATGTGGTCTTGTAAACATGCTATCAGGAGGTAAACTGAAGTATAAACTTGCACAGATTGGACAGCTAAGCCATAATTGTCTGTGTGCATATATATCCTGCAGCAAATGGATACTGCTCTTTCATTCAGTTTGAATGAATAACATTTGATTAAATGAAAGAAGGGTAAAACTACTTTGCTCCAGGGTAAGAGCAGTCTGGGCACTTTACCACGGAGCAATTAAGGTCTGGAAATTCAGATCTGAATTGTTTTCTGGCAGATTATTTTTCAGGCCAGCCAGCTGCCAGATGAACATACATGGATCACCAAAACAATTCATCCAGCCTTTGACCTCTTAAACAAGGCATGAGAGAAATCAAGAAGCAGTTTATAAATTAAAGCTGTCTAAAGACATGGACAAAATTTTTTTAGGTGAAATATATGAGCAAGGATTTTCTCATGATAAGTATAAGAATTCGGTAGATTTTACCAGTATTTTTTACTATAATGTTTGGTTACTTTAAAGCATTGGTATTAACATGCTGAACATTACTAGTTTCAGAAATAAGCATTTAAAGTTTATTACAAGGCAATTTGCAATGGCCTCTAATGCCTCAGATAGCAACTGTGATTTACATTCTCTTTTGACTAGTGGTAGATGTCTGTAGCTTCAGAAAAAAAAGCATACTTCCCATCTTCCTCCTTTCTGCCATTGCCACCTCCTCGAGTTCTGAAAATGCAAACTCCATATGGACAGGAAAGAGAGATTTCTGGCTGATGCTAATTAACTGGAATGTCCTGGCTAAATGCATGTGGGCCAGACCAGAGAGTTTTATTTAAAAAGCCAATTACAATGAGCATTTTGCCTGATTAAAGTTACCAGCCATGCCATCAGTTTGTGCCTTAAAGCATACGGAAGTTTTCTCGTTATTCTTAGTCATACAAGAGCCTGTTCATTTTCTGAATTTATTCTACATATGACTCCGTCATTCTCACAGATCTGTTATTGGTTTTCTTGCTATGCCATTTTTCTCTACAATTTATTGCTTCTATCCTCTTTCTACAGAACTCTGGAGAAGCCAGAGCCTATAGACATATCCTAATGCACTCCTGTTACATCCAATCATCAAAGAAAGAAGGTGCATTAAAAGAAGAGGTGTCAGTTTCAAGCTTTATTCTTGTTCTCCCCTTTCTTTTTATAACTCTTGTCATACCAGTCTTCACAACTTGATTTCCAGATCTATCACTGGTCTCACCAAGCCCTGGGTACAGTGCCCCCACCCTTCCATGCCTTTCCTCCTGCCCAGTGTGAAGCCCATCCAGCTCGCTGGCAGTCTGCATCCATCCTGTCCCACTGCCAAGCACACCTGCTGGCTCAGCCACTCCACAGCATTCCTGGAATGCATCTGGGACAGGAGAGCATGCTTGGGAGAAGGCAAAGCAGAGAGAGTTTGCAAAGGCGTAGCCTTAATTCTTCAGGATGCTTTCTCAATCTCTCTAAGATACTTTTGAGTCACATCATCAAATGATTTGCTTAGGAAAAAATATGCCTAATTAGTTTTGAGCAAATTAACTCTTAAAACTAATAACAGAGAAGCAGTTTCTTGTAGAGAGATAAAGCTGTTACGATCACTGTAATTTTCACAGACTTGCATTAAGTAGTGAGCTAGTTAATTTGCATCTAGATGAAATTCATGGTTGCTTAGTGAAGGCTACAGGATCTGACTGTGAAGCTAGTTAGAAGCCTGGACTAACTTCAGTGCTGTGTCAGCTGCGTTCCTATCTTGGAGTAACTTCTTGAATTCTAGACTAGGTGTGCATATCTAATCTGCCACCGAGGGAGTGTTAGTTACAGTGTAGTGTGGGAGAAAGAGGTCATTGCTTCCTTTCTCCTGTTAAAAATCATTCATTTGCTCCAAAAAAGAACTGTTCCTTCCAGGCCACTGTTGGCCTGCTCCAGTGAATTTCTATATTGGTCTGTCATGGTGTCCAGCCAAGGACAAGATGAAGTAGGGTCTATCACATGGGAGTATTATCGCAGTGTCAAAATTTCCATTATAAATCCTATTTATAACCATGGCATAAATATTTGTTCCGTTTTGAAATTCAGCTAACAAAGAAATGAGAACTTTCCCTACAGTGCTAATTTTCAGTGGAGTATGGTGATCTATTTTGAAAGGATTTTATTATACCAGTGAAGGTTTAAATTATGTTAAAAAGTTTAGGTTTCTCCCATTACATTTTTAACATGGGATATGGACCGTTAGAGAAAAATAATCTTTGCAGCTGCATTCTGTGTTTGTCAGGGCCACAGAAATAGATGGCTAATATACATGGCCTTTTATTCCAAAATTTAAGACTTAGTTAAAAGTAGAGAGGGAGATAGGGAGATCTCTAGGGAGATATCCAAAAAAGAAAAATCTAATTCATATTATAGACTAATGTAGTATTGCTCAGTATGATGTAGAAGACCATGCTGAGAATTTGGAGAAGACGAAGATTTCTACCTATTATTTTAGTAATAGCTGTTCTCTCAGATCATCATCTGAACAGGAGTAAAACCTGGAACTGAAACACAGCTAGCATGGAATTGGTAGTTTTTGTATGATGAGATTAAAAAAGATGAAGATTGTTAATGAAAGGTAGACCGAAAATAGAATAATTTGAGATTATTTTCCTTGAAAGTAATAGTTTAAAAATGAAACAAAAAAGGGGTATTTTAAAATTAAAAGGGTACATTATAGATGTTAACAGTGGAGAACTGTTCCAGACTAGGAGAATGGTCACCTGTGTCAAAAGAGAATGAGAGTGGACTACTGATACTGAGATGTGACTGAGAAAATCACAGACGTTCCTCAAAAAGTATCAGACAAAGAGCAGAAAGTATTTTGTCAGAGACAGTAGCCAAACTGAAGAGTATGGGATATATTTGGAGAAGAAGAGCAGTAAATGGATATTGCAGACTTCGACTTTGGAAATTAAAACTTTGAGCCCTGATGTGAGGGGGAAGAAATATCTCTGTGTGAGGTCAGAATGGTAAGTGGCATGATGTGTGGGGTTTCTCTTTAAAATACAAAAGATTAAGAACATACTGGAAAGAAGCCAGAATTTGATGCAAGACTAAGCAGCTCACATACCCTAGTTTTACCAGAATTAAATAGATTGTTGTATTTCTCCAGTTCTCGCATTTGAAGTGCAGCAGTCAGTTCTGTTAGCACACTTCAGGCTCTTACACTTGATAATTAATTTCAGTGCTAGATACAAGAAATTAATTTTGCTGAAAGTGTGGTGCAGCTTAATCAGTACTGTTTTTGAAAAATACTGGATCAGCCCTCAACCCTGTGAGAAAATTCATTAAGCCGTGTATTTCAAAAGCAGTAGATTTTGAGTCTCTTTATTTTACTCCTATTTTTGTATCTTTCAAGTTCATAATTTCAAGTGTTTTTTTCTATAAACACAAGGGGATAAAAGGGGATTTCTAAAAACATTACATCTGACATTATCATATAATCACGAATCCCTTAGAAATATCTGAAGTTTTAAGTAAAGGCGGTAATGCTTCTCTAGATCTGTAGAATCAGTGGAGTCTGAAACTGTCTAGTTATTTCCATGTTATTTTGCCTATCATTATCTGTGCCTATATATTCAGAAGTAATGCTGGTTGTTTGGTGACATACATGTATTTGCTGTCTTCACAGTATTGAGCCTTATTGGAACTTATTCCACAGGCATAAGAAGTGCTGACATCTACAGCCCAAGCCCCGAATGCATCCTGGGCTCTGCTTTTTTCTGTGCTGGAATAGCAGGAGGATGTTCTTAGAAAAACAGGCACCGTCTCTTTATGAAATAAGGATTTCAAAAAAGACGAAAGTTAGAAGGGCTTTGGCAAAAATTTCACTTGGTTATTGAATTTACTAAAAAACAGTTCTTAAGACAGGCTGACAGACTTGGCCAGTTGGAGAGAAGATATGAACCTGTTGAGGTCAGTTGCCAAACTCCCATGGAGCAGGATGATAGCCATGCACTTGAAATGAGATAAGAGAAGTAGCTAATACCCTTCCAGGCTGTATCTACAGAAGCATGTCATGGAGAATGGTCCCTTCTCTGCATGATCCCAGTGACACTGAATCTGAAATACAGTGTAGAACTTTGGGGATCATCATGTCAGAAAGATGTGGGAGAAATGTAAAGAAGCGTGAATTCTAAAGACAGCTATTATGCCACATTAGCAGTCTCTCTGTGTATTTAAAATTCATGTTCTCAGAGAATACGCAGTTGCAATGAGAATAGGATAACAGCCTTTCACTTCTGCCCATCCTTTAGGAGCTTAAAGAACACGACTTTTACAGTTAAGAGCTGGCCCAGTGCAGTTCAGATGAAGTAAAGCAGTCTCTAGGTTTTCTGTGCAAAAGCTAAAAATTTACCTTCTCAGTTATCGCCTGTTAAGCAGCCTGCAGGCTTAGAAGCATTCAAGTAGATTATGGGGGGGGTGTGGGTGTGTGTGGGTGTGTGGGGGGGTGTATGTGTGTGTGTGTTATTTAGCCAGGATCATTCACATTAAATACAATGTATGTATATTATCTACCCTGGAAAAATGAAGCCTGTCCTAGATACAGCAGTCATATGCATCTCCATGTAGTCTTGACAGATATTTTTTTGAAGTTCTGTCAGTATTCATCAACAGAAAGGTAGGGTAGGTAAAGCAAGCCATAATTAAGATTGCTGGTCACGAGGAATTTCTGTGTCCATAAGCTGATGTCCCAGTGAGGTGTTAGAGGTAATTGTGCAGCACTCACAGTTCCCTCTACCAGGTAAGATAAATTTGTTACATTTTTTTGATGGTATTGAATCCGGAAGTATAAAGGCTTACACACTGCTATGCAGATGGAATTAGGAAATCTTGCCCAGTTTTAGAAATACCACAGCTACTTCAGTTACCTGCTAAAGCCATAACAGAAATGGAGCAGAGATTGGATATACAGTCAGAATAAACTCCTTGTTCTTGGTGCTGACTCCAGGCAGTTTTTGAGATTCATTAGTGTAGTCTTTCCTGACTTCTTATCTTTCAGTATGTATATGTCTGCTCTATAATGATGCATTTATAAACCTTTAGAGGAAGCAAATCTTATTTTTAGGGATTCTTTTATCCTTAATGATTCTTTAGTTATGGGATAATACAAAAATGCAAATTACAAAAATACTGTTTAGGTTCTATATGCGGGTGTGTTAATGGTAGGGTAACTCGAATTTCAGATTTGGAAGAACTGACAGGGACAGAGGAGGCAGTCTGCCTTTCATACCAGTAGAAATTGCGTTAATATCTGTTTCATCATCCTACTGCTAGACTCACAAGTTTGTGATGTTGCCTATGACGTGAATTGTTTGGCTGAAGTCCATTTCCTTTTCTGTTGCCATTGCTGTTGCTGGCAGCTCGAGTGTGCTTGAGTAGACATTTTGATATTTTCAGAAAGCATAGTGAGATAACTTGGTGTCATACGCTTTTCAACAAATACCTGTGTGAAATGCAGGGACACCAGCAGTAAAGTAGTCAGGTCACGGGTCACACGCAGAACTGTGCTGTGATGTATAAATATCACAGCAGAGTAAACACAGAGGTATAAAAACTAGTCTTTGATTTGGCCTAAGTGTATGTGTGCCTCTGTATGTGGGGCTAGTAAATAACTCAAGGCATTTGGTCTCAGTCTAGTCTGTGTCAGGAAGAACTTGATGAGGGTTCTGAGAAGGCTGCATCGCTTTCATCGATGTCAAAGTCAGGAAAATAAAGCATTGGCAGATATTTTAAAGATGGTAGATACATATTCTAGCAAAACTATGCAGAAGTTGTTTAGGATACTGCACAAAACTGTTTCCTGAGCAGGTATAAAGAAAGCAACCTTGATACGCAAGAATTCATATGTTTTGGGTTCTTCTGAACAAGACACTTAATAAGCAATTTCTACCAGTGAATACTTCCTGTATGTCCTTATCTTTACTTAGGAAGAAGGGAAGGTTGCATTTAAAGCTGCTTTGAAACCTTCTTGTATTCAGTGATGCTACCTTTTAAAGTTAGTCCTAGGTGGGCTAGGACTCCTCAGGGAGATATGTGTATTCTAACTTTTACATCACTGAATGATGATGTGAGGTTGTCAGGTTGTGGCAATAGTAAAATATCACTTTATATTCTGTCTCTTCGTCATATTTTTCGGTTGTGTTGGTAGTACATGGTTTCAAAGACCTGCCGGATCAAGTCAGAACAGTTCCATAAAATAAACACATATAGGCATCAATCTCCATGACATTGATGGAGAAGCTGTGAGAAGGAAGACTACCAGGAATACTGCTTAAGGAAGCAGCAATGCTAACAACAGATTGAGAAGCCCTGAAAGGACAAGTGAAGAAAATTTCAGCAAAGGGAAGGTATTTTCAAGGAGGGAGGAGTAGGAAATGAGGATTTGCAATTAAGAGTGAATTAAGAAAGATTCTAAATAAACATTGTATTTTGGATTATTTTTTTTATTTGGAAAAAAGACGCACTCCTCTTCCTCTTGTTTACATTGTAGTTTGCTTTCCTAGGCAAATACTTCCGTGCTGGTGGTATTAAGTCCAGGAAAAGAACCCAAGCATTTTAAGGCAGCCAAATGGAATTTAAAATTGATCCAGGAAAGAATTTTTTATTTGCCCCTAGCTAGGGAAGCTGCTTAATAGCATTTAAAATGCTGGTCATACCTCACCAAAATGCAGTTGCCATCAGAGGCTAAAAGTTAAATCAGCCATCCAGACTTGGGTTTCTTCTCTATGTCACAAGACAGTGTCAACAATCCTTTCCATTTCACTTCTTTTTCCTCTTTTGTGACATGCTTTATTTTTAAGCCTTAGCTAGTGTGGGGTTTTTTTCTCCAAAATGTTCTCAAGTACAGTTAAAGAAAGCCATTATTCCAGTCAGCATAACCAACTTCAGATGCAGCTGAAACAGGGCAGCAGGGCCTACATTTGTGGTTTTGAATTAAGGAATTATTAAATAACTTATATATGCATCACTAGGAGTAAGATATTTCTTGCCTTGCTGCACATAGGCCCAAACATGAAGGAGCTGCATTATTCCATGCCATATTGCTGGATCACTGCATCCATCAGAAGGGTACTGCAGACACCTGGAGTGATAACCTCTTAAAATACCATTGGGAAGTCTTTCCCTACCAGGAGGTTGGTCAAACACTGAAACAGGCTTTTCTGGAGAGATGGTCAATGCCCCAGGCCTGCCAGTGTTCTAGAGGCATTTGGACAATGCCCTTAATGACAGGCTTTAACTTTTGCTCAGATCTGAATTAGTCAGTGACTTGGACAAGGTGATTGTTCTAAGTCCTGTTCGACTGAAATGTCCTGTTCTATTCTACTCATATCTAAGTCAGGCAGAAGTGTTCTCTCAGAGCCCCATGGCTCTTTAAGCACCTTGCCTTGTTTCCTTTAATTTCTCTATGGCAGTAATGTTAGCCCTTAATATCCAGCCCTATTCAGTTCCAGTTCAGTCTGCCAAACATTACTAGAGCCATAACCATGTCTCTGCTCCAGTGAGTTCATCAACACATTTTGCACATGGCACTGCACAGCCCTCCACTCAGGTGGGCTGAAGTCAAGCCAGAAGCCTAGCACTTAAGGGGTTTTTTTGGTCTCTTTTACCAGTGTTGCCATCCAAAAATTAGGAGAAAAACAGAGGAAATACTAATGAATTATAGTTCTTCCCTCTCCCTTCATATCTCCACAATGAAGAAATAATAATAAACCCTGTCTTTCAAAAATTTACTGAGTATAGTTATTTGCACTTCCATAATGAGTCATTGAATCACTACTTTTAAGAGATTCATAATTGATTATTTTTATTTCCTTCACCTACAGTTACCATACTGAGGAATTCTTCCTAACTGGGCATCCTATCCTGAAAAATCCTAACATAAGGAAGAAAGATCCTATATTAATTGATCATTTGATCAATCAGCAATCTTTTTAAGTTCATCAGAACAGCAGAGAAATCTTACTGTGAGAGCATAAATATTGTTGCCAACAGTGACACGTTAGAAAACTATCAAAAACATCAGAGGATAATAAACCAAATTGTTTTCACTGGCTTTTTTCATGAAGAGTTTATATCAACCTGCAATACCAACACTAAAGTATACATTTTCCTTTTTAAGTGAAGTTCATTGAAATATGAAAGACTTAAGCTTTTGCTTCAACCATATCATGCTCTGGATTTGTATTAGGATATAATCTGCAGTAAGAAACTTATTCGTCATTTACTATTTCCTTCTCTCTTTGAATTTTTTTTCAGTGGATCAGTTCTCAGCTTTTTCAGCAAGATGACTTTTATGGTAGGCAGCAAACTTATGGCCAAAGTGCTGTGTCAGGTTTTGATTACTTGGGAGACTTATGCTCCCTTCCTAGTTTTGGCAAAAGCATTCTCTGCATCTTTAAGTTTGCCAAAGATTTAGCAAAGCCCTGAGCATGTTGGTACTTTATTGACACCTGAGTACTAAATTCAGGAAGGTTATTCAGATGAAACGTGTGCTTTGGGTCACAATTTCCTTTTGGGTTAGCTTGTCCATCACTAAAATGGGCTATTGGTATAACCTTTACTATTGTACTTACAAACTGTGAACTTTTCAGATCAGGAATTCTCTCCTGTTTTTGTAGAAGTGTTCAGTAGTTTAGTAAAAAGGGACCTCTAGTCTTGGAAGGTTTGTCTAGAGCCTGCAGTGTTTGGGTTGAGCAAGTAACTTCGATTGTATCACCATTACCCCACAGACAGTTGTTAAAAATTACAGTGAAAATGGAGCGTCCTTCCAGTAACTGTTCATACATGTAAACAACACAACATAAATTTTCTCATAATGATGAAATTATAGTGTTGTTTCTTATTTGGGTTACTCTTTATAGCCCTGTCTATTTGTTAACTCTCTATGTAGCACTAAAGGTAGGTTACATTACATAATGTGTACTTTAGTTTAAAAAGCAGAAATAAGCATATGTTTATCTAATAAGTACTTCTAATATACCTTGAAATTGAATCACATCACTCAGCATCAACAGTACTTTAAATATTGCACTCTTAATAGATTATGTTCTGGAGCCTGTATTAGTGGCATTACAATATTTTTTTGCTTCCAATAGACTGATAAAATTGTAATATGAAAAGCTTATTTTTCCTGTATTGTAAGAATGGTAAGACTGGGCATGAAAGATCAGTAGAGGTATCATGAAGAAATTATAAGATGTTTGTAAAATTATTGGTGAAGATGTGTGTGTACCTTTTCCCTCACTATCGTAGATGTATTCTGCCATCCCACTCAAGCTTCAGCTTTCATTCTGATCTGATGAGGCACAAGGTCTCTTCTTAGCCTTCATGGGAAACTGGCTGCGTTTACAGTGTCCTGCAAGATGACATTTTCAGATGCTCCTTGAGCCACAATCCTGCAACAGCCCTATGCTGCCAATATGTGTGCCTCACTAGGCCATGGGGGAAAGCATGTGGCTGTCACCTCTTTAAAAATGCTGTGGCAGAACCAGGGCATCCTTCTCTTCTCATTTACAGGGCTTGCCATGCTGTCACATCGCTTACTGGAGCCCTTCCAGGAGGAAGGACATATTACACAAGAACTTCACAAGAAATTCGAGATTTAGAGTAACCATGAGTGTGTCTTCAACCAAACCAAAGCTTTCCTCTCCCCACAGCCATCAATGAAATGCTGCTCAAGCAGACCACCAGACTGTCTGTGACTCTGTGTGCATACCTTGTGCACATCCACACAATCCTTTGGCTTCCAGAGGCTATTCCCCCTTAGTACTGGCTAACTCACACTTTAATGGTGCCATCCAGTTGCTCTCCTCACAACAGGTGTGTGTGAGCCAAAACTACCCCATGGCTGACCTTTAGCAAGTAAAGATGCATCAGTTTTGATCCAGTGGTAGCACAGCCAGCATGTCACCATATGAAAATACAGAGGTTCATCTTATCTTTACTTGGTTAGATAACATTTCTTGGTTCTGCTTTCCAGACCAGGTTCTTAGGCACTCAGATGAATCATGTCTATGTCTCCTGGTTGCTTGAACTGCAAACTGAAGAACCAGAGCTCTGTGTTTGTTTTCTTGTCAGATAATCCCACTTTACCTTCTTCCCACCCTCAAATTCTATTCTCTTCCTTATTAATATCAGCCAGCTAAGAAATCTTACAGGATAAGGTGTTAGTGACTCTCTTTCCAAATTCCCTTGGCCCTTGTTTCTTTTAACTTGTGCTGTAGATTGCTCTTATGATGAAGAAAAGAATTCTCTTAACCATGTCTGTAGTGTTAAATAATATCTTTAACAAAGGGGACAAGGTAAATCTGACAGCTCCTAGTCCTCAGAAGGGAATGGGAACTGAGTTCTTGCTTCTTGGAGTCAGTGTTTTGGACAGGTGCACAATCCAATTGTATTGGATACAGTGAACAGACGTTTAAAAAGTATTTGGACAATTTCCAAAGCTAACTTCAGCACAGAGCCAAGAATTTCAGTGTTGGAAAGATTTGCCTGACAAGACTGGAGGGAAGGGATGTATCTCTAATATCCATATGTGATGTACTGGGGGTGGCAGGGAGGGCTGCTGTGCTATGTTAAGGCAATGGCTGAATGTCTGGTCAGACACCTCAGATGTTACTTGGATGCAGCATTCTCTGGTGGAGCTCAGTGCCACATAGCATCAAATATTGCCAAATACCCTGTAAAAATACGGCATTGTTAGCCCGTTGAAATTTAACTTCTTTGGAAGCTCCAGATTATATTTTTGTTTTGCTTTAGGATTTTATTTTTCACTCTGCCAGTCTCTTGGGGAGACATGGGCTTCCTTCTTTCAGAAATTCAAACACAGTTTGGAGGTCTCTTGATAAGAGGGATTTTCTCTTGCCAACTTTGGGAGGCTTTTAGTTGATCATAGGAAAGGGTGGAGAGGGATGACATTTCTGAGGTCATTTCTGATGTCATTTTCTGGTGTTTTCCTTATGGAAGTGTCTTCTGTTTTTCAGGTGCTGTCAAATATTAGTAAAAGTCAAATCTTTACATATATGAGGCAGTGCAGAGTTGTCACAGTATGTGAATTTTCAGGAACAGATCAGGTGCCATTTAAGCAGCACTGTAAAAATGAAGAAACAGTATTCCAACCGAGTGCTTTAACCACAGCAGCCATAAAGAGTAAGCTGATGTGAATGTGGATCTGTCCATAATGCATAATCATTGCAATTTGACAGCTCTGTGGGGCTTGGGCTTAAAGATTAGTCAGAGCTCTTTTAGCTATCCTTTTCTCTTTACACCCCTAATTATATCTAATGTGAAAAGGTATGAAAAAGAAAGTTCATGCATGTTAAACCCCTCAGCATTACCTTATGTATCTCTCAAAGATGGAAGGAAATCCCCGACATGACGGAGAATTTTTTGAATGGCGATCATACCTGTAACTTTATATATGGAAACTCTTAATTTGTGTTGTACTGCCTTTCCCTTTTACCAGGAAGATTATAAAAAGCTGTGAATCAAGCCTCTAGCTCTCTCCCTCTGTGCAGGCTTAACTCCTCAAAACTTCCTCCTCAAATGTCATTTGAGAACAAATCCTGGCTTGTCTACGTCTAGCCTTCTTTCTTAACAACTCCCTATTTCCACCCCTGGTTTTCAGAGATGCCAAAAATGTTGTGATTCTCCTGCTCAAAAGACCTTGCATGCGGAGTAATTCTTCTTCTCAGCAATGCTTACTTACCAGATGACTCAGTAACTTCCAAAAGCTTCATGCTGCTCTTCCTTCCTCTCATCTTCGCACTGCGTAGTGATGCATATGCTTCTGGCATCTGTAAAAACACTGTATCTGCCTAGCACAGTTAGAGCCTCCTTTAAACTCAAAAGCAGAAAAATGTGTGCAGACATTCTTCCTGGGCACAGAATTTCTCTATGACATAAAGCACAGATAAGCCTCACTTAGAGAAGAGTAAAAAAATCAAAGGGAAGTTGGGGTGCTAGCAAGGATAGAAGTGGAGAAACAGTTGCAGTGCATTTTTCAGAAGCCATTTTTGAAGATACAGTAGGATTGTTGGCAGTTCTTTGTTCACAGAGCTCCCCAGCTTCTGACTTCTTAGGGAAACTGATCCTGGAATCTGGAATGTGACCTCTAGGAAGTAAAACAGAAAACACTGCCTGAAATACATACAGATTTACAGCAATTTTGTTTCTTCAACGGTGTTTGCTTACCTATGTCTTACCATTAAACAGTTAAATCTGACAACCTGAACTTGGAGCAGAGCATGTCAGCCAGCTTGTGTTTATGTTAACAGCTGTATAGAAATGCACTTTGACATGTGAGTCCTAGCAGTGAATGTGTGCATGTATGTTTTGCTGGAACTGGGGGAGAGGATGTTCTTCACACTTGCTGCTCTGTAAGTATTGTCCTAGTGAATGTAAGAGAATTTGTATCCGTGCCTTCTAAGTAGGAATTGTATTACGTACTACAGTGGTTCACCTGGGTCCTCATATGGGAGTGGTTGGATCTGAATTTTGTTTTCATCTTCATATTTCTGTTACACTATTTTTCAGGCCCTGATTATATCAAACAAAAATTTCAAGAAGGAATGGATGGAAAAGAAAAATCTGAAGAAAAAGTTCAGGAGAAACCACCCACCCCAAAAGAGTCACCTCACTTTTATCGAAAAGGTACTACACCCCCTCGAACCCCAGAAGCAAGTCCAAGGCATAGTCCTACTCTTTCTTCTGAGACTTCTCCTTCAAAACAACTGAAAAGGCAAAGCTCCACTTCTGGAGCAAGACTCAGTCAAGAAAAAAAGCTTTTAGCCAGTGAGAATATAACACCTACAACTAACAAGCCTTTATATTCAAAAGCACCAGTGAAGGAGGAGGTAGCTGGGAAACACCAGCCAAAGTTTTCAGCCCAGCACAATCCCAGCAGCACAGAGAATGGGGAGCTGCATGGTCACTACCATGGCTATTATGTAAAAATGAATCCAACAGTGCTTCCACAGGAGCTCAGGGAAGAAGATGAATATGCCAACCCTTCACCATCAACTCTAGCACGGATACCACCCCCTCAGAAGGCAAGTCCTGCTAGATCTGGGGGTAAGCCAGATGCCAAAGAAAACAAACCTGACACAAAAATTAAGAAATCAGAATTTGCTGCACCAAAGAACCCAGCTAATAATGAGTCACATTCAACAATGGAAAAGGAAGTAGGAAACAGTTCGGTAAGTACTGCGAGAAACCTTTTCACTTTCACTGCCCTTTTGCCTCTAAGTGCTGAGCTTTGCCACCTAAGCACAGGCACAGCTCACTTCTGTCAAATCTTCATCTGGATACAGTCTGCTAGCTAAAACCCACTACACCAGACTGGAGTGAGGAAAAAAATATTCCCATCCTATATATTGCCTTCTTTGAAAACTGGGAAGGGATAACTGATAGCCAGAGACTGACAGACTTCTGAGCCATGAGACCCTATTGCATCCATAAACACGGAAGTGTGCTACTATGTGTATTAGGGTGTGTGTGTGTATTTACAAATAGGTGTGGTTTGCGTGTGTGTACGTATGTACTTGCAGTTATACATATACAAACATATATGCATACTCCCACCCAAAAAAATGGTCCCTCAATGTTGTTCTTCTGTAGGTAATTGGGCAGTACTGGGAGTTAAAAACAGACTCTTCCCCAAAGGTCTTCTATTGGCTACTGTTGGGGATGAGATGCTGGCCTGTGGTCTGACCAAGTCCAGACAACCTCCCATTTTCAATTTCTTCTCCATGTTGATTGTGGCCTCTACAAACAGGCAATTTGAACTAAATTACATACATCTAACAATGTTTGCATTTTACAGTGATGTGAAAAGTTTTACTTTTCATCAGGAAATGGAGTTTTAAAACTACCTATTCAAATCAGTGTGAATCTTAATTTCATTATTATTTAAAAATAATGAAATAATCAATAGCTATGCAGAAAAGGAGTGATGACTAGTAGCATTTCTATTCCATGTTAGAAGAAAAAGCTAGGGTATGGAATCCAGAATCCCTGATGATGATTCTGTGATTTTTGGGCCAAGAGAAACTCAGGATGTTTCTAACTTCACATCCTAAAGTTAACCTTTGGATAATTAAGAGGTCTAGATAATTGTCATAATATTTCTCTTTTGTAAGCATTGTTTCTCTGAGTCATTTTTGGTTGTGCTCTACAAAACAAACAGCGTATCATTATTGATGGGATAAACAAAATGACCTATTTAAAGAGATCCAGTACTGATTGCAGGCAAAACACTTGAATAATTGACACCAGACTTCATTAATAAGGAATTTAGAAATAAAGAGGGGGAAGAATTTCCAACCAACATGAATTGTCAATGGTCTGGTCAAAAATTTTGGCATCTTCAGGTGTGACAGAAGAATCAAATCCTCAGTCAAGAAGGTCTCTTGATTTGTTGTTACATGGTCATGTATTCTGACAAGGAAACTAGAGTGATGCAAAGGCTAAATGTCACACTAAAAGAACGTCTTAAAACTGAGTGATGGTTCTCAAAAAGTTATTAGAAAAACCTCAGTTGTTTGGTATTATTCAGTCTTAAAACTGAGTGATGGTTCTCAAAAAGTTATTAGAAAAACCTCAGTTGTTTGGTATTATTCTGGTGAGGTCATTCTTACATTAATTCTGTTACTTTCATATTAATGACATACAAGATGACATAACAATATTGCCCATGAAGTTTATAGAAGATGCAGGAAACTGGTCAATAATGAAGAGAAATAGAAGCAGATGCAAATCAACTGCTAAGAAGGCTGCAAGTATATTTATCCATGGGCAGCACAGCAAAATATAATATTGTATGTGAAAGACAGTTAATAGAGCCTGGCCGTGCAGGATCAGAACTGGAAAAGGTTGATGGATCAGGAGCAAAAGAGACAACTGAACATGAGCTCCCAGACTGCTGCTGTTGTTCAGAGATGTTAATATAATCCTTAGATTTATCAACAGAAAAGATTAAGCAAGAGTACACAGGAGTCTGTTCTGTCTGCTTTTGCCACGGATGCAACCACTTCCGGGATAAAATACAGTGTCTGTAAATTGGGGATTTAAAATGAAAAAAAAAGCCTTGAGGGGAAGTCCCACAAAGAGCTGCAAGAATTATTAAAACATATCTTACAATGAAAGATTCAAGGTACAAAAAACTCTAACACACTAAATCACTTTAAGTATACTTTATAAAACAGTTTCCCAGGCTACCAAGCAAATGTGTAAGAAGATCCAACAGCTAGAAGGATTCTGATAAAAGTCTTAAGTTGCTTTTAATGATCTTAATTAAATGTGCCATCAGTTTTCAGATGCCAGGGTTTTGGAGCCATCACTGAGTAGTTCAATAATGAGCATTTTGCCAAGATGATATTCTCTAGTTCTGCAGGAAGCTTTTATTCTGTTTTGTGCGGATCAAAGGAGATGTTCACAGAGGTTTTGTAATCTGCAAATCTGTATTACAGCTGATATCAGCCCTTTAACCTTTCAAATCTCACAGATACGACTCCTATGTAGGGTAACACAAAGCTGACAGGCTTATAAATGTTGAGTGAGCATGGACAAATTTTAGGATGAATTGGAATTGTTTCTTCAGCTCTGGCAAAAAGAAGTAACTAAAAATAGTCCTTATTTTTCCTTCATTTCAAATAATATTTTGGAGCTGAGGGAGGCTTCATCTTAACAAGTAGGGTAATTGAACAGCAGTTTATTGACCTTATAGAATAATCAAGATAAGGACTGTGCACCTACAGCCTGTTATCACGAAAGGTGTAAAAGTGGTGAGATATTGTGCATTAGCTACTGTTTGTTCACTGATATGGCGGGTTTTCTGGGAACTGTGCCTATACTTCTTTTGGAGCACCTTAATTACATTATTCTTATTACCAGCATTTCAGTATGGAAGGAAGGTAGATTTTAGGAATTCATTTTTAATATAATGGTATTTTAAGATGTATGTAGATATCTTCTATGTGTGTGTATAAATTTGCCCTTATAGACTAAATTTCCTACATGCTTATTTCTTTAATATGCTAAAGTGAGAAAAAATGCTAGAATAATTACAGCAAAAAAGAGTAACCTACTGGCCTAGCAGTCTGAGGGAGAAACAGTACAGAATGACTGTTAACATTGCCCGGAGACTTAATTTTTAGTATCACCTTTCAGCTTGAGGAAAACAGTGGCCTGTTCTGCAGTGCTCCTGGACTGATCTCAGCAGTGTGTTGGAATTATGCAGTGACTAAGCTAAGAGTGCACAGTTACTGAGGAGGAGCCAGATTCATAGAATCATAGAATAGTTTGGGTTGGAAGAGATCTTAGAAGATCTAGTTTCAACCCTCTTGCCATGGGCAGGGACACCTTCCACTAGACCAGGGTGCTCAGAGCCCCATCCAACCTGGCCTTGAATGTTTTCAGGAATGGGGCAGCCGCGGCTTCTCTGGGCAACCTGTTCCAGTGCCTCACCACCCTCACACTAAAGAATTTCTTCCTAATATCTAATCTAATCCATTCTTCCTTATCCTAATTAATGTACTTCTTCTTATCCCAGATGCTTCTGAATGTTGAGAAGCTTCAGAATTCTAGAGTTGCATTGGGGAATTACTTTATTTTTGTAAGAAACTGCAATTGCTTTTTAGTCATTCTGACAAATGGTTTTGTTGTGCTTTGAAAGTCAGTCTGCCTTAGATCCTCCATAAAAGTTCTAAAATATGTTTAATATAAAGAGAAAAGAACTCTCACTCTTAAGAAATGAAAATGATAAAACATGATTTTGGAATGCAAAAATTAAATCTATTAACATTTATTGAGCACTTTCATTAGCTTATCTGAAAGTGCTGTAAAAATTGTGTTGTGCTTTTTCCAGGTTTCCAGTGGCAATGCATTAAGAACATAGATACAGAAGGGAATATTTGCAATTCTTCCTTCCATGTCTTTGATCTAAATCAAAGCCATTTCTCCTACCTGAATGAAACATCAACTTTCATTTGGATTAAGACCTTTAAACGACTTTATTTGCAGCAAAGCTTGTAGCAGCTGTTTTAGTAATCAAATTAATATTTCATATTTTTATGAATGGTACATCCTTAAGAATGTCTTTGAGTATCATCTATGCAATAAGTTAGTTATAGGAACAGTCTTGATTCTCTAAATATCCCCGATTCTGGCATTATACCTGAAAAATATCCACACAAACACACATATAAGTGTGTTTCTGTGTGTACTTACTCTCTGATGTTCAAAAATCGAAGTTTGGAATCATTCCAGAATTCGTAAGGAAGAGTCACAGTTCTATCAAGATAAAATCATGCATAAAGCACAATGACAAAGTCACCATTCATTAGCTGCTCAGAGGAGCTGTTTGCAGGCATTACCTGTCATTTATGATAGATAAATCACCCCTCTTTCACTGGGAATTAGGCTCTTTCACATTACCTTATATTTACCACAGTGTGAAATGTTCACGGAAACACTTCACCACAAATTCGTACTGTTGTTTCCAAGTGGTCGTTAGCATCTCTAGCCCCAGTTTCAGCTTCCATGCTGCTGTCCTGCCTTGAATATGAGCTGGTTGGAGATTGTCTTGGATTTGAGTGAAAAATAAGTTTGAACTTCACGAAACACTACTGTAGTGTACATTCATGAATACACTTTTTTTTTTCCTGATATGTGTCCATGTGTTGCCCTTGGACAAGTACAATCCCAGGAACACAAGTTTTACTATATTGTAATTTTTTCATTTGTCAGGTAAAGAAGAGGTGTTTAGGTAAAGACACAGTGTTTAGCCTGGTTTTTACCTGTATCTAAAATCCCTGTTTTGCTGAATGCTACCCAGTGCTTCTACTCCAATCACTTTGTTCAATTCTCATCTCTGTTCACTTAGCATCCGTGTAGTAGGGGCTGTAAATACCATGATGTTAGAAAAATACATCAGTATTTGCCTGGTCCTAAATAAAACTTCTGAGCAAGAACTTTATGCTAAATTTAATGGACATTCCTAATGCAATGGAATTACAAGACTGGTCTTTTTACTTCCTGGCACAACATTTTAGGAAAATAACTTTCTTTCTTCCCCAAACGGAAACTAATCATATGGTTATATTTTGAATTACATAAATGTCTAACTTATGAGAAGCCAAAAGGTTAAATTTAAGCAGGACTGAAGGTTTTCAACTACAGCTTCTTTAGTGCACCTGTTCTAGTCACTCTTGGACTGTTCAAACTAATTTTGGCTTTTGCTATTTTAAGCCCTTGTAGGACATTAAAGTCTTACTTTTGGTATTTGTCTTAAAGCATTAAATGCTTATTTCGTAGGTATCTACAAAACAGGTGGTAGTTCATTGCATAATAACTGTGTGCTCCATAAGTGTTGTTTGATCATTTTTTAGTGTATCAGGAAATCCTGCTTTTGGTATAGTTATCAGAAGGTGAAACTCAATGCACATAGCAAGCCAAAGAATATGACATTTACTTCTTTGTATAAAGCACAGACTTGTTATCATAAAGAGATAACACATTTTTCTGTGCTCTTCGTGTATAATCAACAGCCCAGTTCTTGAGGTATCACTTGCTTCTGTCTGTGTAGATGAGACTTTCTGATTCAGACTATAGCCCCTTGGGTTTTTAGACTAATTTATCTAATGTTATTTTGGTGAGATTGTTATACTTAACCTGACTGACAGATGCACCAAAAGAGAAGTCCCCTCCCCCTGCAACCAGCTTAATTCCATGAGACTGGGCACTAATGATACTGAGCTGCCATTGAATCTGCAGTCACAGTTTTTCAATCACCAAAGATCTGTCCTGCAGTTACCAGGATGCTGTTACATGATATATTTCAGGTAATGAACAAGTTCTTGGCTGCTGTGAAGACACCATAGGTTCATTTTTTTTTTCAATCACGATAAATCAATGTGATTTTCATGGATGTCATTTTCAAATATGCAAAGTACTAGATGGCCAAATCCCAAAGAATTTTAATGGTACTTGGCAGTGATCTTCACAGTTCCTTGCAATTCCTGGTGCAGTATAACTGTAAAATCTTCAGGTGGGATTCCAGCCTGTATAGGAACCATTGACCTGATTTGAATCACATGGGCAGTCCCTATTACAATTATAGAATTATGAAACCATAGAACGTTTGGGGTTGGAAGGGACATTTAAAGACCATCTACTTCCAACTCTCATGCCATGGGCATAGACACCTTCCACTAGAGCAGGTTGCGCAAAACACCGTCCATTGCTTCCAGTGATGGGGCATCCACAGCTTCTCTGGGCAGCCTGTTCCAGTGCCTCAACACCAGAAAGAAAGATGTTGAACCCACATTTTAGTGGAAGTTAATACTATAATCAAATCACACTTCCTGTAGAGAGCTCTGTAATATTAGCATGTCTGTCATGAGATGCTGGGAATTTTTTTTGCAAAAGAAGTAGTCATTAAATGGAAGGTTCCCACCTAAGAGTTTTGACACTGGCATTCCAAGACCCGGAGCTGAGAGATTCTCAGAGTACCTTTTCTTTCAAGTAAAAGATGTCTTGCTGCACAAAATCTTCCAATATGTCTATCATGCATAAATCTCACAATTCCCAAATGCATTGGGTGGGGATTCTGATAGGAACTTGGATTTCCTTCACAGTAGAAAAGCACAGAATTACCCAACCTAGCATAACTGTGACCATGCCAGGAAGAGAAAGAAGATAGTAACTTTGAGTTACACAGTACTACAGCAAGGCTGCTTACAGTGCTGTGGTCAGGAATGTAACCATATCTGGAGCTGTGCTTTCCCTTTATACCTGTTCTCTGCCCCCGAGTGTCTGGTATGCTTTGGCACATGGTGAGTCACTTCCACTTAGGAGGAAGGAATGTGGTTCCACTTCTCTTCTGTCACCTGATGGTTGAAACATACCAGTGGTAAGTGGGAGCTTGTTCTTCAAAATCACTTTGACTAAGGTGTCATTAAACCTCATCTTCAATTTCCTTGTGAATATTTTAGACATTCTGCCATTAAGCAAAATGTGAGTGCTACTGCCAATATCATTACCCCTCTGGCAGCATTTAATTGGCATTCTGATAATCATTGTTTGAACTTGAGGACCAAGTTCTCAGCATGTGAACAGACACCTCTGAGTTGGTGCAAAGGGAACTTGATGGCTGCAAAGGGATCAACTGATGGCTGATGGGGTTTAGACTCACCAGAGATTTAAGCAGTACTTGACATAAGGTATTTTGTGACTTACTCAAAACTTAGCAGCCCACATCTGGCTTGCCTTCTGACCTCCTGTGTAAAGGTGTTCTGTTAGAAAATGTTTAATGAGACTGTTTCAGGAGACCAAGTGATATAATATTGGCACAAGTGCTATTCCATAGCTTCCCAGTTACACTGTTGTAGCAAATTATTAATAGCAAGTTCTTACACCTTTGCATTCCAGAAATTATATAGCTGATGTTAGCATTATGTTGTCATGAAGCATAATGAAGTTCTGCAAGACATGCCTCGTGTGAAAAGTGAAAACACTGTATCATTTGTGATGAAATAACATACCTTCTTATGCAAGCCAGTGATTCTTGTGTAGCTCAGAAGACAGTTTTCTGCAAGGATTTTCTGGTGGGCTTCGTGATTTGTCATTTAGGAAAGTTTTGTCTGAATGAGGAGTTTCTCTGTTTCTGCTTACAGTGCAACCCTAAAATAAGAGATACAAATCTTTGTAAAAATTATGTTGTAATAAAGCAAATATATTAAGGGCAGAACAGAACTGAGAATTTTCATCTGTTGGGATGTTTTTTCAAGTTGATCATTAGAAAGCTTCCATTTTTAAAAAAGTCCAAAATTGCTAAAAAGAATTAAAAATTTTCTTCTCTGGCTTCACAGAAAGACTAAAATTGTGTAACGATTTAAATTTTCTAACCAATTTTAGCTCCAGATAGGAGTTGAAGGAGTTATTTGACTTTCCATTTCTTCAGTACATAGGTCGGTAGGATAAGTGTCTGAGTAAATCAAAACAAGTTTAATTTTGCAGATGGAAAATTGGTTTTAATCTGTAATGGAAACAGGTATTTTAGTGCAATGGCAAGTATTTTTTTTCCATTTTGGTTATCAAAAAAGTATATTATTTTCATAAAACATCCTTCCTATATCTGTTTTGAAATGGGTTGGAATTGGAGAAGGAACACACTGTAAGGATGAAGAGCAGCACCCTAGCTTCCCTAAAGTAGTTCATGTTCTTTGTTTTGCTTTATATTAAGCTGACATTGTTATTATGTTGATGGATTTGTTTTCATTTGTTGATGCAGTCATATTTGTCAGGTGGCTTAATCTCAGAGTGCTTAAGAACAGTGGAATAATATACTCCCACCTGAATTTATCCAGCTCATTTTCACACAGATGATATTTATCACACCTGAATATCAAAGGTAATGGGTGTGTTTCAGGAGAAGGGTCTGTTTCCTTCAGAGCAAGGTCAAAACCTATAGAAATTGTAAAGTCAGGTCATGTTCATTGTTGTGCATGCGTGGGAGTTTGCATTAATTCTGATATCTTTCTTTTATTTTCAGGGCCCTAACTCGGTCATGATTGCCCTGGTAATGCTGTTGAATATTGGTTTAGCCATTCTTTTTGTCCATTTTCTAACTTGATTGGAATTAGGAAAGGTAAGAAAGGTCTTGTTTTCATATAAAATCACCATATCCACCCCACCTTAACTGATAAAGATTTAATTTTTTCACATACTTTTAATGTTCCCCACTTTAATTTTAGCTATGCCTGAATGTGATTCAACATAGTTATTTAATATTGTAACTGTTTTGACCCTTCAGTGAAGTCATGACAACTAGTGGTGTTAGCCCACAGTTCTCTGCAGTTGTGTCATCAGCCTTTTAAATGGCACCTGTCATACTCAGACACAGGGAAGGAGGCTTGGAATTAGGATGGGACGCAAGAGAGATGAAACTTGGAAAATTCAGCCAGGGGCCCAGATCAGTTTCTCTGCTGGTGGCTCGTGGCTTTGGGGTCCTCTGAAAGCTGAAGCAAGCAGCCATGTTGGAAAACAAACAAAATAATCTGCTGAAGCAGCCCCGCCAGTGAAGTGCGTTGGCTTCTCCATCTGTTCCAGCAGAGTGTGACTAAACTGGAAATGTACGGAGCTGCACTTTTTGTTGATGGAAGTTAACAGCTGCCTTACTATTTTACCGTCTGATGTTTTTAGTGGGGAGATGGGAAAACGACTGCCAGAGGAATGTGGTCAGAGGATTCTGTTGCTGTGGAAGTGATTCCAGCGTTCACTCCTATCTCATTAGAAGAAATAGTTAGCAACATCAGTCACCAGTCTTATTCCATTACCTGCTGCTTTTAACCTCTCCTGCAGTGTTCTGGGAGATCGAATTTCATTTGCCTGTGCATGATTCTGTTCATTTGTTGTTTATGAAATTTGATGTATAGCCATAAATAGTGTTTAGTCCAACCTGGAGAAAGCTACAAGTTCTGCCTAGAAGCAGAAGCAGAAAATCAAAAACATTTTCCTAGTCCAAAGATAAAATTATTTAATTCTTTTTCTTAAACCTGAAGAGTTATTTTGCAATAAGATTCAGTAAGTAAGGTACCATTACTACGAAATTTAAAGATACTGATATCTTCCTTAAAATGCTCAAGTACTTATGCTAATACCATTGCAACATTTTCCATAATAAAAAAAAAGAATCTTGCATTTGGTATAAGCACATTCTAAACAGATAGAATATCAAAATAAGCCAAGAAAGGTGAGATATGGGGTTTGCATGTTGACTTTTTTTTCTTTTTTTCTTAATTTTGGTGCTGTGGTAATTGGTGATTTGAATTATTATGTTTCAACACTGAGGTATTTTGACAGCAGTTAAAATAAAGTCTTGTCTGGGTGCACATTTATGCCAATGACAGTTAAGCTAGCTAATGATCATAATAAATCATCATTTTAAAATGCTAGATTTGTGTTGAATACATTCAGGTAGAGCATTTAAAAATGTTAAGTGATCGTTTATCGATTTGATGCCTTCAGTGTCTTTAAAGTCCATTTATAATTTTACCTCAGCATTAAAAAAGCCTCAAAATTTTTCATTTGGAAAGTTTGTCTTACATAGTTTCATAGCCCTTTGTTCAAACAATGTGATCATCTTTCTTTTCATGTGCCATTATACTGTAATTATTGTACCCTATATTAATCAAATGCATGCTTATTTATTGAAGATATGTGGTGTGATCATTTGGCAAGCAAACATTTTAATTTAAAGCTGCAAAAAGCAAAGGGCTTGTATTACGGTTTATTTTATCTCTGTTAGAAAATCTTTCATACAGTATCGTTTTTGAACCTGTTTGTAAACTTTCTAAGTTTTTGCATGGTTTAATGGGCAACATTCTTACAAAATACATTAGCTATTTTTTGATGCAGCATAGTAAACTACCGTAGGTATGGACTGAATATTGTGCAGTGAAGCAGCTCCGAGCAGGGCAGTAACACCGTGGTGTTTTTTACAGAAGTATGTTGAGAATCCTGTGTTTTGACCAGTGTGGATAAAGAAGAAAGCAGAAAGAGAGCAAATGAAAATAAAACTTGTATATTTATTTTTAAAAAAACAAAGTTTAAAATGTGTTTTAAATTTAGGAAAGTAATTTTTAAATAAGAACAAAATTTTAAAAGTTACTGTGTAAGCCTTGAATTAATGGATGAAATGTTCCATCCCACAGTTAAATCACCCCCTGTCTCCTAACATGGAGAGGTAATTTTGTAACTGACATATTTAATTCCTATTAAATGTTTATTTAAAATACTTTATGCTCTGGAAATAATGGGTAACAAAGCTTATGAAAAATGTTTATAAATTTAAGTAAGCATGTTAGTACCATTTATAAATATGTATGATTTATAAGCTTTTTTAAAACAAAGCTCAAACAAATTGTTGGTATTTTTCTAAAACGTGCACAGTTGTATTTTACATGAAAGGCTATTTATAATTGGTTGTTATACTGTACACTACATTTTGGACAGCACAATGAAGCCTGTCAATGTACTTAAAAATGTCATTTTGTCTATTTAAAGTTTCTTGCTGTCAAAGAATGAACTCTTTATCTATGAGTTTCTCTATTTATAATTCCTGACCCAAAATGTACTATGTACAGTTTTCACAACTGTATTTGCTCTAATAAAAATAAGTTGATTATTTATAGAGTTTCAGACTACTTTTTCCTGTTTATTAATTACTTTGTTCACTCTCTGGAAGCAATTTTTCTATCTAATCAAATAAACAGGAGTGAAGCAGGAAAATGGATGAAATTCTGGTCCCTTTGAAATAATTGTGAGTTACTGTTTTCAACAAAAGTGATTCTGGGAAACAGTTAAAAATAAATAATAAAAAAAAGTCAAGCTTCCTTTTGTGTCTTCTTTTATCGTCTAATAATGGATTTGTGTCTTTATTAATTCAGTATCTTAAATTATACTCCCACTACAAGATGGTTTGATCAGTTTTGTTTTAATTGGTGAGTGACTGGTCCATTAACAGCTGCTCTTGTAAGGGAATTCATTTTTTTAGGCTTCACTGCTCCTCAGGGTCTTCGTAGGTTCAAAATTAACATGAAGTTTGTGACCCAATATTTACACAGAGAAAATGTGCCATTACAACTCTCTTAATGCCACCACATTTGCTGAACTGCTCAATCAGCTGAAAAATTTATTTTCCATGATTCTAGTTCATACTAGTAGCCAACTGTACTGAAATCCTAATGTTAAGTTGAAGACGAGAGCAATTTTTATTAGTAGCTCCTATTTAATTGAAATATATTTTTAGGAAGTAGTCATTACTGTCTTGGTCTTTAAAATAATTCTACCAGCATGAAACTTAATTTTCTGCACAATACATGCTCCCTGAAGAAAATCTTTGGCTCTTCAAGGAGAGAAAAATGCATTCGCAAGAAAAATAAACAGAAATAACTTTAATGCCAGAAAATTTCAAAGTCAACTTCAGTGAGATAACACTTCTCTGGCATTTGTGGTCCACACTGTATATGTTCAGTAGTGAAAGTAAAATGTCCATTAAATATTTCTTAAGGCATATGAGTGTGATAATATACTCAGGCATATAAAAATCTGTACAGCAGCAAGCAAAATATTTGCACAGAAATATAAGAAAAAGGTTCTTGTAATTTTCAAGTAATTTCCCTGCCGAGGTGTTTTTACCAGTGGTTTATCCTACAAGTGGTATTACATGGCAGTGTGTCTGCTGTGCCTAAAGGAAAAAAAACATGGACACAGTGCAATGTAATGCTTGAAGATTTGCTCCAGCATGAAAAATTTTACCCTGCTTCGTGCAAGAAAAGCTTTTCTGGAAGCAGTTTCTCCTGGCACAGTTGAGTGTTTGCCCACAGGGGCCAGAAAGCAGTGAGCCCTCTCACCCTTGAATTTAAGTTCTGGTTCCTTGGACAGCTCCATTTATGCAGTTAAACCATGTGGACGGAGTACACAGAAAGACAACTGAGCCACCGTGAGGTGCCACAGGCTGAAGGAAGAAAGAATCATCTGCCCCAGCTTTTCAGGCCTTTCGTTGCTTAGTGGATATATATATTTTTATATATACATATATGCATATGTATATCAAAGTATATATATTAATTAGTTTGTCTTTCCATCAGAAAAGCTGTAAGGAACATAAAGGGTGAGGGATTGTGGGCATTTGCTTTCCAAAAGGAGCAGTTCACTTTGAAAGTAGAAATTTTGTGACATATGGCTACAACTTGCCTTTTGGATACTGGCGTATGTTAAAAAAATCATTAATACAACCTAGTGCCAACTTTAAAAGAAGTAAACGCCTCTTTATGAGGGTTAAATTATAAACCTTGAAATAGTTATTTACATAAATTCTAATGACATTCTGTGATTACATATTTATTAAATGCTCTGTTAAGATGCAGTTACACAATACGGAAAGATCCTGACAATAATGTAGATGCAACAATAAAAGCCTGGAGAAATTCAGCAGATACTGAGCCTCAGTAATATTCTTAGTTGTTATTAATAAAACATGGTTGTGAATTGCATCTAAATGGTTTTACTCATAGCTCATTTGAGCCATTTAGTCAGGGTGGACGGTTCTACAGATCGTTCTCCTATGGAAATGTAATTCAGTAAACAAAGCAAATTAAGAGAAGGGAGATTAAATAAGCCTTTCAAATGAAGTAGTCTTCTCATTCTCTCACTTAATATTCAGAGAAGCAGAAAAAAAATAGAAATTATGTTAAGTCTGAGCAAGAAGCTGTGTATGCCAAGATGCTGTAGCTGAGCCATCTACACTATTCATCTCTGATTTTTTTCCTACTGGATGCAAAAACTTCAAACTAAGAGACACCTCCTACCATTGTAGGAGGTAAATAAAATTTCCATACACAACATCTTTAAGAAAAACAGTTCATGATGCCAATGGCTATAAACCAGAAGGAAGAAAGCCCCTTCCTGTCTGAACAGTTTATGTCGTGACCATGACTGTAACAGCAGACCAAATCCGTCACCCCCCTAAAACCAATAGCAAAAATAAAGCTGGTAGCAGAATTTGGTAACAATCTCTCATGTTTCTTCCTTTTATTTGTCACAAAGAGGGGATGGGGGGAGAGCAGGGAACAGACAGCTTTTTTTAACCTGATAATCTAAATTTCATCATGTCAGTATGTGCTTGCTTCAGCTAATGCTTCTGACAATCCATTGGGACTGGTTATATAGGAGATTTTAGGTGCAAACTGGCAGTATATTGAATGTCATTTCACTAGGAAGGTTTTTAATTTTTCTCAGTAATGAAAAAATAAAACAGGATTTCCCTTACCACCAGTGAAATGGTTTTGGTTGTACTTTTGCTGTGCCATCACTGTTTTTCTAATTACCTTCTGTCCTTCACTGCCCACCCACCTCCCAGTTCTGACAAATTCAACTTAATCAGTTTTTCCCCTGCATGTTGACATTGCCCTGGGACTTCAGGCACTCACTCCAGGAACTTGTTTTCTGTGGGGCACTTGTTCAGTGTTTTTATCTCTCCATGGCTGTGGAGCCTATCTCTGCTGCAGTTTGCCCCACAGCAAACTGCACATGTCATATCACAGTTTTCATTGGGTCCATTCTCTGCCTACTATCGATGCTGGTTTATGCAATTGTATTATAATTTCAAATCTGCTCTCATTGTCTCCAGTGTCAGGACAGTGATTTAAATACAGTGTGTGGGAACTGAAAAGGAAAATACTGAAAGTGATGCCATAATCAGAGATTTCTGATGGTTCTTTGGAATTTGTAGAAACAAAGGTAATGGTGACATTATTGAGAAAATAGTCTGCTATCACCTGGGTTAGGGACTCCACTCCAAATGTCCACATTCAGATTGTGAGAAAGATTGGCCATGCAGCTGAAGCTGGTTCTCATATCAGAAGACCGAGTAGTCTTGTTGAGGGTTGTGATTTACTGTGACGATGCAGTATGATGATTTCTGGAGCTGATGCAGATACATGTGGATTGTTGGACAGAATAAAATGCATCCTATGTTGAAAATCTGGGGTTGCTCTCCTGCCTGAGCTTTCATACATCTTCCTCCATGTCTTATACTGATCAATCAGGCAGATCTGGTTTTTAGACATTTTTAAACATACATTTAGACAAGGACAAGGTTTCCTAAGTGCCTTCAATACTAATTAAGTAAGAAGCAATAAATAATAGAGAGGTGAATCATAGCCTTTAAGCCATGGGGTTTGAACTCTGCTCTTTTTTATGTTGATTTCTCCAAACTAGAACAAAATACAGAATACAGTCAAAGAGCAGAATTTCAGGTGTTGTCCTTCACAATAAGAGGTATGTTAATCCACAACAGTACCTGAATTCCTGTGAGATCAATACATTAATTTGAGAGAGAGAAGTGTCTTTCTCAACTTTACAGACTGGTTCACCAAACAGCAGCTTGACAGAGACACTGTATTAGACCACAAAAGACAGATCTTGACCTAGAGTTTTGAGAATGGCTGCCTTTATTTACACTACTTCATCTACACTTAACAATTTAAACATTTCCCAACTTCTGAACGCTCCATGGTTACTCTTCAGAGACATTTTGGGGGAGGGGAAGGGGGGAAGTCTGATATTACACTGAAAACTGCAATCTGTGAAAATGTTAAATCTGACCTACAAATATGCCAAAGGCTGAAAGCATTTATATCTGGGTTTTGAATCAGCCATTGGAGCTAAAGGCTCTGGTTTGGGGATTTCAGTCAGAATCCCAATCTGGATCTGATTCCAAAGGCATACAAGTGAAATACTTGAACCAGGAATGCTGTTAAGGAAGGGGCTGCGGGGAGAGGGAGTTACTTAAAATCAGGCTGCTGTAACTCTGGGTTAATTAAACCGTTACATTCTGTACTTCTGGAACAGTGTCATTAACTTTATTTAACATTGCAATTTTACTATATTCAGGACATGTTCCACAGAATACCTCAGAAGGTATCATCATTCATGGTAATGGTGCTTAATTACTTACCCAGTTTTAGCTGCAAAGTACTTTTATCGTGTAATACCCCCAAATCTTCAAAAATATTGCAAACTGCCTTCCATTTAGTTACGACAGCTCAGTTCTAGATTTTGTTTAGGCCGCTGATGAGAAAGGATGGGATCGGCTACCATGGAAACAGTGAAGACAGAAGAGCACCAGCAGCGTTTCACAGGGACTGGGACTAAAAAAGACATTTAAAGAGAAGGTAATTGAAAGACATTTACATCACTGCTGATGGCTTCCATGCATTCCTGCCATACCAAGACAGCACATTCCTGGCATAGGCTGCAACAAGCCTCCACATGCACCAGTGATACACAGCAGAACAGGCATTGTCAGAAAGATTGGAAATGAATCTTTAGGAACCAGGAGTTACAGACATGCTGAAATTTAAAACGGAAGAAAGAGGAAAGCATGGGGAAAAGGAAGAAAGGGGAAAGCAGAAGCCATAGAGAACCTGTATGTGTTAAAAGAGAGGGGAAAAATATTAAGGAAATGGACAATATTAGTCATAGAAGAAAGTGGCATTTGTTAGATAGGAATATGAATGGGATAGAAGACTGAGAAGTAACCATCCTCAGTACTCAAACAGCTGCTCTAGAAAGCTGCTTTCCAAGCCCACGGGGATTAAGAAAAAAACAGATGGACTTAAATTGCATGAAAATTGAGATCCAAGTTAGGCATAAAGAAAAATTCCCTAATTGTAAGAATAATATCTTTGAATTCGATTACCACAGAAATGAGAGGATTTAATACGTTTACTCTGAACAAGATTACAGATTGAAAGATTGCTGAATGTCCCTTAATGGCCTATTTTCCATGATTCTATGATAATTATTATAGAATGTGATCATTAGACATGTGATGGGAAGGAACTGGGGGGCAAGGGAATGAGTTCTTTTACTTATAAAAGAAATTGAAATGAGGGTGGACTGCAGAAATAAAGTAGGATGGCTGGACAAAACAGATGATAAGAACAAGAAAACTTGAATCTGAAAGAGTGAAGAAGGGTGTCAGGGGGTTGACAGAAGCACACAAGAGCAAAGGAAATAAATGGGCAAAACTCACAAATGCAGGGTTGCAATGCTGGAAGGGATGCAGGCAAGAAGTGGGATGGGGAGCCTTGGGCAGTCCTGCAAGAACACCACACTTTAGCACAGCCAAAATGGCTCAGGAGTCAAAAGAAACAAAAAGCAGCACCAAGGAAGCATCAGGTGTTCAGCAGTACCACACATGTCCATCTCTGTCATTTTCTCAGCTGAAGATACTCGGTGGACTTTGATGCAATTCTTTAAGTGTGGGATAATTGAAGTTATCAGGAGGCCTCCTTTTATTAAATGTTCAGGGAAACATCTGTGTCCAAAACCTGCAAAAAGCAGCAGCTTGCTGTTAGAGCAGGCTGGCTTGAGCTCCACTGAAAAGAATCAGTTATACAGACGTGCATTTCATTAACTCCTCATGTAAAATTTCTTGAAGAAAAATACTTTATACAACAGGAGTTTGCTGCTGTTCATAAAGATGTGATCAACCAAACAAACAACAAATTTAACCACTGCATAATCATAGAAGTTCCCTGTTTGAAAAGAAACTTAATGCAAATTTGCAGGTTTACGTCTTTGAGCATCTCCTCAGACTACTGAAATGTTGGTATTTACACTGATTCTCTGCTGTACCAAATGTTGCATATGCTCTATAGACTGTGGTGTTGTGAGTCACGCAAGAAATTACGTAACATTTGGAAATACATTCAGTCATCTGCTTGCTACAGAAATATTGCTAACAGATTCTTCACTCTCTTTTATCTCTACAGTCTTTATCACCCTTGTTAAATGCTATTTTCATGCAACTTCCTCAAGGGGAGATGACTCAGCCAGAGAGTAAACTATAATGCTCCATTGACACCAATGGCCATATGTGCTGGTAATCAGGTGCTGCCGTCCCCTCCTCCTTGACAAAGCTGTTGCATTGGGATTTAATTGCATGCAGAGTGCTATTCCGTACTGCACACTAGTGCAAATGTCACCAGGAACAGTGTGGGAACATCACCAGTGAAAGGCACGATCAGTAATACAGCCCTCCTTCCAAACAAATAACAGTTCTCCTAAGCACCAGCATTCCCTCCTGACCACACACCTTTTTGTGGAGTGACCTGTCTCCTGCCTGACCAGCTGAGGGGAAAGATGGGATTTTCCCTAAAGGTGAACAGGCACAGGATCAAGGACAGCTTTTAGCTACAGACCCCTTCCAGTAAGCCAGACTTCACTCAATCTCCTCTGATTTACCTGAGTGTAATTAGTTTATGCCATGTCCTCAAAAGGCTGTGTGGGCATCTGCACACCTTTGGGGATTTAGGGCTTCATCATTTCTTTCATTTTTTCATGGAAGGTGTGGTCAGGTGGCAGGGGGTTGGAGTTTGTTGGGGTTTTTGCGCACACGCACGTGCATGCACTTGTTGTCCAGTGTCCATCCTTCTCAGGCAAAAAAAACCCAGCAGTTTTACTGTTTTCTGCCAGTAATTGGTAATTCTCCCAGTCAAGCAGCCTGAAGGCAGCAGAGACATTTCAGAGACTCAATGTGGACATGTGAACTTCATCCTGCATCAGGAGACTGAGCACTTCTATAGTCCATTGCTGCCAGACAGGTAAAAAAACTGAACGCATAAAGCATATAGCCAGCTGTAAAGTCTGTCATTAATGCTTCTGGCCACTTTTCCAAACTTCTTTTTTAATTACTTTAAGCATAAGGGTGGGGTTTTTTGGTTGCCTAAATTGCAAGTCTGTAGTGATTGGCATAGAAAACGTCAGTCACTGGCTTTGGCTGCCAGAAATAGGGACTGCTAAGTGTTCAGATAGGTGAGATGTCATCTCCTGAAGAGAAAAAGCAGAAGAAAAAATATTTTCAATTCACCTTATGACTAGTAGCTAATTGGCTGACATTTCAAAACCCTATGTTCACACATCTCACATTCTTCACACTAAATGAGAGAGACTGAAAACACTGAAGAAAATGTATTTTCAGGCATAGGAAGAAACATCACTTGGATTTATTTTGGATGGAAATGAAAAGTGCTTTTTGGTTATATTTATGAGTCAGAGGACCTCAAAGCGCGTTTGTGCACAGTGGTGTGATGTACACAGGGCCCAGCCTGCGTCCCAAAGGCCGGCGAGACAGGCTGCACACAAACAGCCCACTGAGGACACCCTCTGTGTGGGCACAAGGCTCCTTTCAGTTCCCTCTCTGTGCAACATTCCAGCTGCCAGCCAGCTGCAGGTACAGCTTTAGGGCAGAGGGCTGGGATGTGCCCTAGGGCTGGAAAGCTGGAGGGGGTGAGCACCCTGGGCTCAGCCAGAGGCTTCCTGACACCTCCACTTGCCCCACCAGCGCTGGCTTGGGGGCACTCCCTGTGTCCTGGAGAGGGCAGTGGAGATTGGTGGTGCCTACAGGAGATCTGCACACAGGCCTGGCTCCCAGAGCCCCCCAAAGCTCGGGGCTTGCCACGTGCCATTAATGCTTTGAATGTCACAGCAGGAATCAGTTGTTGCATCGAGGCACCTACGGGGTGTTTGCAGTATTCCAAATATGCCTCTGTCAAAGCCCTGTTGAAATACTGCGAAAATACTGATGGCAGAGTAAAATAAATTGGAAGGAGAGCAGAAAAAGTTGCCACTTGGAAGAAAAAAACAGAAACAAGAGGCGCTTCTGTCCTTACAGTTCATTCACGTGACTTGGGAATAAGGCTGGTGGCCAAAACTGCCCAATTGTGCCTATCGAGTGTCCCTGTGTTGGGAGGGAATATCCTGAGGAGCTGGCTGGCCACTGACATTTGGAAAATGAATGAATTGTGCTTGCCAGGTGCTAGAGAACAACATTTGGCATGAAATAGCTGGCATGACATGAGTTTGCAGGCAGTGTTTTATTTCCTATTCTGCTAGACCTTCCCATTGTATCAGGGGACTAAACAGGAACCCGTTTCAGAGTGCATCAAATATTCCAAGGGGATAGTAAATATAAAAATGCGTTCAATATATTTGCAGTATATTAATTTTATTACCACATTTAACTAGAGTAGGATTGCATATGGGATATTATGCCAAATAATAACAGCCATGGAGACCTGACATGGATCTGGAATGCATGCTGTGGAGACACCGGGAGAATCTGGGAAAAGTCAAGGTAAGAAAATGTGAAAATAACTCTGTTATTTGTGAAATTTATTCAAAAGATGAACAAATTTTGCAGACCTAAGCTACTTTGTTTATAGCCCTGCTTTAACTAGGAACAGGGGAAACCCTGCTCTCTGCCACCCATAAGTTTTCCTTTTTATGTTTGAGGGTTTTTTTTTAAATGCCACTCCAACTTACTTTAATAGTCACCATAGCAGAGGTAATCAAAGTCAAGCATAGGAGCAGATCTGAGAGAGCAGTCTGTCACACATTGCGGCAGAACAGCCTTTAAATCCGTAGTGATCTGTGAGTCTTTACGAAGACACTTTGTTCCTGGAAGCCACAGGTGCTGCTCGTGGCACATCTACAGCAGAGAGACCATTTTAACCTACCTTTATTGCATTACTCAAGTCACATAAGGTAGAAAGTTAATATACTAATTCAGTGGTAATGATTATTAACCCATATCTTTTATAAGCTGTAGAAAATTCAATGGCAATAAACAAAGTTACTGTATAGCTGGAGAGGAGCTCTTACAAGCTGATTTGCTTCCTTACAAGAAAGATTGCTTGATCTTGAAAAAACCTTGTCTGGTGACTTTGGATGAATGATGAAAGTAGAAAAGCCATCCCAGAAACATGAGCTGCCTATGTCCTCCTGATATGTTAAGGTCTGCCTGTCTCACCTGAGTTTTTCTATATTCTTCAGAGATTCACACAATTTGCCCCTTTGGTCTTTGAAACAAAGGTGAATCAGCAATGCAAGTTGAAACATTTTATTAATCAATATGTAAGAGTTTCCACTCTACGCTGATTTTCCTTTTTAATACTGATAAACAAATTTCAGTCAGGACATGGGTGCAAAATGTGCTACACTGTCACAGCTGCAAAGAGAGGCAGCAGGAGGGTTCAACAGGGAACATTCACACCAATCAGCCCAGGAGACTTCAAAGGTCTACATTGTCATCCTGCTTTCAAATTAGTGATTTAAAATTTACAAATGGGAGTCTTAACCTTAGCCTTTTGTTCTTCTCCCTCTGAATCACCATTAAATCTCTGATATTTACTGAAATGTACAGTTTGTTTAAGGACAGAGAGATGCTGCAGATTGTTTCTCCTTGACTTCACAGACACAATTCTTGTCAGGATTTTATGTCTTCGAAATGAATACCATCCACTTGAAAAGTTCAGGCAGACCAACACATTAGGTGATTTACCTGTTCCCACTGACATATTTGCTGTTTTCACCAGGAAGAATAGGAACTTTCAGCTTTTATACCTTGTAAACAAAATCAGAGTATCATGAGGGCATAAATAATTACTTGGAATCTAATAAAAAGATAGGTGATCATTAATTACATTAATTTAATTGCATTAAGGATGTAATTAACATCTGCTTAGTTGTAGAATTACTGCTACAAGTGAATAAATAAACGTTCATCCAAATGCAGGAACACTGTGTTTTCAGGAGCAAGGGACATGTGCAGGACAATCTTCAGCTTCTTCTCAATCAAGATGAAACAATGGAATACAATTTATCTATCTTTTATTTAATTTTTTGTTACCACCTTCATAAAATAAATCCTTAATAAATCTGCTTCTGAACATTCCGTGAAATTCAAGTAAAGTTTTGTAGAATCCAAGACTCTGGGCGTATCACAGAATTTTTTGGGTTGGAAGTGATCTCTAGAGGTCATCTAGTCCAACCCCCCTGCCAAGGCAGGGTTGCCTAGAACAGGTGACACAGAAACGTGTCCAGGTGGGTTTTGAATGTCTCCAGAGAGAGACTCCACAGCCTCCCTCGGCAGTCTGTTCCAGTGCTCTGCCACCCTCAATGCAGCGCTGAGCTTCCTCATGTTGAGACAGAACTTCTTGTGTTTTAGCTTATGGCCATTGCTCCTCGCCCTGTTACTGAGCACTGCTGAAAACACTCTGGCACCATCCTGCCGGCACCTGCCTTTGAGGTATTGATATGTGTTGATGCCTTTGAGATATTGATATGAGATGCCCTCCCAGTCTTCTCCAGGCTAAACAGGCCCAGCTCCTGCAGTCTCTCCTCATAAGAGAGATGCTCCGGACCACTCATCATCTCTTTGGCCTCTGTTGGACCCTCTGCAGTAGCTCCTTGTCTTTCTTGTACTAAAGAGCCCATGTGCTGTGGTGAGCATTGGGATGTTCATCCTTGACATGGAAACTGAAGCCTTTCTGCTAACAAATTTGAGACAGCGTTTGCAAAGGGACCTGCACTTCACTGAAAGGAGAGAGATGTGAGCTTTCACATGACCTGTGCCAGACCTGCACTAGTTGGGAGTCAAGGAGCAGTGCTGCTCCAGCACCTCAAAGTGCCGGAGTTTGTGCGGCATATCCCGCGCTCGGCAGCAATCTCTGCTTGCAGCTTCCATCCCTGGCACTGAAAACCACTTTGTGAGCCCTGCCACCTGCCCTGCAGCTGAGCCAAGAGGCTCCTGCTCCCAGCACTCAGAGCACAGCAGCAGAACCAGCCCATCCAAGCAACGGAACCAAAGGGTTTCATAACCTCCATGGAGGGAAGGGGCACAGTGGGCAGCTCTGGCCGGCAGTGTCAGGGACCAGCGAAGATCAGCAGCTGTGACAGCAGCCGAAACTGCATAAACCGCTGCCCAGAAGGTCTCACACCACAGCTACTCTGCCTCCATCCTACAAGGGGTTCTCCATGGCATCCATGGCAGTCAAAGGGGAGGCTCTATCACACAAACAACTGCGCTTCAGCCTTTAAATGAGAGACTTCATGCTGAGACTCCCTACCAAAACCAAACTTCAGACCCTTCACTTTAGTCCCTCCTAGGAGATTCTGACCAGTGCTCCCTGCCAGCATGGCCAGAGGGTGCTGGGCAGGTCTGCTCCATGGTTACATTTACAGATAGCTCTGCTCTTCCATGGTCATGTTGCTGAGACCTTCAAGTTTATTTCATGTAGCCAGTGCTCATCTATTTCCCACAGTATTTTGAAACTGCCTGGCATCAGAATTCTTACTATTTATAGTTTTATGTGCAACTCAATATTTACTTCAACCTCCAATAGAGGTGCTTATTGTAAATGTCAGCGGATTACTTACTGTGGCAAATTAATTAGTTATGTAATTATTCTCTTTTTAGGGAGGAGAGACTGTTAATACTTGTTGGATTACTTGAGCATTACAAACCCTTTGAAGTAAGTCAGCATTTTTGAATATTTAGTTCAGGACATACAACTTTAAGGCAACAGTGCAAATAATATCCCAGAGTTCAGGCATAAAGAGAATTATTTTGTTTAACTCAAGTATTAACAGTACTTTGTCTCAAATGAACATTTCAGTTGTGCTAAATTACACCGAAATTCCAGTTGAAGCATATAAGATGGGAACATTTAATGAATTTATTGATGAATGCTATTATGGTGACTATCTGCTGTGTTACTAATGATAGGACCAAAATAAAGGATCACCAGCTGTTACCAAACAGCTAAACAACAGTAATTTTTTTCCCCCTTGTTCCCTAAAATAAATTTTAAAAAGACAAGGATGAATACAGGAAGCTAGAAACCCACATTGGTTGGTACTCCCTTTGATGTTTTTGGGGTATAGTTACTTGTATTTATTTGAACAGGACAAATGCATATGCAAACTAATGATTGCTAGAAAGCACATAACTTATAAAAGGTTGCAGTTCCCTTGAAATATGACAGGCCACATGCTCACAGCCAGCACCACAATTTAAAAATAGTGTTAAAAACTAGCAACAAAACCTGAGTGCTTGCTAAGCTGACACACACAATGGATTTTCAGGTACGGAGTGCTGGGGTTTTCAATGGGGAGACCTCACTGACAATTTTGCCACTACTGGAGGCTCTGCTAAGCAGCCATACGTGCAGAGCAGTAGTAGAGGCAAGTTCTCTGGGATGGGACAAGATGGGACTGACTTCATATTTTTATTCTGTACAGTGTATACTTCACTTGTAGAACTCATAAGTAAATAATGTGTTTTTCTTTTGTTGCCATCGCTTAGCATCTATTTGGAAATGCAGATTGTTTCTTTCCAGTGTAATTTGACTTTATCCCTTTCCTGCTGAGAAACTGGGGATTCATATTTCTGTTCCCAGACTGCCAGCCCACCCTACTTGTAAAAACGCCTCAAGATGAAGAAGGATGGGAAGCTGTCAGGAAACAGCCCAAAACCTCTTCTACTGCAAAGTGAGGCTGAGCTGCACAAAACATCTGCAGGAACTGTCCCCAGTGGGAATGGTTGGGGCAGACCTAAGGCCCAGCCCAGAGGAGCACGTCAGCAGGAAATCAGGGAAACAGATGGAGCTGTGAGACAGTGAGAGGGGAGGGCGTAAACCTGGCCAGCCGAGCAAATGGGTACCATTGTTCCCAAATCCAAGGAGCTCTTCTGCCGGAAAGAGTACAGATTGAAATTAGCATCCAAGCCCTTTGGTGTCCTGAAATCACTGCACTCAGGGGTCCCATTGAGGGATCTGGAAGCACAACTTCCCTTCTTAGAAATAATCAAGTCAGGAGGATATTTTTGCCATTAGATTTATCTGTCTTGAAAAAATATATACTTAGCATTCACAAAACACCATATGGGAGCTCCCAGCTGGGGCCAGAGGTGTGTCCCTGGCTGTGTCCCTGTGCAGGCTGGTCCTGTGCCCGCAGCTTCCCAGGTTCCCCATGAGGGTGCTGCACACTGAACATCCAGCTCAGGAACACTCTGGTCCCATTCGAGGACTTCTTTGATTTGAATTCAATTCTTCTGCAGACACAGAAGGAACCTGAAGGGTATCTTGCAGCTGAGGCCCTACAGGATGACAGAATATCCAGACCAGAGCTGTAAGTTCACTGCTAGTAAGTTCTGACTGTTGGTTCTGCTCATTCAGGGTTGTCATCACGTGGAGTTACATCAGCATCAAGACAGCTATAGTAAGAAGGAAAAAAATAATTGACACTCTCTGGTTGCATTCCGGTTTGCATACATTCAGCAAAATAACTATCTAGTATTGGATGTAATTTGTGAATTTAAATCACTATTTCAGTTATCATTACTTCATTGATACTCCTTGTTAACTTCAAGGCATGCTGAGGGTCAGGCACAGTGTAGCACTGTTCAGGAAAATGAACAAACGACAGGCAGCTCTGTTAAGCCAATTTTTCATCTCAAGGCTATTAAGGACTTCAGAGAGGTGGCATCCCCATTACTGAGATGAGAAATTGGATCATCAGCTGATCTAGATGATGCGATTGGACACAGGCTCTTCTTCTCAAAGCAAGTCTGCATTTAGCTGTGAAGAGCGAATCCTAGGAGATCTGCAAATTAACAATAAAATCTTTAGAGTCTCTAACAACACTGTATATACTTGGACTATATTTATCATGCAAAAAAAAAGAGCCAGGTTTATAATTCTAAGACTAAATTATATATTCTACATTCTGGATTTTTAAATATACCTGAATAGGTTTGAGTAGTCCTGCCAACAACTACATAAGTGTTAAAGTACAGGCTCTTCTCTGGTGTCTCTGAGTTACATGGTTCTGACACAATTTAAAATGAGATATGCATAAACCATGTCACATGTATTCAGCAGGAAGGAAGCATGTAACTCAGCTCATGCTGCTCGCAGAAGAGAAAAAGGATATCAGTTGATTTTAAATATAATATTTAACAAACTGCTTGCCATGAAAGCAAAAATTATGAAGAAAAACTTTGCAACAGCTACATAAATTTTCAGCCCCTTCAAGATTTAAAAAATAATTCCTCTTGATTGCATTTACATTAATTAACATCCTAAGACCAGAGGAATGTAAAAACCCCTATGATTTTGACCATTTCATCAAACATATATTTACATTTAAGTTACTATCTATTTGATCTCCTCCTGAATGAGTGTCAGCTAAACAATATGAACAGAATTTAGGAACTTCTTCAATATCATCTCAAAAACTACAATCTCGCTACACATTTAATTATTTTAGAAACCGTATGTATTGGTCTGAAGTAAATAAAAGAATAGCTGTATGAATAAAATAGAAAATTTTAATTCTGGCCATCAAAATGACTGGGTCCTAAGTGAACTCTCCCTGATTATATGGTTCATCCATGGCAGATGGCATTGTCGCAAAGAATTATGAGTTTTGTAGTTTGAACTCTCCTGCAAATCACTCTATGTTGTAACATAATTAGACTTCCAGCCAGCACAGGTGCCTTTACCCTCAGCTCCCACTTGCAAACGTGGAGGTTAATGCCAGGAACCCAGGACAGGTTCAGCTGAAAGCTGCTGCCTCTAAGCTCATCAAAGTGATGCCATCAGGGTGACTCACAGAAAACCAGTTTGCAGAGCATCTCTTGGGGTGGGCTCAGGAGGTCCATGCCCATTTCTCACAGCTACAGCTACACTGCACCAGCAGCACCCACACTGCTTCCAGGGCATCTGCTCAGCCTGGTCCCAAACCTCCCCAGGGACACAAATTCCCTTACTTCATTCGGAGGCAGGCTGTGCTGAAAGTCTACATGGAAAAAAAATGTTTGTGATGTCTAAACTCATTAATGTTCACACATTTCAGATGAGCTTGCTTTAAATTCACTGGAATGAGCACACAAACAGAGTAAGTTTCAGAACATTCGTGACCAGTCCAAGATG
Source organism: Acanthiza pusilla (assembly GCA_036630365.1). NCBI lineage: Eukaryota > Metazoa > Chordata > Aves > Passeriformes > Acanthizidae > Acanthiza > Acanthiza pusilla. Next base: position 66,693,440 of record JAXCHO010000034.1, on the reverse strand, counting down.
AAGGATGGTTTAAATACATGCTGTTATGCAGGCCTGTGCTATAGATGGGTTAAAAAATTCCAGTCTTATGACGATGCTTTTCAGCAGGTCTGGTGAGCAGGAGGTTCTTGTTGAAAGGTCACTTGTACTATCTCTTCTGTACCTTGTGACAGAGACCCTGATAAAGAAATCTTGAAAACTGTTGATCAAGATTTATTCTGGGCTTGTGATTTGACAATTTTACTTTCCTCTAAGGTGTTCAGCTTCTGAACATTTTCTTGCTATATTCCTCCTATACAAAGCGAATATGAAGCTACTTAATAAAATATTTCAGATCTGCATGTCTTACTTTGAATGAAAGCACTGCTTGGGAAGAAAGGGGAACAGATGCTGAAGATAAAAATCTCCATCACTCTAAGCTGAAGTCTGGCAGTTGTCATCAATATAGATCTCATGACGCTGCTCCCAAAAGTGGAGAATATACGTTAGCCAGAATTTTTCTGTACGTAACAGTAGTGTTCTTCTCGCAGCAGTTTTGATTTAATCTGATATTTGGTACTTTCTGACAAAGATTGTTACGTAGGATGCTGTGAGCTTTCAATCTGTTGATGCATTACTTTCTGCAAGTGGGTGTATTTAAGTGGAAAGTGTAAGGGATAGACAAACAGAGGCAGAAATATGAATAAATCCATCTCATAACTGGGCAGTGCTGCATGCCCAGTGGGAAGTCTTTTTGTACCCCAAATCATGCTCTTCCCACAGAATGTGGCACATTGCTACCATTGTGGCTTAACCCCAGCCAGCACCTAAGCCTCACATTGCTACTTGTTCACACCCCCACCAGTGGGATCAGGGAGAGGATCAGAAGAGTAAAAGTAGAAAAAATCCTGTGGGTTGAGATAAAGACAGTCTAATAGGTAAAGCAAAACCCTCACATACAAGCAAAGCAAAACAAGGAATTAATTTACGTCTCCCACAGGCAGGCAGGTGTTCAACCACCTCCAGGAAGGCAGAGCTCCATCACACATAATAGCAACTTGGGAAGAAAAACACAATCACTCCCAGGATCTCCCTTCCCTTCCTTCTTCCCCCATCTCTATATGCTGAGCAGGATGCCATATGGTCTGGAATATCCCTTTGGTCAGCTGGGGTCAGCTGTCCCAGCTGTGTCCCCTCCCAGCTCCTCCTTGGCACCCCCAGTCTCCTCGCTGGTGGGGTGAGTGAGGATCAGAAAAGGCCTTAGCTCTGTGCAAGCCCTGCTCAGCAATAACAAAAACATCCTTGCGTTATCAGTACTGTTTCCAGCACAAATCTGAAACACAGCCCATACCAGCTACTCTGAAGAAAATTAACTCTACGTCAGCCAAAACCAGCACAATCTCTTTATAACTGTCCTGGAATAAATGTGTGGTCTTTGTTCAACAGCACACTTGCAGACACAAGCAGTTAATCACCAAATTTCCACAAGGAATCAAAATCCTGGTATTGCCAGGCTTTGAAAGTTGTGTTTCTGAGCCAAATTAACAGTCTGAGTTGGGCAGCACACAAACATATTCCTGCTTTAGAGCACTGTGATCAGACCTGGAGGTCACTTCAGTGCTCAGGGACGTTGGCTCATGTGTGGGGACTTGCAGGATCATATAATGGGATTTTCATAGCTCTCTTGAAATAACCCAAAGGTAATAGCCACCAAACAAAAAGGAATAGAGAATGAATGTTGTTCAGGAAAGTAAATCAATGTGAGATTGATTTCCCAGTGCACACTGCCAACTTCCCACAGAAGTCTACATTACTGGCTTTCTGGAAGCTAACAGGAGCAAACCAACAGGAATGGGAGATTTTTATCAAACTAATTCCAAAGGCACAGTCTCCCAAAGACAGTATGATGTGCTCCTCTTTAAATCCCAAAAGCTTGAGAAGAATGGGAGGACCCGCTTTATTTTAGGCTTGGGGGAAAGTATGAGGAATTAGGGGGAAAAGCAGTGCCTAATTTCTCAAGGTCTGGTCAGCTGCCTGCAACACCACAGCCCAAGCAGCTGAGGCCAAGTGAGGTGTCAGTCATCCTTCCACAGACACAAAGGGGAAGAGAGAGGATTCTCCATCAGGCTTCTCATCCTAATAATTCAAACCACCTTTTTCTGGCTGCAGTGAAACATTATCTAGATGCATCTCTATTGTTACTTTGTGCTTAAATGCACTTAATATCTCCATCCAGAAATGCCCATCCAGAATGAAATATAAACCATGGCTTTCACCTGACTGCAAAAGTTGAAAACAACGCAGCAGTTAGAATCAAAGAATCACAGAATCACAAAATATGCTGAGTTGGAAGGGACTCATCAGTATCAAGTCCAGTGCTTGGTCCTCCACAGGAGATCTCAAGAGTCACACTGTGTGTGTGAGAGCATTGTCCAAACACTTCTTGAGCTCACACAGGCTTGGTGCTGTGACAACTTCCATGAGGAACCTGTTCCAGTGCCCACCCACCCTCTGAGTGAGGAACCTTTTCCTGATCTCTAACATATCCTCCCCCAGCTTAGCTCCATGCCCTTTCCTCAAGCCCTGTCACTGGTCACAAGAGGGAAGAGATTGGTACTGGAGGATACAAATCCTCATCTTTAATTACTATTGAAGGCCCATTTTTCTGGAGTTAAATATGATCATTTTGGAGTTTTTAGGAGAAGAGCTAAGGAGAATGGTGGGATCATGGCTACTAACGGAGCGATCAGTATCTTGTCCTTGGGAGGTACCTGAGCCTTGCCTGGAGATGGCTGGAGAAGTCCAGATGTCAAACCCCACATCAGCCTCTCAGACTCTGGACGCCTGCCTTCTTTTTGCACTACATATCTGTCAACCATCCAGCTGTCAGCTCTCATTTTCCTGTTGCAAGTCTGGGGGTATTTCATATTCACAGCTACTTCATTCACATCTGCTAGGACCAGACAGTGAGACTTCACTCCTGAAGCCTCTCAATTGCATTTTATTAAAAATAAATAAATAAATAAAAAGAAAATGTTGGTCTCTTATGGTTACAAAGAAAAGACAGAAAGTACGGTATTTGCAAGAACAAAATCCAGAAAGAAAAGAGAAATCCAGGACTGTAGTCTATTTCAAAATACCATCATTTAAATGTTCTGATTCATGCATTTTGAATGTCTAGGGCTGGCAACTCTATAATGTTAGTACAGACTTTTAGCTCACAAGCTGCACATCTAAAAGGAAACCAATTTAATCAGCTTAAGGAGCACTTAATACGTTTGCTTAAAAAATGTGGAAACAGTGTCTCAGTTCATATTTTGCTGTCAGACCAACTCTGAAATAAACAACAAGGAGGATACCCTCAATCCAGCTTTCACTTCTTTATGCATTATGCTCATGTCTCATAACTTCTTACCAATAATTAAAATGCCAAATACTGTATTTATTTCTTAATCCCACTGTCTTATTGATTTTGAGGCTGATGTAGAATTCCCACAGATGTCAGTAAGACCTGAAAAAAACAAAATGGTTTTACAACTAGGCTCAAGTGTTTAAATTCCCTCTTTCCCTTTTGTTTCTTTTAAAGAGGTCTGCAATCTGTCTTGAAAAATATTATGATCCACTTCAGACACTAAAAGCCCCTACCTCTTTATCCCAAAATGAGACCTTTTTTTCTGTAATACAATTTCCCCAAGCATTGAAATAAATTGGTATTTAATCTGGAGATTTCAGAGTCAATATGTTCAATATGATCAGACTTCTAATAACAATTCAAAGGACTTTCCTTTGGTTTTCTCTTTTCAGAGCTCATGAGCTTCAGAATGCACAAATGTCCTGTGCTTGATTTGCATCCCCAGCACCATGAAAGAGTTCTGCAGTTTAGCAATAATAGTAATGAAAACAATCCTGTTTCTCAGTAGTGCTTCCAAGACCCTTGATAATCCATGTATCTTCTGCATCACCATTGAGTCCTGAGCTGACACTCTCAAGATTACAGCAACTTCTCAAAAATCTTTTTCTATCAGAGTATGCAAGTTTGATGCATGGATATAATTGAACTTCCTTTTCCCCACGTGCATGTTTTGCCCTTGTTAGCACTGAATATCATCTGCCTTTCTTGACATGTTACTGTGAGGTCTGGAGATCGCACTGTGGCTCTTCACAATCAATTATTTTCGAATATTCTGGATAGTCTTTATCTTTTGCAATCATTATCACTGTTATCCTCTCCATTTCCTTGTCAATGTAAGAGTATACTGAGATTCTAGTGATGTTCCACTGGTTAGTAGCCTTCACTGTTTAAACTGGCTGTGTACGTAAACTCTGAATCCCAATCCTCACAAATTCCTTATAAATAAACCGCTGAAGTTGTGGTGCTCTCTTTGGTCTGCCTGTTAATTTCCCAAATCCATGGAAACTGGTGCACTGGGTTTCCATGGCAAGGTTTTGGTGGGGGGGACCCACAGGGATGGCTTCTGTGAGAAGGTGTCTGAAGCTTTGCTGGTGTCCGACAGAGCCAAGGGCAGCTGGCTCCAGCACAGATCTGCTGCCAGCCAAGGTTGAGCCCACCAGAAACTGTGTTAGCACCACTGGGGTAGCAGATTGAAGGAGAGGGAAAAGCTACTGCAGAGAGGAGAGGAGAGGAGAGGAGAGGAGAGGAGAGGAGAGGAGAGGAGAGGAGAGGAGAGGAGAGGAGAGGAGAGGAGAGGAGAGGAGAGGAGAGGAGAGGAGAGGAGAGGAGAGGAGAGGAGAGGAGAGGAGAGGAGAGGAGAGGAGAGGAGAGGAGAGGAGAGGAGAGGAGAGGAGAGGAGAGGAGAGGAGAGGAGAGGAGAGGAGAGGAGAGGAGAGGAGAGGAGAGGAGAGGAGAGGAGAGGAGAGGAGAGGAGAGGAGAGGAGAGGAGAGGAGAGGAGAGGAGAGGAGAGGAGAGGAGAGGAGAGGAGAGGAGAGGAGAGGAGAGGAGAGGAGAGGAGAGGAGAGGAGAGGAGAGGAGAGGAGAGGAGAGGAGAGGAGAGGAGAGGAGAGGAGAGGAGAGGAGAGGAGAGGAGAGGAGAGGAGAGGAGAGGAGAGGAGAGGAGAGGAGAGGAGAGGAGAGGAGAGGAGAGGAGAGGAGAAAGAGGTCAATGCAGAAGGAGGGGCAGAAGGTGCTCCAGGCACCGGAACTGAGATTCCCTGCAGCCTGCAGTGCAGACCATGGTGAAGCAGCTTCCCCTGCAGCCCATGGAGGAACAGAGTGGAGCAGAGATCCACCTGCAGCTCATGAAAGATCCCACACTGGAGCAGATGGATGCCTGAGAGGAGGCTTTGACACTGTGTGAAGCCCACTCTGGAGCAGGCTCCTGACAGAACCTGTGGTCCCATGAAAAGGGCAGTCCACCCTTAAACAGTCTTGCTGGTGGGATTTGTCTCCCCATGGGAAGGACTCATGCTGCAGGAATTGGTGGAGGACTCTCCCCTGTGGGAGAGTCCCCACACAGTAGCAGAGTATGAGGAGTCCTCCCAGAGGAGCAGCAGAGAAAACATGGGATGAATTGTGTTTGTAACATCCATTCCCCATCCCCCTGCAACACTGGGGGAGAGACTTGCAGAGGTTCTGTAAGAAAAGTTAAGCCTGTGAAGAAGGGGTCAAAGTGTTTTAAGATTTGGTTTTATTTCTCAGTATCCTACTCTCTTTCATTGGTAATAAATTAAACTAATTTCCTCATGATGAGTGTTTTGCCGATTTCAGTAGCTGGTGAGTGATCTCTCCCTGCTCTTATCTTGACATTTTCATTATATTTTCTCTCCTGCCCAGCTGAGGAGGGAGTGAAAGCATGGCTGTGGTGGGTACATGCTGTCCAGCCGTGGTCAGCCCTGGCTGGGAGTCTTGTTTTTCAAGGCATCACATGGGGACCCAGCACACAGGAACCCAGGAGACACCACTCTTGGAATAACCCATTGCTGAGCTTCAGCTGCTGCCTGATACTCCTGCTGGGAACTTACTGGAGCATTCCAGCAGAATGCTGGAATGCTCTGTTCACCAGCATCCTGCCTGTCAGCCACAGAGAAAACCAAGAAATTAAGAAAAATAGCTCTAAAGAAGAAAAGGGAGATGGAGAGGAGGACTAAGAATTTCCTTTTTTTTTTTGTCTGGAGTAAGACAGCTATTCTTTGCCAACTGTTCTTTACAATCCATGAAAAATATAAAGTGACATGTAAGATGCAAACAATTTCTAAAGTTACATTATGAGAAAATACAATTCATTTATGCTGTGTCAGTTGGAATTGGAGTCTAGTCCTTCTCTTGAGCTGTGAAAGCAAGAAAACACAACCCCTAATTACTACATGCTGCCTCTGCCACAAGGAATACCACGTGTTTTTAAAAAAATAATTGATAGTTTTGTCATTCATGTAACTTAAGACTTCATCCAGTCGATGAATCAATTGTTCAATTAAGTTGTCTCTTGACTTCCCAAGCTTGTCAGTTGAGCAAAAACATGCTTGGCTTCTCCCCTGTTCACAGTAGGGGCTTACACATATTTTTGTTTCAGTGTCAGGACATTTCTAATGCCTGGAGATACATGTTGTAGGAAGAAGGCTATGCTTTGCAGTTCACTTATTCCAGTGGAATTTGATTCCATCATATGAATCAGAGAACTGGAAATCATTGATGAACTGAGTGTATTAAATTAACATTCTAATAAGCACATTTCTGTGTGAAAAAAATAAGCAAGCCAATGCTCTCTAGTTAGTCTTAGAATATAGGAGAAAATGTCTTTCTGAGAATTTAACACTGTAAATTTGAAAAAAACAACTAGATTTAACCAAAGACTTGTCCTTAATCTTTAGAAGACCAGATAAATTGACCTTTCAGTCACTTCTGAATGTTACCACTGTTTTACAAAATAAACACTGTAATTAGAAGGTTTGGCTCATGCCCCACTGATCACAACAACCCAGCCATGAGTCTGACCTGTGTGACATGGGACAGGCACGGAACAGGCGGAAAAGCTGCAGCCTGGGAATGTGAGGCTGGAGCAGGGTCCAGGCACCTCTGCGTGCAGGAGTCCCATCCCTCCCCTCCAGCCCAGGCAGGGCTAGTGCCTGGCATCTGTCCCCACCAGGCTACTGGCTTGACCTCCTCAGGAAAGCTGGGTGACCAGTGGGTCCCCAAAATTTGATGCCCCTCATTCACACAGGCTGACACTGAACTCAGCAGGTGCACATAGAACATCTTGGGGGTCAAGACCCTTCTCTCCTTCAGCCCGTTCTCTCAGCTGAGAATCAAGCAGCCATTTGCCTGATATTTCCACAAGAAGAGCTAATTGATGAGGACAAGAAGGGTTCAGCTGCTGTATGTGTGCCTACTAATACCAGCCCAGGATCTGGCTTGGAGCATCTTGTCCTAATATTTTCTCTCAGTCAGGAAAGAGGAGATTTTTGTACTCATCACTTCCCAGCATGAGGAGCAGTAATATTATTTAAACCAGTGCTGGTGTGCTGCTGGGCACTGGAGATGCCAAGAGCAGGAGGAACACCCCTCAGGGCAGTGCAGCTTGGATAAAGTCCTGTTCACCCTACTGCCAGACTGGCAGAGATTCTTAACTGTTTTTTTGGAATTGCTTTTTTGCAAACAATTGGAGATCCTAAACAATTTCATAAGGGTACAAGGTACAACAGAAGACAGTGCCTTATATAGAATAAACAAAGCACTGCCCATTTTCTGTCCTCCTTCTGCATGCATGGATCACACCCCATGCAAATTAGAAATAAAGGGAGAACAAAGAATACATTCAATATCGAGTATCATGCATCAAAGTAACTCTATTTTAAGTTTTTTCCAAATATCAGAAGATGCCCATATGGCACAAAAACAACCTAAAAATGGTACAGAAAAATAAGAATCATATTCACTGCAGTAAAATAATGGTAACAGTTCAGAAACTAACAGATGTCTATGGCTCAGTATTTTGAAATTTGTTGCTCTGTCACAGTGACATTTACAGTATGGTAACAATAATTCTATAATTTGATCAACTTGAATTACTTTTATTTCTAACATTTGTAATGTATACAATCCTACCAAAACAGTTTTGATACATACCTACTAAATAGTTCTTTAACAAATACCAAATTACATATATTTTTAAAAAGCACCAGAAAACAGTATATCTGATTCAAAAACACATGGTGAAACTTTTCTAGAAAGAAAATATAGGAAGCCAGTGATTCATCAGAGAGATGATGAGTCTGCCGTAACAACAGTACCATGGCAGTGTTGCCAGATCTTCTCTTTAGCTGAAGCTCTAAATTTTGGGATCACTCTTTCTTTTTTTTTTTTTTTTAATCTTAAGACACCAACTTTTCTACTTACAATTTCAGATACATACTTCTGAATAGCACTGCTTGCCTCTGCAGTCATTTACCAAAGAAAGATTTTTAAAACACTTATATAAAATAGGTATTACTATTCTTGTGTTTTAAACACCAAACTAATCAGTTATATACCTTTCTCTAGCCCAAACCCTTTAATCTACAATCTTCTTTTTTTTCAATTATTTATAAACTCCTGCTTTCAGTGTGGTCACTAATATAGGTGGGTTAATTTAAAACAAAGCCAAACATTAGTTAGACCTGTTCGGTAATTGTAATCGATGAATGATTTTTCTAAGATGTCTAAAGTCATCTTTTTACATACATAGGTCATTCTAACTTAGGCTATTCCATCTGTACATTTGTCTCCGAGACTAGCCATACTCTAATCACAAGTTATTATTCATTATTCTGTCACTTCAGGCTTTCCAAATCATCAACTCAGCTTCTCTTGCAGAGATGAAGGCCCATGGGGTTTGGGGTTGCTCACTTCATGCAAAACAACAGAGACTCCTGAACAGCAAAGGTAGTCAGAAGATGACAAAGGATGAAAATCACCATTATGCACTGAACTTATATTTTGCTATATACCTCTTTCACCAATTTTACCAACACATGTGAAAAAACTTCTTTAAAACTAGACTATCTTTTTAAGGAATTGTGGATATGAAGAGACATTGGTTTGATTTATTGGAGAGCTGCTGTTGGTTTTATATAGCTCTTTCCAAAGAGCCACCATTTTGGCTACAGATTTAATTTATATTGTCTTTTTATTTGCATTCAAATCAATGCACTTAGATGATTAAATTCAAACTCCTCGATTTAAGAGCCATTTGAGTCATTCCAGCATGGCCTGAACTCCCAGACCCCTTCATTCACAGGTGTATCCTTGAGCAGAAATAGTAGCAAATGCAAAAGCACCATCAGCCCAAGTTCCCTGGCAGAACAGTGGCACAAGGACAGGGGTTTCAGATCTCACTCTTCTCCAATGCTCCTTTTCACAGGCTGCTCCCAATCCTGCCAAGCCCCAGGCAGTCTCAAACACCCCAACTACAGCCAGGACATCGCATTTTCCATCCGGCCACTAACTCTGACCTGGCAATAACCTGCTGTACCCACTTACCTTCCCCCATGCAGCTGATTCTGCACAAAGGGAAAGTGTTTGAACCACAGGTCCCCTTTTTTGCACAAGGACTTGATGTCCATCTTGCTGGAACTTTAATTGGTGGTGGGTTTCCAATAAGGGTTTGATAAAAGTTTTCTCTAGGTACCTGAATGTTTATTACCAATTTGTTATAGAAACACAACCAAGACCTTTCAGTACCCTATAGTTTTCCCACTCTGATGAAAAAATCCACACTGTGTACCATGTTTTTATTAACTGTTCTTATTCATGATTATTCCTGCAAAGCTTTCCTAAAAGAAGGATAAAACCTTCTCTGCCACATCCTCCTCTTCTTCCTGAACCTCACACATCCTTCTTTTCTCTAAGTTGTGCTGGCAGGCTCATGAAAGGTCAGCTTTGCGCTGCCATCAAAGCATCCGGATGCAGAGGGGCACCTGAGGTCACTCCTGCCTTCAAGAAGCGCCGCCAGCTTCCTGACCGCTCACAGCAGGAATGGCATCACCCACAGTGACATATTATTGTTATTATCATCCTCTTACCACCATCATTTGCAGATTAGACTGTGAGCCTGGCCAGGGCTCTGTGTGTATAAAATCTGGTTATTTTATCGCTCGTGCTCAAGTCCAGCCAATCCTGCTTCCCAGCACCTCCACACTACCACCAGTTCTAGGGTTTCTTGTGGTGCCTGATCAAGGATCCCCCTCCTTGGGACAGCGTAATCACATCTGACATTTGACAACCGGAGAAGAAGGAGTGGGCAGGGAAGAAAGCAAAAGGAAAGCTCTGTCTTCTCTTCCCAGCTGGCAATCTCAGGCATTCAAAAACAAAGCAGGACAAAGAGCCTGAAAATTGTGGGCAGCATCTGATGGAGAGGTTGTTGATTCAGAAGAAGGTAATTCAATTGGTAATGGTCTGTTTATGGCATTATAGGTTCTTTTTGAGAAACAATATAAAGAGAGAGAAAAAATGTGTCAGAAGGGGCATCAAAGGAAGCTAGGGAAATACAGAAACTAGTAATAAATAAATAACCACCTTAAAAAATGCAACACATGCAACAAGAGGGAAGTTTCCCCTATTTCAGCCCCTTCTAGCAAGCAATGTCATTTAAAACTCCCTGTATGTCCTAACACAAATCTCTTCTGTCAGAACATTTGTTAACTGCCTCAAATTCAAAAAGAGGGGGGAAAAAAAAAAAAAAGCCCAAACATTATTTTCAACCCCGATTTATGCCTTTGAAATATGCAGGGATGTTATCACAGAATTTTTCCACACTCATTAATGCCAGCACACATTTGCTCTTCCAGAGAGGGAACACTGAGAGCTCCTCCTGACCCAGGCTGCTTTCCACAGGCTCCCGTGAAACAACAGGAGGCGAAGGGCCCCCGGGCACTGCCATCCCCTTGCAAGGACTATCAGTTTGCATTAGTCACAACAAACCTCCTCCCATCACCCAGCTTTCTCAGGCTCCTTTGCTTGGGAACAGTTGCTGGGCAGAGGCTGCTCTGCTCTTATCTTTTTAGATTGCCAACAAAGGAAATTACAGGTGACTGACAGGCAGCACCGCACTCCATAGGGTTTGGGAGTTTTTTGTAAGAGGCTGTTTGTCCTCTGGAACAGCAGCCATCAAGCTTTAGCCCACAAATCCCAGAGACACAGAAGGCAATTTCTAAATCTGAAAGGCAGGCATAAAAGCTTGATTATGAGAAGTGGAGTTGTTTTCTAATTTCCCGACCTTGAAAGCCATTTCTTAAGAGTCTGCAGGGAGTACAGCTTAAAACTTCACAGCTGATGCTTTAAAAGTGACATTTTAAAAAACTGTGGGTGTTGGGTTTTTGGGTTTTTTGGCATAAAAAAAGAGAAGGGGAAAGAGTAGTAAGGAAAAGATCCATCCATATATATTTTCTAAGAGGTGCCTCTTCCAAAAGTAAATTTGCTGCTTATATGTTTAAAAGCTCTCTTTTGAATCATTTCGAGATTTTCCCAGAGCACAGAGCTTCTTTGCACATCACCTTTGCACATCACCTTCTCAGGCCTGTGCTTCCTATTTAGTTTATTTCAAAGCCTGTTATTTCCAAGAGCAAAATTCTTTTGCTGGGCTGGATGCAGTCACGCTGAGAAGTCTGGTCATATGTCAGCACACATTAGTTAACACCCATTCCTGTAAATTCTAACTTTGACCAGACACAAACATTTGTTATTAATTTGTATTTAAATCTGAGGTAAGGAAAACTGTGCTATGTTATAAATCAGGATTTATTATATCACTTATCCTAACCAGTAAAAACAAAACATACTCCTAACAGTGGTTTCAGAAAAAGCACAGAATGACAAGGAAGACAAAACATGAGGTTGGTTTGTGGTGTGATTTTTTTGGTTTTTAACCAAAAATCAGCTCTAGGAAGATGATATCTCCTTCTCCAAGACAGTAGTGGCATTTCAGTCTATTCTGCGAGACGACCACCTTACCAATTCCAAAGTGTATATATTTGCATATATGTGTCAAAGGAAATACCTTAAAATCCATATATACTGTATTCTCATATTAATTCGAAGCACTTACGTTTTGATAGGTTTACATCTTGCCACGGATAGAAGAAGCCTGGACAACTAAGTTAACGATAGCCAGGAAAACACAAACAGCAGGAAAAAACACAAGAGAGAGCCCACAAACAGCACTGAGCAAGGGGTGGGGGGGGAAGGATGGGTGAAACATTACAAGTTCATAGTAATTTCTGTTGAGTAGAATCACAGAATGGTTTGGGTTGGAATGGACCTTAAAGATCATCTGGTTCCAACGCACCTTCCATTGGCAGGAGCACTTTCCATAGACCAGGTTGTTCAGAGCCCCATCCAATGTGGCCTTGAACACATCCAGGGATGGGGCATCCATAACTTCTCCAGGGAATCTGTTCCAGTGCTTCACCACACTCACAGTAAAGAATTTCCTCCTACTATCTAAGTTAAACCTGCCTTCTTTCAATTTAAAGCCATCCTCCTTTGTCCTGTCATTACACTGCCAGATAAAAAGTACCTCTACATATTTCCTGTAGGCCCTCTATAAGCAATGGAAGGCTGCTAGAGGACTGCCCTGGAATATATATTTATAAAGTACATACACACACACACACACACATATATATGTACTTTAAAAATATATATACTTTATATATATATAAATATGTACACTATATATATATATTAAAAAAATATAAAAATTTATAAAGTATTTATTTACTTTATAACGTATTTTATAAAATAACAATTTTGTAAAGTAATTACCTTCACATAGCTAGCCAAGTCAGGAAAAGGCATGGAGGAAAAGGCAGAGAAAAAGGAGGAGAAAGCATATTATAACCCAGTCTAGGCTCCATTTCACAGTATTTGCAGCTTCAAGCAAGTGAAGCCAACATACAGATAGCATTGGAGGACAAAATTTAAGCAACAGAGCCTTGGCAGCATCAAATCACCACTGACAGCACTCGTCCCTGTGCCTACCTGAGTGGTTATTTAGATTTGCAGCAGCAGTGATCGAGCTGTTTTGGTTTGCAAGATGCTTCTGTGCACCCAGTGGTTGGGTTATGGTTTCCACTCCCACAGACTTACCCTTCCCACAGCAGTGTCTCTTCTGGCAGCTGCCTTTGGCTGACCTCCTGGAGGGACACCAGCCATGGACCACGGGCTGAGGCCCAGCTAAGTCTGCAGACACGGAGAAGGGTAAGGGTGGGCATCTGTTAAGGAGTAATAAAACCATGTTAATTCCCACATAATGTTGCTAAATTGCTCATTACTACCATGGAAATAGGCATATTTCCTGCATTGATTTTAGTGGAAGAAGGTGTCAATTCCTATAGTACTAACATTTCTAGCTAAGTGTGATAATACCCAGTAATCATATCTACTTCCAAAACTCCTTGTCCAAACAAAGGGGCTGCCAGGACAAGGATGTGTCTGTTGGCCATGTCCCTCCACACAATTAATGAACCATCACTGTCCATATGACTCATAGTGCAGAAGGATCACATGAGCTGAGATTAATATGATCTATTTTGCCCTATTTCCCACTTCTGTCATGTTATGTTATCCTTGCTGTATTACCTTTATTTACACTTTAAGGATGATAAATTAAATTAATCAGGGCACTACAGTGACAACTCCTGGGGAAATCCAGGCTGTTTTTATGTGAGTGGATGGTTTAACTGCTGGCTTAAATGTCATCCAAACCCTGTGTTTCTTACTCACTGGATAGGGGGTGTAAGAATATGATGTAAGGAAAATCACTGAGATGGTCAGACCACAGCGTGTGAAGTCGTCTGCCGCTTCCCTGTCCTCCATCACCTGAAGCCACTCATGTTCTCATTATCCAGGCTCGGTGGAAACTCCCCTCCCAACAGGTGTAGAGCTCAGCACAGCTCAGTCCTGCCCCAGAGCTGCAGCTCCTGGGCAGTAACAGAAACAACATTCTTTACTTCACAACCCACCAAGAAATACAGTTCTATTTACTTTGTATAAAAAATACCTTTTTTTAAATATCTGTACGCACACAAAGCAGCTGCCTGCAGAGGGATAGCAGAAGGCCTTGACACAGTCACCCAGCACCTGCAGCAGGAGCTTTGTGCCTCCTGTGCTCTGCGGGCACAGCGATATCCAGCCTTGCTTTTGAAATCCCTCACCCAAACACCCTCATGCTCTGGGAGCTGTAGGATCGTGATACTGACAGTGGGAAAAACTGTCAGCTTGCACTTTGGGAGCTCATCTTACTGACACTTTATCCCCTCTGTAAAGCCAAGGGAGATGAATTTGCTGCACTCCTCATGAACACTCTCTCCCACCATCTCGTCCAGCTGCAGAGTTATTACCAGCCATTCTTTTCTGTTCCACTGCCTTTGCATTCTTTCTGTTCCAAGAAAACTGGACAAACTGGCCAAAACTGGGGTGTTTTCCCATGCCTTGCCCATCTCTACAATTGTGGAAGTCTAAGACCTCACTAATCATATTGCTCATTTCTTCACATGAAACTCTCTGTACCTGTAGCTCAGTAGCAATGCTGGAAATTATCTGCTGTTAGTCTTACAAGTTAATATAAAAGCAATTGCCTGTCTTCCTTGCAGAGCCATTTGTCTAACTAAGATCCAGGCCTTACACATGGTTATCATGTCATTTTTTAACTCCCGTTAGCCACCTGAAAGCTCTGGGACTTAGAGAAATGGCTTTGCATTAAGACACCAGGTGCCTAAACAACTTATTTTCTAGGAGGGAAAATTTTTGCTCAGCTAATCAGGACAAGCTGCAGCAAAGAGGACTTTGGTGCCTGAGTCTCTTGAGGACTTTCATCAACTTGCCCTTTAGTGCAGTGCCTAGTTGTGAGACCCCCTGTGACAGAGCCCATGCACCCAGCACCCATGTCCCCACAGCAAAGCCAGTCTTCAGGGCACGTCAGAGCCCATGGAACACCCAGGGCACAGGGAAACCTCTATTCCAGGTTCTATTCTATCCCAAAAAGGGGCTCTGGCAGCCTGAACTGCTCCTCTTTCATTCACAAAACACCACTCGCTGCAGTGTGGCTTCTCCTAGTCATTGGTAATAACTGGCTTTCAAAAACATGCAGACGCAAAACACGGAGAGATTGTGAGGGCTGTTTTGCATGGATCCTGTCTTCAGCTGGCCAAGTTAAATTTAACCTTAAGGAGAAGGAGACCTATGTAATTGAGGTCTCCTACACAATGACGACTTTTGTGTAAGTTCTCACATAAACCTTGTGTGACTCCCTGTGGTCCAGGTGAGTCTGTGGATGTGCAAGTGTGGAAGGTGTGGACAGGCTGAGGTGTCAGTCCTGGGGTGACAGATGGCCTGCTCAGCTAGAGAGGGCATCTCAGTAAGACCATCATTTATTTTAGAAAGGGAAATCAGTATTACACACAATTAAAGGACTGCAGGAGGTAGCACCACAGAGGGTAATATCTAGTGGCAAAAAACCTGTTTAAGTGTGCTGACCTCTCTAGCTAAGCCCATTTTGTCAGGGCTGGACAGTGCATTTTCTATCCCACTGCAGTTCCCACACAACAAGCCCTGCCCTTGAGATATCCTATGTCCAAATCAATAACCACTGGCACCAGCTTGCTCTGGCTTCCCCAAAGCTGCTTTGCAGGAATCCGTCCCTGATGCACTAGCACATATTGCTGCCTTCCTTACTTTCTTCCTTCCACCACATAAATCTGCATTGCCTTAATTACCTTCAACTGTGACCTGATATTAAGGGATGCATGAGGCCACCAAGTTCCCTGGGCTCAGCAGCACCAGAGGGAGCAGGACATGCACCCTCTCAAGGTACCAGGCTCTCATGCATCTGACGAAGTCACAAAATGAAAGTATGAGTTTGCTTTCCAGGGAAGCTTTTCAAAGCTCTGCTTTCTCTGTTGTGCATCAAAATCTCTTTTTCCTTTTTCTTTTCCCATCAGAGACAAACATCCCATCTCCTTTGAGTCACTTTTTGCTATTGCACTGATTGCCCAATTCTAGCTCATACTACTGGTATACCTCAAACAATTAGCATGCCAAGGCTTTCCTTAATCTCTTGGAACTGAATTTAAGCCCTTATTCTCCTATACACTTTAGAGATATTTTTCAAGCAAAACTCTAGCACTAAGTACCTTGATTCTATGATAGAGAAGTTTGATAAATATAAACCTTAAATATACTTACCTTTTCCCCAGGACCAAAACAATAATTTATGAGACTATTTTAATTCTTTTAAGTTAATTTTTTAATTTGGATATTTCCCTGCATGTTCAGATCACTATGGTTTTTATCCTTATTGAAATAACATTTTTGTTTTCAGATTTTTCCAGTGCATAATGTTTTATTCATATATTTATTCTTTTGTATTTACACAAATATATTTATGTTATTATTCATATACTCATTTTATATTCAGCTTAATTCTTTTCACATATGCTTAAGTTGTTTGTTAAATTGAGATCAAAAAGGAGGAGCATTCTATGCTTTGTCTGGGTTATGAAGACTAAGAAAAATCTCTTCCTAAGTTATTATAATTTTTCCACATCCTTGTAGGAATTCTGAGATATTTCAAAGATTTTGTTACCTGATTATAATTTTTTTGTTGTTGTTTTAAAAGATTCTTGACTATTAATGGAATTTTAGGAATTATAAGACTAACTCTGATTAGCGAAGAACGTTGATAATTTAACTGCCACTTTAAATTGCTTCCAATACAAAGAACCAAATTTAATACCTGTAAATTAAAACACTCTTTCTAAAGTTAAAGTGGTATATTTTCTTGTTCTTAAAATACATCAGTTTCTTTATACAGCTAGAATTCACCTATAAATATATTGCTGGAAGAATTTTAATATTGCCTCCGTCTTTTCTGTGAGGTTTATTGCAGTTCATACACTGCAAGATGAACATATACCCAGACGGTTGTATTTTGAGTTATCTGCAGGCCAATTACTTTGTGGGCTACATTCTTAGAGGCAGGTCAAATTCTGCTTTACCATTGGATTTACTCCTGTGGTTGAGCTTTTTGTCAGGTTTAATAACACTATTAATAAAGGATTAAGGAACTAAGGATTAAAGACATTAGGTGTGTTCAAAAAACAATCAAACAAAAAAATTCCTTAGAAATTAGAAAAATAAAATAATTTCAAAGACCAGAAAAGCTGATTTATTTCTCTAGAGTTGGAGGCAATCACTGACTCCATATGGTATCAAAATTTCTGAGACTTTTCAATACTGGCTAAAAATACACCATGCAAATGCTCATTTGTACAATACTGACGCAAGGACAGATGGAAGTTGCAGCCCCAGTGCTACCCTTCCCTCCACAGGGTCTAGGAAAGGCTTACATTTCACTCCTGAGGCTTGTGTGGATTTCATGCCGGAGGGTAAGGCATGGCATGCAGATGGGGAAGAGAACACCAGGATCAGGAACATCCCCCCAAGCCTGGCAGGGGCACAGAGATCTCTCAAGGCTCTCCCCGAGCAGGGTGAGTGCTGCCACCTGAGCATCTGACACCAGCACAGCCAGCGTTTGCTGCCCACCCATGGAACCTCTCCAGGCGGCCCCAGGAAGGGTCCACAGCTGGGCCACAGGGGGAAGGTCTGCAAATGCAGAATTGCATATTTTTTACTTCAAACCTGGGCACAACCACCCTGTGTGCCTTGCACACCTGGACGTCAAGAGGTTCCTCAAGCTAACAAAGGCCCCTCATGTTTCCTTCACTTCTACAGGGATGATTCCCTCTGACCTGACTGAGCTCTCAGTCTTTGGTTGTGTTACATGAAACTTTGATATTTTGGACTCATGTTTCAGAACTAATCACTGCATATGCCTGCATAAAATAAACTCCTGTTGAAGGTGTCTATACAGGACAGTTAACCACAACTAAAAGCATTGCTCCTTTTCCTGTTAACTAAACATAGAAGGGATCTGTTTGGTCCCAGGATATCACAGACAACCACATCACATAACCCCTTCAATCAGCTGAGGGAACTCCATGCTAGCATTCATATTTCAATCCCTAAACTGTTCAGTAGACTATTACAGAACCTGATTTCTCCTACATATAGGAGTGTGCAGAAAATACTGAAAAACAAAGTTCATCAAGAAGGAGGGCAAGCATTCATTATAGCTCACCAGAAACAAACTGCATGTCTTAGGAGCAGGAACAGTGAGGGAACTTGATGTACTGTCCTGAGAGAGACATGGAACAAAGGACAGAATGGCACAGAGGTGGTTCTTGTGGTCATGCTCTGTTTAAAACAATGCAGCTAACAGGAACTGAGACGAAGAAATAACCCAAATGGTAACTGAAAGCTGAACTTTGCTCTACTGACTTGAAAATACATATGACTTTCCATACTCTGGCATATGCTAATTAAGTAAAACCTGTACATGCTTTACATGTATGACTAAAGTCATTCAAACTCCACCTAAACATGAAATCACATCAACTATAACTTTACATTTTCCCCTCCCTTAAAGAAACCCCAACAATATAAATGTAGTTTTAGTGGAAAGGGAGGTCAGAGCAGATTCCACCTTGGCATCCTGGGATGGATAACTATGGCTGCACCCATCTCCTCCCTCATAAAGGCACCCATTGTGTAACACTCCAGCAGTCAACCCATACTGAATGCTTCCTTGGGAAATTCAGAAAGCAGACTTGTGTTTGTGATCATGCCTTTAGCACTATGGAGTCATCTCTCAATTTAATGCATTTTTTGCTGGATGTATTATTCATATTTTGTATATTCACACGTTTCTGTAGACAGTGTCTTTATCCCTGACAATCCAATAAAAACCTGCATTTCTGTTCCTCAATAAGCTATTTTGCACCTGCCATGAGAATTATTGAATGCAACCAGACTTCTAATCCGGCTGGGAGAGTTCATTTCGCATGACCAGACCTACAGTGGAACTATTGCCACTATCACATATGGCACTATTTGTAAATCCATAATCATGGTAGTTCTCAGAGAATGTCACTGGACTTACGGAGCCTGTTGGCTCTGCATTTCTGTTGCTTAGTGCTCAGAACCGAAGCTCAGCCACCCCCACCCAACCACTCTGATATCTGAGGACCAGCTGGAATACAAGGCGGTTCATTTTCTGCCAAATTTTTCTCTTAATACAAAAGAAAAATTTGCCTAACTCTTGACATGACAAGTAGCCATCTAGTTTGAAGCCTAGTCTTGGCATGCTGAATTTTAATTTTTTTTTTTTTTAAATTAAGGAGCTATCTTTAAATCTTTGAATAACACTAAAACAACCAAACACAACATAACAGTGTAACCCTTGTACCAGTAGGTGATACAAAAACATCTAACTAGACCCAGCCCTGAATTAAAAAACAAGCCTGAATATTTAAGACTGGTATTATGGGAACAGTTTATACATAGCGAGATAGATCTGCCATTAAGGAACTTTATTGAACTGTGTCACTTTATAACAAAGGTGTTCTTCATTCATGAATTAAGGACAACAAAAGAATGCTAGAAAATTCTGGTCCTACATAAAGTTGATCAGGAAGTCAGTCACACGACAAATTGTCATGGCTGTGAATTTTTCCAGTTGGTTCCTCTATAACAGCAGATGTGGAGGTATCAAAGGAGTGAAAAAGTCCAATATACATCAAATGTTTCATACATGAGTTGATGGAGATCCACATGTTTCACTACTGAGCACTGTTTGCTGTGGAGGACATTGACACAGGGAAAAGTATATCACTTTAATGTCAATGCAATATTTTTCCTTTAGTACTCAGCATTAGAGAAGTGTGTGCCATTGGCCAGTGAGTCCCAGAGAGGAAAAAAATCTAGATAACGTAGGAACTAAAGATGTGCTAATTAATGTTTCATCTCCCTCAATTTCCTTGGAGTGTCTCATCCGAGTGCCTGGATACTCAGGGTACCCATCAGTCTGCCTCACTACGTGAATCTGAGCAACACGGAGATCCTGAAAACATCCACATAAATACTTGAATTTAGTTTTAGACTAAACTTTGGCAACGTAAAATCAACAGTCTGACAAGGGGACAGGAAAAGATAAAATACATTCCCTACCTCATAAACAGGACTGTCTTTCATTAATATCTTTAATAACACTCTTGAGTGACCAAGCCAGGTGAACATGTGGCCAGACTGGGAATAAATACAGTGGCAACCAGTGATCCCACAGGAGGAGAAAGGGGAAGGAAGGAAGAAAAGCAACAGAACAGCGTGTTCCTTCTGACCCAGAGGCTGGTGTAAGGGGTCTGTCTTTCTTAATAAACCTTGTGTCAAAAAATGTAGATTTAAATGAGACAAAGTGTAATAATTAACTTCCCTTTGATGGTGCCTCTGGTGGGTCTGAGCCACTTCCAGCACCTTCAGAAATCAAGTGTGGAGCTGCATCGTGCCTATTCAATACCACAGCTGGAAAATCACTACAGAACCAACCAATGGGTTGCTCTTACTGGACAGATTGTGAACTTCCACCAGAGGTGGAACAGAGGAGCAGAGATGTCACCTGAGAGATGACCAAAAGGACTATAAAATGTAGTCCTCCCCATAACAGCAAGAGCCTCTCTTTCTTCCAACAACATGAATCAGCATGTGCAGTCCAGATGGTGCAATGTGGAGGGCTGCAATGCCTGAGAACAAATGAGAAAGGGAAGGAGGTATTTATCAGGAAGGAGGAAACCACAGCCTAGCAGATCCAAGGCTTGTTCTTGGTAAAAGAGCCATCCAACTCCCGGGCTAATGAGAACAATCTTTTCCACTTCCTGGGAAGGTGCAGTTATTTTGGATCCTTAACAGAGCAAAATAAAACCACACAGACACAAAATATTGCAAACAGAAATGCCTCTTCTGCATCAGGGTTTACTGATTTTTTACATTCCTACTAACTTAATAATTCCTGGTGGGAAAGAAAAAAAAAAGATGGAATCAAAGCAAGGCAAACTCTTCCTTTCCCAAAATAGGATCTCTGTCTGATGATGCAGTAGCTCATCTGCACATTATTACTGCTAACAGCAAAAATAATGAGCAGATATGATGTACAAGAGACAAGTTAAACCAGCAAAAGCAGTAACGCTCATTCTATTTTACCCTGGTACTGAGAAACAGGATGAGATTATCCCTAGCAGAAAAAAAATGGTAGGAAAGGAATGGAAGAAAAGTTTTAATAAAGGCTTTTTTGGGTCCTGTCCATTTTTTCAAGCTTGCCTGTGGTGAAAAGCATGTTTTTCAAAGCTTCATAACACAGCAAACTGCAAACTGTGCCTGCTTTACACTCTGTCTACATGGCACCATCCTAGCCTCCAATGCTCTCACAGTAGGATATGGTAAACCAGTGCCTCAGCCACTCAGGCATTTGAAATAATACTCAGGCCATCACAGAGCACATTTCCCAGTAGAGCTTTACAATCACTTGAAGGTCTTTGGAAAAAATAAAATAATAACATAAACCAGCTGTCCTATTTCTGGGTCAGCACATATTCCTTGCTCCACCTTTCACCTGAACATCCTGTGCCCCCTCTAGAAGTTCCTTAATTAACCCTTACTTTATCTTACAACTATCAAATGTAAATTAATAGTCATGTGGGGTCATCTTTCCAAGGTCACGCTGCATGGCATCCACCTGCTCCTGCCTGTCAGAATTAAATCTGAAGAGTGCTGAGTTGCTCCATAATCTGCGTCATTTGAAGATACAGCTTTTCACCTATACAGCAAAGTGCAATCTTAATTTGGGCTTTATGGTGGGAGCAACAAAGTCCTGGGAGGGAAATACTCTCTTTACAAAATGTTTTTTTAAATTTAGGGTGAAAAATAGCATGAATATCCCTACTGAGATTTTATAGCCTTTCTTAACTCTCCTTTTTTTCGCACATGGTGGGTTTATTTTAAAACAGCTTTCATTAATAAGGAACAGAATTCCCTTAGCTGACCTTAGACATATGCAGCCTCACAGATGGTAGGAAGGGTGCTTTAGGCTAAATCAGCAAGTGATGTATAGGCTATAAACCAAGGAGAATTCCTCTCCCGCTCTCCGGCAGCACAGCAGCGAGTGGTAGCAGAGCGCGGGTTACCAGCGCACAGCAGCATCGCCACTCCGGCAGAGAGGCTGGATTCCCCCGGAGTCACCGCACACCGCCAGCACTGCCAGCCACATGTAAAGCATTCTCAAATGCATTAGTATTAGGCTGATGATTCCTTTGGAATAGATATGCCTTCTGTTTGCTTGGGAAAACTCCGAGGGCTAAATTTGCTGTTTGGAAAGAGTGAAATTTGAGGCAGCTGCAGGTTTTTATTTACTGGATTCTTAGATAAGAACTGTGAAAGAAATTCAGTGTTATTACATGGTGGTAGAGGGAGTAAACTGTATTTACACTCTCATGTCACCAGTAATCACTATTAAAAATTGACAAAAATACATACTTTAGAGTGAATAATTTTAGTAAATATGACATTTCCCAGCACAAAATTTTACCCTTTGGTCCTGCAAAAAATTATAATAATTGAAATGAAATTGCTATATATTGTCTTTTTCACTCTACTCAAGTTTTTTAACTTCTTTTTTATCAACTATAAAAGAAACAAGAGAAAGGAAAAAAAACCCCAAAAGCAGTGAAAAAGCATTTAAAAGAAATCCTGTCATTTCAAAGAGCTTATAATTGTATTTGGTTTTTCACTTCCAGAACAATTTCTCTGTTAAAAAACAAGAAACAAGTACCCAATATCTTGTAAACTGTCTTGCAGTATTTCCATAAGATATGTCCCTACATACAACAGTTTTATAAGCTGTAACACTAAAACAAAGTTCTTAAGACTTCAAGAATCATCCAGTAAATGTGTGTCAATGGGCCACATGAATTAATCTTTCCCAAAGACCTTGATCTTGATGCCCTCTATCTTAGAATCCTAGAATAGTTTGGGTTGGAAGGGACCTTAAATGTCATGTAGTTCCAATCCCTCTGCCGTGGGCAGAGACGCCTTCCACAAGACCAGGTTGTTCGGAGACGCTTCCAACCCAGCCTCATCTTGTACAAGTTATTTATATTAATCTGAATAATAATTATTCATCTTAACCTGTTAAATCAGCTATATGCCTGTTATCTGACTATAATATCCAAATTTAAAGGTATTTTCATTATTTCTTCCATGTGACATTCTTCATGAAGGTGAAGTTGCTTTAACATTTTCTATCAAAATAAAAAAGTAAGAAGAATATATTGAGGAGAGTACTTGTAAGAACTACTTGAAGTCATGCCAGTCAAACCTTAAAACAACCAAAAATAATGCCATTTCTACGCCATAATAACTTCCTTTTTTCTTCCAACACACACCCACATAGCAAGCATGCCGTCCTTCAGTCACACTGATAACACTACATCCAACCTCAGGAAAACTGAACAATATTGAAACAGGTATTCGTTTCTGCTGCTCCCTAATAGCTCCTGGTTGGAATGGAAGTTTAGTAGGTAGATTAGTAGGTAGATTAATATGCTTTTTGGCCAGAAATGGGGCATTCAGTGAATCCATTGAGCCAAAGACATCTGAGTGTATGGCCTTTTTACCTTTCCATTGTTTTTTTAGCCCGCTTATTTGGCTGAATTCAGCTACGGATGTATCAGTCATATAATTAATTACCAGTAATTTTGTAAATCAAACAAAATTGTTAAAAAGGCCAGTATGCACACACACACTCACACTCAGGTGCATACACAAAAATAAAGGATAATGCGTTTTTGTGCTTTGGGTTACACCAGCACCCCGTGTAACAGGATCTGGAGAAGATAAACTTCCTTAATCAGGGTACAACAAGAGTTATTTTAAGAAAGACAGGATGTCTAGAGGGGTCAGGCCTTGGACATGACAAAGAAATCCTTTCTGCTTCTTTTCTTAGTGAAGAGGAGACAAATTGGCTGGATAAAAAACTATGTCCTGTTGTAAGCTTGAAGAGGGCCCATAGCTCGTGCTCCAGTTTCCAGTGAGGTGCTACTGATAAAACCTCCGTGGGGCAAGGTGTGCTGTGTATGTCCACCATGGCCCTTTACCGGGCAGAATCACACCCAGCATGCTCCATCTCCTGGGCATTACACTGCTAACAGGTGTTACCAGCTCGGTTAAGGAATCATAGCTTCATCAAATCATGGGAAATGTGTCCATTTACATCATTCATGGATGTAACTGAGCACTGCAATCAAGTTATTGGCATATTAATGTCACTCTTGTCCCCATTCTCACCATGGAATGCCATTAGATTGCAGTATTGGGAAAGGCACCCTTCTTAGACCTCTCTAAGACTTCCCATCTGTGTGGTATTTCGCCAACAAAACCAGTCATGAACTGTCAGAGCAGCTGTTGCAACAGAACAGTAATGAAATAATGGTTGGTATTTTGTGACTGACTATTCGTTCTTTGTGTCTTAAACAGCTTCTTAACCACTGCAGCTCTTTGCCCATCTTTATCTAAAATTGGTATTGAGGAGGAAGGGGGAGGAATTTGGGCCATACTACTCTGGCTAGAAGATCCAAATCCTCATTTCTCTGTTAGGAACTTCTTTCTGTTTTACATATGCATTTAGTGCAATGACAACATTGCTCTTTAGTTTAAGTGTTTCCTTCCCTCCCTGGCCTTTGTACCCTTGAGACATTGCTAGAAAGTAATTAATTTTGCTGGGCAAAGTAATGTATTTTTAATGTTCTAAAACAACATCGATGTCATGGTAATCCTGTTTTCTGCAAGTATTATAATGTGAGTTCATAATACTTGATTATGTGTGACCATGACAACACCCAGTCTGCAGGAGAGGTCTCACCAGTGCCCTGCAGAGGGGTGCATATAGTGGAATGTACCCCTGTGGAGTTAATCCCTATGTAAATCTCTGCTGGAAGTGAAATATTTTATGTATTTTGGTGTCCTAAGTGTCATTTTTTCTCCTTTAGTACAATAGATCCTTCTGACTTTTTTTAATCTGTAATTTTCAACAGATGAACTCCTGTCATATTACAAGAAAGTGCTATTATTCCTCCCTAAACACATGAGCTAGCACTCTGTAGTGTTAAATCTAATCCTATTTCTATTATTTATTTATCACAGTCATCCCTTTTTTTTTCTTGTAGGAATCTTGTAGGAATCTGTCCTAAAACCATGTCATCAGCAAATTCCATTAGCAAACAAGCACTCTCTGTGACAAGGTCATTAACGAACATATAAAGCAGGACTGGTGCCAGAGCTACAACCATGACCTCTTCCCAGTATGACAGGGACCCTTCCAATACAAACCACAGTTGTCTCCCTGTAGCTCGTCCTTCAGCCGTTTTCTCCAACTCAAACAGCTTCTCCTGTGGTCCTGTACCAAAGGCATCAGTGCAGGCAATAGGGGTTGGGTAGTATCCTATTTAGCCAAGGTTATTTAAGGTAGATAGCTGGCTAAATTTGTCAATGCCTCTCACACTGAATTTCAAACCTTTAGAATTTGCTTTCCTCCCTTTATTTAAAGACTTCCTTCAAAATGTCTTTTAAATCCTTGCATAAGCTGAAGTCAGAGTAGCATACCCAGAGTAAACTAGGAGAGGTTTATGAAAGAAAAATTATGGGGTTTCTGCTGGACTGGAGCTGCAGCCTCTTTGCAGCCCCGTTTCCAAGAGACCTTTTACCAAGAGTTAAGGGCTTCAGCTGTTTTCCAGTGGGAAAACTGCCTGGACAGATTTATCAAACCTGCCTCATGGCTGCAATTACCATCTCAAGCACATGGTGACTAGAAAAGTCACTTTTTTCTTCCTGCCCTGGGGCGGGGAGCTCAGTGGGACTCCTTGTGCCCTTTCTCCCTACCCTTCAGAAGGGCTAATATGGCACAGGTCCTCCCAAAGCTTTTTCTTGGGTCTGCTGTTGCTGTAATGAAATTCCAAGTCTCCCCCATACTGAAGTCTCTGAGTTCCTTTCCCCAGCTGACATCAAGGTTTGTTGATTCAGCAAATCTGTCATGTCCTCATTGCTCACAAAAGGCCAATGCAAAAATCGCATTCCATTTTGTTAGATCAAAGCCATATTGGTGAGTAATGCAGGCATTCCATAAAAACTAAGCCGTGCCATTGCTTGTATTGCGTACTCTGGTCCATAGCTCAGAAGTTAAAGCTTTTAATCATGATTCCCAAAAATACATTACACAGCTCCTCATATACTCTAAGGTCAGAATAGCAGCTCAGTAGTTACCCAGACCTTTTCTGTGCTCCTCAGCTGCTCCCAGGACTATAACAGCTACTTCTCACATCCCTTCTGTTGTCCTTCATCTTCTGTCATTTAGGTTGGTGTGGTATTCCCAGTGTTAAAGCGCCAAGCTTTATCAAAATGTGGTTCATGTATGTGTGATGATTGCCACAGTCCATCAAGCTGCAAGCACTGCCTGAAGAGCTGAATGCCTCCTCTGGTATATCAGAAATTAAAACATTGGTGCTGTTGCTATTGTCACCATCACCACTCCCAACAGCAGAAACCTAAAGTAAGTTTAAGAGCAAATGTGGTCAGGGAGCTACGTTAATGCAGACTTGAGGCTTTTAAAGATAAGAAATATCAAATATGTAAAGAAAGACGGAGAATGCAAGGCGCCGTAAACTGCCTGCATTAACATCTTACAGTAAGAATAATGGAACCACTGTAAAAACTAAGCCGGTTTTCATCATTCATGTGATTTGTTTCCTTTTTATGTTTCACTCAACTTGAACAGTGACAGTTCCATTTGTACTTTAATCAGATCTGTTGTCAGGCAGCAAACCTATGCTGCAGTTCTTGCGTTGTAAATACTTAGAGGGAACAGTTTGAAATAAACTATTTAAATAAAAATTGAAAGAAAATCTTGAAAACGCTTTATCTTGAGGATTTTACAGACTAAATAGCTAAACTTTGCCTCAGAAACTGACACAATGAATCTTCCATTGGATATTTAACAGATCTATAATGCTTGGATGCCTTTCTGCCTTCGCATAAAATGCAAGCATGTCACTAAATTAACTCTCAATTTTTATTCATATTCCACCCTACACGCAACTGCCAGTTATAAAAGTAAACACTATGAAAGGTTGTTTGTCTGGAGAACAGCTAGCTTTGCTTTTCTTCTCAAAACTGGAAGACTTAATGCACAGAGAGTAGCACAAGCGGTTAACCCCCACATTTTTTTGCTGTACTGCAGCTCCACAAAAAAATAAACAAAAAAAAAAACCAACCAAAAAAAAAAAAAAAAAAAACCCAAACACCAACAGCCAGGAAATAAGTCCCGTTGTTTTCCAAATTTCAGTGTAATCACAACTTCAAAGATTTGCATTTTCTGCCACTTCATGCATTAACACCCCCAAAACCACCTCTGAAGAGAGCAAGCACTCTCATCAAATTGCAAGTCATCTTATTAAAGATACAAAATGGAGATTAAATATCTCTGGACCTTTGAACTAATGACTTCTTGGAATAGCTCAAGACTCAGAATTTTAGGTGTAATAATCCAGAATTTCTGCTCTTAAAAGGACAAAAAGGAAAGGAGAGTGCTAACACACTCTTCAATTCCTTGTCCTTTGCAAGAGCAGAGCTGGTAGATTGTTCTGGAAAAGGGGGAAATATTCTGGTCCCCAAAAAACCCACTCAGACTATTTCTTCTAGTGCAATAGAAGAACTGTATGAGAGCTTTTGCCTCAGCTAAATATCTCATGTTATTTCCCCTAACTAAAGATGGAAGTCGTAAAGACAAGGAAGAAATCAGAGCTCCTCTACTCTTTCCTCAGAAAATGTCTACAGCTGCTGGGGAGCTGATCCAGGATATCTCAACAAGTAACACTCCCAAAAACCTGACTGCCAGGGAAGGGCACTCAGAACAGTTGCCTCTTGGTGACCTTTGTGACAGATTGTGGAAATGGTAATACAAGAACCAGTTATGCTGCCATTGTGTTCCCTGGGAATTCATCATGGTATTAATTATGTAGAGCAGAAATGGGTCCAAAACGTATGATTCAGATTCAAAATTTAAGGCTCTCACAGTCTGAAGAAGTTTAAATTAATGAATCTGAACTTCCCCATCTCTGTAGAATTACAGAAATAATTGCTGCCGAATGTCGCCAAGTGAGTTAAAAACTGTAAGTGTCAGACCAAAATATATGTAGCTTAAATTTAATGCAAGTCTTCCTTTTGCCCTGCTATATAATCAGACTGTAGAAATGGCAATGAAGCACATTTATCTCTGAATCCGTCCTCACCTTCAGCCAACTTTCAGTACAAGGTCTTCCCAAAGCTGCAGCTTTGGAGAGAAGATATCTGGAGCAGCATCCTTTGTATGGCTCAAGAATTAAGTTTCTGATCCAAGCTCCTCTGATTATCAAATTCAGTCTCCATACTGTAGGGTAGTCAGTTTGTACTGTAGTTTGAACTTCTTTTTCTGAAAATTCAAGAACACCCAACTAAGTAAATATTTCTACTTTCAAATACCAAGAGTACATCATAGTATTACAGCAATATTCAAGATGAGGGATCACAAAAGGGAATCCAAGTTGGACATTAAAAAATTACAAATACAGCTCAAAAAATGACAACAAATCTCCATTAAGATTAGTTGTGCTACTCCCTTTAAACTTCATATAAATTTCAATTTAAAAATGGCAATAAAATTGTTGCAGTAATAAAACCAGGAAGTTTTTTCCAAGGTTGGCTGTGATCCACCCTAAAAAGAGATTCTCACCATCAACCCCAGAATGGACATTTGACTCCTATGAAAAGCTGGGGAAGCATAATCAGAGCAGCTTTGCTAGGCATAGGTGCAGGATGCCACACATCAGATGTTTACTCAGTTAATCTGCAGTGTGAAACTAGAAAGAGGAGGAGGAAGAGAGAGGAGCCGTGGCACAGTATTGTCAGCTCTTGTTTCTGCAATCCCTGCCCTCTCTCATTTCCTCAGAGCTGTAGGCCGTGTCTACATGCAGAGGTCACGTCAGCTTTTCTGAAACTGAGATACTTCAGCCAACAATTTGCATGTGTGCAATTATGTTTGAAATTAATTACTGGCTCAACCCAAAGTGATAGAAGTCAGTCTTAAAACCCACAGAAAGCTCTTCCTATCTTAACTGACCCAAGATTGCAGCATTATTTAAAACAGAAAAAATATTTCAAGACTTCAGTCCAGCTATCTCTGTGAGACAGGACAGGTGAGTTTAGCTCTGGGTGGGCTCTTTGCTCGGGTGAGGCAGTGCAAATCCGAAGGCAAGAAACATGGGTGGGAGGGTCCAGAAAGTTGGATGTACTAAGCCAGTGGACCTGGTACAGCAGACATTTATTTATAGCACAGTAGTAGCACACATGCATTCCCTGAAATACAAATCCAGCTTGCATGAAGCAGGCATGTTTCCAAAGGTCTTTGGAAGAACGACAGACAGGCTACAGTTGGAGTTGAACTGCTGTTCAGCTATTTGTCCTTTTCCATAACCTGTTTCCTAGCCCCATATTCATTTTTTTCTCAATAACTAGCTTCCTACTTGTTTGAGCTTGGAGGAAGAGGGGGCCTGGGGAAACAAAGGTTTTCTGGTGGCTGAAGGTTTGTGCAGGGAGCACAACCATTTCCCTAGATGATTAAATAACTGTACGGTGTGAACTGGCACAGAGGTACTAGCGTGGAAGCTGCTTTCCTTAATTAAGCATGTAGCGAGGTAGATCAAATTTAAATTGGGGCAGGTGCCCTCAGGCAGGCTGGCTTTGGGGCTGCCAGTGCCAGCTGCTGTCCCCAGGCTGGGATCAGCCTGCGTATTGCCAGTGGCAGGAGGTCACAGCCCCTGCTGCAACCATGGCTGCATTGCTGCCTGTCTCTCTTCTTTGCAGGTCTCTTGTCTGCACAGTCAGACATTTTTATACTCAGTGGCACTGACTCTGTGAGGTGTTGGACCAGGAGAAACAGCGTGAATGCCGTGCAGAGCTGCAGCAGACTGTGGGTGGGTGCTAGCCGAGGAGCGAGGATGGGGAGGGCACAAATTCCCCATGATTAGCTGTGTCATTTGGACACACAGGGGACTGGCTGCTGGTCCCACAGACAAAAGTTCATGTCCTAATTTGCCGCCTGCCTTTTGTCCTTCATCTGGACTATTTATGCACTTGGGGCAGCAGATGCTGTTACCCTGCCCCCCCCAGCTCTCCCACACTGTCCCACAAACAAAGCTCTCACAAAGATGTGTGGGATCTTGCCAAGAGCCTTTAAGCAGAGAGCTGTGTGGCTCAGCCCTGGAGATTTATACAGATCAGCAGGTGCCTAAAGAGAGCACGGCACTGGCTGCAATCAATGGTGGCAAGGGTAGCAGGCACCTCCCTGCCACTGGGTCCTGCCCGCCACAGACAGGGGCTCACCAGGAGCTCACCTAAAATCTGTGTAGTATTTCCTTCCCTCACCTTTTAGGAGGCAGACAGTGGTTTCACAAGACATCATCTCACTAAATAATTTTATGGTTAATGCTTAGGCACGCTTTAGATGCAAAATAATGAATGTAAAAGATCAATGAGTGAATTATTGATCCTGTCAAAACTCTTTATAGCTAATTATAGCACTGAATGCTAACTGAAGTGGCTATTGACTACCTACCAGTCAAAATAAGGTCACTACTATGTTTACAAAAAACTCCCAAACAACTTTAAATCTGGCACTGTTATAGTATTCCACCTCATTTATTCCAAAGACAATTCACACCACCTGGATTGCTTGGGGACAGACAGTGCTTAAGTACAAGGTCCTGCACCTGGGTAGGGAGGATCTCAAACAGAAGTACAAGCTGAGTGGAGAATGGATTGAGAAAAGCTCTGAGAAGAAGGATTTGGGGGTGTTGGTTTATGAGAAGCTCAGCATGACCCAAGAAATGTGTGCTGGCAGCCCAGAAAGCCAACCAAAAGCAGAGTGGCCAGCAGGCCAAGGGAGGTGATTCTGCCTCTCTGCTCTGCCCTCATGAGATACCACCCGGAGTGCTGCACCCAGCTCTGGGGTCCTCAATGTCAGAAGGATGTGGACCTGCTGGAGGAAGTCCAGAGGAGACCACAGAAATGATCAGAGGGCTGGGCCACGTCTCCTGTGAAGACAGACCGTGAGACTTGAGGTTGTTCAGCTTAGAGAGAAGACTCCAGGGAGACCTTACAGACCTTACAGATGCCTTCCAGTACCCAATGGGGCCTACAAGGAAGCCAGAGAGGGGCTTTGGAGAAGGGCATGTAGCGACAGGAAATGGGGGAATGGATCCAAACTAGAAGAGAGTAGGTTTCAATTAGATAATAGGAAGAAATTCTTTCCTGTGAGGCATTGAGGCACTGAAACAGACTGGCCAGAGAAGCTGGAGATGCCCCATCCCTGGAAGTGTTCAAGGACAGGCTGGATGGAGCTCCAAGCAACCTCATCTAGTGCAAAGTGTCCCTGCCCATGGCAGGGGTGTTGAAACTAGATGATCATTAAGACCTCTTCCAACCCAAACCATTCTATGACTTTATGAAGTACAAACTGTTGTCCCTGTCCTCTCTACAACAGCAAACATTACAAGCATTTGTGTGCATCTCCAGCTAGGCAGGAACTGACTGCAGAGCTCTGTCTGTGTTAGCTACAGAACACATTCCCACCTTGGAAAATAAAAAGGCTTTGAAATAATTTCAGAGTGGTGTCCTTTACTTTTCCAGGGTCATTTCTCTTGCATTCATTAAGACTTTCTGAGAAACAATTGAGCTCCATAGGTTTCCTGCAGCAAGGAAAGTAACAGTGGAAACTGTTTTTCAACTAAAACTGAATCTATCTGGACCCTATAAGACTTTTTTATTAAATATCTGGGTTTTTAAAAAGCAATTGCTTTATATAAGTCAAAATTAAAACCCTACTACTTATCTCTCTTATATTAACAAGCCTGAAGTGTGTTTAAATTCGTTAGTCTCTCTCCGGAGGTCTCCTGGACAGGAACAGTTTTCTCTTTCTTATTTTTAGAGAAAACATTTGTACTCATTTCAGATACAAATTATGCTGACACCTCCCAAAGTTTTCTGAAAAATGCAAGATGTTTCCCTCTTCCACACTCAATGGAGTAGCTAATGGTGGATTTTTCTTGCATGGGAGAGTTAAGTTCACCTCCAGATCTAACTAGAGGTCTCCCAGGACATGAATTAGGGCTATTCCTAGTAGCTGACCAAGCTCACTCTGTCTCTCAGTATCACAAAGCAAAAAGCTCCACTGGGAAAATTTGTTTGGAACCACTGCATTCCCACCAGTCCTTTTTGCTTCTGTGAACCATCATTTTCTAATAACAAACATTCATCCAAAAATCCCAACCAACTGCACTGTCATCCAATTTATCAACACCCAATATGCTGAGATTTAACAGCAGAACTCACCTTGTTGTTTGTTGGACACCTGCCGTTTAGGAGGCTGCTGTGCTGCTGGGTACTATTCAAGGAGTGTTCTGCTGCCTGCACCTGCAGGCAGGATAAGAGAAAAACTTGAGAAAATATGAGGATGCTTTGGTGAAAGGGAGAAATTTGAGTAGAAAACTGAGAATCTGTCACAGACAATGCAAAAAGAAAAGCTGAGAAGGCAGGATTTGGATGCCTTGTGGCTATCCAGACAACCTGAGCTAACCTTTTTTAAATGATGCATACTTTCATGCTGGGATTCATTTCCTCTAACTTTACAGTAGATGGCTAAAGACACCTCTACTGTCAAAAGAAAGAAGAAAGCACTCCTCAGGCACAAATCACCTTCGATTACATGGATATCCACAACACTTTAGAAGTAGCAGCCTCATGTGGTTATTTCTCTCTATTGATTATTGTAGAGTGGGCTGACAGATAGTTCAGATGAAGACGTTGCAGATATCTGCAGTTTGACAAGAGGACTCTCATTCTGCTTGTGGCTGAATCACACACCATGTACCCATGAAAGAGTCTTTCAAATATAGGATGATCTAGAAAGCTCTGTTTCAAAGATACTTCACGGATGAGTATGATTTTGGCTTCCTTACACTTTTTCTCCACTGAATTGGTCAGCAATCTGAAAAAGGACAAGAAAGTACTTCAGAAGAATCAGACCCTTGATATGAAAAGAGAACATTCTGGCAGGACACAGAGTGCCTAATATTCATGAACTGCCTTTTTTTTTTTTTTTCCTTTTTATTTAAATAGAGATTTCCTTGTAACTTGCTCAGATGGCATACTCAATGCCTCAGGCAAGCCTGTGCAGCTGCCTCTACAGCTTGCAAAGGACTTGGCTACATTACAAGTGTCATATTTTCTCACAGATAAATTGTTCTTGAATAGCATTGCCTAAGTAATAGGGTTTCCATCAGTATCAGCTTTGCATACCTCCTTCCTTCTTTTCCCCCTCCTTTTATCATGCACACGCGTTAACAGTGACCACTGCAAAGCAGCTCTGTTTATGCTTTAGCTCCCCCCGAGTCCCTCTGGCCATCTCCAAGGGAATGGATGGCATATGGGATCATGTTCCATGTTCCGCCCTGGTGCTTTTTTTTTAGCACCTGCTTTAAAAATCCAGGGCCACAGTGCAATGGGCAAAGTTTAGTTAGAGCCCACCGCGGTTGTTATACAATAGTCTGGAGACTGAAGGGAACTGTCCTCGCCCAGATTTACCACTCCCAGGAGCCATTCTTGCAACTCCCAGGTCTTGTGAGGACTCGCTGAAGGCAAGGGGGAGGATTTTGTGCATGTGTGAGTTAGAGAGGTGTGGGTTTACAGATTCTAGGAAAGGAACTGACTTCGATGTACCAACAAAAATGCACCTATTTTTGTTTATGTAAATAAAATCTCTTATTTCACATTAAATATTTAATTTATATCCTCTCTTTTGCCGTGCTGAGAAGGGACAATACATAGCCATTTCTATCCCAAAGGAATTTTATTCTCCCAATTAAACTCTTTTCCTCTGTCCAGACAATTCCCCTGATAACACAAATCGCACAAGTTGTGAATGACAGGAGATCAGACTGTGTCTGCTCATGGTCCTGAAGACCATGGGAGCAGCACAGAGTTGGTTGTTACTACACCTACAGACCCTGCATCCAGCTCCCTGTCCCTGAAACTGGCTAAACAAAAGATTTTAAATATGCATTATGAAAACAAGACTTAAAATCCACCACATCTTTGCCCACAGGTTGGCAGCCCCTCTCTGTCTCTGCAGCTGTTCCTCACCCCACGTGCACCCAGGCTGAGCCACCCTGCTTAGAGCTGTGCCAGCAAAAGCTGCAGCTTCTCTTAAACCAAAAACGTGACAATCTTCCTCACTGGCTCCCAAAACCTAACACTGAAAAACCTAACGAACACAGACACTGTGTTTGATCTGTTTTTTAAGATAAATTTTGAATAAATAGAAGTTATCTGCTGCTGGATGGGAGTAGAAGGGCTTGTTGTCCTACCCACCCTTACAAGAAAAATGAACCCAAGCTTTGCCAGGAGAACCAAAAGGAAGAACAACACAAGCACAGGCTAATATTTACAATATTTGCAGTACTGTGTTGTCCAGCTTAAGACATCAAGATGACAAAGTGGATAAAATGCAAACACCTTCTGCAGATTTTTCTGTGTTACTGCTCCTAACATTGTTCCCACTGATGGGGGATAAAGTGAGGGCAACAACCAGGGGAAATTTTAGCCAATGTTTAGTAACATGGCTGCAGCCCAAGTCACCATCCAGAATGTAATTCCACTCCTCTGAAGACTCAGCAGAGCTCATTGCAGCAGATAAACAAGTCACTCTGTTACCCTGAGGCGTGACAAATACCACTATGAAGCTGCCTGGATGGAGAAGAAGGGATCCAGTGCAAGATCCAAGCCCACATTCCTACCTGGGAAGGCTGAAGAAAAAAACTCTGTCTCAGCTTTCTACTAGGTGCTGTCTTATCACAAGCAGAGCACGTATCCCATATCTGACCCCAGGGCATCAAGGCAAGACTTGAAACTGAATTCACTGTCACCAGTGATGTCTTTTCTTGCTTGGGCAGAATATGTTGAGGGTGCAAGCAGGGTGCTTTGGGGTCACTTCTCTGCAGTGCCATGGAAATTTTAGACAAATCATTTTGGGTATGTCTGTATTAAGAGGGTAGAGGCACACAAACCCTTTCCACTTTCTCTGGGGCCACTCAAGGCCAGGAAGAAAAATCAATAAAGAAGCAAAGCAAATACTATCTGCCCTGCTAAAGTTTACAAGAAGATATCCTTTTGACATAACAACTCTGCACAGTTCTGCATCAATTCTTTTATATTTTTTCTAGCCCCAGGCTGTCATACCTCTACATCACCATTCAAATTTGCCTACTTGGAGGAAAAAAAAAAAAAACAAAGCAAACCCACACCCAAGCTAGTAAAAAAAAAAAAAAAAGGACACAAAAAAACCCCCAACAACAACAAAAAAAACCACACACACCAAAAAAAAAAAAACCAACCCCAACAAAAAAAAAAACCTTTGAAATGCTTTAGGTGGTTTGGTAAGAAACAATATTAAAGCCTCAGAGAAATATCTTGCATGGCATGATAACCAGTGAACTCTGCCTGAGCCCATGACATATGCCTCACCTCAATGCTTTTGGAAAATCAATGAAACTTGTGCTCCTTAGCAACTTAAGGCTTTAGTTTCTTTCTACAAAACGGAGAGACCAAACTCCCGAAAGGTATCAGCAGCATCCCAGCACAGAAGAAATGCAATTTGTCAGACCACAACATTGTGAAATATTTCACTGCTGAAACTATATTGACTTGACAGAAACTGTGGCCAGTTAACACCTCATATTAGAATTTTACTCAAGAATAATTCATTGGCAAGATGTCCTTAGCCCAAAAAAAGCATATTTAACTTTTCCTGAACCATCATAAATTTCACCATCTGCCATCTTGCCCTAACATGCTCCCTGCCTCTTGAGAAAATGCAAAACCATGAGTGAAGATTTGAGTGTCTCTCTGACTACCAGAGTTCAAAGCATCTGTCAGCTACACCATGTACCAGAACACAACACACATGGACTACTTGAAGTCATACACTCAGTAGTCAATGCTTCTCTCAGACTATTTATAATGTCATCTCTTAGGGAGAGATACAACATATAAATTAACACAGGGTCCGATTCTGCCATAGAAATTCCTTGTCATGCCCCTAGTTTGTTCCTAAGACCTTACTTGATTCAGATTGAATAACTAATGTAGAGAAAGCT
This sequence comes from Acanthiza pusilla, assembly GCA_036630365.1. Lineage (NCBI taxonomy): Eukaryota > Metazoa > Chordata > Aves > Passeriformes > Acanthizidae > Acanthiza > Acanthiza pusilla. Next base: position 66,657,310 of record JAXCHO010000034.1, on the reverse strand, counting down.
GCATGTTGAGCAGCTCATTAGCTGAAGAAGCAGCTAAATTCACAGCAAACCCCAACATTGACGAATCATTTATTCAGCTTGGTTGCTCTATGTGATGGTCATCAGAAGAATTCTGATGGCCATTAAGTGTTCTCCTCAAACAGTTACTTGCTGAAAAATCAAGGCTGTATACTCAGTTAAGATATGGCTGATCCGTGCTTGGGGAATCCTGCGCAGACCTTGGTCAGCAAGTTGGCCTCAGTGAGTGCTTTGTGGGGGAGACACTGAAGCTCAGACTCAAATGCTTTCTCTCCTTACCAAGGCCATCACATCAGCCTGTGTGTCCTGAGGTCTGCTCCTGCCTAAGGCGTGCCACCCCCAGAGGCAACAGATGCATGGGCACAGCAAGTCCATCCCATGTGGGATGAAGGGAACCCTCTGCCTCAGGGCTGCACACAGTCAGACATGTCTGGGCTGCTATACACATGAAATGGGAAGTGATACTCAAGAACTTGTCTAGGATCTCGGTGTGTAAAACAGCCCAGGTGTAATTACTCCTACAGGAACTCCGGACACACCAAAGGCGATCTGCTCCTCCTGAGCCCTGGGAAGGTGCCTCAAAATGAGCCTATCTCTCCTGAGAGTAATGAATTGCACTTTTGTACTTCCCACTTGCTCACTGATGATCATTATGCAAACTATTTGTGACACTAGCAACAGGACAAAACCCAAAACCTAAAAGTATTGTCACTTAAAGCTGTGACAAACCACAGCCACAGTTCTGAAGAGCCTCAGGTCACCACAGCCCACAGGGAAGGCTGTGCAGGGATGGCCTGCAGCAACACAAACCAGATGTCAGAACAGATCTCCCCCACATCTTTTGTTATTCCTTGCTGGGACCACAAGCAGTACTTCCCCATTTCTCCTTTGCAAGCAGCTGAGAGCTGTTGTATCCGCATATCACCTTTCCCCTGTCAGGCTGCTAATTGAAACTTAAAGACCTTCATTAGCCACTTCCCATGGACCTTCACTGTGGATCCATGCAATAGAAAAGCAAGGACATTGACTAATGAATCCTGACAAGTCTCCCTGAGAAATCCTCCAGGATTTCTGACCTCAGCGGCTTGCTCTGTCAGAGATAACCATCCCATGGCAGAGTCAGCAACAGAGATGTGCCTCAGCTTCTGCAGGGCTGTCAGGCCTCAAACAGACAGACCTTTAAGACATCCCCACAGCAAGTTTTGCTGCTTTTCGTTTGCCACCTCCCTGCAGAATTGCTTTTACTTCATTATCTACTTGTTTGCTCTTAAAATTGCCATTTTCTCACTGGACTGTGTATTGCTGCTTTTTTGTACACTGTTTACTCATGGACAAAGTAACCAAACATAATGACCAACTTTCAGTATATTGTCTGGTTTTGCTGCCAGGCTCTCTGTCAAATAATTACTGAATTTCTAAAGGAACAACCAATAAAATATAGGAGGAAAATGCAGGTGAATTTCACAATCACTTCCCCTCAACAGTGATGTTATTAAGAGTAAGATAAATGTGTTAGCCACTAAAGAGGTGTGGGCTCAACATGCCTTTGAATTAAACCTGCAGTCTTGTGTAACAAGGCCACAAATCCCTTTTGCAATTCGGGTTCCCTGAGTTCCCCCTCCCAGCACACTTTTCCCGATGTTGGGGTGGCTGTCACACAAACCCAGTGGTGACAGGGGAGGGAGAAGGGATGCCTGCACATCCCAACACACCCAAGGGAACTGCGCTCCTCTGGGAGTGGCACTTGGCCTCACACACAGAAGACAAGAGGCTGTCACAGCAAGATGTAGTGTTTGGGTAATTGCTGGTTTTCTCAGCCGCACCAGGTGAAGGGAAACATTTGTCGCTTCTTTGAGAAGTCCCCAGCAATCAAAGCTGCTGACTGACAGTGCTGGAGGGACTGCGGCAGAGTCACTGCTCGCCAGTGACTCCTACTAATGAGCAAACACTGCCTGTAAGATTGCTGGGAAGCAGATTTCCAGAGCTCTTTCTGACAGTCTGCTTTCTTATCAAACACCAAATAATTGTAGAACTTCTTTTTAAGAAAGGAAAGTAAGTTTGCCACCAAAATCTGCTGAGTGGCTTAAGAATTAGTGTATTTGCCTCAGTAACTAGCTAGCAGTGTAGCCTTTTCCTTTGAAAACCCAGCCCCTTCCATCTTCCCTTTTGCTCATATAAAGCAAGCAAAGTCAGGCAAGGCAGCCAGGACTCATGTTGTGATTCGTAATCGTAGGACTGAGAATCTATTTTCATTGACTGGACAACAGACAGAAATGGTGACTCTGCAGCTGACTCCCAGGACAGCATGTGAGATATGCATGGCATGCTGTAAGCTTTGTAGTCTCCTTTGCAGAGGAAAATTCCCTAGATAAAGACAACGGCAGGGAAGCGAAGGAGGAACAGACTGACAAATCTTACACCAGCAGAAGTCCTCAGAAAAAGCTAAGATCTTCTCTTTTGTGGCTAGAAATAATTTTCATAAACCTAAACAAGAGAAAGAGCAAATGTTTAAACATCTGAACTTGAATAATTTCGTTTAAAGTAAACCCTCACAAAGAACAAATGCAAACAACCTTACTTCACCTTGGTCTTTCTGGATCAAGACATGTCTCAAAGCAGATCTCCTAACACCTACAGAAATAGTGACAGACAAGGAAAAGGGAGAAACTTTAACTCTTACGTGGCTTAGGTGCCTTGGCAAAGATTTTTCTTATCCTCAAAGGCCAGACAGAGCTGCCTTCCTTTAAAAATAAATATAATTGTTTGCTAAGAATTGTCTAAATCACCCGTGATTTACAGGTAACTTATGCTGTGCATGGTGTATTGATCTCTCATCTAAACTAAATAATCCGTAGTAATCAGGGAAAGTCATAAATTGAAGGAAATAAAAGGACAGCTTTCTTCTTCCGGTTTTTTACTTCCACTACACACAAAAATGTTATCGATATGTAATTGGATATCTCAATTTACAGGATGACATAATCAACAAATTAAACTTTACATCAGGACCTCATTAAATTTTTTTAAAAAGTGAAATGGGGCTCAATGCTCTTTATTCAGACAACATGAATTCTTTAATTCATTGCTTCATTAATTCACAGACTCTCCAGGTCACAAACTCTGTGGCTCACATGCAGCTCTCGCTGTGCCCCAATGGCTGTTTCAGCACATGTTGGGGTGTGGCATCAGCTGTATGTTGGGCCAAAACCAGAGCTGAGTGGACAGTCACACCTGCCCCTTGCCACAGACCAAACCCTGAGAATAACCTGTGCCTGGGTGAGGAGTGGAGCTGTTAGTCCTCTTTCCTCACTCAGGGGAAGATTTGGGCACTCACCTAAGCCCAAACCAGGTAACAACTGGTGATGCATTTTTTCAATACAGGGACATATGTGATAAACATAGATATAAAAATACATTATTAGCAAAACTAATAAAATACAGCACAAAAGTGCAACGATCATAAGATGTAATATAAGATGCAATATGCCATTTGCAGATGGTGCATATCTCATAAAAACATCATACCAGTGATGTTCAGCAGTTTGTTCTATTTCTGTTGCAATTCTGACGATGCAGCCAGTATCATGTTTGGTAGCAATGGTCACCTGTTTTTGACAAATAGTAGCCATTTTGTATTTGGTAATTAAAGTTCTCGGTTCCTCAGTTTGAGAGCACACTGGGTCCTGTGCTGGCCCTAAGGGACCACGTGGGTCCATGTTGGAGGCCAGTATGACACCAGCACTGGTGTGAGGTTTGCATTATGGTCTCTTTTAAGCTGTCTACAGGTCTCTAACAGCATTAGGTGTGTTAAGATTAAATTTTTACTTCTCATTACCTTACTCCAATTTGATTGCCAGTAAATTAAATTAATTTAGCCCAAGTTGTCTGTTTTGCCCATGATTGTAATTGCTGAGTGATCTCTTGCTGTTCTTATGTCAGCCCATGAGCTTTTCATTATATTTTCTCTAGCTGAGAAGGGTAATGATAGAGTGGCTTTGGTGGGCACCTGCTGTCCAGTCAGGGTCGCCCCACCACAGCTGCACATCAAGGAATTAATTTAATTCTGCCACAGGATTAAACCAACCCTGGATGTGGTGTGTGTAGGGTAAGCATTACCCAAATTGTTATTTCAACCCCAGTCACAGAGAATTTCCACCCTTCAGAGGCACATGGGTTTGATAGATTATACTTGCTGAGTAGCCCAAAGAACTTTTCCTTTCCTAAGACCTGCTTGAAAATAGGGACAATACAATCCTTTATTTAATTACAAAATCTATGGGTGACCACTCTCTGTACTACTTCATGACAAATAAAGCCCTTAGAGTACCAATGATATTTTCTACAGAAGTAGCTTAATGTTTCCTGGGTGAGCTGCAAAACTACTCTAGCAGGTAATGGCTGGGCAGGGAAATCTGGATTTGAGGTCACTCTCAGGCTGTAGATTTCACCACATTCTCCTTTTTTCCTTAAGCTTTCCTCAGTCATCAAATAGCTTATTCAAGTGAAAACCCTTCTCTCATTTGTGTATGAACCTAAAAAAATCTTTTTATCCATAAGTGATGACAGAATGTTATTGTGTGGAACCTCATTCTTCAGGTTAGGCTGAAATTTGCATTTCGTGGAGTAGCCAGGAAAAGGCAAAACATTTCAGTAAGATATAACTTTAGGAGTCTCATCATTGTCTGCTATTAAATAAATAGGACAACATTCTGTAAATTAAGTACTAATTTGGTAATTCTAATAAACAATCTCTTCATTGTATTTTGCTGGGATCAACACCTCCATTGTTAAACACTTAAATTTTGTCACTAACACTACTGTACAGTATTTTTTGAACCCAGTGAAAAAGCTGTTTTTCATTTTGTAGATTACAGAGTTCCTATTTGCTGAACATTCTACAAATTTGAAGACCCATATAATCCAAAACCCTAGAATTCTTTATTTATTGGCACATAAGTTAGACTAAATATTGCATTCAGTTTTAACACTGACCTGTGGAGAAATAAAAATTCTGTTAAAAGAAAGTTGTTCAGGGATTCATTTAGAGAACACACACATACAAAGGTCTGGAAGGACTACAAACTATTGAAATAAACATCCAGTCCTGTTGGATTACCTCATAGTCTGTTGTTATGAGGAGACTCAATCACACATCCTTTTATCTAAATATTCAGGGGCGGAATTTAGTTTCTGTGCCTGGTCCAGTGTGGTCAGGATGCTCTCCCAGCATTCTGGTCTGCCAAACCTGCTTGAGATTGGTGTCTCCCCAGTTCAGCCACCTGGGCAATGAAACTGAGATCTCCAGGCTCTGCATCTCTCTGTACAATGCAGCCAGAATTGCAGTGAAACTCCTTTCAGGACACCATGACTGGAGACTCAGCAGCATAATTCTGCATTAATGGACACTCCAGCTCCAGCAAGATCATCACCCCTCTGTTGTCCTGCATGTCCTAAAGCAGGCTCACACTTGGTAACCCATTCCCCCCTGCAGTGCAGGGTGCTTTTATCTGCAAATCTGAAGGACCATTCATAGTCACTGACTGACAGCAGCAGCAGAGAGCCACCACCTTTAGAAAACTGCTATTTGAGTTTTATGGAACTTCTTTTTCAGATTCTTTGAATGAAAATCTAGCTATTCTCAGAACTCCAGTGAAACCATGGGAATGTTTTCTTCTCATTGCATGGAGCACAACAAACCCTCTACAGCACTAATAGGAGTATCCTTGAGGTTCCATATCTGCTCATTAGCAGTTAGATAACCTATTAGTAAGCAGGTGAGTGTTGCATTTCAAAGCTAGGAAATGAAAGATCCCAATGCCATGGAACTGCCATTGGAATACTTTCTGCAGACATGTAAGTTTAGATTAATATTCAATACTTATAAAAACCTGTCCAAACTGCATCGGGTCACATGGTCTCACCGCTTCCATTGCAAAGACTTTCTGGCTCTGAATAAAATTAATGTGTTTGTGTCAACTTTTACCAAATGCAATTTGCCCAATAGTTGTAAAACAATAGAAGAAGATGCGCTTTCTCCAGTTTTAAACAGGCCATGACTGATAAAACCAGAAACAGGAGTCAATTCTGAGAACCTCTAGCATGTATGTTTAAATGCACTGTCTCATAGTATCACTGGGCTTTTCAGCACTCTGAATGTTGTAATACTCTAAGCTGTGGCTGCTTAACACCTCTTAACACAAGGTACAGCTTGCAAGGAGAAACAACGTGCATATATTTTCCACAGGTCAATAGTGCTTGGTTGGTCAGTTGGTTTGTGGGTTTGTTTGGTTTTTTTGTTAATTTGTGGGCTGCCTTTGTGTCTGCTTTTTATGAAGTTCAGAAAAGATTCAGATGACCTTTTATCTTTATGGGTGAGATCTGCGTCTGTACAGAAAGGAAATGGAAAGACCTAATGAGGGTGTTTAGCACAGAAATGGCTTCCACCCCAATAAACTCAACATATCCCTGCTGTAAGGATGTTTGCATCCCTGACCCAAATGGGGAGAGTGAAGGGAACACCTGCATCAGGCTGAGTAGGAGCTTGGACTGCACCAGACAGTGCTAAAAGAAGCTTCATCCCCTTTGCTGTGTCTGCTGCTAAAACTTTTATGGACAGATGGATATACTCATACACACATGCATGCGTTATTTCTTCAATCAGCTATTATCTTTATTTCTGTATTTCATTATGAATAAGCATTTTTAGCATCTGCTGATAAAAAAACCCTATGATTTTGTGGCCATATGTATCATATAGAAAGTTGTATGGAGAATAAATTAAGTTCATCAGTCAAATAAATTTTTAAATATACATTTCTATACAATAGCTGGAATTTGTCTTGAAAAGAAAAACTGAAGGAATGCAGAAGAGCATGGGGCTGATATGGGGGTGGTAACCGAAGATAGCAACAGAAGCAAGAAAAAATGTTTTAAATTAATACTATGACTGTGAAAAAGAATGGAAAAGCTGCATCTAAATAATAATATTAGTGAACATGTCATTGCAGGATATAGTCACAGTAGTATTCTGGACATTAACAACACCAGTAGAAAAAAAAACCACAGCACAATAAAAACAAACAAATAAACAAACAAGAATTAAAGAAAATGTGCAGAAGACATGTTTCTTGTTTTCACCAGAACAGAAGCTTTCTGCCAAATGCCAACACAGGAGTCATATTGCACTATAAAATACCTTTGTTGCAGCAGCCACCATACATCTTAAATGAACTTGTTCACTTGTGCAAGACAGGCTTCGGATTGTTTTCTGTTATCTCTTGCTTTCTCACAGCAGAAGCACTCTAGGCTGGTACATAACATTAATCACAGTTTTACTTTGATACTATTAGTTCCTTTAATATTCCAAGCAGCCCTGCTAGAGAGAAAAACAAGAACTCCAAGGCAACAGAACTGTTCACTTCTCTGGATAATAATATTTTCCAGCCTTAATTTCAGGCTGATGCTGGATTACAGGGGTGCTTGCTAAATCCACATGACTCTCCATTTCTCTTCTTTCTCCTTCAGTGCACATAGGGACAGGGGAGAAGGGGGAGGTGGAGCCCAGGCTCCACCTGCAGGAGCAGCCCAGGTGTGCCAGGGGGACACCAGCACAGGAGGGCTCTGACCTGGGGCAGGACACACCACTGCAGCCTAACCCTCTTCCCAGATGCTCAAGCAGTCTGGGAATTTTTGCCAAAATTACCATACAAACCAAGGACCCAGGCATCCTTGACTGCACTCTGCTACACACTTCCTCGGTGGCTCAGCACTTCTTACAACTCTACTTGAGTGATGCCAATCACTCTCCAAGTTAATTAGTCTGGTTTCAATTAGCAGGATAATTAACACCTCATTTAAGGCAGAAAATAGTTCTCTTAATTTCAGTACTGTATGACTAAATCTCCGTTTGCCTCCAGCCCACCATCTCCCAAAGGCCTTGACCTGATAGTGCTGATCAGGGATCATTAACCCAAACAAATTACAATGTTAGAAAGACTTTCCAGCTCTGTTGATTCCAAGCTTTGCAAGATTTTTCAGAAATTTCAACACATTTTTTCCTAAAAGAATATCCAGGGCATTGCAGTAGATTCCTATACAACCACACAGAGAAAAACTCTGCTGGCTGCAGCAGCAGCAGCAGAAGAGACTGCCACACGAGATACCATCTTAATTTAGTTATTTTTTTATTTTCATACGGAGTGTAGAAAGGTGCTGATTCAGCCAGTGATCAGCCCTTCAACAAAACCATCTTCAAAACTTAACCTGTAGATGGGGAGGGGTGAACCTGAGTCACTTGCCTATCCAAAACCCCTCTGTTTTGTGGGAGATTTTTGTGCAGCATATAGTAAGGGGAGGTGGGGAAGTTTGCTAATACGTGGAGAGATCTGCAGGAAACAGAAGACCTTTGAAAGGGTAGTTTCTTGGAGAAATCAAGGTAACAGAACTTGTCTTTAGGAGAGATTCTCAATCAGTTTTTAAGCTGAAAGGACTCAGATTTTCCTGTGGAAAGGCTAAACGAGCATTTAGATCTCTTGCATTTCATTTGATGAAAGCAAACACCCCAGGAGACAAAAGCTATTTAATCTATAACTAGCAATCACTAATATTCCTGATTATATAAGGGACCCACTTTCACATAGTAAAAATAAGTATTTCTCCTTTCTGCTTTGGTGTTTTAATTCAATTGATTTTCAGGAAAGACATTTTCAGTACAACTAAACTTTGATCATGACAGTGACTGTGATGTACAGTGTCACTCAAATATGTGCTTATTTTTGTGTTCCTTCACTTAGACTGGGATAAGCTTACGGGGTGCTCAGAAGCTGAATAAAGATTTCTGTTCATCAAAGCAAAGATTTCTGCAGATTTGGGGAAAATGCCTGTACCACACTGCTTGAAAGGTGCTATGTGATTGCATTATTAAAGATGGAACCATCAGGCTGTAGCCGAAAGGGGGACGTTAAAAATGAATGACAGTCCTGCCTGAAACAAGTATATAACTCTACATGCAGCCTTAATATTCTTCTAGCATTGCTTGGAGTTTTTGCATAAAATTTCCTGCAGCAGGAACTTTTGGTTGCTTGACAGATTCAAACTGACAGTCTACAGGTGAAAAGCTTTCTGCCACATTGCAAGTGGTTTGAGTCATTTGGGACCATAGTGACAAGGACATATTATGTGTACGTACTTACCTTATCGGGGCCGAGCTGCAAAAATCCTCCTAAAAAAACGGCTTCATTGGCTTAAGCAAGTTTGTGTCATGCTTAAGGACGTGTAGAATTTGATTCCATGCACAGGGCTTCCTTTCACGTTTGATTGCTCATTTTTTATTCAGTAAGGAAATAGCCTGTCAGTTGTCAGCAAGGATAAGCTCTCCAGCACTGTAATTCCGAGAGCAGTTGTTGATTTTACTAAGAGAGGCACTAACTCGCAGCCAACCAACCTCCTCCTCTTGTTCTGGGCTTGATGCAACTTTGGAAATGTTATGAAGAATTTAAAGCCTAATCAGAGCATATTCCATTTCTTTCCTGAGCATTCAGGTATTTATCTTACCTGTTTAAATAGACAAATCTTACCTTTTTTTCTTTTCGCCCAACAGAAAGGAACAGAGCAAAACTAATATAAATCATTCAGGCAACATTTTGCAGTTTGTTTTTATGTGCATCGAGGAAAACCATCCCATCCCAGCAAGAGACAGAAGACAGAAAGATTTCCATCTGACTATAGTGCACATAACAGAAACGCACCTCAAAATGTATTGTTTTTTTCTTAGTTTCTCAGCCTTCAGATAGAACCTAAAAATAGAGAATATCACTGAAAGACTCAGTGATTTGGTCTAAAGATTGTGCCAATGTACTTCTTGGCTTAGAACTTTTTTGATAACACAGACACATTCTTTACTGTGGTGAAAAATGAGGTAGTTTCGTTTGCCTACCATTTTATGTTTCTCAGAACAGTGATCATGGCTCTATCCCTTGGAAACATTCTACACCACTGCAAAGAAAGGCTGAATTTTATGGCAAACACGCATAACATGAATTTAAACATCTGAACAAGGGCTATGATCAAGACCTGTCAGAATTAGGAATCTGGCTCTGTTTCCATTTTAGTAGTCCAGCAAAATCCTTGGATTATGGTATATGTTCTACTGTGTCATGCTATGCGTTTTTGAGACTTAATTCTTTAAAATACAAATTACAGTGGAAATTGCTTTGGAATATAAAAATTATTTCAGTCTGCCATGCTCTCCAGAAAGTTATCTTGCATGGGACAGAACCAGTCCCCCACTGTGTAGAATTTATGGGTTTCTCTTTGGAGATGTCAAATAATCTTCACTCCAGAAATAAGGGATTCTGGGTCACTCTTTTGGTGTTAGACACTTAGTAAGTGCTTTGGATCTGGCTACGATCCATATTTCAAAGAACCCTTAAAATATTATTTTACTAATTTCATAAATATTTATATGGTATGCAGCAGGGAAGCAACAGTCCTGATTACAAGCTACTCACAGGAGGCACCACTGCAATCCAAGTGCTAAAAAAACAGCTTGTTATAATTATAATTGCAGAATACCTTGAGCTTATGGTGAATTTTAGCACTTGTCACAGAATTATGGTGTCTTAGTCATCCTTGTTGTATCGACAGAATGTTTGGAAAAAGTCATCTCTTTCAAATAAACCTAATATTAATGCTTAAGTCATGGATATTGCAGTTTGTCTATCAATATTGCAAATACCTTGCATTTGAATGCATATTTTAGGTAACTGTTTACACCATGTATACTTTCTTCCTTATTCCATGTTATCAAAACTGTAATTATATTTACCATTTTATTCCATATTTTCTCCCAGAACATTGTGATTTTGGGGTGAAGAAGTGGACTATCACAATGATTGGCGGTATGTGTCAAAGAAGCAACAGTAAAATAACATGTCCTTTGTACATCAGCTCCAGAAAAAGGCATATAAAACCATTTAGAACTGGGCAGTGCACCTGTAACCAAAAGGACAACTTGGGTTGTCCAGTAGATACTAACATGAGTACAACCATCACAGCTTGAGTCCTGGTTTATCAGCAAAATCACAGTGATTTTGTGGCACAATGATCTTTGTTTGAATAATACCTATTTGTCAAAAATAAAAACAGAAAGTATTTTTTATTTGCTGAAGTGTCTCAGATTTAAATGAATTGAAGCCTCTTTTTTAAAAGTTATTTGGTCAAAATAAACACACAACATTCTGAAGTTATCAAAATTGTTTATTTCCCACAACCATTTTCCCCCTATTACTCATCTGACAAAACTGTTTCTCCCTTTTAATATTTTGGATTGTTCTAGGTAAGATATTACTTTAGTTTGGTTTTGGTTTTTTTTAGGATCCCCTTTCCTCCTTAATTAGAATATTAAAATCACCAAAACTTTTACAGGTTAGAGAAACTGTATAATTAGCAGTCAGAATCACTGGAAGGTAGCTTGGGGAATACTCCTGCTGGCAGTCTGTTTTCTGACAGTCATCTGTAACTTTCATTAATGATGTTCATTGTTCTGTCTACATTATGTCTGTGTCATGAAAGCAACTTTAATGCTTTAAAGATATAAGGAAAATTCCATTACATGCAATATCCACTGACATGGAGCACATCACTAGAGTGTGATATATGATTAGAAAAGATAACTATCACTCTGTTCAGCTGATATTCAGACATGAAAAAAGTCATGTCATTCTAAAATAGGATCAAATTAATTCAGGGTCAAAGTGAACAGCAGTTCACTCTCACATGCACTATGTTTTGTTTTATTATTTCCTCCTTTATGCATCTTGTAAGTGAAGGGCAGATAATTCTATTGTTTTCAAGGGACTAATGCAAAAATTTTGCTTTTCTGTGTTTATTTATTGTATGCCTTTTGGTTTTTGGGGGTTTTCTTTTTTATTTGCATTACTGAAATTTTTAAACTGCACTGCTATGCTAAAAATACAAAAAATATGGGTAATATAGTGAAAAGTCTAAGTGGAATGTGGCTGAGCAGAATGTATTTAAGAATTGAACCAACTTCATAATCAGTATGGAGGTACTTCTTCAGCAGAGATGCCAAACTTCTCAGAGAACAAAACACAGTGTGGATGTGTGCAGTTGGCAGAAGTTAAAAGTTAAGAAAAAAATATCACTACTCTGTAGTTCTCAAAGGTTTTGTGCAGTGCAGGGAAATGGGCGGACAGGAATCTCAATACTTAGAATGAGTGACTGTTCCCTCCTGTGAGCAAACAGTCAGGCTCACTATTAAAAGTTTTGCTTTCTTAGTTATGTCAATAAGAAATTATTTTAGCAAGAGCTTTGAATTTAAAAACACAACACTTGTAGCTAAGGCAGCTGTTTAAGCTAAAACCCAAGGAAAAAAACATGTTGTGGTGTTGTTTTTTTTCCAGACAGAATCTCTGGGAAGCTGTTATATGGCCAAATACCTGTATGCATATATATATACACACACACACACATATGCATATACATTAAATATATGTATTTTATATACTTATATTTTATTTCTCTTTCTGCCAGTAGTAAAATGTATCTTGAAGAAAAGAGGTTATGGACATACCCATTTACAGCAGGCAAGGGATCCACAAGGATGCGTGGGATCCACAAGACATGTGCACAATGACTATTATCCAGGATTTCCAAAGTCCAGTCATTTCTATCACCAGCAAGAGACTTTCCAAATTGCCTTTCTCCTGTCCTCTCTCCCCTAAGCTCTGCTGGCAGGAACCCCCTCTCTTCCCTCCCTGCCTCCTGTCCCTTCCCATTAGAAATGTCACTACCCCATCTGCTGCCCCTGGAGTCACTTGTGCTGGCAGGGACTCGCGGGCAGAACGAAGGAGCTGAAATCATTCGGCATAATGTGCTGCACAGACCCTTCCAAGGCAACTGCTAGCATTTTCCACCAAGAAAAAACATTGCGCAGAAGGGATTAATGCTGCTGTGGTTCTGTTCTGGTGCCTGTAACACAGATCAGGACACATCTCCTGCATGAAGTCCAACTCCTTCTTGCTGCAAGCACCATGTAGTTTATTTGTTCTGTATGAGTATGTGTGCTTTTTGCCAAAAAAGCTAAGTGATGACCAAGGGATTGCTTGCACCTACCAGTACCTCCCTGGACCCAAGAGATGTTATCATAATACCTGAATTACATGGAATTGTCTTTGTGCATCTATCTCAAATGATGTTACAATTTCAGCCAGCAAATACATGTTATTGTGGTCAGCAGGACTTCTCTCACTTGAAATTATGCATGTTTTATTGCTTTTATCAAATGAAACTGTAATAACACAGCTCAAGAAGTGTGCACTCTTATTGGAAACCACATTGTACAGGAACTGCTTCTTCTTATAATTACATATTTGGCGACAGAGGGTGAGGGGGTGAAGAAAAGCTATTTTCCCATCTGCAGAAAATCCTGACAGCCTCTTAAAAACAACAGTAATGAGGGAGAGAAAAAGAGGTAGTCGTGAAGGCTTCAGACACTAATTTCTCATAAATATGCCAAACACAAAACCTTCTTTGATTTACTTTTGTTTGCACGGGAGGAGGCTTTGCACAGCTCACTGGAACTACTGGCAAAATACAAGGATCTCAGGGCATGTAGCTCTCACAGAATATTTTAAGAAAGAAATACTTAGTTAATGTTTTACTTCACAGTATTCACACCATTCCAACTCTAGATAGAGGTAGAAAATGAAGAAGTAAAAAATGGATTGAAGTTTACTGACCCAATACAGTGAAGAAAAGATAAACATTCAGATTAGTCTTTAGGGAGCCCAAGTAACTCTCTTCATAAGTAGATTCTTCTTTGCTGTGGAGCCCTGAATATGGGCTCAGGGAAGTTTGGAAAGGAAAAAAATCAAGTGATAATTGTTGTCAGCTCTGTGCAACAGCAGAAGAAAGGAAGGAAAGCCTTCTCAGAGCTCTGTCCCAGGAACCAGACATGCAGAGCAGAGTTCTGCCTTCAGCTTAGCCTTCACCCAACAGTATCACGGCAATTTCCAGGTAAGTTGTTTGCATGATCTAACACTTTACAAAATCTGCCTCCTCTTGTCCAGGGGAGAACATGGTGGGGCTGTCACCAGCACTGAAATAAGTGGAAATTTTCAGTCATAGAAGGAGAACACTTTAAGCCTTTCAGAAGTCTTTGCTTTATAAAGTGAGGCTCCTGCACTCTGCCTTGCAATCCTCTCTGCTGGCACATACAATTATAACCCTTCAGCTGAAGATCTACATTGCAAAAAAGTATGCAAGGCAAGATACTGAGTACATATGTTTATCTGTAAATATCTCTATTCAGAGACAGAAATTCTATTTATACCTTTACACATACTGTAAATTTCCTGTAACATCCATAAAGCATTAAAACGTGCTTATGTAAAACAGAGCACAAGAATGTCTGATCTCCAGGAGCTGTTAATCTCTCCTACTCGTGTTCTTTGCTGCTTAATAAACAAAACATTTCTTCTAACACCCCAAATAATTCAGGCCAGCAAAAAACTCAAGACACCTTGTCACTAAAGACGGTTTTGAGATTTGTGGTTGCTGGATGCTGTGAAATGTATACACAGAGACATCATAAGGTAAGACTATTCCTTTGGCCAATAATTTGTAACAGACACTATTTCAAATACGCAAAACAGAAGAAGAAAGGTAGGTATCACTTATCAGGCTCTCTGGCTGATATTTAAGATTAGGAATAAATTGATCACAACTGCAGTAAATTAGCTCAAATGTAAATAGAACGTGCTGCAAGGCTCCATGTCAGACAACTCCTGGAATGGTCTGTGGACTGAATGCAAGAGTAGCAGAAGGAATCACTTCTTTGCCATCATCACTTGGATGTAATCACAGCTTCCTGTCTCCAGTCATTATGCAGTTCTCTTTTTATTGACTCTTAATGATTTTGCTTTATTTAGCCAAAATACTCATATTAAACCCAAGTTTTAAATGGAGTATCTACAAACTTGGGTGTGGGGGTTTTTGTTGAGTTTTCTGATACCAAGTTTGAAAACCATCTTTCTTTACATGTAAAGTGAGATTAAAAGCTTCACTTCTCCTAATTTCCATGCTTGGTATTTAGCAGTCTGAAAGACGGTTGGTTAGATCTAACTTTTTTTTTTTTCCTGGCATTTGGAAGCAATCTGGTAGACACAGCACAAACTAGTAGCCCGCACAAAGTGCAGCTTCAACAGCGTCCTGTTAATTGCGGAAAAGTCTCTGAACTGAGCTCACCAACCCCACTGTCTGGGGGCTGAGGATGAAAACAGGACAGCACTTTTCCTACAGACCAAATCTCATACTCCACCAAAGTCTTACTGAAGGTCTTGGGTGCAGAGGAGAAGCAGAGAGGGCAGGTGGGTTCTCAATGTCGGCTGCCCAAAAGCTACAGGAGGACTTTAGACACACTTTTGAGCAGTAACTGAGGAATAGATTGTTGGGTGACAACCATCCCCCTGCTGAAGGATGTGGCTTGTGTAGCATCTGCTCCTTGGACTCTGAGCAAGGGCTAAAAATGCTCTAAGGGGTTGCAGTTGCAGCTCTGGGTGGCTAAATTCAGCTGTACCACATCAGTGTAACTGAAAACGTGTTCACTTTGAATTTTATTCACATCAGCTAGTACCACATAACAAATTGTTACTCCTCTATTTCAGCTTGGTGTAAACAGCAGAATCACACAAAACATCTGAAGAAACATCAGAAAATAACAGGAGATTAAAAACGTCTATTAAATTGATTGTACAAACCAGTTTTATTATTAAAAGAAGAAAAAACCCCAAACAACAGAACAAAAACCCCCACCACCCCACAGCAGGGTTCCCAAATTCAATTGCTGTGTAATTTTAAATCAAGTTCTGATTAACTTCTGATTCTTGCACTTCAGAACTTCTTGATTACTTTAGCTCAGTCTGAAGGACTCCACTTTATTGTAACTCAAGGCACAACACCAAAATCCAGTACCAGCCTGACATCCAGTCAGGGTTATTCTGTGGATTAATCAGGATGCCTGATTCCCAGGGATTTTGTGCACATTGGCTGAGCAAATGATTATGGTTGTGCCACAAATGGGTAAGGCTATACATCATATAGCTTTCCAGACAGCACATGATGTATTCTATCTCAGGAAATTTAGTGTGCTTATTACTTCACAGCTCAGATTCCAGTTGCTTATAGACGTGACCTCCATGTTCTGGAATTATTTGAGAAGTTTGTTGCACTCAGAAAGGATCTTGTTTTACTATCATGGTGACATTCACGCATATGACCATACTGTTCTCAGAATCATCTGAGAATCCTTGCACAATAATGCTATAATTGCCCTAAAACAAGCAAGAAGAAAAAAAAACACAATTAGTGCATAATACTGTCCGCTCTTCTCTAAGTAGCTATGTGGAATGGTTCTGGTGATTTCTTTTAGAACTGAAAAAGACAGATTCGCATCAGGGACTGTTACCATGGGTATAGTCAGATACATGAATACATAAAAATAAATAGTGCTCAACTTTCTTCTCATGACTGGGGTACTCAGGAGCAGTAGTTCCTGGTCCAGCAGAGTCCCATCAGGAAATGTCAAGTCTGCCATAAGTTCCTCATCTATAGGAGGACTGCTCATGGCAGAGGATGCTCCTGTCCACTTCCAGCTGGGGCTACGAGAAGTGTTGGGTTGGATGGAGTCCAACACTTAGAGGCCCATGAGCTTAAGGGGGTGCTGAGATTTTGGACCAGGAGGAGCTCCTTAGTGACATTTTTAGGGATTCATAGGGATGATAAGGGTCTTGGAAAGGCTCACACAGCTGATGAGGCAGTTGTTGGATGAGAATGGGTTAACCTGAGGACTGATGCTGCTCCTGGTTTAGCACCAGAGCACTGCTTTTACTTTTTGGATATTGTTATCCCTCTTCAAATCTTTGAAAATGGTTTAAGGAAGTAACAGAGCAGCATGTGAAGAGAATGTAAAATAAAGAATTAAATGGGCAGAAGGAATATGAATGGATTTACTCTAACAGGTAAAAGGAAAGAGAATAATTTACCAAACAAAATGGAATTATTAAGGTGACATTAACTGATTTCTTTGATCTTTTCTTTTATAAAATAAAGCAGAAATGACAGAGGAATAATAACCTTAGAACATCTATCATTTCGGAGATGCTACCATTTTAATGTCATCACTTCTTTTACAAGAAAGTTTTCTGACATTTCCTCTTCCGTTTTCTATGGTTTGGGTGAACATCTCTCTTCAGAAAAAAATACACCTGTAAGTATGTACTATTATTTCTTTATATGAAATGTTGAAAAGTACCTTTGGAAACTTTATTCTTGACCCTTTAATGCCAAATGCTGATACAAGTGTTTCTGTAAAACAGAGATAATTATAATACAAAGGGTTACTTAACCATAAAGCCATCAATCAGACCGCCTAAGTAACTTCAAAGCAATATGGCATATCTCTCAGTAGCAGTTGCCAATGTCATTTATTCTTTCACTGATAAAGCCCTCACCTGGTTCTTCTCTCAGAGCTCTGACTATTCGTTGAAACCACATTAGAAAATAGAAATTAAACACAGTGCTCCTGCAACATCTCCTCCAGACACATGTGATAACTCCAGTAATTTAACTTGTAATAGTAGTTCAGTTGAATGGTAACCAAAAAGAGTCAATACTGATTTTTAAACAAAGCAACACACAAGACTGTATTCTGACCTCCTTATAGGTCTTTTTGGCCTTTAGTCCAACATCCTGCTTGAATTGTCTGAATCTGAGCCTTTGTCATGGTAATGCTTGTTAGTCAAAGGATTGCTTCTTCTTTATTAAAAAAAAAAACCACAATCATCACACCAGGGTGTAGAGAATCTCTTAAAAAACCCATCCAGACACTTATCTAAATAAACTTTGCTCTGGATAATAGCAGTGCCCACAGCACCTTTCAAGTCTCCTGTTCAGTCCAGTCAAATGCAGTCTTTCCATGTCATTTAGAGATGTTCATAGTAAGTGTCACAATGAGATGAAGGATATTAGTAATCCCCATTTATGGAGATGGAAACTGCAGTACAAGGATGTTAAAACATAGAATTTGGACATTTTCTACTTTAATGGGGTTCTGGCACTGGAGAACTGCTTGCTCTGAGGTCTGCTGCCTGCCAGGCAAGGTCTAGATTGTGGAGAGAAAAATCTGTTTGCATGGGTTGATTGCACTGTGTATTTTCACACCAACCTCCTTTCAGCGTTCCACACACTGAGTATTCATCGTCAGATCCGCTGCAGAGGAGTTCTTCCCAGAAGAGTGCTTTGGCACCATCATATAAGACATCGAAGACAATCTTCAAAAAGTGGATGTCATTTCCTAATTAAAACATTGAAAGTAAGAAAATGATAACTGGTGGGGATAAAAAACATATATGGAGACATGTTATTTAGACAAAAACTAGGTTTTGCTGAAATACACTATTTTTTAAAGACTCCCCCCAAAACTAAAAAAAAAAAATATGTATCTTGAAAACTGCTACTTCCAGAAATAACTGATTTTCAACAACAACAAATTAAAAATATAATCTTAAAAATATTCGGGAGAACAATTTCAAAGTCTCCTTTAATTTTTTCAGTAAAGAAAACAGAGTTCAATCAGCTCTACAGCTGACTTAAATATATGCGCAGATGAAGACCTTAGTTTTAAGCAGGTGTTGCAAACAAACTACCCTGAATGCTGGTAACCATCATAAAGATGTCTTTCTAGAGAAGCAAACCTAGTCCAGAAGTGAAGTTTATGGTGCAGTAATTTAATAAACATTTCATTAGCTGAACTTGCCAGCTTAAAGCTGTGCTTAAAGATTACTCTTGGGTTTGCCCACAAAATCCAGTACTATTCCCAGCTTCTAGAACATGCATATTCTTCGTAAAAGTCCTGCCATACTTGGATGGCCTGATGGTACTCTCTCTCCTTTAAAAGACTTGGATCTTCTCCAGGCCAGAAGAGCAAAATGCACATACACCTAAATTGTCTCAGATTTGCATGCACAATGACAATCCATGTGCAGGGCTCTGGTAACTGCTCCAAGTAAAACTCAAACACGTTTTCACAAACCATCACTTCTGTCCACTGCTATAGTTTATTCATTCCCTTTTTAGTCACAAAAACTGATTCCCTAAATCATTTGGCATTTAGGATGAAGTTTTTCAGTTGTATTTGATTTTTCAGCATTTCCAGAACATAACTGTCTAGTTAAGAGGGACTCACTTGGAACCCAGGTAAGAGTAGCATTCCAGGGAGAGTTGTGCATTGTGCTGCAAGGTGTCAGATTAAACATGAAAATATGAGCTGTAGAATCTACAGAAAAAAAGTATTTCACATTGATAGTGTGAATAGGTTTCTCCAGAAAAATAATAATACAGTTATATACACAAAAACCACATATATATTTTTAAATGTATTCATATAAGATATATATTATAACATGATCTAATATATGTAGTAAATATTAAATATGTATTTTAAATTATATTATTAATAACTTTTACATTTAGAGGACAAAACCAGTATCATATTTCTTTAAGTACACAAGAGAAGTCAATTTTTGGTTGATGATACTTTGCACACAAAAAACAGAGACATAAGTACCTTTATTTCTCTTTCGAAGATATACAAACTTTTTATTAGCATTAAGCCAGCATGGTCTTCTGATGAAAATATTCCTACTTATTCTAATCATGCTGACAACAGCTAAAAATATTTTTAATGTACCAGCATATTTTCCAGGATAATGTAAATGAAACTTTGAGTAGATTTGCTCTGTGAGTGACTCACCTAACATTTTTAAAACACACAAAATATCATACCATGGCACAGACATGGCAAGAAGGGACACTGTGCTGTCCCAGAGCCTGACTGGTACCCCAACCTGACAGAATATCACATTCCCTTTTTTTTCCACATACTTCAAACTTTTCATTGTAACATTCTAGTTAATTCAATAGGCATAATTTATGCAGCAGAGCACTTGCGAAACAAGTTCAAATACATTATCTTCTAATATTTCCTGAACCAAAACATGCCTACTTCACTTGAGAATAAAATTCTCTCTCTCCTAGCTGCTCAAACCAGCATTGTGGCAGTATTTATGTCTGTGAAATAAAATTCTTCTAACAGGGTAATTAATAACAGAAATATACTTCTTTTTATTTTTCTCTATTCATCAAAAAAACAAATTTGAAAGAAAATCCACCATCCCTTAGACTACAGTCATTATCACACAAATTTAACAAAAGGATTACCTATTTTTTACTTACCACAAAAAGTATATGACATTTCAAGGTCTGATGATGTACAAACAAGTTCACTGACTCCCGGAGCAAATAAAATGAAAAAGAGGAGTCCAAACATAGTTGCTTTTTTTTGCTCAGTATTCGACGGTATAAAACTCTGTTTTGGGGAAAGAGGAACAAAATTCAGCACAGTCATTGTCAGTCACATGTCTTCAGGGAAAGTTCTGTTGTTTATCAAATTTTCTACAATCTTAGTTAATCCTACTGCAGCACTGTCAGTTATCATCACACCAAATTTTGTGAAGAAAAATAATTCCTACTTTTGTTGCTATCTTTTCCACAGACAATGCTGCTCAAACCACGAGTGAAAAGTGAAAGAGAAAACTATGTGAAATGGGGAAGTGAAATGACATTATGACTACCAGAAGCACGTAAAGAGCGAGTTTAGTTGACTCATCACGTGCAACATTTTTAAAGGAGCAATTTCAAACACGGGGTTTCCTGTACATATTAAAGAGAAAAATCCACAATTGATGAAAACCAAGACCATGCTTTTATTTTTATGGTACTCAGTAACACACACATGTTTTCATAATAAATTCCTTACAAAGCTCACTGTGTTTTAAGGACATACCAGAAATCTGGAGGAATGTAATTAGACGATGTATTTCAAATGGAGTTGAATGCAACCATCTGATATTATTGAGCAGAACCCCTGATGTCCTGCATGATGTCAGATACCACCTTCCAAGCTGTATCTATCACAGTTATACTTCTTAGTGGGAACAAACTCAAAAATCAATGACATTACAACTGACAATTGCCACATCTGCCTCCCAGGGTCTCTCTGCCACCTCCTCCCAGACTCTTCCCCACAGTCTCTGCTGGAGAAACAGCACTGCATGGTTTGCCCAGAGCACAGAGCCATGCACAGACCTGGGACAGGGGGGCACCAAACAGGAGTCCATTAGTGGCAAAGGCTGTCCAGTTTTGACTGGCACGTTTCTGTAACAACACAGAAGCCACAGCTGAAGGCAGGTTACAACCTGGACAACCTTATCTTGGGACACTGAAAACACTCCAGGTCACAGATTTTGACCCTCAGGTTTGAAACACCAAAACAAAAGCCTCTTAAAGCACTTTTGATATCAGGTACACACCCCTGCTTCTGTGTGTTAGTGCATTACACAAAGAATAACATATTTGGCTGTATCTGCTGTATCAGTTCTGTGGACTAAACTGGACCAGCTCTCATTGCTCAAACCCAGCAGTAGTGCTAGTCCCAGTACAGAAACAGATCAAATTAAGCCTAATACCTCATTCAAGGGAGCACAACCACCACCTGACAGAAAACACAACTAAATTTTTTTTTACTCGCTATAACAAAATATGGAAATCTACTGAATTTAATGGAATAATGACTTACAGAAATTAAGCAAATTATTTTCTCACAAGTTACCTTCTTGGTTTGTACATATGTCTGCTGGCTCCTCTTAGATCAGAAGCTATTAAAAAAAAAAAAAAAGAAGCAATACATAAAATAAACAGGCATTTGGGTTTGTGCTGAGCAGGAAACTCAATAAAAATTGCAACAAATATAAGTTAATCAGTTGTTCTGAATCTCCCTATTCCTCATCACAGTGCCTGAAAGTTTTTATTCTCGCAAAGTCTGTGCATACTTCGGTAATATTTTACATGTTATAAAGGTAAAGTAGTAAAAGATTAAGAAATTGCTTTTCAGAGGTCTGAACATGTAGCACAAAAAATAATGTGGGAATAATGACGTGCAAAACCAATTGTGCCCAGAGATGGGGGGAGCTCCTAGATTAGTTCAGGAAGGTGAAAATTAAATCAAAAGTGCCTGAAAGTACCAAATAAGGAGCTACTATCCATAATAATTCACAAAATAAGATAAAATTTTGAAAATTTAATGTGTCTAGAGATTTCTCTTCAGTATTTCCAAATCTTTCTATAGACCACAAGAAGAGTCCAACTGCCCTGACAGAGTTCAAAATTTTAGGAAATTTCTAGCATTTGGCTTTTAAGAGGGAATTCAGTATAACTGATGACAGATATCTACAGTAGATACATCACACACCGATTCTTGCTGTTGTTTAACAGGATGCTATAAAACATATAAACCCTTTGCGCTCATAGCAATAACACAGTTCTGTTTCAAGACAGACAAATTTTGCTTAAAAACAGTAAAACATGCAGTGAAATTGAAATACACCAGAAAGGCTGTAATAGTAGGAAAAAAGAAGTGGAGCAGTGAGACAATCACAAAAGAGCAGTGAAGCAGCTGCTAAAGAGCTACCTTTTGCATGTAGAGCCAAAAAATATTCCTTTCAACCACCAAGCCATGACCAGTGGTGTGAAGGAGTTTAATCAGTGAGACGCCAAGCCAGGCTCTCTGCTGAGTCTTCTGTCAGTCCAATAGGTTTAGCACAAGTCACAGGTGAGTCTGAAGCAGGCAGGAGATGGCACTGACCATACCCCACTGATACACACGATTTCCTGTCTGAACTCATGTCCCTCTGTGGCCGGACTTGGTCTGCTGTTGCTGCCCAGTGCACTCACAGGTAGAGTGGAAAGAGCACTGCAGGTTGACAAGATTTTACATAAAAGCTGTCTGAGTACAAAGGAAGACAAGCTCTCTGCCAAACTGACTTTCTAGACCTGGATCAAGCATAGGTTTTTTTTTCAGATAATCCCTGCAGTAAAATTATAGATGAGGAATGAGTCCCCCCTGGTGGTTCAGACAGACAGACACAGGCAGAAACCTCCTGCTCCTTCCTCATTGCACTTTTATTGCTTAAGTCAAGACTAGTCAAATGCTTTAAAAAGCCAGCATAAGAAAGCTCAATTTTAAAAGGATATGGCTGGCTAAATGGTAAAACAGGAACAATAAGTGCTACTGTATCAGAGCTAAAATATCCTTTATGACCATGACTATAAAACGTGCAACCTTGACTGCTGTGTTTGGTCAAATTGTTATTAAATCAAAATAACCTAAATAATTTTAAAATATTTTCAATTCAATTTTAGATGCTTGTGGCTTTTGATGCCCACATTGATGCTATTCACAGAAACGACCTCTTGTGATGATGACTGAAGTCCCAACCTCGTGCATTAGTGGTGTGAAGAGTCTGTTCTGTTCCTTTCAAGTCAGTATGAAGATCACTACAAAGTTCTATGTACTTTAGTTTTACTAAATCCTCTTTCTTTACTATAATCTCTTTCTTTTATATTGTGGTCCAGAAGGAAGGTGAAAAGGGAAGTGGAAAGAGCTACACAAGAATGTTACTTCACCGAGGTTTTGTCACAATTTACTTCATTTATTTCAAAAGTCTTTGCAAGTATATTCAGTAGGAACCAACTCTCATACCAATAAACAGTACATAAATCCAAGTCTAAAGAATTTAAGACTTCATACCTATCACTTTTAATCTCTTTGCATCTGAGATGCTGAGAATGGAAGTTTATTCCAAGCCTCCTCACTGATTTGTGGTTAAAATCCTTAAAATAATTCATTATATTTTTATCTTCTTCCTTAATGCATCTAAAAAGTGCTTAACTTACTTGTGACTGCTTTTCAAAATAATCACTTTGTATTTGGGTTGCTGGCTGCAGATGAGTATGTTGACCAGATAAGCACTTATAAGTCACTAAAATCTCCCTCAGGAAAGATTTATAATATACATGATCATAATATCCCATCACAGAAAAATAAATAACAGTACACCACTGTAGCAGAGGAAAGCACTCCATTTCAAAGTGTTAGTCAGACAGAATTAAAAATTATGTCCTGGCTCTCGACATGTAACAAAATTTCACTTTAGTGGAAAACTCGTTCAAGATGTTAACTGCATTTATTCAATAAAGTAAGAGGCAGTAATAATTTTCCTTGCAGGATCATTTGTGAGTTTTTGAAGTAGATAGTTTTGCATCTGGAAGCAGACATGTTTATTCCTTCTAATTCTGGGTTCAGGGTTGATGCTGAAGGCACTCCAACATAAAGGGCCTCTATATAAGGCATAAGACTGCATTCACGAAATAAAAACACACTCAGCTATCAACATGATAAATAGAAAACTGTAGACTCTCTTTTCAAACCCCCTCACCCTATCTTTGACAATTTTTATAGTGAAAGTCATGCCCAGGGATACAAGAAAGCGGTAGAGGATTCATTTCCTCTACATGCAGCTGACGAAGTGCTTGGGAGTGCCAGAGGAGTCCAGCCCAAGAGCAGTGTGCTGGCACATATCCAGCAGTGAGCTGGTAGCATTCGAGTAAGAAACCAAAGAGCTGTTGAAATATAGAAAAAGTGCTGTGCATGATCCCAAATATATTTTGTTAAATGCTGTATGAACTTTGGCTTAGTGGTTTGATTTGAATATATCACATTAAACCACTTGAGACTATTAAAATGAAGCAAATACATACCAGGTGGTATGGTTTTCCTGTGGAAACAATTATGTTGGAAATAACTCCCTGTCTCTTGCCAGTAGGCTTATGGTTTATTCTCTTGCAAAACAACTTTAGGATTAAAACTTACAGTTATGCTCTAAAATCTTCATTAAACTATTAAAATTGTCAAGAAGAAGAGAAAGCAGAGGGTGAAGGGAGAAGAAAGGGATGTGTCCTACCTGAGGCTCACGGCAAGCACACCACAGTAACACTGTCCACCCTGGAATTCTAGAAATGGAGACAGCTGGACATGTTTTGCGGCTGTTTGCTCTTGTTCTCTGCTATTCCCTGCTTAAAATAGCTGCTTGCTGAGGTCTGTATAGCTCTGGGATAATCTTATTATAGTGGATCCAACTCCTAGCTAGCACACTTGTCCCATTTCTCAGTCAGGCTGCAGCAGGCTATGCTGTACATGGGGGATGAAGAAATCCATGGTATGAGGCATGAAGAAATTTGTGGTATGGCCACAGAACTCCAGAGCAACCAAATTACAGCAGCTTACCAAGTTTCCACCTATTAAGTTATACTGAGCAATTGCAATAATCCACGTCTGCTCTTAATTTTTACAGCACAAAGAGATTTTCATGAAGTTTCCACCACCTAAATTAGGCCCCTTACGGTACCATGAAAAAATTTACAGCTTTTTTTCATCTTTGCCAATGTGATGACTTTGGTTTGTAATAAAGCAAGATCCAGTCAAATTAGTTACCTTTTAATTCTACAGAGTGGAGCTAAGAGTGTGAAGTACCTCAGAGCTTTAAAGATTTCTCTTTGAAGTATCAAAAGGGGATAATTTTCTCATCAGAAATTTTTACATTTGCAAGAAAAGGATGAGGGTTGTGGGATAATTTAATTTAAAAAATAACTTTAAAGAATGACAAGGAGCTTTGTACTTTATAATTAAGAACAGATAGGGACTAATGAATGTGGACAAAGCCAAAAACTTGAGAAAAGGGAGAGGGTCACTAGCAAGAAAATAGCATGTAGTCAAAGACAGAAAAGGAAAATTTCCATATAACCTGACTGTTCATCGAAGAAAAGGAGAAAAAAAAAAGAAAAACCCCAGTCATCTGACCTTTTGTGGAAGCATTTAAGGCTGGAAGACAGGAAGAATGTGTCTAGGAAGGAGGCTTCAGTCATTTCATACAAAATCACAGAATTAACCAGGTTGGAAAAGACCTCTGAAATCATTGAGTCCAACCTATGACCAAACACCACTGTGTCAACCAGACCAGGGCACTGAGTGCCATGTCCAGTCTCTCCTTGAAGACCTTCATGGATGGTGACTCCACCACTTTCCTGGGCAGTCCATTCCAATGTCTAATCACCCTTTCTATGAAGAAATTCCCCTGCTGTTCAACCTGAACCTCCCCTGGAGCAGCTTGAGGCCATTTCCTCTCATCCTGGGAGATCAGCGACCCCCATCTGGCTACAGCCCCCTCTCAGGTAGCTGTAGAGAGTGATAAGGTCACCCCGAGCCTCCCTTCCTCCAGGCTAAACAATCCCAGCTCCCTCAGCTGCTCCTTGCAGGACTTACCCTCTAGCCCTTCACCATCTTCCCTCTCTTCTCTGGACATACTCTAGCACCTCAATGTCCTCCCTAAATTCAGGGGCCCAGAACTGAACACAGTACATGAGGTGTGGGCTCACCAGTGCTGAGTAAAAGGAGGCAATCACAGCCCTGCTCCTGCTGGCCACACTGTTCCTGATCCACATTGATACCTTCCTGCTCTTCACACCAGAAAAGTGAAACTACTACCAGGGTGAGACCAAGCTGCTATGGACAAGTGATTGGCTGGCCCTGAAAAAGCTGCAGGAGGTGGCAGCCTACATCGTAAATGTTGCCTTGCAAATAAGACAGAAAACTGGGCTTCTACATCAGTATTTCCTTCAGAACCTCCACATGCACAAGCACGTTCTCTAGAACTCAAAAATTATTTCTTCCATACCGTATACAAGTTACCTACACCCAAAGCAGTATCAGCAACTTCCAGGGATGAAAATGTTAGCAGGTAGTAATACTTCTGCAAGCAGTACTGGTTTTCACCAAGTGTATAAAACTGACCAAAAATACACTAGAAGAAAACAGTTCACATAATTAATAGGGTTGTTAAATAGACATGGAGCTAACAAACTTCAGGAATTACCTGGTAATAATTTGTTTATTGAAACACTCAGAGCACAGTTGATTCTCTTGCAGGATTTGTTGGTAGCAAGAGGGCCTGTTCTGGTTTACACACATTTTCTACCTTAGAAGGACACAAAGCATTCCAGAGCTTCCCACTTGGAAATGCACTCAATGCACTACAAAATACCTTTATTAAGACAGTCTGCTCAGAACCCAGAGCAACACTGAAACACATTTTGAAGTCTTTTTGGATTACAGCTCCCTTCCTCTATTTTGATTCTAACTGCTCTCAACAATTCCAGGGATCTAAACCAGTCACATATGTGCAAACATACTCAAATCCTGTGTTCATTTTTGGGGCCCTCACTACACAAAGGACATTTAGGTGTTGAGTGTATCCAGAGAAGGGCAATGAAGCTGGTGAAGGGTCTGGAGCACAAGCCTTATGAGGAACAGCTCGGGGAACTGAGGTTGCTTAGCCTGGAGAAAAGGAGGCTCAGGGGTGACCTTATCACTCTCTACAACTGTCTGAAAGAAGGTTGTAGCCACATGAGGGTCAGTCTCCCAATTAACAAGCAATAGCACAAGAGGAAACAGCCTCATGTTGTACCAGGCGATGTTTAGACATATTAGGAAAAATTTCTTCACTGAAAGGGTCGTCAAGCATTGGAATAGGCTACCCAAGGAAGTGACTGAGTCATCAGGCCAGGAGGTTTTCAGAAGAACATAGATGTGGCACTCAGGGTCATGGTTGAGTGGTGGACTTGGCAGTGCTGGGTTAATGGTTGGACTCAATAATATTATAGGTCTTTTCCAACCTAAATGGTTTTATGATTCTAAGTACACAATCTAAATGTAGCAAACAAGGTAGAAGCAGGCAGAATATTTAGCCTCTTCTGTAATTCTGGTCTTTTTTCTCAATATAAAAGTACTATTCCATTATTTTCAAGTTACACATTGGAAGTACTAAATATTTTTTCTGAGACTACATCACAGTCAGAATCATCATCTGTCTTCTGGAAGAATTCTGGACTCTTTAATATTATTTTTAATTATCTGTGTATCAGAAAGCCACCTACTAGCTTAATTCGCATTTCACAGCCAGAACATGAGCAGTAGTAATATTTATCTTCCATAGACAGAAACTTAGCCACTGGGATGCAGATATACTCTCGCTGCTTAATTCTGAATTGGCCAAATCTCAAATTTAGAAATGAGTATTTTTTGCAGTCAGAAGATGAGGATTTTGATATTGCTTATGGAGTACATAAATATAATTTTGGGGAGTTTCTTTCACCTTCGCCGGCAAACTCTATTTCCTGTTCTCCCTCTATTTGGCATTGGAATATCAAGTTCACTTTATCTTTCAATGCAAGCACCAAAAGAACAGACTGAATGCATCAGACACGGAAAGATTACTTTTAACTAGGTGTAAAACATTATTTCAGTGAGGACAAGTATTACAACCAGGTGATCAGAATTGCTTTGAGGTTCAATCTAATTTGAATCTCAAATGTTCAATATAATTTAGGAAAATTTTATTTTTATATTATTGCTACCTATGGAATAATACTGGTATAACAAGTGCTTTTAAAATTACAGCTGTGCCAACAACAAAGATCTGCCTCAAAAATACTGGGATGGGATGACTTGCTTTTTAATTACTCAGCAAGTATATTTGAGGGCAGTGAGAAAAACAACATTCAAACCCACTGGTTTAGTATCATCTGTAATGTCATCCTACAAAATAAAATTGAAACAGTACTGCTGGAAGACATTTAGACTTTTAAATAAAGTTTTTCAGCTAGAACTTAGGAAACATCTTGAAAGCTAGCTACAATAATTTTTTCTTTATTTGCAGGATCAGGATGACTAGTACCAAGCATCAGATTTTCTAACTTCAAAGGGCACTGCTAACACATAAGGATTAACTTTAATTTTGGAGGGTTTTTTCAATTCAGTAGTTTTTATGTCTCAAAATATTTAGGCCCTTTATTCTTTGAAAACAAGTATCTGTCAGTTCATGTGCCTTGGGTTAAAAGTTGAAATCCAACCTCTTCACAATCATGGGAGAAGAACCAGTCTAGTACTGCAAAAAGACCTGAACCCCTTTTTAGTTGAGTGAGAGGTGACTTTCTTTGCAGTGCTGAAAATCAAGAGGTATGTTTTTTAAAGGCACAATTGCTTCCCCACCTTACCTAAATGCTGACAGAATGCATTTTAACACTAGCTGCTAAAATTTCCTTTGAATCGATTCAAATACGGTACCTGTTGTCAGTGGGATGTTCACAGAGCACATCTTCTGCCACAGTGCTTTTCCCTGCCCAGTAAGAGAGACTTCTTGCTCTCCACCTTTGGGGACAAGGTTGCTCAGAGTGGGACTTTAGTTTAAGAAACCTGAGAGTAGCTTTGAGTAGCTAGAGATTACTGCAACACAGCCATTCTCCCCATGATCTCCTCTCCTCTGGTAGGAGGCTGTAGCAGGAATTCACAAGAATACCTGTCTGCTTTCCAAAGACTCCTCCTTGCTACTGATGGTCTCACAAAGGGAAGGGAAAGCCACGTTCACTCCCTTTACACCACCACCAGCAGTGACAAAAAGCCCAGTATTTTTGGATTAAGTACAATTAATATTAAATGCTTAACAGCTTAACTACATACTTGATAGGTAATGAGTATTGATGATTTATCTGTTATGAATGGCTTTTTTTTACATGAAGATGGTGATACTGCCACACAGCTCATGCATTTTACAGTTCTCTGGAGACCTAACAATAAAGATCAAATCAAGAATAAACAAACACAACACAGGTCTAAGCATCTCCTTTTTTTACTGTATTTTATGTTGTGAACTCTAAAGAAATCTTCACATTGTTTGTAATATTTTTTAAAAAGTGTCTCTTTTTATACATTCCAAAATGCATACGAAAACCTCCAGCTACCTGATACTTAAGCATGTGTAAAAGACTTTTACATTCTTTCACATATATAGTACTGCATTATGGACAATGATACTGATATTATCTTCACATTATTTCCTTTCATCAGCTTCCTTTACCTCTTCTAATTCCTCAAATTTTAAAAATGAGGATTTGTCATAGCCCATGAGATGGTTATAATCCTGAGGATTTGGGAAAAGCGTAGGATTAACAAGCATTGATTTCGTTTTAGCATAAAATGTTGTAAACATCTTGGTGATGTCTGGAATCTTTACATCTTTCTGATGGAAAACAGTCACTTTTTCTGCCAAGATGGCATTGTAGGTAATGGCTGTATAGGTGTCCACTTCATCTTTATAATAGAGTCGGATCACATAACCTTTTGTAAGGAAATGCAAAGTAACCGGAGTTACAAATGTAAAAACCCCGATCAACCCATAAAAGGCAGCTTGGACAAGCAGACTTTCCACTCCAATACCGCTCTTGAGCATGATGTAGGGCATCATGAACAGATTGAATATGCTGGTGGAGTAAGAGAAAAACTTCACACCTGCATAAAACAGAACACAAAGAAAATTAAGGTTAACTCTTACGACTAAAATTTTCTCTACAATTACCATATAACAATGCCATTACTTGAACTGATGAAGTTACTGAAAATTCTTTTCCCTTTTCTTTTTGAAATTCACGGAGAAACCATTGAAAGCTCAACCATGCCTTGTTTCCACTGTTCTGATTTGTGTGTATGTTCATGTTGAGTTTATCAAAGCTGGCAGTTGGCTCAGTTTCTATGATGCATTCAGCTATTAGCTGTCACGCACACCTATGAACTTTTTACTTCCCAGGCAGGAAAACAGATTTCTAACAAGACTTGACTCCAGTCATGGACACATGCAATGGCGCTCACTGAAAATATTACAGACAAGGAATTTCTCTCTTCATCAACAACTAATGCTGACATTCAGTATGCATTACAAAGAAGTCAGTTTGGTCCCTCACATATGGTCCCATGCATAAACTCTGGGTTATTAAATATTAACAAGTACTCCAGACCCATCTTGCATGTGGCTTGAAAGACAGTAGCCAGTGCTGTGGACCACCCACAGTCCTTAAGCCATTATGAGAACCACAAACCCAAGATGCTGTGAGAAATAAGTATGTTCGGACACATTTCAAAGATGTATCAGAAAACATCCAACGGCTTTACTTTTCACTAGGTCTTTGTAACATTAACTGGTCAAAGAAAGATCAGCAAAGTCAGAGCATTTCATCGCAATACCTGTGTGCCTGGGAAGCATTTCAGGAACACTTCCAAGCACACAGAATGTAAACAGCAGTTACAGCTCATCTTTGTTGCTTACTGGGCTGGCTAAAACACCCCAAGGGCTACAAGAGAAGCCAAAGAAGGCTGAGGGTTTACAGAGATCAACAGAACTCCCTGCACACCCAAGCAGAGAAGCAGAAAACAAGCATTACCATGACCACCTTGTTTGTTTGTTTTGCTGTACAGATGATTCAGATTTTGGCAAACTTGGAAAGGAGAACGCTCACTTTCACTGCTCCATTTTAAAGTTACTGAACACTGTTAACAACAACAAAGGCAACAGAAACCACTTCAAAGTCACATACCTAACACTGCCTTTGCCAAATTTCCTTTATAAACTAATCTTCCATGTTCTGGGTGGTCATGAGGGGAAGATGTGCTGAGGCTGCGAAGAGCCACTCCTTGAAAAGACGCAACCTGAAAGATGAAACCAGTACACAGCTAAGTAATATCACTACTACCTTATATTGACCTATCCATCTCGATACACATCTACATATATATGTATGTGTATATATGCACACAAAGTTTCTCCTTGCCCTGAACCCACTCCCAGCATTTTAAACCAGGAATTAAACTTATGTTACACTCCAAAGCATGCCAGACACTCCAACTAATATTTGCCTGACCATTTCAATAATTTTCCATGTAAATATCCCAAATCAGTATCAAATATTTGCAACCCCATTCCTGAGAACTCAGGTAGCAATCGATTTACACACAGCTTTGCAGGGAGACATTTATGGCAGCCGTGCTCATCAGGTCTCTGTTTGATCACAGAGTGGCCTGGGTTGAACCAGACCTTACAGATCATCCAGTTCCAACAGCCCTGCTGTGGGCAGGGACACCTTCCACTATACCAGTTTGCTCCAAGCTCCATCCAGCCTGGTCTTAAACACCTCGAGGACTGAGGCATCCACAGCGTCTCTGGGCAACCTGTTCTGCTGCCTCACTACCCTCATAAATAAAGGGTTTTTTTCCTAATGTCTTAGATTGGCAAAATAGCTCTTCCTTTAAATTAGCTAAACCTACTGTCAGTTTGAATCCATCCCCCCTCGTCCTGGCACTTCATTCCTTTGTAAAAAGTCCCTTTCCGACTTTCTTGTAGGCTCCCTTCAGGTACTGGAAGGCCACAATTAGGTCATCCCGAAGCCTCCTCCGGGCTGAACAAACCTAATTCCCTCAGCCTTTCATCGTAAGAGAGGTGCTACATCCCTCTAATCATCTTGGTGGCTTCCTTTGGACTCGCTCAAACAGTCCCCCTGTGCTGGGGGCCCCAGAGCTGGGCGCAGCACCCCAAGTGAGGTCTCAGCTGAGCGTAATAGAGGGGGTACGCCCCGGGGAGAACCACGCCTTTCTCCTCAAAATCCCCCAAAGGCAAAACCGCGAGTCCCAGGGCCTCCGCCCTTCCCCCGGGGAGTGGGAACACTCTCCCCCGCTCCCAGACACTGTCCCACAGCCCCCACACACAACCTGTTGGGGCCTCGCGGCGGCAGCGGACAGGACGGCCCGGTGGCGGCAGGCCGGGGGCGCGGAGCCCCGCAGCCATGAGGGGGTGGAGGCGGAGACGCGGCGGCAGGCGGCGGAGGGGGCGGCGGCAGCCCGGAGCAGCAGCAGCGGCAGCATGGCGGAGCCGCGGCCGCACCCGGGACACCGCAGGCGGTGCCACACCGACAGCCCCCGCCGCGCCGCCGCCACGCCGCGCTTTGGTTCCGCCCGCGGGAAGGGTCCGGCCGGCTCCGCGGCGCCCCCGCCAGGCTGCGGGCGGCGCTGCGGGCCCGTGTGGGATCTGCCGTGCGCCGCTCAGCCACAGAGCCCCAGAGTCAGCTGGGCTGGAAAACACCTGAGTCCAACCTATGGCCCAACACCACTGCGTCAAACAGACCATGCCACTAACTGCCACATCCAATCTTTCCCTAAAGACCCCGAGAGACGGTGACTCCACCACCTCTCTCGGCAGTCCATTCCAATGTCTAATCATCCCTTCTGTGAAGAAATTCCTCCTGATGTCCAACCTGAACGTCCCCTGGAACAGCTTAAGGCCATTGCCTCGTGTCCTCTCGCCAGCTGCCTGGGAGAAGAGGCCAACCCTACCTATTAAGCCTCCTTTCAGGCAGTAGTAGAGAGCCATAAGGTCTTCACTAAGCCTTCTCTTCTCCAGGCTAAACTACTCCAGCTCCCTCAGCTGCTCCTCCTAAGATTCGTGTTCCGGACACCCTCCAGCTCCTCGATGTCGTGCATTATTTGAGAGGTCCAGAACTGACCACAGGACTCGAGGTGCAGCCTCACCAGTGCTGAGCACAGGAGACGATCTCTGCCTTGGTCCTGCTGGCCACACTATTCTGGATACAACCCAGGATGCCATTGGCCTTCCTGGCCGCAAGGTCCCACGCTCGCTCATGTACAGCCGGTGTCGACCGACACTCTCAGGCCCTGACATGGCGGGCCTGCAAACGCCCCTCGGGAACTACGCAACCCAGCATGCACCGCTCCGGGCGCACGGCATGCCGGGAGCACGGGCGCAGCTCGGTCGGGGCACGGGGGGGCCGGAAGCGGCCCGTGACCCGGGCGGAAGCGCTCGGAGGCTGCTGGGCCGACACCGCGGCCCTGCGAGCGGGGCGGAGGGAGCGGCGCCCACGGGTGAGGGGCGGCCGCGGGAGCGAGACCCCGCGGGGGCCGCGAGGGACACCCCGGGGGCGGGGCGCCCCGTTGGGCGGGGAGCGGGGAGCCCCCGCAGCCGGCCCCGCGAAGGGCAGCGGGCTTCGCCGCGCTCCTGGCGGGGGCGCTGAACAGGGGCCCGGCGAAGGGGCCGGAACGGCGCCGGAGGCCGCCGGGGTGCGCGGGGCGCGGTGCCAGGCCGGGGTTCCCCCGCTGGGGTGGTGGCGAAAGGCGCTTTCCTCCCCCAAAACATTCTCCTTGGAATCCCGGCGCTGCCGGGAAAGGGGTTTTTGGAGCAGTGTTGGGTTTGAGCATCGCTCCCAAACTCCTGCCAAAAGTGACGTTCGCCCTCTTCCTACGCCAGGCCGTAGAGAGAGTGGAAAAGTTAAGACCGAAAGAATTTAGTATGCGCCCCCAGGGGTTGTTTTGCCAAGGTGAGAAGTGCTGGTTAAAGTGATTTGGCAGTAATGGTGAGCGAATGTAAGTAAAGCAAAGAAAAGGGTTATACACCTAAATGAAACAACAGAAATGAGCTTTTGAGTGCCGTGTGTTCCTCAGAGGGAGGTTTTGCTTTAATACAGGGGAACCTGAGCATTGGTAAGTTATTGATGGCTTCCCATTTATTTGTGAAAAGGTGATGGTGCTGCTGGCAGTTTGCTTTGACAGCCAATTTGGTCTTATATCAGGTAACTTTTATTAAATATTTATTAAATATGTTTGGTACTGTAGATTGTAAGTTAAGCTTTGCGTTCTGGGGAGACCTAGATAGTCACAGGCCATTTGTTTACTTGGCTTTGATGGCTTTTGGAATCAAACCAGAAAAACATAGATAAACAAGCAGGCGAGAGACCTTAGGATAAGAACCACTTCGTGCACTTATTTCTGAATAATCTTCTACATGCTCCCAGTTTTCTTCTTTTCCTATAATAAGGACCAAAAAAATTGTGGGGGAAGAAATAATGGTATGTTAACTGAAGAGTTACTTCGAAGGGGAATAAGCGTTCATTAGTTTTCTTGTAGTATATTGACCGCATCTTTGTACATGTGGCACACACCTTATGCCTTGAGATCAGCCTTTTAATGAGCTTCAGTTATATCGATAAAATGTTTATGTTAGTAAAAATTTTGCTAACATTTCCATTGGGAGCTTTAAGATAATTTTTAGAAACTTCTAGCACTTCAGCATTTAATTTTTTCATGTTGTGTCAGAAAAAAGATATTTGAGTTTGTTGGTTTTTTGGGTTTTTTTTTTTGTACCAGATTGGGTGATGAACAAATTTAGATCGTTTCAGATAGTCCTAATGTGAAGACTTTTAGTATTGTTGCAGTGAGATAAATGAGTATGGCACTCAAGGATCCTCAGCTTCAGTTGTTTTACTGTGTTTTTACAATTCTCATGTATGTTACAAGAAATCCTTAAGTTATGCCATACAAGTATGGGGTTTGTCAGATTAAATGAAGGAATTTTGATGTATTTTGACAAGTTCTCTTTGCACCAAGAAACGTTCAGGATTTAGTTGTCTTCATTGTGGGGTAGTTTGCATAACAGTAGTTTTTGGTGAATGCCTATAATAAGAGGGCAGAATCCATGCCCTATAAAATTTTGCAGTATGCCAGCAGCCTTTTTTCCTCTGAGGGCAAGAGCTGTACACTACAGGGCTTTTATTGTATGTTTGGAAGAAAACAGTAATACTCCCCTGCTCGTGATTTTTTTTTTTCCCTTGAAGCGTTCTGGGGAATTACTGAAAAGGAAAGTTTCTTTAGATATGAAAAAATCTTAACTAAGACCTTTGGTACTCCATACATGGTATCCTACATCATCTCCTGTTTATCTCAACGGGCATCCATATGTAGTATGCCTTCCTGTAGCATTCCAGTGTGTCCCAAAAAATTTGAATTTTAGTGCCTGAGAGTATCGGAGTAGTGAATCAGCTGATTTGGAAATCATGCTGTACCAGTTTCTCCTCATGTTTATTCCAAATATACTTCGATGCCTACTTACATTAATTGTTTTTGATGTGTACTGGGCAATGAATGCTAAACTGAAGAGTGATGTTTTTAAACAACTTATTATATAGGATAGGGTAGAATTTAGGATTGAACAGTAGGAGGCTGCTGTTGTAACTCACAGCAGCCTTTGATAATTGATGAACTCTTACTGACATATAAATGACACCAAAAAAAGTCACATTTGGCTTTTAAACAAACCTAGGAATTGGCGAAGGGATTTGTATTACTTGCCACGTTTTCCAGAAATTGATAGTGTAGGGTACAAATGTCAGTATACTGAAGCATACAAAAGTCATGTGTGCATCATGCAGCTAATGAGTTGGAAGCCATTTGAATTTCCTTAAACCAGAATCTTGAGTTTTTAAAGGTTTTTCCTGTGGGATCAAGAATGTGAATGCTTGAAATGTTTGCATAGATTCAGTTTTTCTTGTGCTAATGAGAACAGAGCAGTGGGGTTCTGGAAGCTGTGCAGTGGTCGCTTATGTTCACCTACATTAGCGTATGTCCTTCAAGTCTATTCCACTCATTGACATACAAAGAAATTATTTTCTGGAAATTCTGGCAAACTTGGGAGATAAACATGCAGCTTATCTGGGAGTGAGTTGGGATGGTTGTGGACATGCTTCAGTTTCTTGATGGTCAAGAGAAGAAGGAAAGAGATCATACCAAACTCGCTCCACCATCCTATTTCTTCTTAGAGGTGTAAGAGGAAGATGTTAAAGTAGGCAAACAAGAACACTTGTCTTGTGTGGCTTAATTGCCATGGTTTGAGTTTTATGATATTTCACTATATTCTTTTTACCTCGTATGTGTAAATATTCTGGCAACTTGTGGTAATTTTCAGTTCTCTAATATCTAATGGCAATTTAATGGGTTTTGCAACAGGAAGTCCTTTTTAGACTGGTTGGAAAGTTTCTGTTCCAAATACACTGGGTTTAGTTGTATTATACTCTCTCTCTGATTAAAAAGTGGCATATCAGTTTTATGTAAACTTTCTCTTAATAAATGTGGGTTTTGCTCTTTTTTTTTTTTTTTTTTAAGGAGGCAAAGCAGGAGAACAGTAATACCTGATATATGTGCTTTTTTGAGATTAAAGG
Organism: Acanthiza pusilla; assembly: GCA_036630365.1. NCBI lineage: Eukaryota > Metazoa > Chordata > Aves > Passeriformes > Acanthizidae > Acanthiza > Acanthiza pusilla. The sequence continues at coordinate 66,620,377 of JAXCHO010000034.1, read as the reverse complement.
CAGGGAGCTGAGCTACCTTATGATAATGCCACATAAGCTTCTTGAAGGGCAAATGGAATTGTAAATGTACTTCAATATAAATTAGTGGTTCTTTGCAGGAATCTGAAATAGTCAAGTCAAAAATGTATAAAAAGTACACGTTCACAAAACTTGGATTGTTCGCTTCCTGACTGCTACATTGGTGAAGTCAAACAGGGACAGCTATAAAATGTGGAAGAGTAGTTAAAATATAGGTAGTTACGAGGCATGTTCAGTAATCTCGGTCTCTTTCTTCGTACTGTCTTGTCATTTATGCTGCTTTCTTTATACAGAAGGAAAATACAGTGATATGTTTTGTAATAAACATTACACTGAAAATACACTGAGAGAAAATAATTTTTTGGAAGAGAACATACAAGGCCGCTTGACCTATTATTTAAAACCTAAGGCCATGCCATTGTCAATTTTAAAAAATGTGCAGAAAATTTCCCTCCTTACTCCTTTTATACCCCCTATATGCACAAGTGAGAATTTGTGGGAGATATTTCTATATCCTTTTGGTTCATTTTCTGTGTGCATTTTTTTCTGGCTTTGAAAATGTTCTAGTCTTCATACAATGTCATGACAGACTGAATGTTTCTTGATCCAGAAGAGGAACCATTACTGGGTTTTTAGGTTTTTCAGAGTCCATGAGTTTCTTGTTTTTCTTTTCCCCTCATTTGTTGCATTGACTCTCTGATTTTTCTGGGCTCTCTGCTCTTGATACTTTGTCATGAATAAATCTGTACTGCTACCAGTATTCATGTTTTTTGGGTTTTTTAATGATACATTGTTACATCAGAATAGAAACTAAGTGAAACTCAGTGTGTCCCTTGGTAACATGTCAAATGCATCATACAGATTGTCTTTTCTGCATCTTTTACTTTTGGCAATACAATGTTTTCTATATTCAGAACCAAACTTGGATTCTGGAATAGCACTATAAATTTTACTTTTTTTTTTTTAATTTATGTTCATTTGTTGAACTTAAACTGAGGTATCATGTTGGCATAGTTTTCTCACCGATGTTTATCCTTTTAATGAATTTTTATATTACAGGCTCTTGGGTCATATCAGTAGGTCCTCTCTGTAGTTCTTGTAATTCAAACTTCTTTTTCTTGAAAGCAGGAATTCAGAATTGCATGTGGTATTCCAGACAAGCTGTTGCTCATATGCAACAGTGTTCATATTTCCCTATCTCTATTGCAAAGGAATCCTCAATGTGCATTTGCCTCTTTGTCCTTCACCCTTTTTTTCCCTTTTGCCCCCACAGAGCTGCATCATTTTATAGTTGTCCACAGGATGACTATACCCCCAAATAACAAGCCCTGACTATGGGAAAGAAGATTGTTATTGGTCCCTCCATGCAGGAATCTTGCATTTCATATGACTTAATTTCATGTGGCTTCTAGTATGCCGTTTTTCAAGACTAGTCACTTATGTGTGTTACGCTTTGTTCCGCTTTTGTTGCAATGCTTTCCACTTCTGTCTCATCCAAAGTTACCTATTCTTTTGTGGCAGCATTGTTTAAAAAAAATTCAACATATTTTTTGGAGGAACTAGTAGTTCTTTTCTAGTCCAGTTGTTCTGTGTTTGCAACAACATACTCTATTCTTGTAGTCTTGTAGAAAGGTTCTTTCTCATTTTAAGATGACCTCTCATCACATTTGTTTAACCCCAGATGATATACTGAGCCCAGATTGCATCTTGTTTGAGTTTCCTTTTTTCCAAGGAAAATGACTGAATAATGTTTTGGATATTAGATTAATTCAGCTTGCTCTAAAACTACTAAGACTTAATGCATTTTTATCCTGTTTTACTTTTTAGTACAATTGAATTCAGACCACTGAGCCTGATAATTTTTTTCTTCTTTGTTAATTACTGTGCTTTTTTTCTCTCTAATCATGTGATAGCGCATTTGATTTATTCAAATGCTCATTTTAATGTGTATTTTTGTGACAGCTAATTTTTTTTGTGTAGTTTTTTTTCAGTTCTCTATTTTCAATCTTTCAATGTATTAGCCTCCTCAAGTTACGCTTTTACCTTGGAAGGTCTTAATATATCTGCATTCCCACTAACTAACCTGTCTTTATTCCTGTGTTTGGTGGCGTTTTTTGTGTTGTAAACTAAGGCACATTTTATCATCACCAGCACTTCCAAAAAGTGGTATCACTTCTGTGTTGGAGTTTTTTTTTTTTTTCCAAGTATTATTATTTATAAATCATAAGTGGTTTCACTACTCTTTTGGAATGTAGCAAATGGTTTTGTGGCTAGAAAAAGAGATAGTACAAGTGATCATCTTCTGCAAAGTAGAAGTAGTAATATGAGCTATTCCTTCAGTTCTGGAGCAACAGATACTCTCCAGTAAGATGACTGATTTCCATTTACAAAAACTGTTGAAATAGGGTGAAAGATCCCATCGGTTTTGGGCCCTAACTGTCCCAGCACCTAAATATAATTTCCTTAGATAAGGTCCTGGAGTTACTGAAAAATATGAAGGCATTTAACAGTCCATATTAGGGAATTATATTATGGCATACATAAATTAACTCTTAAAAAACATTCTTCAATGTGCCTTATATTTAGGAACTTTTCACCTGCAAGAGTACAGGTTAAGATGTTTCTTATAACAGGGTAAGGCAAATATTTTATTCTGTGAAGTCAGGATAATCTTCAAAGACAGTAGCAGTGTAAGTGGAGGATTATTTTTGCTCATTTCTCCACAGAAACTAAAAACTATTAGCTGTGTGTGTGTAGCTTCATTAGGTGTACATAACAAAGCACCTTCTTGTGAAAGCTTGAGGAAACATTTGCACTATTTTATATTTGTAGCAATGAGAAAAGAGAGGTGGAATAAACCAGCATCAAAGTTCTGTGGAGAAGTGAAGTGATCAGCAATAGCAAAGAGATGTCTGTAGTACTTCTTCCAAATCTTGCAGCTTCCTCAGCTTGCTTATACTTTTTTGCTAAGCTTTTACCAGAACCATATGAGGGAAGAAATGTGGGGTGTAGTCTCTATTCTGATCTCTTTACTGCAGCCCTGAATATCAGCTGGGAGGCCACCCAGAATCATTGGTGCTATTTTCCTGAATATGTGGGCACACAGCAGTATCACTGATTTGTACTAGGTTAATGTTTACAGAGTGGCTGTTCATATGAAAGAGATTTTAGGACAGCAAGTGGGTGGGTAGAATTTATCTTCCAGAGTTTTCTCTTCCACAGCAGAGATGCAGTTCGGGGTAAAGAAATCTAAGTTGTATCTGAACATACCAGATTTGTTTTGCAAATAAGTGCTTCCATTTCTCTAACTCTGTAAATTCCCTTTGATGAAGAAGTATACATGCTGGATGTCAGTGTATAAGCTGTGGAAGCTCATGGTTAACTTACCGTGTGAATACCTACATTACATGTCTGAAGTAGATTATCTAGGTGATATTGGTGGTGGTATTGGGAACTGTCAATCTTCTGTGAAGGACAGGTTGAAGGCCAGGTATTTAGTGCATACTGATTAGACTGATCCCTGAGCCTTCTCTCCTCTGGCCTAAACAACCCCAGTTCTCTCAGCCTGTCCTTGTATGACAAGTGCTTCAATCCCTCGGTCATCTTCGTGACCCTTTGCAGGACTCAGTTCATTCTGTCACACTGGACCCAGCACTCCAGATGTGTCCCAGTAGTGCTGAGTGGAGGGGCAGGATCACCTGCCTCAGCCTTCTGGCAATGCTCTCAATAAAGTCCAGGGTGCTGTTGGCCAGCTTTGCGACAAGGGCACACTGCTGGCTTATGTTCAACTTCTCCACCAGCACCCCCAGGTCTATTTATGCAAAGCTGCTTTCCAGCAGGTCGGCCTCCATGTGGTATTGGTGCCAAGGTCAAGGGTTTGCATTTCCCATTGATGAACTTCATAGGTTTTCTGTTTTCAAAACACACTGCTCATCAACACTGCATGTTGTGTATCATCATACTCTTTTTGGAAGAGTGTTTATGGTAACATAAAGACTAATACGTAAAGGGGACTTTAAAAATTGTACTGCTGACTCAAAATATTGCCACTTCTATTTTTTCAGACGCTCCTATTGCAAAAGCTGCAGTTGAAAAGAAACAATTTTTTTAATAAGAAGAGAATGGGTAAGTTCACAATCTTAAGAGTGTTTTTTGTTTTCCTATGAGTTGAAGCATTTTGTCTCTCACATCAGTAGAGGAGGTGGCTTCTAAGACTTTAAGTGTTGATCTTGTCACTTTTTCTTGTAGCCTCAAAAGTTTATGGAACTTCCTACAAATGTTATGCAGGAGAATTTTGTCAAGTGTCTGTCTATTTACTGGAAGACTTGTTCAGAGGATATCCATTCTAACAAAAAATTTCCTTTGCTTAACATGCATAGTCCTGAAAATGTACATGCAAAAACAGGAATGTCTTTAGGCTTTTATAGTACTAAACTTTTATATAGAGGACAAGCAAATTTCACTGTGTAATTTTTAAATTTTTTAAATAATTCTTTGCTTCTTTGTTAACCAAGGTCAGCCTGTTGAATTCTGGCTCAGAAATCATAACACAGACTGATACCTGATAAATTACATTGTGCATGATATGACTACATCTCTGAAACTGTAGTTCCTGCCTTTACAAATGACTAGTTAATGAAAGAGGATTGGACAGATTCTGGTTTTAGCTATACTTTTTCTGAATGTATTATAACATGTTTGGCACTGGCAATACTTCATTAAAATTGGCAATGACTACCTAATAATTCAAGGTTAATTTCAAATTCATGAAATAACTTGATTGGGGGAGTGTTTTATTTGCTGTGCTGGCAACAGTAATTCAACTTTTAAAAGTAGCACTGTTGGGATACAATAAATAAAGGAACAAAAAGGGAAGGGGGATAAAAGCTTCTGGAGAAACAAAGTAGAGAGCAGGTATTTAGTGAAACAGAAGGGAGAAGGGAAACAAAACAGTCAAAACTGCTGTGAGGAGAATTTTCAAATCTCCCTGGGTTTAGTTCTTTGCACTTTCCATGCTTTCCACCAAAGGCCATAACACATGTGTGCACTGGTGCTGTGTGGTTCTGTGTCTAGTTGGGCAGTAAGGGAGGATGAATCTTACTTCATGTCATTTCTTCAGTGCAGGAATGTTGACTGCTTTTATTCTTACCAGTCCTTCAGAAGGCACTTTTTTCCTCGACATCTGTATTTTTCAGTATCATACATGTGTTTAGTTAACTTTTAGCAAGTATTAGTATGATAAATACGACTATAGACTTCATGGAAGGAAGCAGTAGCATGTTCAATTCACTTGAGAATGTCTAAAGGAAAATTTCATTCCTATGTAGATTTTAGAAATCATGTCAGAATTTGATGATGGAGGGATGTTAATAAAAAAAATCCAACTTTTGCAAGAATACTTAGTTTAAAACAGATTGCTGGCTACTTCAGAAAAGTGTCTTCAGATATGCAAAATGGTTCCATCTCATTGCTGGTTGTATTGGGTTTTTTGGTCTGCAAACATAGTCATAGAAAAGAGTGCAACTTGCATTTTTAGTGATGTAAATCAGTGTTTTTTGTCCTGAAACTGTTCTGGTTTTTTCCATTATAGATGGAGAAGAGAAAACATACGGTGGGTGTGAGGGCCCAGATGCTATGTATGTGAAGTTAATATCCTCTGATGGCCATGAGTTCATTGTAAAAAGAGAGCATGCATTAACATCAGGAACAATAAAAGCTATGTTGAGTGGACCAGGTAGGTACAGAACATTTGGTATCATCATGTTCTTTGTTTTCACTTTTGGACAGTTTGAATTTTTATCATGCAGTTAGTGAAAGTTGGAATAAATGGTAACTTTTCCACGTCCTGCCTAGTTTCTGTTTCCAGCAGAACAGTCTGTCTCTGTTGGGATATTGTGGTACCAGACTTAAAATTGGACTGTGCCCTTGGACAGTTAGTGATCTTATAATGTCATTGCTACTAGTTTCCCATGGTATGAGAACTTGAGGGTATTATATGAAACATGGAGCTGTCAAGTTCAAAGTGAGCAAGAGCTGGTAGTTCTTTATTGCCGCATCCATGGCAGAACTTCCGGTATTCCATGTGGAGTTATTTTTCTTCATAGCAGGTCACACTGTTCTGTGCTTTAGATTTGTGACTAAAACAGTGGCAATAACACACCTGTGTTTTAGATGAAAGGTGTTTGCACACTGTTCAGGCCTCCTCTGTTTCTCACTCTTCCTCCACCCAATGACCAGACAAGAGGGTGTGCAAGAGGTTGGGAGGGAACACAACTACACACATGACCTGAACTACTGAAAAAGATATTACATGCTGTATAATGTCTTGCTCCAAAGTGAAAAAGGAAGAGCTGTAAAAAAGGGAGGTAAGCCATCTTTTGCTTGAGAACTGGCTGGTCATCAGTCTGCCCATGGAAGGTGGTGATTACCTTTGCATCACTTGTTTTGTTTCCTTTCTCTTCTGTCAACCCACAAGCTTTCTTGCTTTTACTCTCCCTCTCCTCTTTCCTTGCGCACAGCAGCAGCAAATGAGCAAGCGGCTGTGTGGTGCTTTGCTGCCTACTGGGGTTAAGGCCACATGTTCACAACACCCTATGGCAAGGAGTTCCTGAGCCTAAAGATTAAAGTTAGTTTAAGATTGAGACAAAGGTAGATAAACTTACAGAAGGGAAGTGTTACTGCATATGAGACTATATCTGATTTAAGAAGTGTCTGAACTAATTTTTGAAGACTGACAGGGTGGGGGAGAGGACAGGGAGAAGTTAACACAAGTGCTTTCTCTCTTCTGTACCCTCATCCTGTGCATTCACCTTTGGCCACTTGAGTGGTGGGCGGTAGGCTACGTGGAGCTCGCATCTGAATATGGTCATTCTTATGTTCTCTTTTAGATTCTGGTGAGGGGGATTACTGGAGAGATCTATTTGTTTAATACATTTTTAAATTACTTAGTAACACTTGGGCAAACTGAGCAATTAAATTTCTCAGTGCAATGTTCTGCTGTCATTTTAATGGTTGCATTTGAAAATATGTAATAAGTGTTGTGTGTCCATGTCAGCCTCTCAGACGTCTAAGAGGAAGAATGGTTACAGGACCTGCTCTGAATTTATTCAATGTAAAGGAATAAGAGGCAGAGTAGCCTGCTTAGAGGGCTAGAAACTGACTCTGTAAAGGACACAGCATTCAAGAATATTTTGTATAAAAACTAGCAAGATAAATGGGTCACAAGGAAAAGCACTGTGCCTGTCTAGTTCAGTAGGTCATAATTTCACTGATGTGTGTTTTGTTTCAGTGCTGTGACATGGCCAATATGCTAACATTTCTGCTTTTGCTTCCAACTGTTCGTGTACTAAAATTCAAGCCAGATTGGCTTTAGTGCATTCAGATATTTCTACACAAATCTGTGTAGACATTAGTAAATAGCTCTGCTCTGTAGCTAGAAGGGGATGCCCACAGAAACAGTGGGAACTAAACATTGGTAGTCTCCCATAAACATAGAGTAAATGTTAGTATTTTTTTGTATTGTCTTTCAGTTTAATGAGTTGAAAGTCCAGAGATGCAAGGGAAGGAGAGACAAAAACAATAATAGAAATCTTGTGGGACTAACCATAGGATCCTAACTTTTGTATCATCCAGGATTCATAGGCACTATAGAAAGCTAATTTCAAATGTACTTGTATTTTGAGATTTGAGCTTTGAATAAATTCTTTAATATCTACTAAAGATTAACTCATACTGTATGTAAATTTTCCTCCAGTACAACGAGAGTTTCCCTGTCCCTGCTGTCTGTTTTCACAGCTTATCAAGTTAATGCATCTTTGAGGTTTCAACCCTCTTGTCAAATCTACCTGAAACTTAAAAATTCAGAGCTACTGGGTTATAGAAGGGACTACTGATGCATGTGCATATGCAGATATGAAACATCTAGAAACCTTTTTTTTCCCCTTGGATAAGACAGCTAGAAATTTGGATTGATGCCTCTTAGAGTTAAGTGCACTACAGTCCCAGAGCACCTATCAGCTGTATTGGAAGTAAACCTAAATTTGTGGTGTAGTTGTTCAGAATATTGCTGATAGACTGCAGCCAAAATAAACATTTTATAATGCTGGGTATCTTAATATTCTTGACGGCTCTAAATGTGGCACATCCTGCTTTACAATGAAGAATCTAATACCCTGGAATATGGGACTTATGAAGGTCTGTTTAGTATTAGTATTGTATTAGTATGGTAAAGTGCTTTATTTTGCAGTGAATTGAGATTCTGACTTCTGGTTTGGTGTTATTTTGTGTTGTTTTTTTCTTTCTACAGGACAGTTTGCAGAAAATGAAACAAATGAGGTCAATTTTAGAGAGATCCCATCCCATGTCCTATCCAAAGTATGCATGTATTTCACCTACAAGGTCCGCTATACTAACAGCTCTACGGAGATTCCTGAATTCCCAATTGCACCCGAAATTGCACTGGAACTTCTGATGGCTGCAAACTTCTTAGATTGTTAAATAAAATAAATTATAATAAAAAATGTAAAACTTTTTTCAGTATTTAATACATGTAGTTCAGTTAGTAACTTTTTTCAAATAGCATGTTGCGTGTGTGCTGTTGAGAACTGTAAAGTTCACTGCAGAGGCAATTGCCTTCAGTTCTTTTGCATATAGCAATCATTCAGTTGGAGTTTGTTTTGCTGCTTACACAAATAAGGACCTTTTCACAAACTGAGACAAATAAACAAATATGCCAATTAGTAGATGGCTATGCCTTATCCTTTAGGTGTGGTAGAACTTTCTTTTAATACAATGACCGTAGCAAATACTGAAGTTTAGTCTAATGCTCTCTAAAAGGTAATTATAGTTACATTCGAGTAGCTGTTTAGGGTTTCTAGCTTTCTCTTATTTTTAAAGTTTCTAAACATCTGAACTTAATCTCCTTTGTAAGATAGCTGTCCTGTAGAATAGTTACACTGACTAGATTAGTAGTGCCCTCTTTGTATACTGTCAGTGATATTCTGTTTAGGTTGAAAGTGGAGTATGTAGGAGAATGCTTAAGGCTTTTAAGTCATAGTATAGACATGTGCAACTTGTGTACTTGATAACATTTTTCTTTTATAACCTAAATTTACCCTGTTAGTAATTTCAAATATTTCAGTCACTTGTCTGTGCAGTTAGACTGTGATCCTAGTGACAGTGACTTTTAAGGGGGAAAATAACTGTTAGAATCTGTGTATATTATCTTCTATATAACATATAAGGTTATTCTTAATATACTGTCACTTGACCTGATAAGGATTTTGTATGGCTTCCGTTATGGTTTATTTCCATTGTTCTGATTGTTTATGTAAAGTCTGTATTTAATCTCTAGAGTAGGAGCCATTTAAATTTTGTAACATAGCAACTGAAAAGATAGAAGTTGTCCTACCTTTTACCTCTTCCTTGACCTCTCCCTTGTACCCATTAACAAAAGACCCTGAAATGTGGAGGTCTTTTATATTTGAAGGAAAGGACATTAAGCAGATGTTTTAGGAGCTGTTTTATAAATTTCATAGGTATTTCCAATGTTTTTACAAATATTTTAGGGGAAAAGGATTGGCAAGCCACTGACATAATACTAGAGTGGAACACATTATCCCTTGGTAGTTCCTGCTGGCAGTTGCCTGTACTATCAGTTCTTTGTTCAGAACAAGTTTTCATAAAGAAAACAAACAGCTTCAGAGAAGAAGTTGCTTTTTGTTCAGCTGCAGCCTGAAGAACCCTTCTGCTAAAATCATGTGTAAAGGAGAATAAAACTAATGCATCATGAGAAATGATGCAAGAACCATGTAATTAGCATTTCCATCAGCCGCCACCGCTTCAGCTCTGTTTTGATCAAGAAGTGATTATGGGTCTATCATGGAAAGATCCCACCAACTGATGGTGGAGCCTCTTTCTTGATGTTTTAACTCACAGCTAAGTTAGAGGGCTGAAACTCTCCTCTAAGCCTGTTTGTCAATATAAATGGAATTTGGAAGAGATTTTCCTGGATGAAAACTAGTAACTTAGGTAGACTATGCAGTCTGCCCATGGAGGAGGTCAGTTCTGAGAAATTACATTTTATTCTGGGCTTAAACAATGCTCAGATTTGTCAGTGTGTTGATAGATTAGCTGACATTCACATCACATACTCTGGCACAATTTAATGTGTTTAATGTGGGGATGTTTGTGACTCGATTGGCTTTGCACAGTAAAGCTGAAGTGTATTGTAGGGTGATTGTCTGAAATCCCATGTGTAAGCACTCTGGTCAGTGCTGATAGTAACTCATTTTCAAGAGCACTAGAATGAGAAACCAGAGATACCCTGTTATGCTGCTTTTGTTAGAGCCACTAGGAATACCCTAAAAGGTCAAGGAATACCACCATGGATATTTTAGTCACAACTACATATCAGTCTGAGCGAGTCTTTAAGTTCACTGGCCATTTTTAATAGTCTTGATGCTAAAAATGATTTCGTTTTAACTAAAGCAAAAAATATGTCATTTTTTAAATCGTGTTTTTTCTTTTTTTTTCTTCCCCTTTTTAAGCATTCTAAAACAATATCCATAATTTTGTTAGAATACATTGCATTTTATGATTCTGTACTTAAGCAGTAAGGTAAAATAGCTGGTTTAGCTCTGAATAATAATTTTGTTGGTTTTCTTTCAGCTTAATGTATCATACAGTAGCTTTGAACACTCAGGAATTGCAGTAGTGTCCTAGAGTGCACTATTTGCAAAACCACTGGCTGTTAAAACGAACCAGATTTCTAAGGGGGAGGGGGGCAGGGGGAATTAGTGCAATTTCCATGATAGTTAAATGGGTATGCTATTATCAGACAATTGGAAACTTACCACGCTTAACCCCTGAGTTCTAAATAAATTTCAAAGTTGAAAATTTTTAAATCTGTGTTTCTGTTGATTTATGACTCCTCAGAGGAAGTGTCCATATGAAGAGTCATCATTTTCATGGCTATACTACATGGTGAGCAAATTGCTAATGTAATTAGTATTTGGGTAATAGGTTGTGAAACTGCATGTACAAAATTAAAGGTGGTGGGCTTTTTCATAGTTCTGAAGATTTCTTAGATTTCAAGTATTTAGATATCTTCATGCTGCTCTGAATTACAAGTATCCACAATTCTCAGCACCTAGTACTAAAAAGGCATGGTATTTCTGAACAGGCTTCAAGAGGATACTTTCAAGGATACTTCAAGGATATTCTGCTGGGGATACTTTGAAAGCTTCAAGTGTCCCATAGTACTCCTTTTACTTAGGTAGTCTTTTATTTGATGGTTCAGATTTTAAACTCAGCTGCTGATTTAGCCATTAAAACTTACAGATTCTTTACTAACTGTAAGCAATGAGAAGAGTCAAGCTGCATTATGGTTTGTCATCATTTGAGTATGTATAAGCTGCTGAAGAAATCTCTGATGGTCTCCAACATGAAATAGTCCATGCATCGAGAATGATCAGAACTCCCTTCTGCAGGACATGAAATTCCTTTTTGGTTTTTGAACTTGAAGGAGGATTCACCATCAGGATTCACTGTGCCATTATATTCAACAGATGTTGAACAAAAGGCATTTCTCAACGGTAGGAAGTTTGGAAAATCAGTTGCTTCTGTCTGTGTTTTATCGCTGTATATTTTATTTCACAGGCCTAAGTTGCAGTAGTGACTGTTTGGTGTTTTCCCCCTTCTTTTTCCTTTGCACATTGAAAGGGTGCTCCAAACACCAAATCTTTTGGTTTATGTGATAAAGTGAACAAAGAACTTAGGGGGACAGGAAAGTTAACTTTTCTGTTCATGTTTTGTATTCCTAATTGTTTGGTCTCAGGTCTCAACTGTTGCAGTGTAATATAAGGGAATAACAGTCACTGCAGAGTCAACAAAAGCACAATGAGAAGTAGCAATATTTCTAAAAACTGAGTGTCAAAGCTAATTTCAACACCCGAGTAAGATAAAAATAACAGGAGTAAGAGAAAAATAGCAGGAATGCATTAAAAGATTGAGTGGATTTGGAAATTAAACTAGGATGGGTTGCTTGTTTTTAAAAACAGACTAAAGCTTTAGCAAAAAAGTTAAAAGGGCTTTAGGGATTTTTTTTTCCCGTGGAAAAAAGTTAAACTTTGGAAGGATTTTGACAAATAATGAACTGGATTAGAATTGGATTTCCTTTTAAATGTGGCTTATTAGATGGCAATTTTATGGGAAGATACCAATGCTGTGAACTGCATGTGTGGCACAGTGTTTGGATGAGCTAGAAAAGAGCACAAAGTAGATACTGTGTTCATTATCAGCCACCTGTGAAGGTTGAGTGTCATTCACTTAAGGCGGCACAGAGAGAAGAACAGGGAGTTTTTACTGAGTTTTTACAAGTGTTATGTGTCATTAAATAAAGCTTTGCATACGCTGCATCTGAAATGTAGGTTGTGCAATTTCTCTTTTATGGGAGAAAGGTCATTGAGATAAAGAAAAAACAACAAAAAAGATCTATCTCTCTGACATTGCCATGTTACTGTTTTTTGTTTACAGAATACAGGATTTTCCTCCCACGCTAAATGGGAGGAGATCAGAGTGGCAAGATCACGATTGTTCTTTGACAAATGGAGTACTTCAACATTTTATACTACTGAACTTTTGTAACCAGACAGTTTTCAAGATGTTAGTCATGTAATCTTACTTGTTGAGGGCAGAATTGGAAATTTAAATTTCCCCTGAAATATGTACTGCCCTTTAGATCAGTGAAAGTAACAACTTGAGAGCTTTCAGATAAATTAAAATCTACTGTACAGTGCTAAAGTTACTAGGTTTCAGGATAGTTTTGTGGGATTAGTTTTTTGGGAATACATGCATGGATTAATGCTATTCCTTATTTATTTGTTTCTTTCTTCAATTCTTTCTTCAACCAGAAGTTACTTTGAAATTAAAAACAAATATTGATTATTCCATTAATGTTAATTCATGTTTAAAACTGGCTTTTCAGGTGCGAATTCATAGCTAAGGCTTTTCTTCCCATGAAAAAAAATACCACTGGTATCCTATTTACACTAACAGAAAACTTCTATCTACCAAATCATCACTACACAAAACCATAAATAATACATAATTTGTATCTTATGTTGCTACAAATTCTTCTTACTCTGTCTAGCAAAACAATGGGATGCCTGTTATGCAGATTAATTCACTCACATAAAAAGTTCTCAATTTTGGTTGGTATCACCAAGCCTGAAAAATATCTAGAATCTTTATGCATTTGGCAAAAAGGATTTATTTTCTCTTTGTATATAGGGAAAAGCTTCCCACATTACCATACTAAGCTGATATATAATGTTTTTCAGAAATGACACTCCATTTGAGTCAGAATTATTTGTAGTTTGCTACAAATGAAACATGAAAATGATATATCAATATTTAATATTTAAGCTGCTTTTGTAGTTGTCATAGATACTTGACTTGTAATAAACAACTGTGACTTAAGGAGAGAACCATCTGAAAATACTTAACTGAAATAGTCATGTTAACTGCTCGCCTATTCTGGTTTTATGTCATAGCTCTGTTTCATGGCAATCATATCCCATATGAAGTCTTGTCTTTCCCAAGAGACATTAAATAAACAACAGGCTAGACCAGTGTCATCTTGGCGTACAGGCCTGTGAAATGAAATTCGTCAAGTTCCGTAAGCAGTGTGCAGGGTCCGGTGAGGGCAGTGTGCAGTCTGATGTGCGCAGTTGGTGGAGTTGCTTCTCAGCCCTTGGGAACTGTGGTAGTTTATCAGACATCTGTAGCAGTTACCCAAGATGACTCTTTTCCAGCAGTTTTATCTTGTTTCTAGACTGGCAGAACCAAACAGCTACTTAATTTTGAAAATCCTTTATCAGTATCTCCTTCATTGGTTATGAAGTCAGAGTTGCTTCTATGCATTTCCTAACAACAACGTTAACCAGGTATTCATGTAACTCTTGGGGGTCACTTGAGAAGCCTTCAGGTCACAGTTTTTAGAGGTGAAATAAAATTACTAAATTATAATTAGATTTGAATCTTGGGGGTATTATCACTGAGCAGCTTCTGAACACTTGAATCTGACAGACACAATAATCAAACAGCTCACATGGGCTGTGGATGCATTTGATGTGCAAGAACTTTCAATAATTACATAATGTCACACTTCTATATGCATTCAACTACTTAATTGAGTCTAGGTCCTACATAATCCTCCTGAAATTTTTACAGCTTTTGTCTTTAGAAGTATTTATCTTTACAGCATTTAGAAAACTTAGAGGACTACTGGTGCCTAAAAACATGGCTTGGCAATTACTACAAATTGGTAATTACAGCACATGATGCCAAACAATAGGACAAGAAGCAAGGGGCAGAAACTGATGCACAGGAAGTTTCACCTGAATATGAGGAAGAACTTCTTTACTGTGCAGGTGACCATGCACTGGAACAGGCTGCCCAGAGAGGTTGTGGAGTCTCGCTCACCAGAGATGATTCAAGAACTTGCTGGATGCAACCCTAAGCAATATGCTCTGGAATGACCCTGCTTGAGCAGGGAACTCAGACCAGGTGGTTCCTTCCAACCTGACCCATTCTGTGATTCTGCATATTATTAAAGCAGACAATTCCACTCCTTTCCCTAGCCCCATGTCCTCCTTCTTCCCCTGCAGTAATTACAACTGTATCGCCACATAATATGAGAAATTCTTTTCTGATCTGATGGAAAATGACTTTGGTAGTTTAGTCTTCCTGTGGATAAGATGAAAGCCACAGATCACCCAGTGGCTGCAAAATTGTCCAATCCTATACAAGAGAAAAAATGGAGGCATATGTTATCTGAGAAAAAGATTACCCTCTTCTGCAGGAACTGCACTTGTAGCAGATTAGGAATAAGGTGAGACATTTCCTTAGCCTCTTTTCATCCCTTTGAAAGTCGTGGGATGGAAACGACATTTTACCTGTTACTAATAAGAACTAAGAAGAAAATGTTGATGAAAAACCTACATAATCACTAAAGATTAAAACAACAATAAAATCTCAACAGCTGAAAGTTACCTTGTGAATTCAAGCTATTTTAATTTTTAGCTATGTGTGCAATTTATTACTTTTATATTCTTGATGTAATATTGTCTTGGTTTGACTGCATGTTTAGTTGATGATTTCTGCAGACACATCAAATTCATTTATAATATCTTCATTTCACAGACTTTTTAAACTCAGTGCCCTTTCTTAAACAGGCAGGTAGGAGTGGAAGAAGCAGTTGACAAAATTCCTCTGAGGGGCAGGAAGTCCTCCATGCTCAGGAGATGCAGTGTGCTGGCTCTGCAGATTACAGTTGTGATGCCACTTGAGTAATAAAGGGAGTTAACGTGAATATACAGTTGACTTCTGTGAAAGGAGACAAGATAGAAAGCTAAAAAGTACAGCGGACACAAGCAAAACAAATCAAGCTCCCATGTCATTTTAGTTGCAGGAATCATAAAGAAGCAGGCAGTGTCAGTTCAGTGCATAGGAAAATGATACATAAAAAAAAAAAGAGCAGAGGAAAAAATGTTCGGTGATGCTTGAAAACATTATGGACAACATAGGGAATGGAATGTAAAATTATAGAGACCCTAATCAAAAATTATATTTGACCTTTGTCAAAGTGTCTTGGTATATCAGAAAATTATCTAATAAATGCAGTTTGAGCATTAGTTGCATTTTTCCTGTAAGTATAAGGTTATGCAAACGCTGAAGAAAAGTGGATTTTTAGGTCAACTTCAAGAATATTTACCAAAACAATTTTAGTAGGAGGTACAATTTTCATTATTTGCTCCATATGTTCTTAATATGTGAGTCATAATTATGTATTTGATCAGATAAGTGTAAGATAGCCTCTGAAATAATAAAGATAACAGATTAAATTTTTCTTACCCCTGAAGCTTTGAATATTTGGAACCCAGGACTCTGATCGTTGAAGTCTCTGGCAAAACCTAGGTTGGCTGGTGAAGAATGCATTAGCTAAATACTAAAGCTTCTTTTTTAAAAACCAAACAGCTATTGTGTTGTCCATCTCTATACCTGTAACAGATCAGGAAGGGTTAATTGCAGAAGTGTTTTCTTCTACATTTTGCACAGGTAAAGGTCAACATTGGAATGAAAACCAAATTACAATAAGCAACTCCCAGTGAAATTTACCTTCTCTGGGAATTAGGGCCTTTCCTTACTGGGATTACTGGGTAATTTAAGAAGAAAATACTGGTATTCGTATAAATTCTTTCTGGGAGTCTGATAATAGTGTTTGTTTTCTTACAATGCTTATGGGATTGATTCCCTAATCCCTATAGCATTATACACTGTACAAAAACATCTCTGCAAGCCAGGTTACTAAGAAATGAGGAAAGGGAAAAAGCCCAATAAAACACAAGGATAATTCTCCAGATGCTCCTATTCCCATGATGACAAGGAGGTAAAAATGTTTCACGTACATATTAGGTATTGCATGACACTTTAAAAAACAAAGATGTGACAACAGTGATAAAAGACACCTTTGCTAGTCCTGTAACAACAAGCTCTTCTCAAAGTGAATTCAGGGATGGGGAATTCTATCACCGAGTTTCAGCTGCATCATAACACTTTAGTTACCTATATACCCAGTCAAGTTTGAGTAGGCAGTAATTAACTCATGCTCTATTTATATGCAGGATAAACTGCCTCTTGCTTTTCATGCCTGCTATCCTCAGGAATGGGATTTGCAGCATAGATGAAATTATCTCGGTAAACAATACTTTAGTGCAAAATGTAGTAGGTGCCTTGTTTTTAATATTGAAAAGCTCTGTGTTATAGGTAAAAAAAGACTTCTCGAACATAAGGGCAATTAAAAGCTATGTTTTTTTCTTTTATTTGCAAAGGTGGCTTTTCATCCAGAGATAATTTTTCTTTACTACCGAGTAGAAGTCATATTTGTACTGAGTACAGTTTGCTTAAGACCACAAGGCTGATCTTTCCATGCAAAACCAGCTTGCAGTCTATGAAGTGTTCTGGCATTCATAAGCTTGTGCTGCTTTATCTTCTGACCTTCAACAGTGTTTTCTGGAAGAGGCTTTAAAAACTGAATATAATGGTTTGAAATCAGTTTTATCTCACTGTGATTACATCAACACAGATAGTCAATATGTCCATGTTTATAACCGAACACATGTCCATTGCTTAAACTTGATGTTCTTGCTATCTTCATGGCATATGGCATTAAGAGATGTACTTTAGGATAAACATATGTTTGGATCGTGCAGAACAACAACAACTAGTAAAACAGAAATAGCAATGTTCCACTTAATGCTGTAACAGCCTAAGTTAGTCCTGAAGAATTGCAGGAAAGCTAAACCTTTACCAGGCCTATGTGGCTACTTAATGCAATAAATCCTCTGCAACCTAAATGGCCTTGCAAAATCATGTAGTAATAAATACTGACTTCCAGGGAAAACACAGTAGAGCAATGTCAAGTTGCATGGCATCAGGAGCCCATAGTTTGTGAATGAGAATTGAATTCAGAAGACAAATATATAGGATGCAGCTTACATGGCAATACTTTCCCCATCCTTACTTCTGGTAGGCTAATCTCCTTTCCTACTCAAAAATCAACATATATTGATTCCATCTTCAGCAAATTCCTGCAAAGCCAAGGGGCTTGTTCACTTCTGCAGCAACCTCACAGGGTAAGGATACTCCTGCTGCTGCCTTCTGCTTAAAGGGTACTGCCTTTTAAGCAAACCCCTAAAAATTGTATGCTTGTTTTAACATCAACGACACTGTTGATGCTGGATAAAACTTGGAAGCTGATGCCATATTTTGCTGGGTTTTGTTTTCCTCCAGTTAGCTGTTTTCAAAGTTAAGGATATTAAAAATATACCAGAAGGTAAAGCTTGAACATAGAGGTAGTACTTGCATCATACTAAATAACATTGTTTAACAAGGTAGGCAGGCTTTTGGGTGCAGAACCTTTCTAGAGACCTAAAATTAAAGAAGAAGATTTCAAAGGTAATACAAACTGCAAACAATTGTTCAATAATTTAATTGTTTGCATATCAGGCCATCTCTGAAGAAAAAAGCAGGGGCTACCACTGGAGCAGAAGTGTCCCAAAGATTTTTTAAGATCATCAGACAGGAGGAGGGTGAAAAGACAGAGAAAGGGACTTCAGTGTTTTTGGAATGCGCAGCAAGAGCAGTGGGGAGATGGAGATTATAATGACCTATAAAATCAGTTTCTCTGTTAAATCCTTAGTTTTACATAACCACTGGGATTATAAATTTTATAGGTTGTCTTTGGATAAACATTTTGTAGGTTTATCTTGAGGATCCGTTAAGTCTGAAATACTACAGCAGGAATAACAGCTTTATGAAGCGTGTTTCGGAAAGTTGTTTAATTTATTGATTGTACAGAGTCACTCTACTGAGTGCTGCTTGTTTATTTTCACCTACATAGATAGGGCAAAATCATCTGGTGCAAAGGACAGAGGTTATTCCAGTCCACGAAAGGAAAACACAGAATCCAAAAATGCGCCGACTAAAAAATATACCCACGTTAATTTGTACACGTACATCACCACGCCACCAGTGCAGGAACATTAGATTATCTGTGGCAGAGCAGCACACCGGGAGGTGTACAGAAAGAGAGTCCCTCACCAGGAGAGCTGCCCAGCCCCGCGGGTCCCAGCGGCCCTTCCTTCCCCCGCTGCCGCTGCCGCTGCCGAGCGTCCGTCCCGCGGCCCTGAGCCCGCCGGGCAGCGCCGGCCGCCGAGCCCAAGGCCGGCCTGTGGTAGGATCTAGCGACAGGACAGGGAGCAATGGCACAAATCGAAAGAGGAGGGGTTTAGGTTAGCTATCAGGAAGAAATTCTTTACTGTGAGGGTGGTGAGGCACTGAAGAGGTTGCCCAGGGGTTTGTGGATGTCCCATCCCTGGCAGTGTTCAAAGCCAGGTTGGATGGGACTCTGAGCAGCCTGGTCTGGTGTCCCTGAACATGGCGGGGCTGGTGGATCTAGCTGATCTTTGAAGTCCCTTTCCACTCCTTAACATTCTATGGTTGTATGATTCCATGACCCTCCCGCCGGGGCATACCAGGCGTGAGGGGAGCCCGGAGAAACCCACAACAGGGAGGGGCACAGTCCGCATTAACCAAACCACTTAAAGGCTCTGCACGTGCAGCTCTAAAAACCTGCACAAACAGAAGCCGGCGGGGGCTCAGCCCCTTCCCGCCCCCGCGGGTGGCGGTGCTGGACACCGCGCCGCTCCGGCCCCGGCCGCAGCCCGCCAGGGCGGCAGGAACGGAGCCGCACAGACACCGCCCGCCCGCGCCGCTCGGGCCGCCCGCACCGCCCTCGCCCCGCGCACGCGCGGCCGCTCAACGGGCGGGCGCGGGCACGTGACCCGGGAGCGCGCGGGGCGGGGCCGTCGCGGCGGCGGCGCACAGGGGAGGGGGAGGAGGTGGATCCATCATGGCGTC
Organism: Acanthiza pusilla; assembly: GCA_036630365.1. Classification (NCBI taxonomy): domain Eukaryota; kingdom Metazoa; phylum Chordata; class Aves; order Passeriformes; family Acanthizidae; genus Acanthiza; species Acanthiza pusilla. The sequence goes on along the minus strand of JAXCHO010000034.1, from coordinate 66,600,877 downwards.
GATGCAGGTGAGGCGTCTGCGGCGGAGCCCCCGGGGCACCGCTGGGGCCAGGCGGCGGGGGGTGCCGGGAGGAGCCGTTCCGCCGAGCGCGTGCGTGCGTGCGTGCTGCGGTGCGAAGAGTGGCGCGGAGGGGGGAACAGCCCAGGCAGAGGTTGAGGGGGTCGAGCTCCGGGCAGCGGGGCCGGGGAGGGCAGGTGACGGCAGGGAACGGCCGGCCCGGCGGCGGGATGGAGGTGAGAACCGCAGGGCTGTGAGGGGCGAGGCCGGGACTCCGACGGCGGCGGGCGGGGCGGGTGCGGGAGGAGGCACCGGGCCCGGGGCGCGGGGGAAGAGGCGCCTCAGGGAGGCGTCAGGCAGCGATGCCGCCGCTCCCTGGGCAGGCGAGGGAAGGGCGAAGGGATCCCTGCCCCCCCGGCACTTGAGGGGGCCGCAGCTTCGCTGGGCGCCGTGGGAATGTATGGCACACCGTGCGGTGTGGGCGCTCAGGGAGACCCTCCCGGTGGCATCGTGGGGACTGAGACCAACAGCTTCGATTTTCTGGGGTTTCGGCGCTATAATTCCTCCACACAGGGGGGCTAGGACAGGCATGTCCTGTTCCAAGCCGTGTGTTGCTTGTGGGGTTCTCTTTCTCTCCGTGAAATGAGGTTGCCGTGTGGTGTCAGCCCTGTGGACAGGTAATGTCTGGCTTTCTCGGCCGGATGGGGTTGCTGTAGGTACAGTAGCACGGAACATCCTCCTGCTTGACAGGTATTTCCAGCTGAATTATTCATTCATACCTACTCTGAAGGGGTTCTTAAATAGGGGCTGCAGAAATTGCTTCGGTCTGGAATGGATCACTTTCACTGTTGCTGCTCTGAGTGGGTGGTGCTTTACTATTACTGGGGCAGGAGAAAAGATCGATAGGTTTTGTGGCAGTGGCCCTTGTCTTTCATTATTAAAGCAGCAACTTCTCTGCTTTTCCTTGGATATTTACAGTTTTCCATTTTGTTTTTATGTGTGGATCATCTAGCTCTCCTCTCATTTTGGTCCAGTATAGCTTACATTTTTTGTCAGTAGTAATAGAACAGCCCAGAAGAGTGTACAAAAATAAATGAAGTTTGTTGAATTGTCCTGATAACCTGGATTTAACATAGACAAAAAGAGTTAAAATGTCTAAGCTTTGAACTTTATGGGATAAAAATTATTCTTGTGAAGTTTAGAAGCATAAACCTCTCCCCCCCCACGACGGTGTGTCTTTCAGAATTAGTGAAATGAATCGAGATCACGAAGTTGAACATACTGTGCAGAATGTTCTTCTTTTAGCAGTAGCTTAGGTGGGTAGTCTGATCTGCCTTGGTTTTATTAGCTCTATCTGGCAAACGCGTTTTTGCAATGCTTTTCTTCTAATGTTCAGACTTCCACAAGCTCAACTGAAAAATAGAGGCTATAATTTATTAAGTAGTATCTTTTATAAAACTGTGAAAAGTAGGGAAATGACAGCTGTGAACTGAGAAGGAGGCACTCTGTAAAGGGACTTGGTGAACCTGTGCTGTGTCGCTGTGTCTGGCCTAGTAAATGACCTTCTACAGCGTGCCTCACCCTAATTCCTGTTGCTCTCTCCGTTAAGGGGAAAAATGATTACATATTAAGTGAGGTTGTTTAGGATACATGAATGACAAATGTTGCCTAAAAGTAAGATGTGTGGAAGGAGGTACTCACTTCCTGAAATTACAGCCGTGGTAAGTCTGATGTTGTAATTGCTTTAGTTTTAGAAATACCAGCTGTAAGATGACACTTTTTTTTTCCTTATGTGATGTTCTGTTGTCTTTTGATAAGAGATTCAAGGACATTTATGAAGGTTTTTTCCGTATGGTGCTAATTGCATGATGCTCTAATTACTCTTTCTTGTGTTTACTAAATTACTATTTTAATGATGTTGTTTAGCATATTGAAAAGGAGTTGTAAACAGGAAGTATAAATGAAAATTTAGTAGATGAACTGTAAAATTAGTAAGGTTATTTTAGACATACTCCCAGATGAGCAAGATTTTAAGGCTCTAAATTCTTCTATTAATTAACCTTTATGTGTTCAGTGTGAAAAAGATGTTTTTCAAAGGAAACTGGTATGTATAATTTTAAGTGGTTTTTTGGTTTGGAATAGTTTAAAATTAGCGCTATCTTATAATATCTGAGTTGCCTGATACAAGAAAGAGATGTCCTTTTTCTGATGAAGTATAGTGTTTTTAAATACCCAGTGTTTAGCTGAAACGTCAGTGCAACTCATTGTCATCTCTGACTATACCAGTAGTCTGACACTGTACTATTATGACAATACTATTTATATTATTGATTAAAATGATACATTGGTGCACAAAATAAGTTCTAGTTACTTCTTAAACTGCTGTTACTTTACACAACAATGTATGATGCCCTAGGTTAGCTACATTTTATTTTTATAGATCCACTGAAAAGTCTCTGATTAAGTTGCAAGAGTTATCTGAGTAGCCTGTCTTAGTCTACTAGGGAAGTTTTGGAACTTTTTGCAAATCGCCTCTTTTTGCCAGTGGCTCTGAACATCAACCTGAATAGTTACTGCAGTTCAGTGGATGCACAGTAACTTGTGAAACTTGTGACTTTGAGCCTCTGTGTGTATCATTAAACTTACTGTGATTTTTGTCTGTGTGGACAGTCTTTCATGGTAGTTTTCTGTAACTGTTTTTGCCTACAATAATAGAAGCCAACGTTGAAGAGTTCTTGTGTTTTGTTTTCTAACTGCAGTGTTGTTGCTAATTTGCCACTGCTGGACTGGTTTAAACCTGGTTTGCATAACTTTAGGCAAATCATATTTTTTCTTAAAAAAAAGCCAACAACCCCCCAGACAAGCCTTTAAAGGGAGATCACTTAGTTTCAAGAATTTTCCCAGAAAAAGCCCAGGCTTATGCAACTTTCTCCTCGGAAAAAACACAGAAATACTCTGAAAAGGTGTAAGTAATGTAGAATAAGGTAAAAGAATGGATTTGCTGTAGAAAATTTGGTACAACATCTTCAGTAAACTGAAGCTTTTAAAGGCAAATGCTCAAGACATAATAAACAGTAAACAATTGTTCTCAGAACAGCTGCAAACACAGAACTTGCATTATGAATAGAAGAGCAGGTAAAAAATAGAGCCAAGGAAGTTCGGTTGAAAATATGCAGTAAAATATGTTATTGCTGTACAAAGTGTTAAATAATTGAAGCCTTTTCCTCAATGTGCAGATATGAGCTATTTGCATCATAAACTTGAAAGACTGACTTTATTGGTAACACTGACATCTTAATTACTACGATTTACCTTTCACCTCCTTTCATTTTTAATACCAGGTTATTTATTTTATCACCAGAATAACTTCTCATATATTCTGTAAAGTTAGGCGGATAAGATTTGTACGTGTAGTTATTTAAATCTGATTGAATACAAAGCTAATGTAATTAATGGCACAACTTTACTAAAGACTGTAGGATGTTATCTTTTACTATGCTTCTGCGTTATCCCTTGAAAACTGCTGTGGTGGGCCACCATCAAATTGCATGCACGTGCCAAAGTAAAGCACTACTTGAAAAATCTTGTTTCATCAATAGAGTTTTTTTTTCAAAATGTATGTTTAAACAGCCATTTAATAAAATAGCTGTGTGAGATGACAATGCAGAATTCATGTACTGTTTCAGATCCCAAGGAACTTTTATCATAAAGTGCAAGCTAGTAGCAATATGAAAGCTTCCTACAAGTTTCACTCCAATATTTTTAGCCAGTGGGGTAGGGGATGGGGAAAATATTTACAGGCAACTGCTATATCAAGAAAAAATACATACCTTTTTGGTTACACTTCCTTCTGTTCTTTACCTGCACTTCTAGTGTTAGAGAAAGTTCTGTGTTTCCAGCTGTTCTCAGAACAGTTACATATTGCTTAATCTTTGCTCAATACTGGCAGTGTTTTTATTTAATGATTTGGCAATATTTTTTTCTTATTTAAAAGCTTTGTCCAGGAAAAAGTATTAAACTATTTTTATTGTGCATTCCAAAAAAAGCCAAAAACCCAACCTTAAGTGAGGAAAGCTTTCAGTCAATTGGAACTTGGCTGGTGATGCATGTTGGTTCTGTACTGTTAAATGTCATGATACGGGATGCTGTTTGTGTTGTTTCAAAAAAGAAAAAAAGAAAATGAGTGGGTACTGTAGATATATAACCAATTCTGGGATATAAACATAATGAAATTATTGGTAGTTAGTAACAACGTGAAGTATTTAGTTGTTCCATTGGTGAAATACTATTGAAGATAAAAAAATTTCACTAATTATTTAAACTGAGAAATGCGAGTACCACAATCAAAACCAGGATAAGTAGAGAGCAAAAATAATTTCTTCTGTCTGCTAAGAGATTGTCACTCCTTTACATAACCTTTGGTAATCAGTCTGTACTGGTGTGTGGTATATTAGCTTTGGCATATAACCATGCTACAGTAAAATAAGATAAATGAAAAATTTTTTGTGATTTTACCGAGATGAGTTACTTTAGTCTTGGGAGTTTTTTAAATAAAGTTTTGAATTGAATATCAACTGAAGTTTAAAATTTATAGTCTTTATTAAGTAAAGATAAATAAAAGTTATGGCTTTAGGCCCTAAGGAGTCTCATTTGCTTGTTTTTGTATCTGCTTGTGTAAATAGAATTTTGGAAAATACTTTGCTGTGCAGCAGCTGCAGAATTTTTGAGCTAGGATGGAAGAATTCACTCTGAGAAAGAGCAGCAGTAGAAAAGCTTATTGAAACCAGTATCCCTGAGCATTATCAGCAGCTCTTGCTTACAATAGCCCAACTATACAGCTAAAATGTAGAAAACCCATGAATTCTTTCAACCTGTCATATTGAACATTGGTGAAGATGCATATGATTTCAGAGAGGAAAATAGAATAGAGTATTTGTTGTAAAGAGCACGTATTCTGGTTGATTGCAAATATTTTTTGCTCAGAGTTTTATAGTATTTTATACTTGTGTTTAGGCCTAGCTATTCAAGCTATGAGAAGAGAGAAGTAGAACACAATACATGTGCAAGAGCCAGGGAATGCTGTCTTGTTAAGCTGCTCCCTTGGAACGCTCTGTGAGTTTGTAATTAATAAGCTAAAGCAGCTTAGCTCAAACAATGTGCAAAACTCGGTGATCAAGTACTTTCTTTAATTGTTTGCTCCAATTCTACCGAGCTAAGACTTTTAGACTAAAGGATCTTTGCTATGTATTATACAGGTATGGGCCATACTGGCGACTACACCCAGAGATTGAGATTAAATTACCTCCATTAATGTAAAAGAGAGAAGGCACAATTTTTATTGAATTTACCCATAGTTATGGCTGTGTGCAACAAAGATAAATGCCTTCAGTATAATGCTCGCATCTCTCACACAGCCTTGGTTTACAGCTGAGAGATGACTGTTCAAGCAGATTACAGGCTAAAATTTCCACTAGGGCAGAGGGGAAGAGGATGACGAAGGTCTTTTGCTCAGTACTTGAAGCCAAAAATTTTGTGCATCTTGCATGGCTTTGAAGTAGTGAAGGACTGTGACAGAACTGTCAGCTGGATATATGGTTTTTGTCTTTTGAAGGGAGGAAGAGATCATGTTATCCATTTGCTGAAGCCTATTACAACTTTGTTTATTAAAAGCAAATGAAAATAAACAGGTTAAACATTTTAAATAAAAAGAGCCAGTAAGCAACCTTTTGTGATCCACGAAGGTCAGGAAACCTGTCTTCTGCCTGCTTTTGATAGTTGAGGGCTTTCAAAAGATATTCTGGAATCTGCTTGAGCCTTTGCAGTTGTTTGGGGTGGGTTTTTTTAGTTTGCTTTGTTCAAAAACATATTCTGGAATCTGTGCAGGCCTTTGCCGTTTGTTTTTTTGTTTGCTTGCTTTTCCTCAGGTGACCTTAATTACTGACATGAAAAACAGATATCAATCAGGGATGGCAGGGAAAGTAGGGAGGGAACCTTACAATTTGCCTTCCTACAAGCAATATTAATGCGTTGGTAAAGAAAGGACAGGAGTTAATGGTGGTAAATCAGGAATTGTGAGACACCTCATTTTTGCTAATTAATGATCTCACTGAGGATACTAGCTATTCATCCTTTCATACACAGTACTAAAAAATAATTGTTTCTCCTTGGGTGATTACAAATACAAAGTTGTTTGTCATCTTTTTTTATTCAACTTAATTAAATGTACTGCTTAATCAGCCTCAAGAAGAAAATCTGTATGTATGTCAATAAATGGTGATAATAGTTTACTAGAGCATGGCAAATACCTACTCTAAAAGTCTGCGGGAATAAAATGCTTCATAGAATTTGATGGTACTTGTTCACATTGGTTTATTTATTCCTTCTTCATTAGGAATCGGTGGCCAGTAATGAGAAGGGTTAAAGAAACTGAATGGATTTAGGTTTCCTAAGTTAGAAATGCTCCCCCGTCATATTTAGGGATATGGATTGGATGAGTGTTTAAATCTTGTTATTATTTGCTACTTCAAACATTTTACCTCTTTTCTTTCCAAAACAGTTTTTGTCAGAATACAATACTTCTTGGTTACCAGCCCTTGGAATGTTTTTATAAGGATGAGCAATACCTTGGTAGACATATGGTTGCCCTCATTGTGCCAGCCTTCACTATTGTCTTAACTTCATTTCGTTAACTGAAGCAGTTCAGGTAGTGCCAGACTCTCTTCCTTAAAAGATAAAATTATCTGTGGTTGACTTTTTGTTACTGTGTGAGGCTTGTGCTGGGCGTCAGTACATTTAAAGACTCCATTTACAAAGCAGATGACTCGCTGTCAGTTTCATCTTACTCTGTATTAGTGGATTCCACTTAATTTGCTTTCAAATGACAGTTCATTGTAAAAAATTTGATTTCCTGGCAAAAAGCTTTTCAGACTGTGAAGTACAGAATGTTTCCTTTGTGTGTGTATAGTTATTGTGATTTATCTTTAATTATACTGTAGTTATGATTCCAGGTAGATCTTGTCTCTTAGATCAAGTCAAGCATATTATTTCCTTTTGAAGAGGACTGTGTTGCTTTGACCTTTCAGTCAAATATTTTAGAATATCTTGGCGCATATGAAGATAATATTCTGTTATCAAACTGAGAAATCAACAATCCTTCCTCCCATCACCCTCAATCCATAACTGGATTTTTGAAATTTTTAAATGCTCAGGAGAACAAAAGATGAGTGGTAGAAACTTACTGTAAGTAGCTCGACAAAAGATTCATGCATTGTCATTTGCTTCCTTTAAAAAGAGAGAAATGTACAAAATGCCTGGCATTCAGATCTTGAAGTCTGGATTGGTCTGAGGAAATAACATTAGAACTGGGTTGCCAGATGTTAACATGTTTTATTAGAAATGAGGAGGAGACTAATCTGCTTCTGCATTCTCAGTGTAGATTGAAAACCTGCTATTCAGCCAAAAATAGATAAAACTGAAAAACAATTCTTTGAACTAAAATCCCAGTATTACTTTTTAATGGACAGAGTATTTTGTGGAACTGTTTTGTTATGCATCTTGATGAAGCTTTAATTGACCACATCTGGAAAATTATCTATCTTTCCTCCTCTGGGCCTTGATTAAAGTTTACTAGAAGAACTTTGATAGGAAAAATTAATGCAGAGTTGTGATAATTAGGTATCTGGATGGCTTGTGTGTTTGAGAGTCTGGAACAAATGATGTCTTCTGAATTATGGGATATAATCTGCAGGGACTTTCTTGAATTACCTGGTTGACTGGGGGAAAAAAGGGATTTTTATTTGTAGGAACTGTCCTTCTCTAGATTTCTTTAGTGAAATGGAGTGTAGTGGATAACTTTTTCTTTAATGTCACCATTTAAAATTTTTATGTTGTGTTTCTTCCGCTGAGAGCTTTTTTGTATTTTAAGTTAGGTTTCTAATTAGAGAGTAATGTGCAATGAGTTCCAGGAATACCTAAACTGTTTAAAATGTGTTGGTTTTTTGTTTGTTGGTTTTTTTTCCCCCCTGTAGTGGAGTTTGACTTGAAAAGCAGAACTATCTACCTGGTGTTTAGAACATCATATTCTGGATTTGAGGCACTTTTCAGTAAGAAATGTGTGAATGGAAGAAACTGAAATACTGAAAATAGAGTGGTTAGTGGCCTTACTCTCTCAGGCTAGTAGCCTGTACTAGCAGTCAAGCAACAGCTTTGCTTATGAATCAACATGGTGGTGTTGTACAACACCACATTACAGCCTGTTACCAGCTCCTCCTGTTCTGGGGCAAGGTTGCTGTTTGTCTCTGTACAGTGACTATCCCCTGCATGTAAAAACTTCTCCAAAACAGAAAGGATATTTTTTGTGAAACATTTTATAACTTGCATGGGGGAGGAGGTGACAGCCTGTAGCTCATAAGCAAAATATAAGTTCTTTGCCTGGACTTTATCATGTTACTGACAGTGTTTTGGTGCTAACAGAGCTTGGGTACATTTAAATTTTTGGATGTGGAAGAGAGTTTCGGTAGTTATGGAAGAAATATTGTTAGGTCTCCCTAGGGTGCAGTATAGAAGAGTGGAGCCCCTGTGGGATTAATGTTTAACTTTTAACTATTTATGAGTGAATTTTCTTCCTCTTTGATCTGCGAGCCAAATTAAGATTTGAGTTTACAGTGTCCAGGAAGGCTTGGCCTTGGAAGACTATTCCTTTCTTACATTCTTAGTTTCTTGCAACAAAGAGAAGCGAATTTGAGTGCATCGAAATAGAAGGTTTGTAACACAATTCAAGTGCAGATGTTTTGGTCCTGCATGCTTCCTAGTTTGTGAAGTTGCTCTTCCATCTTTCAGTTTCTTCATGTTGTCATGATACTGCCTTATTGGACGTGGCTACTTGGGTTCCTACCAGTCCAGGTGAAAAGGCCACCACATTTCAGTTAAATTGCCCATCACATCTTGTTTTAATGGAGAAATAAGGTGTGGCAATGGAACATTTTGTCCAGCAGGAGTGAAAGGAAGCTGTTTGCCCATTTTCCACCTTTTGCTCTGCTTGTAGGTTTCTGCTCTACTGATATTTTTGCCTTTCCCCTATCTGTTTTCTACCAAATTCTTACCACTTCCCTTAATATATAATGTCTTTTGCTGAATCTGCTTTGGTTTAATTAACTCAGCTGTTCTCCTTCTTACTTTATTTCTCTATAAAAAAGAAAGTTACTGAAATGGGTTGTTTGCAGGTAAAGTATTTGACTATGATTGCTCATCGTTTAGTTTAGTCATTTAAGATATTGCTGATTTTAAGACACTACACATTTTGTGCCGCATTTCTTGAAGCACCAAAAAGTGAAATAGTCAAGAATTACACTTTTATTTGCTTTGTATCATTTACCTTTTCAGAGTTTGTAATTTCAGCTCATAGGAGATAATAAGCCAGGAGTATGGGCACACATTCAAACTTGATTGGATTAAGGTGTTAATATTTTGCTGCTAAGCAACAGAGCCAGTATGTATGCTTTGCCCACTCCAGTTATGAAGAATAAAATATCACATGAAGCAACACTCCTTGGTTGGCCTAGGTGCTCTCAACTGCATGTACATAAGTTGTACTTGGTAGTGACCCCCCTAACTTCACTGTACACGTTTTTGTTAGCTCTGTTAAACTTTTACTCTCTGTGCTCCTTTTCCAAGGGAGGGGCAAAGCTGTTGTAAGAGTTCTGACAATGGGCTTTGAATTGAAAATAGACTCCTGATACTGTGATACTCCTTTTTAAAGGCATGGAGAAAGGTAATTTTCACATGCCTGCAAGAGCTAAGTAAGTTTTACTGGTGGGTAAAGAAAGTACCTTTGCATTACTTCATTGTGAGGGATTGTGGTTAAAGTCTTTTGTCCTGTCCATGGATATCCCTTGTTTGTGGTAGAATCAGAAAAAAAGAACCCTGGTTTTGGGCAGTGTGATGGTGATGATGCTATATATGCTTTAGGAATGTAAGTTATTGACTTATAGCTGACAGGGACAGAGAACAGTGAAGTAATTTTGTGTCTTTTAATAAGCATATATCTGCTATAACATCCAGCGCAGTCATACACAGAAACCAAACTACTTATTTCTAGGATTGATTCTGAAATACTGTTATTGCAGACCTCTAAATTTCTTCCTGTCCTGTATTGCTGCCCCCTCTCTATTTTCACATGTTGCATTTTTTTACATGCTTTTGCCCTGCCTGCTTCTTTATGTGGTACACCAAGAATCAACACAAGTGAGAATTCAGCTGTGGCATTTGAGATGTTACCTCCCCAGTTCCAGAGGTGATGAAGTAAGATGTCAGTAAGGTGCCAGTTTGGATAAGGAAGAGTGTGTATTTTTGCTGGAAGCTGTTGGCTTCAGACAGGGTATTGAACTTGAACCATGACAGACAGTGAGTGCTATCTATCAGAATTGAAATGATAGAGGTGATTGTGTGCTGTTCTGGGGAGCTGTCAGGAATTTTACTTTGCTAGCACTGGTTATTTTTGTGTTCTTTGTTCCATATGCTTTGAGAAGTCTCATGAGTTTGATACTTTAGAAAATCTGTGGAGGATAATTGAAGGAGTTGCACAAATCCTGTTTGACAGAATTAGCAACAGGATACAAACCATTGCTATGTCAGTCATGCCTCAAGTACTTGAATAAACTTTCTTTGGGAAGTGATGCTTGGATCAGTGTTAAGCTGTGTTCTTTGATTTCATCCCTGATTCATCCTTTCCTATAGTGATAGGTGAATAAGTAATCTTGGTTTCAAAGACTTCCACCTTTTTGAAAATACTTCTGTAAATTACCAGTTACATCACTTCTCTGCCTTTTGCAGGTGAATATTCCTTTAGTTGAAGCACTGTGCTGTTAACCAGTCTTGGGTTTCTGATATTCTTACTCTGCTGTTCTGTTTCCCTCTAGATAGGTGAATGTTTTTAGCAAAGACAATTAGCCAAATGGATTTAAGGAAAAAAAATCACAGTGAATTAGCATTTTCTCTTATTGGGTTGTAGCTGTTGTGAAAGAGGAGCAGTAGCTGTATTTTGACTATGCAAAAATTTTCCACGTGTGTTAGTGTGACTTTTGAATAAGCACACAAGGAAAACGTGGTATAAATCTCAGTGAACTCTATTTTTTCTTAAACCATAAGATGACTTCGCAAGTTATCAAAGTTGTAGTTGGTTGTTTAGAGTGGCTGTCTGATTGAGAGGGAGTGTTTGGTTCTGTCGAACAGAGTGAACCTGCCAAAGGGTATTTTGAGGACAGCTTGCATTGGCTTGGAAGTGCTTAGTTGAGCAGAGATTGCTAAAGGTGAGATGTGAATTGAAATAAATAAAAGAACTCTTTCGTGTCCATGAAGCCTAAGAGAAGTAATTTGGCAATAATGTATTCAACCCACCTAGATCTCTTACTGTGAAGAAAATTCTTCCAGTTACAAAAGCAAGAGATAAAGTGATGTGAAAAAATGTTAAAGGCTTTTTACATAACTTCCTTATGTTAGGAAGATGGAGAGGTATCTTTAAGTCCAGAGTTGATAATATTCTACGAATGAGAGTTAAAATTGTCTGAAAAGTGTTAATCCATTATATTTTGTCCTATGTATATTGCTGCTAATTTTCTAGAATGTTTGTTTGTGAAAACAAAAATAATAATTCTGTACTCATGGCTGTCAAATATAAGAAAGGCTTTTCCACTGCTGAAACTGTTCCTTTTCAAATGCTTAATTTGAGGAACTTGCAGTTGCAGTGTGCCTTTTGTAGCTATTGTGTTTGGGCTTGATATACCAGAGTCACGTTTTTTTAAAGTACATTTGAATCTTGAAGCTAAGAGTGTGCATTTAGACTGTGTTACTGTAAGAAAATTAATGTCCTTTGTAACCTTTTTGGTTATCAAATACTATGCAACACTGAAGAGAAATTAAATTCAAAAACTTGAAATTAAACTTTAGATGTTTTCTGAATTACTGTGGTAGCAAGGAACTCAGTTTTCTAATTAAACTGTATGAATCTAGTCTTTAAGGGCTCCATTTAAGAGCTTTTGTTTTAAACTAGAGCAGTCTCCTGATAATCCAGTTTCTGTATTAATGAGACACAACAGGAGACAAATTATTGTAAGAAAGAGAGGAAGAAAAAAATGGTTCTTCATAATATCTGTGGAAAATATCTTCCAAGTGTTCTGAGTATCTCTAGCTGCATATTGGGCTGTCTGTGCAAGCATGGACCCAGCAGTTTGAGGAAAGTGATTCTTCTCCTCTCACTGGTACTTGAGACCACATCTGGAGTGCTGTGTTTAGGTAGCTGCAGTACAGGACAGGCGTTGGGGTACTGGGGTGAGTCCAGCAGATGGCAGACAGGATGGCTGGGGCTGAACTATGTGACCTCCAAGGAGACTGTGTTTCTTCAGCTACTGGAACAGATGGCGAATGACAGATCTTGCTGATGCCTACAACATAATGGGAGATAGGGGGAAAAATAGAACCACAATGGGAAGACAAAGGGCAATAGATACAAGTTGGAACAAGAGGTATTTCAGTGAGATACAAAAGAAACATTTTATATCATGGGTAGTGAAACATTGGAATGCATTTACCAGAGAAGTTGATTTAAAGGTTATTTTCTAAATATTACTTAGTCTCTCAAAACATTTTTTTCACTCTTTGAATGAATTTTGGTTAGTAGGCCATTTGTGCCCTCTACAGTTTTGTTCTGGTTGCTATAGCATACTCTTATATTCTGGAAAAGGTCTATAGGCAGCTCTTTGTTATTCCATACAGAAATAATTGAGTTGATGTTTGATAGAAAAAACCCCAAATTCTGAAAATGTGTGGTGAAAGCCTGTTAAAGATACCCAGCTATGTTCATCAGATTAGGAATGATTAACTTGCATGGTGTGATTAATGGAATAGTAGAGTGCTTTGAAATGCAGAGGATGTTTTATTATTCCACCTCAGGGAAAAAAACCCCAACAAATAATGGGCTTAAATCACATCTTAAATGTGTGTCAGTTGGTCCAATAGAAGTAATTATCTTTGTGTATAGACTGCCTTGCTTCTATCTGTAGTGGCAAGACTAATACTAAGGAAATCTCGAAAAGCATTGTTTTCACTTGAACTGTTTAACACTCTCAGAGTTCCTGTCATTGAGGACTGGAGAAATCCAGGAATTCATCACAAGATACTCCTTTTGTTCTTTAATTTCAAGGCAAGCTATCCAGATAGTCAATATAACCAGTGATAAGAAAAATGAAGAAGTTCTGTGCCATCTTTAGTAGCAGTTGTTGGTTTTCTGTCCTGATTGTCTGCAATTCTAGCGTGAGAACCTCTTTATTTGGGAGGGAGCTGTGCTGAGATACATAAAATCCCTCAGGGTGTAGTATAATGGAGATAATGAAATACAGGGTTTTTAGGCAGACATAGGGTTGGAGCGGTTACAGTAAGGCATAAGGAAATAATGCCTTTTGCTGAAGGTTGGTCTGTTTGGGACATTGCTGTGAATCAAGAAAAAATCCAGAATGGGTGTATGTTTCTTCACCTCTACATCCATTCCTTCCTTATCCAGTGTGGAGCTGTGTCTGGGAACCTACCATTAATCAGAATTGCACTGGGGTTTCCTATTAATAGATAATAATCATAGTCAGTGTTTTTTTGTGGATTCCCTTATTTCAATGTGATAAATTTATTCGATAGAAATTGTTTTCATTATAACACTAACAATGTTACAGTCTTGCTTTTCTGGGTTATTGAGTTTCTGTAACTTAATAAATGACACATTTATTTTCTACTGAACATGCTCTTTTCAGCTTTATGTGGGAATGGCATAGATTTTTTTTTTCTTTTATTGATATTTCCACTGAGAGCTGCAAATAGAGGTCAGATGGAACTGATTATAGAATGGTTTGGATTTGAAGGGATCATCTCATTCCAGCCCTCCTGGATGTGACTGTCCAACTAATTCCTTTTCCGCTGAACAGTCCACCCATCGAGTCCATCTCTCTCCAACTTAGAGAGAAGGATGTTGTGGGGGAGTGGGCCACAGACTTACCAGAAGTCCAGATAAGTGACATCTGTAGCCCTTCCCCTCCCCACTGATGTAGTCGCTCCATTGCAGAAGGTCACCAGGTTGGTCAGGCAGGACCTGGCCTTGGTGAAGCCATGATGGCTGTCCCAAATCACTTCCCTGTCCTGCATGTGTCTTAGTAGAGCTTCTAGGAGGATGTGTCCCATGAACTTCCCAGGCACAGATGTGAGGCTGACAGGTCCCAGTGTCCTCCTTTTTCCAGTCAACTGGGACTTCATCTGACTGCCATGACTTTTCAGTGGAGAGTGGCTTGGCAACTAAATCCACTAATTCCCCTCAGGACTCTGTGTTGCAGCTCATTTGGTCCCTAGAGCCTTGTTTATATTGAAGTTCCTCAAGTGAACCTCAATGTATGTGACCTTTACTTACAGTGGGGGGGACTCCATTCCCCTGGTCCCCATCCTGCTGTCCATCCACTCGAGAGCTGTGGGAAGAGAGGTTTCCGTTGAAGACTGAAGCCAAAACAAAACAAAATTGTTGGGTACCATAGCTTTCTGCTCATCATTTTTTTCCAGTTGTCCAGGATTTTTTATGGGTGGTGGAGGGTATATGTTCTTTGACTTTCATTTTCTGGCTTACGTTGATACTTGTTTGAATTGGCTAACTGGGAAATAATAATTTCTTTTTTGTCTTTAAAAATATGGATTATTTGATGTGACACTTTTGACCCAAAGTGTAAATAGTATCCCCTGCTATTTCTCTGGGATACATTTTTGGAATTTTGTTTTGAATTGCAAATGATGAGAAGCAGTATATTGTGCATATGTATTATTTATGCTGAATAGACAGCCCTCATGCCAGTGTCAGCAAATGTTTTAGGATAAGAGGAACAGAACACTTCAGTGGTACTTTGTTGTTCAAGTATATATTTAAATTTTTTTTCCCCTTTTGGTACCTTTTTTTTTTTTTTTTTTTTTAAAGAAAAGACCATAAATACAGTATGTGAGAACCAAAAACCTGTGAAACAGGATATTTTTGTGCTGGGGAGATGGATAAGAGAATGACTGAGTCTGTATTAGATTGAAAAGATGGTTGCTGGAGAAAGGGCCAAAGGTGCTTGAAATGAGATAATATTTTAAGTGTTGATAATTTGGAATTTTTTTCAGAATACAGAACAGACTAAATTTCCTCTCTTCAAATTACTGTTAGATGCTGATAGCTTAATGTGGCTGGTTGTAATTTAATTCTAAAATGAGTTTTAGTTTCCTTTTAAAAAGACAAAGTTGTATAGCTGGTCTACATGTATAAGTAAATGGAGCTACTGAATTATTTGCGGTTCTTATATACATTTGTTCTTTGCTATTTTTTAACTAATGTTTCCGAATCTCGTCTTCAGGGGAGTTTGAATTTCCATTGTTGTATAAGGTTCTCATCTTTGAGCTTTTAAAATATTTCTCTACATAACAAAGCATATACAGGTTGACTGCCATTGAAGTTTATTTGATGGTGGTCTGGGGAAGTGCCAGAAAGAGAGTTGACTTCATAACATCTCTGCCATTCAAATTAAGGATTTATTGAATGGTTTTGTAACTTTGCTCCTTTGCATTTTAATTCATAATTGCGGTGTTGGACAGGCTATGTCTTTTTAATGTGGGCAGGAAGAAGGAGGTGAACACTAGGATTCTAATCTGCTTTTCAGTGTGCGATGTATATAGCTTATGAAAATGCTAGCATTGGGTTTTCACTTTGTTTATGTTATATCGGTGCAAGGTAGGAACTTCCAATAAGAAGCTCAATGAAGTTTTCAGGGCTGCTTTATAGAGACAGAAAGTTATTTCAATATTTTCAGAACGTAAATTGTGAATGTATGAGGGCCTTTTCTATGAGTTTTGTGGTTGAATTTATTGTAGTCTGATTTCAAAGATATTTGATGAGATACTGAATAATTTCTGTGTTGACAAATAAACATTTTATTTTTCCCTGTGGATTTTTTAAAGTTCTGCTAAGCACTGGGAAGCAGCTACAAATGTGTGACAAACCTGTATTCTAAAAAATTGGATATTGAATGGAAATGAGATCCTAAATCCCCAAACCATGTATTTTTATTCTTTTGGAATATAAGATTATTTTGACTAGTAGTGTGGTTGAAGTAAACTTGTAGATGGTAAACCTTAAAATTGTTGGCAGGAAAAAGGATGGTAGAAATGAGAAAGCCTTGAACTTTGTCATCTAGATGGCTTGGAAATGACAAAACATATTGTGTAACTGTTTATGTGGAGAAAATAGGCTCTGAAAGCAGTGCCAATAACAGCACTTCACAGAGGTTGCATTACCCTTGCTCAGTAGATTGTAAGAAGCAGTTCTGGTGGTTGTTATAGAAACAGTTGGTTGCAGTTACCAATTTATCTCTGTCAAAATAGGCAAGAATTACCTGAGCTGCTGGGATAACACTTTAATAAGTGCTGTGGCTCTGTAGGTTCTAAGATGCAGTTAGTATAAAGTTTTTAGTTTGTGTTGTGCAATCCAAATAGTCTTGTTTTAACAAGTTTTCTATTCTGTCCTCTGGGATGACTTAGAGCAAGGTAAAGGCTTGCACAGATGCCAAGTGGAAGTGTCTTAAACTACTTAGAGGAGGAAGAGTTGTGCTGTTAAAGTGTTGTAGATTTAATTGTAAATCTCATGCTGTTGTGGGAATATGAAGTGTTCACTGCTAGGGGTGGAGTGCTCATAGATGTCTTTGTAATATGACAAAATCATTTATACCTCTGTGTAGTGTGTAACGCAGCATCTCTTCCCTTTGCAGTGTTGCAAATGTAAGTGCCATTGCATTTTATCCAAAAAGTAAGTTTAAAGCCTGTGACTTATTTTGCCTGTGTCCTTTCAGTTAAATTTCTAGGAGAGGAGTCATCCTTTTTTCTCACCTTTCAGTTTTACTTTGTTTTTAAATTGTCAAATAAAACTCCTTTTACCTTTCAAACATTGATGAAATGTTTTTAAGTGTGCATGTTTGTTGAACTTTAGCATTTCAAATATTCCATACAATTTCTTTGTAGAAACGATTACAAAAAGAACTATTGGCATTTCAAAATGATCCACCTCCAGGAATGACTCTAGATGAAAAGAGTGTACAAAATTCAATTACACAGTAAGTATATATACTGTTTTATTTCTGCTGTCATGCTGAAAATCATAAGTAATGAGAAGTTCTCTTCACACTTCCACCACTTACTCCAAGTAACATTGTGAATTTTTGCTTTTAGTCTAGGCAATGAAATATTGTTCTCCTTAATAAGCATATTGCAGTAATGTGTTGGACTATTTCAGGAACAGGATAGTGAATTTATTAAATCTGTATTAGGTATCTTACTGTCTAACAAACTGTCAATTGGTAAAAGCTTGTGCATATTTTAGAATAAAATAATGTAACAATCTTTCAAAGCTACTAACCTCTGAAACCCTTCTAGATTTATTGAAATTACGGAGTAGCTGTTTTAGAGTTCTGTGATATTTGTATAGAATATATGTCATAGCAGTTAATTTCCATTACCTTCTTTCTCTAAAGCAAGTGGAGAAAACTTCTTAAAAAGCAAACTTGTCTGGGTACACATGTTTGCACTTTTTTCCCTGCCTTGGTTTTTTTGGTAATTCATGAAATGGGAAGAGAAACATGGTAAAATATTCTGTGTTTGTTGAAATGAACAGGGGGTGTTCTTGGTATTAATCAATTTTTTGCAATTCTTTGAAATTAAAAAGATTCAGACTGTGTTGACTTTTTAAAAAATCATTATTTTCTTAGTTTACTTTTAGAGAAATGTTAAAAATTTAGCACGTGTAAACATCAATGAGAGTATGATCTCAGGCTGTATGTCCTGGACCATGTTATTGATTGATGGAGCAGCTTAAACATCAAGCTGAATTCTGATGTTTTCACACCTGCATTTTGGGTGTTGGCACTCAGATCGTGTTATATGAGGCTTTTCTGAACTTTGTATATACTGAGTTAAACACTCACTGCTTTTTAAGTGATGCTGGTCTTTGTGATTCTTCATGCAGATGAATATGGCTAAAACAAATTGGAATAGCAGTTTCCAGTTTTCTGCAAAAACCATTTTATCTAATATTGCAAGTGGTATTCACTTATTTCAGAAAAAAACTACTAAATCAAATACAGCAGATGGAAAAGGTATCTCTGTTTCCAGAGTACTACCTTATTTTAATTGCTGCCATGTACAACTTTTATACCTTTCAATACCTTGCACATAAAAACTGCCTGTTTACTGCCATGCTAGATTTTGAAATTGTCACTGTTTAGAAGCTTCCTGTCACAAGTAAAATGATGTTTTTTTTCCTCTTTGAGGATTTTTGGTGTCAGGCAGCATGTTTTAAGTTCATTAATCAAGTTACAGTTTGAACTGATTGCGTTAAAAATTTGTGTAGCAATACTTTCTTGGGTTTTAAAGATGTTGAATAGAATAATTGGATCCCATGAGGTAACTGGCTTATTTAAAACATTGTGCAATCTTTTATTTTAAATATACAAGGATTAGAAATTTGAGAAGGCTAAACTGTAAGGCACACAGGAAATACAGGTTCTAGTGATTCCTTGACCATAAAAGGAGCAAAGTCAAGGCAAAGTTATCTTCTGCTTAGTAAACTATTTAAAAAACTTGGAAATGGAAGGTCTTGATCACAAGAACCAATAAATCTAAAGAGTATTGATGCAATGTATGTATAAATGTAAAAGCAAAAGGTGTAAGAAGAGATAAGTGGTCTGGAGAGCAGATAGATTAAATCAAAGGCATCTTCAGAAAGTTGAAATATGAAACATACATCATCAGCCTTGACTGTACAGCCATCACTGTGCTGCTGCTGAAGATGGATTCCTCTTGAAGAGTGTGAGAGCTAGCAGTTCATTAAATACGCAGTTTTTCTCCAAAAAGCCAAACACAAAACAAACAACAGCAATACAACCAGCAAAAAAAAATCCCCAAAGAGTGATAGAGGGGAGAATGAAAATTGTGCATGTCTTAAATACAGAGGGGGAGTATATATGACAGGAGGATGGAGAGGTTGGGAATAGGATCATCAGGGCTGCCAGCTGAAGATGTCAACTTTTCTGAGTGCACTGCTATTCTGTAAAATCTCAGCTGCCTTCCTTTAATTGATGTAAACCTAATCTGAGCATTTTTGTAGTCTCTTTACCTTATCATGTTGCTTAGATCTGTAAAACTCAAAGGTGAAAAACCAGAAATGGGAAAGTGATGCTGCAAAGGATGGTATTAAGTGGTCAACAGTAGAGCTGTAAAATCATACAAGTTAGATAGCAGTGTTGCTATATGTGTTGAGCAATATGCAAAGCATCTGGTTTCAGCTGGATTTAAAAAAAACACAACCCAAACCCAACAACAAAACACCCACATGCAACACCACCATCCTCTTTCCCCAGCAACTCCACCTGTCAGTTACTTTAATGTTATTATGTTGAAAGGAGCAGAAGCAGAGGAAAAAAGTGTACTGTGATATGTTGAGGTGTTATCTTCATCACAGTTTCAAATCATCATTTTTTTGGTTTTGTTTCTATTTGCTGGGACCTTCTCATTTTTACACTCTTAAATTCTACAGTTTTGGTTCATTTACCTGCCAGATACCATTTAATTTCTGAGTTTTTCACAGGTGTGAGTAGAAGATGAGCTTTGCCCTTTCCCCTTGGATACAGATTTTATTTTAATAAACTGTATTGATATTTTCTTTGAGAGAAAAGTAAAACAGCACAAAAGAGAATGTGTACTAGTTTGGTTCCTTCCAAACCTGTTAAGCTTTCAAGAAGGCTTTTTATATGAGCCTTATTGTCTCACACTTACAGCCATTTTTTGCGAACTGATGGATCTGTGTATAGTTCAAGTCATAATTTCCTTTATCATTTGCATCACTGTCAGTGCCTCTATGCAAAAAAACCAATCTTGTGTCCTTCAAATACAGTCTTGAGGTATTGCTCACCTTTGTGATTGTTACAGTGTTAACAGAGAAGCTAGAAGGTCTGGCATTGATTGATATTTGATTTGATTAGTCCTGTGCTCCAGGAGTAAAAGTATTAATTTGTCAGTCCACAATGCTAACAGCTTTTCCCTCTATTCCATAGGTGGATTGTAGACATGGAAGGTGCTCCAGGAACACTCTATGAAGGGGAGAAATTTCAGCTTTTATTTAAGTTTAGTAGTCGGTATCCTTTTGATTCGCCTCAGGTAACTGCTGCCTTCTTTCTCTCTTACTGCTCATCCAAATAACCAAATGGGAGCTTCACTTACTTGAATTTGTATTAAACACATTGTGCTTATGCCTTGTCTTTAAAAATGATTCTGCAGTGAAGTATAGGGCCCTGATGTCTGTTTGGACAGATGAAAGTAGTGTAAACTGGAGGCTTCTTTGATGTTGATATTCATGTCATGAAACACAGGGTGAAGTAGGAAGATCCCCTTTACTGTGATGTAGGAGCCAAGTAAACAATAAACTGCTGCTTCATCCCTTCTTACTTTCAACATATTTTTTCCTGGTTGATTTCTATGACTCTTGCATCTTCTCTGCTGCCATTGTTAATATAGCTGAAGAAATACTGTGCTTCTGGTAGGGATTCTCATAGATAACAGGACATGTTTGAGAGGCCTGCAAATAGTGTTATAACTGAGGTATGAGTTACTGTGTTGCTTTCATGACAACCTAAAGATCTGAAGGGACAGAAGTACTTAGAGACTGCAGTGTGCTGTGTACATCCATTCCTTCATTACCTGAGGGAAACATTTCAAAATATGGTTGGTAAGAGTAGTGGTCAGCTGTCACCCCTGCTTTTCTGAAAAGGAAGGAGAAAAGCAAGAGTGCATTAGTTCTTGTCCTGTCTGTTTCAGCTCAGAGTTCTAGAAGTGATCTCTGCAACTTCTCTCATTGGTGTTAAAACTGAAGCATGGAGCTGTGAGACACTTAAGCCATAAACAGTAACATATTTTTAGGTACCATGATAAACACTAGAATGCTGACTTTCCAGTCTTTTAAAGAACAAAGTCGCCACCCATACTTCTGCACCTCATCAGGTTTGCAAGGTACTACATATTGGTGATGCACAAGAGAGTAGCCTCTTGAATTTGGTTCCAAATTGTTTTCATTACCCAACCTGTTTGTGTGGCTCTGTGCAATTTTTTCTTAAGTAGCAAATTAGATCCATGTACCTACACTGAATTTTATCACAGAAAATAATTAAAAATTGAAGTACTGGATACTTGATTGTTCTAGATAGCTAGAATTTCAGTTTTTAAAACATCACTGTGCAGTAAGGTCATTCTATACTACAGACTTCGTGGTCAGAATTACTTCTCCTGCAAATCTACTTACTGTACATGGACAGTTTACACTTCTGCTGCTTTAATCACTTGGTTCTTTTCTGCCTTTAAGTGTATGTTGTCTGTCATAGCATGTATGCTTTTACTTACCTGGTCTGCCTAGTTCAGGTTTTCATGTAAAAGTAGGATATTAGTTTACAAGTGAAATACTTTACAGGATTATGAAGGTAAGCCCTTCAGTGCTTAAAAAATACTAGGTTAAAGATCTGTGAAAGATCATTCTGCATCCAGTTTCTCTTCTGCCTTAGAAACCTGTTTGCCATTTTGCAGATAATTTAAGCTCTCTAATTTCAGTTTCTTATATGATGGAGGTGTTGCTTCTTGTCATCAGTGATGAGGTGGGTGTGTTGTGTATACCTTTATGTATTTCTATGAATACCTGTATAGCTTAAGAAACACTTCAGAAACTGCTGGATATTACAGTTATTAATGGTAGAGATTTATGGTTTTATTGCATAAAAGGAGTTGGAAAAGGAGTTCAAGAGTATAGTGCTGCTAAGATTTCACTTTTCCTCCCTTTCCATTGGTCCTGAACCAATGATGTGTTTGACAAAAACTTGATGTAAGAGCAGTAGTTGTCAGAATTGCTTTTCTAACCTTTTTTTGACTGTGATACTATCTTTTAATAGAGAGGACTTAAGGTTCTAAATGCTCTTTTTCCATATTCATCCATGTAAAATAAAAATTGTTCCATTTGAAGTAATGTTTTAAAAATATTTCCTGTTTGGTAACATACTTTGGTTTCACAAGTCCTGTATTTTATAGTTAATAAGATTGATGCATTTTAATTTTATTCTTCATGCTGGAACCTGCATGAATTGTCCAGAACTTAATTTCTGTTATGCCCAGGGTTATAGAAATACTCATGTGTGTATCTTCTTGTACTTTTTGGTGTGTAATATTATGGCTTATAAAAATCATTAAAATCCACTGTTTTTGCTAGACAGGTGTATTCCTTAGGACATGGAAGACTGAGGCTGCAAGATATTGCACCGTCTTTACACTGTTACCTTAGCATTTTTCTGTGCTGTATAAATATTAATAGAAAATCCCCTATATTTAACCACTTATTTAACTCCATGTTCACTTAGGCTTCCATTGATTATTTTATATTTAGCTTAATAGTTTCTAAAAATGAATGAACCCAGTGTGGTAAAATGTGGTATTTAGTGTAAGTGAAAATTGCAGACCTGCTTCTTAAATAAGATTATATTGTTTTCCTCAAAACAATACAGTTTTATTTAAAACATGGACTATAAATTAGTTATTTTTGTTCTTTTTTTTAGGTCATGTTTACTGGAGACAATATCCCTGTTCATCCTCATGTTTATAGCAATGGTCATATCTGTTTATCCATTCTAACGGAAGACTGGTCTCCAGCTCTCTCAGTGCAATCTGTTTGTCTTAGCATTATTAGCATGCTTTCCAGCTGCAAAGAAAAGGTATGGGCTTTCTTAGCACTGTTGGAGTGGAATAAGTAAAAGTTAGAAATTTTCTACTTTATGAAGTGAAATTTTCATTTCTCAAATTCTAAAATAGGCAAAACTACTGTATCTACATTTCTACTACTGAGAAAATACTAAGCTACATCTGCAAAATAAACAGTGCAGTCAGTACTTTGCCACTGTTTTCATGGTAACCTGCTTATATATCATTATTGGAAAAGAGTAGAGTGTGGAACTCTTCCAGCTGTACTAACTGGGAAGTTCAGTCATGCTTTAGGTCAATTCTTTGTAAAATTATCCTGCCTCTAAAGGCAGTGCAGAATAACTAGTGAAATGTCTTTAGTGCAGATGTTTCTAATATTTTGCATCTGTACTATTTTAGTGACCTTGGTAGTTTTCATTTCAGGGAAATAAATGGTGCTAAGCTGCTTTTTTGGCGCTAAAACCATAGACCTTTTTGTAAAGCGATTGCCCTTTTGCTTTTGACCATTTCTTTTGCGGAGGGCTGTCTGTGGAAGTTAGATGTGGTCAGAGCTTTTCCGTATGTGCTATCCAAACACACCTAATTTTGCATCCCAATCAGTCCTAGTCATGTATGTAGTCCAAAAAAATCCCAAAATGGCTTTGTATTGTGTCTGTCCTATGAGTTTTGTATAGTGATGACATTTATGAAGAAAACTGAAGAATATGAATTCTTGATCAAATATAGATATTTAAATTCATTTTTTCACCCACTCCAAGCTGAGCCTTAGAATGTGAATTGGATGTAATGCATCAGAATTAGATTGTAAACTGCAAAGGAATTTAATTTTGGGGTTTTTTTTACCAAACTGTTTCTTGTGGGTTGGTCTCTTTTGTTCGTTTGTTGGGTTTTTTCCCTTTTCTTTTTTTCTTCTCCCCCTGTTTATCACCAAACTGTTTGATATTTTTTACTAATTTTTTTCTTGGATTATCTCCAGTAAGTATTTGTTACCTGGATCTTTAAGAGATTTTTCTTGACAAAGGTCTAGTCCTGTCTAGTACCTCATTTTCACTGCATTCATATGGTAACTTTTCATAAGCTTATTAAATAGCTCCTGTATTACAATATGAGGATTGTTTGATTATTTGTAGGTCTTTTCTTCTGTTGCAGAGGCGACCTCCAGATAATTCATTTTATGTAAGAACATGTAACAAGAATCCAAAGAAAACAAAATGGTGGTATCATGGTAAGTATCTAACTAGGACCAGAAATTTTTAACTTCTTTTTAGGCTGAAGGCAATTAAAACGTAGGAAAGTAGGATAAATGTGTTCAAAGCATTAAACTATTTTCTTAATTCAATAAGTTATTTATATCCTGTTTCTGAGATACTTTGCTGTGAGTTTTTTTTTCTATATCATATTTGAATAATTCCTGGTGGAAATGTAAACATGTTTTAAATGGTAGGATTGAACTTTGAAAGAAAGTTCTTGTAAACTGTATAAACTGTATCAATCCATAACAAGTCTTAAGTTTGGGATTGGGGAAAGTCCATAATGAAACTAGCTTTTGCTCTAAACCATTTTTTTGGCTATTGTTATTAACACTTTTAAAGCTTTTATGGTGTTGAAAAGATACCTATATATTTGTAAACAGCGTGTGTTTTGATAGATTTTCACTCTTAATCAGAATTTCCAGTATGGGATAGTTGACTGACTTTAAAAGCTCCTAAGGACTGATAATAATATAGTAGTAAGATTCTCTGTGTACATGATCAAGAAGAAAAAAAATATTAAAATTTGCTAGTGTCTGCAGTGCTAGTGTTGGGTTTTTTTTTTCTTTGGTTTTGGTTTGGGGTTTGCTTTGCGTTTTCTTTTGTGCTTTTTTTTTCC
Organism: Acanthiza pusilla; assembly: GCA_036630365.1. Taxonomy (NCBI): domain Eukaryota; kingdom Metazoa; phylum Chordata; class Aves; order Passeriformes; family Acanthizidae; genus Acanthiza; species Acanthiza pusilla. Next base: position 66,576,184 of record JAXCHO010000034.1, on the reverse strand, counting down.
TTTTCTTTCTGTGTGTTCTCTGTCTTGCTTTATACTGTGTGGTTTCTTTCTTCTGCCTCAGCATTTGTCATCCTCTACCCAGAGCTGCAGTTGGCTGTATGTGCTTGTCTTTTCCACTCCATTGGTGAGGAAAGCGAGAAGAAGGGGCTAGAGATGGGCCATGCTTTGTTTCTCTCCTTTCTTGTTATCAATGCTTTCCTTGCTTTCCTTAGGAAAATTCTGTACTAACGGTAGTTATTGGAAGCACAAGTACTTTGGGAAGGGATATGTTAGAGCAGGTAATACTGTATGCTAGTGTAGTGCAGGAGAGTTGGTTCCATCACTGCCTCTTGAAGGTTCCACCATAAGACATCCTCTGTTTTTCATGACCTCCCCACTCCAGGATATGTTCTGTCCCTGAAGTGAAATGAGAGCAGGTATTTTGAGGCAGTGAGAGTTCATGACTGGAGAGGCAAATGTCAAAGCCTTCACCCTTAAAATTCTTAAGATTCTTAAAAGCCCATGGATGGCTTAACAAGAAAAACTTGATAGTTTCATAATACTTGCTGAGACCCATGGTAATGTAACAGAATGAAACTCTGTTTCTTGTAATACAGTAATAGTATCTCCAAAACAAGGTGGCTTCAGGTACAGTAAGAGAAGTGCTGTATGTCACAAGATTAAGATACATTTAAGAAACTTGGGACCATCACATGGTTGTTTTTAAAACTGACTCCAAGAATAATAATCACACTGCACACAAGGATGTATTTTTCATCTTCACCAGATTATTCAGCTTTCTCTTCTCTCTGTGTTTTTATGCTCTTGTAATGTGTTTGGTGCTTCTCCATTTCTAGTTTTGGTTCCTCTTAATTGCCAGTTTTGGGAGAGTTTTTGTTTACTTTCAATTTTCACTTGCTAATTATTTTTAAAAAGAAACAAGTAAAGTTCCATTTATTGACTTTATCTTGTGATTAAAATATGTTCTGTCTACTTTTAATTTGTACTAGTCTCATTTTGATGTAGAACAGAAATCTGTAAAAGGAGAACAGTCTGCAGATACTACTTTTATTTCTTAATCGTGAAATTCAATTTGCGTTAAGCAAAACAGCAACTTGGTATGAAATCTGAGTTACTAACTCTGAAGGTTGCTGTACTATTACAGCTCAAAACCATCAACGTGCTTACAGTTCACTGAACGAGTCTTTTAATTACTATGAAGTAACTATGCAATTTTTTTTTTTTCTGGAAGTGAGAAAACCTTACCCCTCCTCAAATTCAGAGCAACCCAAAAACCAACCTGAGGCAAGAGAAAGAAAGTCAGTTCATTTAAATAACTCATACTGTCTTGCTTCTTGATTTAAAGTTCATTGGGCTTCCCACCACCTTAAATTCTTACATTAAAAAATAAAACATAGCTCATGTCCACTGGACAAAAATTTCATACATGATACAGTGTTTTCCCTTCCAGTTTTGTGTGTGTGTCATTTGCTTCTTCTCTCAGTTAATATTGTTTCTTCTCTGTGGACATAGAACAAGACTGCCAAGGCATGATCTTTAAGTTGTCAGTATTTTCTAAACAGGTTTAAAGAAATGGTATATTACAGTAAAATGGGATGTGTGAAAAGATGCTTGTGTCATGTTTATTTTCTGCTCATGCTTCAACTGAAGTGTCATATATCTAATCTCGTGGTTGAACAACATTGGCTGGGTAAATGAGGGAAGAAAAAGCAATCCCACCCAAGAAAGAAAACAAGCTGCCCAAGGGTAACTGCTGGGTGAAATTAAATGCCAGTGCTAATACGACAGCCTGTGGAAGGAGTTGCAGAGTGGTTCTGCCACTTCTGCCATTAGCTACCCATTGGACTGGTTTAGCTTTAATGTGGCATTGAAACTCTGTGTTTCGAAGAGATAGGGAACAGTCTGTCATATGTATTAATACATACATTTGAAGGAATTTTTTTTTTCCAGTATGTGCCTGGAATTTATTTACCTGGGAACAAAATAATGCATGGTTGGGAGCTGATGTAAAGCAAACCCATATGAACACAGAGTGATAAACTAGCACTTTGAGACATATTCTGACCTGTAAATATGTGTCTGCATTATTATAAAGTTTTTTATCTCTCATTTCATCCCTGCCCCAACACAGCAACTTAGTCTACAAACAGTTACGAAGCCTTAGTCGCTCCAAAATGATGTCCTCACAAGCCCTGTTTTAAAGCTCCTGATCTTTGATAACTGAAAATATTTCTAGATTGTCTGCCCTACCCAATGTCTGTTTCAACTGTGCATTGACTTTCCTGTTGAATTTCAATGTGAGAGTTGCTCATGTTGTGTTAAAGACAGAGGAGGATCCTCCAGATAAAGTTTACTTGGGAACCCAGACCTGAAATTGGTTTCATAAACCTGTTGCCTGACTTTTTTGTTCTCAGGAGGTAGATTTTTTTTTTGTTTTTCTGGTGGGGGTGGGAAAGGCAATGGTGTTTGCTTTCAACCAGCACCTCCTTGCTGCTTTTGGGTTTGGAGGTTGGTTTGGTTTTGATTTTCTTTTTTTTCTTAACTAGGAAGTATTTTCTCTGGTATTTGGCCTAAAATTTTAGCACACTATTTAGATATCCCTTCTCTCTCTCCCTCTCTCTTGCATCCTTGTCCATTTTTTTTTTACATGTACCATAGCCTACTATAAAAATGAGGTTTTTTACAAGTAATAGCACTGATACAATGTTTTCCCATGAGAATGTAGAATGTTTATGAGGCTACATTTTTTAGGTGTGGGAGGTTACAAGTAAGTGCTTTAAAAATAAGCAGACAGTAAGTTTGTTATCTGTTAACAACTCAATATTTACTGCTAAGAGGTGCAAATATACTGCAGGTTGATGTGTGAAGGAGAATGTTTAAAAGGGAGAGCATTAATATGGAGCATAATGCAGAAAAGACAGGCACAGAACATTCATTTTTGTAATATTTTGTAATATTTTGTAATTTTGTCCAATCGCAGTACCTAAAATTTAGCGTATATAATGTAAAAGCTTACTTTCAGGTTCAAGATTTTAGGATTATAGTAGTAACCTATTTTTTTGCATAATTGTGTCAGCTATAGTTTTGTGTTGAATCTTACAAATACATGAACATACATATATGTATCTATATATACACACACGTATACACATAAAAATGTATAAAGGGTTGAGAATGCATCAGAAGCAGCCTACTCTGCCAGATCTTATCCCTATATATTCCTTATAAAAGGATGTCTTAATTTGATAACTGTTGTGGACCTGCTGTACTTCAAGGGTGCAAAGTGTTAAGCATATTTGATTTTTCATTTTCCTGGCAAGTGTCTTTCTAAGTATCAAGCATGGAAATGACTGCTCTTTTAATGGAGTATTTGCTGATACTAATATCTTTGGGGGTGTATGTGTATTTTAGAAGTTTAATTTTTGATACTCTCTCTTCTCCCCGTGTCATTATTGAACAAAACCACAGAATTATGTAATCAGGATATTTTCTCTGCATGTTACTGTCTATTCTAGGAATTGTTTCTGCCTATAGCACCTTGCTGATTTGGAATTAGAATGTTTATATGTTTTCCATAAATGCTCTTCTTTTATTTTAAAGATGACACATGTTGATGCCACCATTTTGTGATCCTCGTAGCAGAAGATAGTCCTACTGAGAAAATGAGCACTTTGATCATTCAGTCTTTGAACTTTAACCTTTGACTGGAAGTGACCTATAGGCAATGAAGACTACTTCCTTTGACTGCATTTTTACTAGTGTGCATTCTGGGCGCATGTTGATCGCTGGTTCAGTCCATGCAACTGACATGCTTTTATTAGTCATACAGTATTAATGCAGGTGTCCAGAAATGTCAGAATAATTCCATTATTTTTATTTTAAGCTTTTGGAAGAATTCCAGGTCTTCATATATTGTGCAATAACACTGAGCTCCTTGGCGGTTTTGGTGCATCCATTGCCGGCAATGGACATTGTACCAGGGAAAGGTTTTGCTCCTGCCACAAAAAAGATTGACTCATGACAGAGCTTGTAAAAGTTTTGGATATATTTGGATTATAAGCAAGGGATTGACAATTACCTTAAATCCAGCCCATTATTTTATATTTGGATTCTATGCACTGTGACCACAAAACTAGCAGCATGAGTTAACATGCCTAGCTGAAGGACTGTAATAAGATCATTACGTATTTATTAAATTGTTTATCTGCTGTCAAATTGTTTTGACATGGGCGGTTTTTCAAGTGACATTGGCAGAGAGGTACAATGTTATCCCTATGGTGAAATAAAACTACTTTTTGTATATAGTTATTCATATCTCTGAAGCAAAGGTATGAGTAATTTAGGGTATGAGTGATTTAAACAAGAATTTATTTTGGAGATAGAGGATGGCAGTGATATAACTGAACTTGCTGCAGTCCCTAATTGGGCTTGTAATTTGTACTTTAGAGCTTTTTCCAAATAGATTGCACACTGTTATTTCCTGCTAGCCATCAGCATGAGCCCTACTGCCTACACCAATATTTCATTTATTTATGTGTTCAAAAGCAATCCATATAACATTTTTTGTTTGCATTCACTGTTTCTTTTGTGTTGTATGTCATGTTTGAATGTTACAAAACAATATTTTGATTGAAAAGCTTTGTCAGAAGATATTTTCATGTAAATTATTTCTTTATCTTGTAAGCATCATCTTGTCTTTTAATCCTGTATTATAAAAAGAAAAAAAAATACATTTTTGACAGAGGCTTAAAGTTTTCACAAAACAGTGTGGACCTTCTTATTTAAGTTTAGACTAAAGTATATTTTCTTAACTTGCTTGTCCCACGTAGCCATGCCAATTTTTCCAGGCTTTTCTTCACACAAAAAAAGGGGAAGAAGCCTAAAATCTGACATTTTTCTGTGGATCAACATTTATTGAAATTATAGTTGTTCTCAGCACTCTGTAATATTTTGATACTGCAATTAGGTTGTCTTTTTAGGAAGCACTTTTATAAACTTAATACCTTTACACATATGCAAAATTTCTATATTTTTTTTTACTGTTGCCTTATTGTTGCACTCAAAAAAAAATTCAAGCAATTAATGCATGAATGTTTAAATCAAGTAATAACTTGATGTAAAAACAAACAAACAAAAGCAAAAAAAAAATCCCTAAACCCAATCCAGAATGAATAACTACAATAACAAACAGAAAATTGGCTGAAAAGACTGATTTTTTTTTTTAATCTGCTGTATGATAACTGACGTTTTATAGCCTTGTACATACTTTTCTGTTACCTATTGTTTAAAACATTTTAAAAAAGTATAGATGCTTAACTCAGGGTGGATAGAGTTCAGATGGATTTGCTTCAGAGAAGTATTTTGTACAGCATCAGAACTATAGATACTGGCAGTGAAGTGAGGCTACAACATACTTCAGGAATTGCTTTTTTTTTCTACTGTACTGAAAATATTTCTTGGCCTTTAAAACTCAATGGCAAAATCTAGCTTTGGATAGGAATTTGATGTGTGTATATATTTTCACAATGAGCCTTTGAAACATAGAATTAATTTTCTTTGAAGAGCCAAAAAAAGTCATTCTAAACAAAAGAAATACTTACGCTCTAAACTTTTTGTTTAGCAAAATTTATTGTTGTGAGTTCATCAAAGTGGTTATTTTTGGAAATAGTTCTTGTGAAAGAGCAGTAATCTGATACTTAATCTGTATAGTCTTGTTAACTGCTCTGTATTAATTGAAACAGTTGAGAAATTCATGTATGAATAGTTCACATAATGGATCCTATCAAAATAGTCCACAGGAAAGAGACCTTAATGTGAGCAGGTAATGTTTGAAGAAATGGCTTAAGTGCATCTCACATTCAGTTATCTTTTCATATAGTGGCTTGTGAAACTACAATACATGGTTTCAGAGAAGCTTTATGACATACCATATGTATTTTGTTGAAGATGGGTGTTGTAGTGCAAAGCATTATGCATTTTATTGACCTGTGCTATTATATGGACTATAGTGAAGTTAAATAACCAAATTTATGCTGCTCTTTAATAAACTCCCACCCCCTGTAATATACTTAGATCAAGAAAATGCAAGGTAGATTAGAACAGAATGTACCTCAGGTCTTTTAGTTTACAGTAGAAACGCCTCATTGGTTCTCTTGTAGATCTGTGGGTAAGTTCACCTATATAGAGAGGGCCAAGACAAAGCTTATATACCACTCAAGCCCTCAAAATAATGCAACTATTCTGACAATGGTATGATGTCCTGAAATAGGGCTTGAATTAGATGAAGGTGGTGCCATCCTTTCCCTAGGGTGACCCTGTGTATGTAACTTTCTTTCACTTGGAATTTCTCACATGGAATGGTTACCGAATTGGCTTGAAACTATCTTGCTTTTATTTTGTGTCAATATTCATGTTGTTAAACACTTTGTTTTGTGTTTAGTGTCTTTATACTATAACACAATAAATTCTTGTTTTAAAATAGATTACTACCCTTGAATGGAAATACGTGTGGACCTTTTCATGGTGGAGTGCAGAAGCACAGTTCCTTACATTTACCCACTCTTGAGACAAAGTTTTCAGTAATTCTAAAATGCTGTGATGCCTATCAGGAGGAATTTGCATAGCAGCAAGGTGTTTCCTCTTTCTCCAGAGGGAATCTGTTGTCACAGCTGAGGAAAATAGTTTATTTAGTAAAAAAAAAAAAAAAAAAAACACTAATATGTAATGCTTTAATTTCTCACAGATGATCAAATAGTTCTTTATAATGGTTTTTTGTTTTGGGGGGTTTTTTTGCTATTTGACAAGTACTTAAAATACTTAATGAGAAGTTTCAGGTGCAGGATTCTTGTTTGCCTGCAGTGGTGGGAAGGGAGTTCCTATTACTTAGCACATATCAGGACTGTTTGATTAAATCTCTGCTTCATACCTGTGCTTTGAGTTTTGTACAGTTTTTTTGCTCAAGAGATGATATCTTCTGCTTTGTAAAAGGCAAGGCACTTCATATCTAAAACATGTTTTATGAAGATTTTTTTTTAATTCATGTATCATGTGTTGTGAAGATTATTCTGGATGCTTGATTTTTATTTACTACTTTCTTTGAAAGTCTGACAAAAACTTAAGATGTGAACTATATTTAAAGGTATGCTTTAAGGAGACCATAAAGTTTCCAGGTCAGTAATTAATGATGTTTTAAAAAGAGAGGGGGAAAAAAACCCCTCCACCTGTGGCTCTCATGTTTCTGAAAACATGTCATGTTGATATTAAAAGGTTTGCAATAGTGCAGCTATAGAATTTCAAGGTTTGGGGAAGTCAGTATAGTTTTTGCCTCCTCTGGTAGAGCAATTGAGCATTACATTGTCTTTGCATGCTCACAAATCCTGATCATTCAAAAAAATAGGTTTGAATGAATTTTCTTTTAAAACCAGTTACTTTTAATCCATATCACACAATCCAGGTTGGATTTGCTCTAATACACAGTGGTACCTGAATAGTTTGGTGTTGAACTGAACAAGGGGAATTAAGCTGCATTAGTGGTCTTCCATCTTCAGCTGCAGTCACACAGCAGCATGGGAAGAGAGACTTTTGGTTTGGTTCGTGTGCTAGGTGCTTGTTGGCCTGTTGTTTCTAGGACTAATACTAAATTTCCTAACCTCCAGACTTTAAAATAGCTTTATTAAATTGGAAGAGTAGAAATATAATGAGCTGCCTTTTACTATAAAATATAATTCAGAAATACAAATTTGAAAATACTTAGCCTCTGCTTTTATTTCATTTTATTGATAATAGCAGTGCAGGAAAATCTGTGTACTTGCCATTTCTTTTTCCTCCAGATTTTATGTACTTTTACAAATAGTGTTAAAAGAGTTTTGAGCAGCTGATTCAATGTAACAAATTCTCTCTGGAGCTAAAATGAGTTTTTCTTAAATTACAAAGGAAGAGCATTTCAGTAACATTGTAGTTCCAAAGTAATTCCTATCCTGAAGTATGTAGGCAAAAACCTGTGAGTTTCATTCCGGTAATTATTTTGTATTTAAAAACCAAAAATGAAATGCACAATTAATTGACTGTGCAGTGTATATCAGTGTAGAGATCTGATTTATAAACCTGTGTCCACAGTCTCTAATACACTACTTCACAGGAGCTTTAATGTGTGAGTCAGTGGTTGTATGTTAGATTGCATTTAACTCCCTCTAGTTTACATGCATGCTCTCTGCAGTGTAACTTCGTCTTTTGAAGGGACATTTTTCTCTTGACCTCTGCTGGTGAAGGAGCTGCTTACAAGAGACTCTTCTGAATAGGAATCCAGTGAAGACTTGACAACCACAATGATGGTCTCAAAGAAAGATGTCAAAATTTGAAATCCTGTAACACGGATCACAGTTCTTTCCCTCATGCTGGCCTGGTTTTTGGTATTTAAAATCTCCATGATAAGACCTTAAAACTTTTGTCTTGCCTTCATCAATTGGGAGCCTGTTTTCATCAAGCTCCTTGAAGTGCTTTGTGCCAAGTAGGTCCAGATGAACATTCTGGGCCCTTTCTCTTCCCAGGACTACAATATTATCTGGATGCTGCTAATGCAGTTCTCTGGGGCATTTAATCCTTAAAATCAAGCATGGTTCCTGCTATTACCAGAGACGGAGGAATTTGTACTCCTTCCTTTCCAGTCTAACGATTTACATTCCTTCCTTGCATTTAACTTTATTCTTGAGTCTGCAGTGAGATGATTTAACATGGTAAACCAGTAGGAAACTGACTTAAGAAAAAGTGAAAATCTGTCTTCTCAACAAATTAGATCAGGTTGCTGCATAATCAATAGTTTCAGAGCTAGTGCAAGAAATTGAAAGCATTGTGTACAAGGGGTTTGGAAGGTGGGGGCTAAAACATGAATCATATATTTTGAATTTTCTGCTTAATGGAAAGTATTAGCAAACTTGTGTTATGCAGAAGCTTTTTTGTGCTATGAGAAGCCTTAGAGCTGGAGGTCTGGACTGCCTATAGTAGTTCTAGTAAAAAAATCTGAAGTTGTTCCAAAACCTTCAAGTGATCTGTTACCTTTCCATTTAGATGCCTTGAGTTTTAGTGCTCAGGAACAGCTTGGCTTTTGTGTTTTATTTGTTTGGGTTTTTTTAAGGAGCAAGTCTGTAGTCATTGTTCTGTGAGGATGTTTTTAGTTAACTTTTTATCAGATCAATGTTGTCAAACCTTAATCAAATATAGTTACAGATACAGTGAAACTGCTCAGAAAATGCCAGTTATTTTCCAGAAGGAAGGCAGTGATGTTACAAATCAAATGTTATTGAGTTTAGATAGAAAGCCAGATGTGTTTACAGTCCTCTAACACAGAAAACATTTGTGTCCCAAGTCTCAGATACAGATCTCATTTGTCTGTTGTATGCTTCAAGAACAGGACTCTTGCACTCTGGTAGGAGGTTTTCAAGACAAAACCACACTGGTCACCATGTCATCCTTTCTCTGAAGGGCTTGTTCAAGGGATGGATGGAACCTGGTGGTTTTGATGTGTATTTATTTGTGCTGGGTCAGTGAAAAGTGTATGACAGCTGTTACTCTGACTGGTGATGAAGTGTGAATAGCTCTTGAGTCTCTCATTCTCTAAACTGTCCATATGTCTGCAGAAGACATTGTAAGCTATGTTTCACATGCACAGAATAGAGTACATCTTTATTTATTTGATGTAGGCAATTTATTGAAGATCAGAACTCTGGAAGATGCCGTATAGAATGTATACATAACTAAATGAACAAGTGACAAAGAGCAGTCATCCAATCTCCAGATGACTTAGAGTATATCAAGCCTAAAGTCTTGATTTGCATAGGGTTTTAAATTTGTGGGGGTTGAGGTGAGGGGAGAAATTGGGGGCATCATCTTGCAATGGTATCTTCTGTATCACACTTGGTTTTGGACTATAACTCCTTTAATGTCTTTGGTATCTGTATGTTACCATTTGCCCCAAGCAGTAACTACTGTCTTAAACATTATGCTGGAGTAACAGGTGACTTCAGGTTCCTTAAGTTATAATCCAGACAGTCCTGTATTGGGAATGATTTTTCAAATGCTCCTTCAAATTGTATTGACCAACACAGTGAGGATACCACATGGAGATAAGCTATGCTCACAGAGTAGGGTGGGAGGGAGAACAACCAGTTTTTGAAGTTTTAAGTTTGATAGCATCCTGAAGATCTTTTCTCTAAAAATCAGTGGCTGGTGGCGTGGTGTTTTGGGTTTCTGTGTTTTTGGGATTTTAGGTTTGTTTTTTTGGTGATGTTTTTTGTGGGTTTTTTCTTAAGAGGACATCAGTAATTGTACCAATCTATAATTGTTGTTACAATTTTGTTTGTTTTTTTGTTGTTTCCAGTTTTCAAAACTGGAAAAGGGCAGCTATGGTCATGATGCAATGTGTTTTCTAATCCTGAAAATTTCTTCTGTTAGCTTCCTTTCTTTAGTCTGTAGGAATTGACTAAACCATACCTAGGTACTACTTATGTCTTCCTGGTATCTTGGGTACTATTGGGTAATGCTGTATAGAAAAGCTTGTAATTCTTTTCCCTAAAAGCTTCTCTGGATTTTTGTCACCCTCAATTCATTGTCTACTTCTATATGGTGCCCATCAGCTACTTTGTAATATTGAGTTTTTAACTCATTTCTGTGCAACACTTTTTGAAAGTGAATATTATAAAGGTTTACCATTTGGATATTGGTACAAATGGTCATTTCATCCAGAAGGCAAGTTTCCTTACAGTAGTATCTGTAGCATTCAATATAGTAAGGCTTAGGTCTTCCTGAATAATTTCTGAAATGTAAATCCATGAGAGCTTTTTATTCAGTATTGGATGTACCTGGGTAAGTATAACAAGAATTGTCTTGTGCCAATCAGCTCAGTCTGGAGCATCCCTGCACACCAAGTTTAATGTCTCAGGGTTTTCTTTGGAGTAAACAAAAGATTTAATTGGAACATTTGTGATGATCTGTGCATAAGCTGATTCCATACTGTTTTGTGGTGAGATGGTCTGTGTATTTCAAGGCAGCTATTAATGCACCAGTGCTTGATTTTAAGTAATGGGTCCTGTCACTATTGAGAGTTTGTCACATGGTAAAGCACTTCTTACTTAATTCTTTCTTTCTTTCTTATATTTGCAAAGTATTATGGCAGGATTTGGCCTCTGGAAAGGAATCCTGCTGCATGCTCTGCACCACAATGCTGCTTCTTTCTGTCATACAGTTTTATTTCTTGGGTTTGGTCTCAACAGTAGCTATATGTGTGGGTACATAATACAGGTGGGTGCTAATCTTGCTTAGGCCATGCATTAATTGAGTTGATTTTAGTGTATATCAATCTTGGTATGTTTTACCTTACTTTTTGCAGTATCAAACACCTTATTAATTGCAGCTTTGCAATTAAAAGAGCAAGATTGCATCAACATTTACATGTTAATTCTTTATGGTCTTTTTTAAAGCAAAGATACTGCATTAAAAATAATGTAGATAAAAGGAAGTGAGAACCTGCTAGCTTTTGTCTGGAAGTTAAAACTTACAAATTCTTACAAAATACTTTCAAATTTTGATTTTTTAATCTAAGGTATTTTTTCTGTTGACTTTGTTTTTCTTTTATCAAATGTATATATAAATCAGTAATACACTGGGTTCTATAATGTGTAGCAAGGAAACACATAAAACTGCCCCAGGATTTTCAAATCAATCTGTAAAGATGCAGTGCCTTGTAGTTTGTTTGTGCGTTGTCTTAATATGGCTTTGAAGAATCAAAACATTTTCAGACATGGGAATGTTTCCCTTCTGTGAAGGCATGTGGGCACTGTTTTTGTTTAAACTTCCAGAGAAATTCAGAGGTGTACAGATCTGCCATAGACCTTGCCTTTTTAAGCATTTTTATTTATTGTTCCAGGTAATAGATTGGTTCTGTTCTCTCATTAAATGGACACTGAACTTCTCACATTATATGGGGGTTTGGTCTTGCACAAATTGTTAAATTCAGCAACATTCAACCACCATAAAACTAATGCTTTTGATAAATTATTGGGTGGGGGGAAAGGTCTGGCTCGATGTATTATACAGCAATATTTTAGTAAAAATATCCAATTAGCACATTTGTGTCAATTCTCAAAATATCCTAGAGCTCCTATAACTCCCAAACTCCCACTGTCCTGACATAGCTAGCACATAATGATGAACTGATGATTTGGTGATGGTGCAGGATAAAGTGGGAGAGTTTTATTATTAATGGGAGAATGTTGCACTGACTGCTCATTGAAAAAAAAATTATGAAGTTAGAGCTGCTGCAAACCTTACTGTCCACTGTATTACACTTTCATATAGTAATAGAATTCCATCTAGTTTTGTCAGTTTACGTACATGACAATATTTGTGCTTCATCACAGCCAGTAATTTATAATTTTGTCATCAGACCCAAAAAAACTTTACTGGGAGGTGGGGTCCTGATTTTGGCAGGATTGTGAAATGATGTGAAGCCAGACAACTTTAACCAAATTCATCTAATATTGATATGATTTGTCACACTCTCAGAATACATTGTTGTACTATTTGTTCATTGCTCTCATCTGAGAAGGTTACAGTGCTTGTTGCTATAACATGCATAATATACAGCAAACTTCTTGCATGGTAAGCTCTCTGGGAAGTTGGTACTTTGTGGGTGAAACTGAGGACTTCACTTGCATTTGGTGTAGGTGTAACATGCATTGATTCTATATTTTCAGCTAATGTAATACCTGCTGCTTACTCAATTACACTCCCCCTGTTTCAAAGCTGTGTGTTGTTACGGCCCCTAGAAGTAGCAGGAATCTTGTTGCTCTAAGAGCTGTCACTTAAAAAATTGGGCAAACTGGGAATGGAGTGTGTGTGTACTGGCAGGAGATAGTACTAACGGCAGATTGGCGGCAATGGTAATCCTCTAAAAATAAACATAATTTGAGTGACAATGCTGCCAGTTGCCCTCGCTTTTAGTGTTTCCATTCATGAGAGTCTATACTTAGAAGCATATGTAGGCAATGCTTTATTACCATTCCTATTGACCATGATAAGCCCTTTATGTTGTGTACTGAGTCATGCTTGCAGTACTGGTAACTTCTGATCCTTTTTTTTTCTGGGGCTGGGAGAGGGGGAATTCTTTTTTCTGTATGAATGCTGGGTACAGACAATTTCTCTTTTCTGCTCTTGCAGTTTGGCTTCATGTAAATCTAAGGTAGTTCTTGTTCCAAGAGAATAATAATTTAGAAATTACTTATTTAATACAGGTTTAGTTACTGTATAAATTTATAGTCTTGCCCAATTTCCTTAAGTAATGTTTTTACTTCTACAAAATTATGTAAATACAGGCCCTTCTCAACTTGTTGGAGAATTGTTCTGCTGTCCTGCAATAAAAAGTAATATAACTTAATAGAGATGAATGGGAAGCAAACAAACTATGCAGAATGGAAAGCATCTTTCTGCTAACTGAATTCTCTTTGGAGTAGTTGTGTCCTTTTATCTCTTTATCTGTATCGGGTAAATTTAATGTCAGTACAGGAATGTGTTTAGTGAAATACTTAATTTCCATGTCCAACACTGGCCTTAACTTCAAGATGTAAAAGGCTTAATCCCTGCTTTCTCTGGGATCTAGTCTGTTACAGTATGCTACTTGTAAGGGTGGCAGTAGGTATGATTAGGTACAGTCTTTCACTAGTGTGATGGTGTAAATAAATGTAACTAGTATGGACACTGATGTACAAACTGGTCACATTATGGGTGTCACTTTGGTTATGTTTGAAGTGCTGCTGTAATCTCTGCCTGCACTGAGAGGCACTAACAAGAATCCAAAGCATTTCGAGATGGGTGTGATCCTCTTGTACAACACTGTCAATAGAAATAGCATCATGTTTGGGCTTGTTTGAAGGCCTTTTTATGTAGTCAGAATGCTATCAGTAAAGCAAAACCCCCAGAAACCTCAGGCTTGTAAACAGTTATTTAATCTTATAGAATCTATTGCTTCCTTGGCCTGTAATCACACATTGGCTTTCCCATACTTTTCTCCTGTGCAAAGCCAGTGTAGTCTCATCAGGTAGCAATGCCTACAAATGCAGAAATGGGCCATTTCTAAATGTCTGTGTGCTTTGTAATGGAAAACTAATACACCATGATCTCCAGGTTGCTAGTTCTGATATTATTCTTGCTGCTCTAACAAATAGCTACATTTGTCTTCATTGTTGTAGTCATGAGATGTGAAGCCCTGGTTGACCTGAATTATCTTGGTTTTCTTCTACCATGCTATGCTCTGTGCTTTATTAAAGTAATCCAAATCTTGCTGGTTTTTGTTAGTGGGTTTGTTTTTTTTTAATCTGGAAAACACATAGGATATATGAGAAGTTTCCAATGTTCATAATGGGTGATGAACTTAAAAGTGTCTGTGCATATACATACACAAAGTTTAAGCAGTTAGTATACATATTAACTAGATAGGCATAAATATGCAACATCACATTTTCTGAAGTTGTAAGAAGGTGAGATGACTGCACAGAAAGTTTTTACAGTACTTTGTGTTGAAATAAATGGAAAATTATGGAAATAGCTGTCACAAATTAAATGTGCAAATTAAAACTAGAGACTTGGGGCTATCTTTTGTACAGTTTTGGATACATGAACTATGATAACAAGTGATGTGAAGTTTTCTGAATGTGCAGTACAATTCCTAATATTTACTATAAAGTAATTTACCAGTATAAAGTTTCTCTAGTATTATTAGAAGGATAAAGCATTTGTTTATACATGGCTTTACTATTCCCAGCACTGACATATGGAAGCAATGGCAGCAAGTAATTACTGGGAAATACAATGTTACCTGCAAAGCAATCTGAATTTGGGCCAGTGGGTCAACTGATAAAGAAACAGCATCGATACCTTAATGATAGAGAGACCTAGATGTAAGACGGTAATTGCAAAATCAGCACATCATTTTGGTTGGGTTCACTTTGTGTTCTAAAAAAATGATACTTGTTAAAGGAGATGAGGACCTAGAGGTTTCTCAATGTCCTTATTACCAACAGTGATGGAAAAAGTTCAATATATGCTGACAAGTGCAAGTCCTAGTTCACTTAATTTAGATTCTTGAGATGATTGTGTGATTCATCTGGTTTAGAGAACTCACATTTTAGATGTGAATCATCAAAGACAGTGTGTTAGTGTGAGTTGTTAAAATTCATTGCTTGTGAATCCTTGCTGGACCATAAAGACTAAATGGCTTCCATTACCTGAGAAAACTCTTCACAGTATTTACTTGTAGTTTGTTTTGTCTTGGTTTGTTCATGCCACTCATTCCATGGGGGATGAATCTCTCCATTCACAGGGAGAAATTGGTTTAGTCATTTGTATGTCATGCATTGTAGTAAAAAATCTACTTTTATAGTCACAATTCTTCATCTGTAATTGGAGAGAGCAGTGGTCTGGCTAGACTTAGGTTCATTACTAATACTGTGTTTTAATAAAATATAATCCTAAACTCCTGGGTTTTGCTTTTAATGATTGGAAAAATATTACTAAAAAAATTAAGTGACCCATTCTTCTGGGTACTAAGCTATGAGAGGCTTTTATTCTGTTGAATGACTGAGTAATGTAAATAATGCATTATTTGCTTCTTATTGGTATATTATGAGCATTCTATTAGCTTCATTATGCTTTCAACTTTAGCATCAAAGTACCATCCAAGTTCTTTAATAAATAAATAGTACAGCTATGAAGAAACTTTATAAAACTCTGAAACAGAATTCTGGAAGAGGCTGTAAAATATCCACTCTTGGAAATTTTCAAAAGGAACCTGAGCAACCTGCTAGCTCCAAAGTCAGATCCAGCTTTAAAGTTGGTCCTACTTTGAGAAGGCAGGGAGGGTTGATGGAGCAGACCTTCTGAATTTCTTTCCAACCAGTTTTGTTAATCTCCTACTTCTTAAATACATCATTGGGCATTTTCTTTGGGGATTTATTTTTGGCTTAGTTTGGTTTGTTATAGCAAAGTGTATTGAGGGGTGGAAACTAATTTCTTGATGATTTCTTTAAAAATTACAATTCTAATAATAAAATATATTAGTAAAAATTAAAATATTTTGAGTTTTTGCAAGTGAGTGTGAAAGTGCAGATTTATCTTTTTCTGAATCTGAGGCTAAAAATGACAAGGCCAAGTATCTTCAAGAGTCCTGCACTCGTGTGTGCAGACCAAATAGAATGACTCTATCCTTTCCCCCACTTAGGTATTTGTGCAGGCATTTAGGCATTAATGTGGCTTTTTGTTATTTTCAATAATAATTAATTCAAGCATACTGAATTAATCACTCCTATTAACAACTTGCATACTGAAACTAGATTGTTGGGCAAGTCATTACACTTCTGTTGTTTAATAAAGGAGTAGAGTGAAATAGTATATACAAACTATGCATCTTGTTTTCAAAACCTGAGAAGTTTTTAGTTTTTTATTTTATTAAGCTGCTTTTAGTGGAGGTGCTGACTAACATTTATCCTGTATCTCAGCAGTAGCAGGGAAAAAACCCTCAAACATAAAGGTGCAGTAAATCTAAAGAAGTGACTAGTAATGCAGTTCATATATGTAAAGCTCCAATCATATAGGAAACATCAAAAAAGCAAAATACACCCACGGACTTAAAATTATTACAAAATATATTAACCTTTTTTAAAAAATAAGTATATATGTGATAAGTTTTGGGATAAAATCTGCTCTTTTGTATTCCGTTTTCTTTCAGCTACATTCCATTTGCACCACAAAATGTGTATCAAGATACAAGACTTCTAAGTTGATACATTTATCACAAGATATGTTTTTAATCTGAGCTTTTAGCTGTTTAGTACTGGCAATATTATAAAAATGTTAGGTATTGAAATAATAGCACAGATTGGAGATTTTAGAGGCTTGTTCGAATTACATCTGTCTATTGCAGAAAGTTCACAAAACCTCCGTTGTAACCTGATGCTGACATTCACTGGATGCATTTTTCTCGGGATACACTGATGCTAAGTATGTGCTATACTGTAGGGTTGTTCTTCGAACTGCTAATAGTAAGTAAAGCAAAAAAGACATGACATAAAATTATAAAGAAAAAAGCCCCACAAACTTCTATGGACAGCATCATCATGATTCATCACCTGAATGAACTTTACTCACACAAAAATCGGTAGTAGCCTGATGAAAAGTACTTATATTGTTATCCATTGCTACATTGTATCAGCAGACTACATAAGAAATTGTATTATACTGTGTATTTCTGTCCTCAGTTCTTAAATTAAATTAAGGGGTAAGGAATCTCAGAAACGGAAAACAAAGCAATGGAGGAATGAGAAGGGGAGGATTAACGAGCTACCACTGCTGAATACAGGGTATGTATGTATTAAACTCTCATAGCAAATGCTGAGTTCCCAACGTGTGTTTAAACAAGTTGCAAATGCCATCTTAGTGTTCTGTTAGTACAAATAAAATCTTGCTATCACTTAGATACTCACAGTACAGCTCTGCCACTAGGTGTCATGACATGTATTTGGTGTGTAAATTATCTACAATATGCAAGCTTACTACCAGAATTCACCTGGCCTCTGCTTTTAGAGTGTTCTTGCACCATGCTTGTGAATCCTGTCAGGCTACATATATTTCTTTTTTGCTCAGTAGTGATCCAACTCTTGGTATCAAGTAATAATTTTTTAAAATAAAAATTCTCATGGAATAACGTACTGGAAGAAATATGAATGCAGGATTCATTCTGATCCTGACTTATCTGTTGTGTTTT
This sequence comes from Acanthiza pusilla, assembly GCA_036630365.1. Classification (NCBI taxonomy): domain Eukaryota; kingdom Metazoa; phylum Chordata; class Aves; order Passeriformes; family Acanthizidae; genus Acanthiza; species Acanthiza pusilla. The sequence continues at coordinate 66,558,378 of JAXCHO010000034.1, read as the reverse complement.
TAAATTACGTTCGCTATGACTAATGTTATAACTCTCATATCTATCATTAAAACTTAGTTATGTAGCAAAAATATATAGCTCTTTCCCCCCTAAAAAAAATCTAGTTTCGTTTCTAAGCCTGAGGAATTTTGTTACTGCAGTTTTGCAAATCAGGTAGGAAGATGATTACTTCAAGTTCTGATGCTTCTGTCTGGATTTTGCATAGATTTAAAAATTCTTGGTTTGTTTTACTTGAGCCAATAAAGAAAACAGATTTTTACAAAATAAATTAGATAGATTGTGGATTAAACTCAGAAATTTTTTATTAATGAACAATAAACTCTTGATTACTTTGAGATAAGGATTTGACTGTTATCTTTTTCATGCTAAAGATGGTTAGAAAGTAATTTCTTTGATTCCCCCCCCCCTTTTATTGATCTATTAATTTCTAATTTAAAGGAAGAAACAGCTTAGACTTTAATCTCAATTTTACATAAGCATTTTTTTTGTTTCGGCTTTTAAAACAAGATTTTCTGTCTAGTTCTGCCTTCTAAGGGACGTGCAAACCTGAAACCTGGCAACAAGTTAAATATTTTCATGATGGCAAAACCAAAGGACTGTTGGTTTTCGTTGGAAAGGCACAGAAACAGCAATTTAGCCAGGGCTTTATGTAGCTGAGCGCTGGCGGTGTGTAAGGAGGGAGGGTTTGTGCCCACCTGCGGAAGGAGCAGGTTTCAGTGCTGCACCGTGAAACCTCCATGGCTGAACCTCCACAGCTGCACTCCCTGGCCCTCGTTCCTGCAGCCTCCCTCCAGGCAGCGCCCAGCAACTGCATCAGTTATCTTCCCTTTCGGAAAAATTTGCCCTAATTCTAGACAGAAGAAAATTTTAACATAGATCATGTTTATGAGTTTCTGCGTTTCACTGAAAACTGCTTTCTTGGAGGGGAAAGGTAAGAGGGGGAAGCACGTTGGAGAATTAGTGGTCCAAGCCAGAATGAGATGAGTAACACCAGACAGGGGAAATAAAATCAAGCCTCTTCTCTGGTGTGCTGTGGTGTCTGCCCCCTCTCCCTGTATTTCTGCCAGCCATTATTTTCTTTTTGCTTGCCTGAAGTCTCTCGCTGCCCGCAGCCCGCTCTCTCTGGGCGCGCAAGGAGCGGTGCAGACAGCGGCGCTCGGAAGCAGCGGAGAGGGGCAGAGCACACGCGCCAGGCCGCTCTACACCTCACTCACGGACCGGCATAGCCTCCGCGCCGCTGCTCTCCGCGCTCCCCGGGTCGGCGTTTCCCTCTTCTGCGGTGCCGAGGCCTCGCCGTGTGGTGAAGCCCGGCCCCGGCCCAGCCCAGCGGGGAAGGTGAGCGCGGAGCGCCCGGGCCGGCCGCTGCTGGGGGCGGGCGGAGGGCGCAGGGCCCGCGCCGCCGCTGGGGGCGCTGTGCGCCGCCGGGCCGGGGCCGGGCCGCGGACGGGGCCATTCGCGCGGCGGGCGCGGGGGGAGCGCGGCGCCGGCAGCGCTCCGGGAGCGCCCCGGGGGCGGCGGGCGCGGCGGGGGCCGCGGCGAGGGGGGGCCGAGGGGGGCGGCGGGGGGCGACGCTCGGCGCGGGGGCGGCGGGGCGGGGCGGCGGCGCCGCCGGGAGGGCGGGGGGGGGCGCAGTGGTTGGGGCCGGCGGCGGCCGCCGCGGCGGCGGGGTCAGTTCTCTTTAGTGTTTGCCGATGTTGGAGGCGTCTCCAAAGTGTCCCCGGGAAGCAGGTAACCGGGAGGGAGGGGAGGGGGCGACTTCAGCCGCGATGCCCAAGTCTCCGTCCCGGCTTCCCGCTCCTCCCGCCTCCGCGGCGGCTCCCGGGCGAGGGATCCGCCGGCCTCCCGGCGCCCCCCGCCTTCCCGGGGCCGTGCGGGCGCTGCTGCGCCACGGCGCTGCCGGCCCGCTCCGCTCCACTCCGCTCCGCTTCGGCGGGGGGCGGCGGCGCCGACCCCACCATCGGCCCCGGGGCCCCCGTCCGCCGCCGGCCGCCCGCCCGACGAGGGGCGCAGGAGGCGGGCGGGGGCACAGGTGGGCAGTGCTGTTGCCCCCGGGGCCGCGGGGAAGCCTCCCCTGGACCCCCTCCGCAGCTCTCCGCGGCTCTCCGCACCCGGGTCCGGCTGCCGGCGGCGGTCGCTGCGCCAAGGCCGGGCCGCGGCCGGGCCGTGCGGCGGGGCCGAGCTCGGCGGGGACCGCACTGGGCCTGCCCTGCCCCAGACCCCGGGAAGGAGTTCTGTGCGACCCGAACTTGCTCCTCGTCATATGTCCCGCCCGGCCTGTCGCGGTGCGCGGCTTCGGGGGCGCACAGTGGCCGCTCCGCCGGCGGGGCGGGGGCGCCGGGCACCGTCGCCCGGCCAGCGGCGCGGACCTCACAGCTCAGCCGCCGTGTGTTTGTACGTGTGTGTTAGTCAGTCCTCGCTTTGCACATCTTGCGCTGCCCCCGAACTTCGGACAGGGCCCCAAACTTTGCCATCAGTGCTGGGCTCTCCCACTCCCAAAATGGATGGCGGCATCTCTTGAAGCGATGGGCAGCGGAGCCGTTTACCGGCCTTCGCCCAGCACGAGGGTTTGGGGGCCGTCGTTGAGGTGGGACCCAGAGAGACACTGCTGTGAACTTGCCTAGTTCAGGCTTCTCGTGGGCTGGGTGGCATTTTCGCAGTGTTCAGGTGTCTGGTGGAAAAAAAGTTCATCTTGATCACAGCCAGGCCTGGAAGTCACTCTTGGGGAAGTGTGGGCTGCTTGGGGTTAGCTGTGAGGGCGAATCCTGCAGCAAAGCTGTTTGCCTTATAGTGTTCAGGGTGCCACCTGACAAGTCAGTGATACCCATGCAAAAAATTTCCCTGCAGTGTGTCTGGCTGGTGTTGCCTTACGGCCAGCAAGCTGTTTCTGTGAATACCAAGACGTAAGCTTCCCGAACCATTCTTGGAATGCTCCCTGTGCAACTACCGTGGTACTAAAAAAAAGTTTATGCTGTACAAAAGAGTAGATAAAGTGCTGCTCTTGTAACCCCTCTCTTTGCATGAAATACTGTCCTGAACAGTACTGAGCGATGTGCATGTGTAACTGCAGCATTGCAAGGCACAAGTAAGGCTATTTGCTCTGCCATAGCTCGGGGTAATTGAACTGTGCTTCTGTCAGGGAGCATAACGTTGCTGTATCTCACTTATGTTTACCAGTGGCATCAGGAGTAAGGTCTTCCTGGGTTGTGTGGTAATTCCAGGTTACCAGTCTACGCCAGTGTAGTAGTGCTAATGTATTTAAGCCATTTGCTAACTACACTGAGGTTCTGTATAGGCTTTGTTGTGACATTGCTGCTTATATAAACAGTGCCAGGCTGACAGATTTCTGAATGAATTTTTTTTCTAGAAAGTCAGCAGCAGTGTAAGATTTCCAGTGCTGATTTCCAGCTGCTGAACCTTAGCTTTGACCTAGAAAAACTCCCAGATTCCCGCTCCTGCCACTCTTTGCAAAGATTCTATTGCTGCCAGCTAGGAACAGGATTGAGACTGTCTGCTTGTTCAGAGTTTTTGAGGGGAAGGGACAGTTCAGATTTCTTTTCATTGCGGATAACTTTTCAACAATGTTGTTCAGCTTGGGTTCTGCTTGGGCTGTTCAGCTGGAGGCCAGAGTCTTTATGTGTCTTGGTGCCAGCTCAACCTATCTTGTTCCCCAAGAATTACATCAAAATAATAATAAATTTGACTAATCTTAAATTCTGATTTAAGAATTAGATTGTAAAGAAACTTTTTAATTTTATGGGAAAGAAGAACCTGATCAGAGGTGTTTTAATGGCTGGACCAAGTTCAAATAAGCATTTAACTCAGTCAGCCTCTTCTTTGGGGACAAAGATCAGGTTTGATTTTCCTCCACGACTTTGTAAACTTAGCTTCACTCTAACTCTGGTTTACATTGGTGTGGATGTGGGAAGTGAATCGCACACTGTGTGTTTTACTTGTAAAGTGTCGTGAAAGATGACCTTGGGAAGGTTAGGCAACTGGCCATAGTGAAGCAGATCCTCTGATTCCAAGACTGGGTCTCTAGCCATTAGGAAAGGTGCACCTGTCATGCTCTGTCTAGACAGTTTTGACCTACCCAAAATACGTGGCTATTGACTTGTCAGTCTTTGAAAACACTGAAAAACTCCCATGAATTATGTCCAGTTCTTCACCCCAAAATGCATCTTCTTGTGGTACAATTCCATTGGAGAGCTGGCCTTATAAAGGAAGTGTGTAGGTTTTAGTGCCATTTTTTTTGAGTATATCTGATAGATATGTGCACACATTTTTTCTATTGGAGTGCCAAGTATCTATTTCCTCATGCGAGTATCACTGATGTGGCAGGGAAGGACCTAACTCTGCATCTTTTCAGGATAACTGAAACAACTGAATTTCTGTGTAATGAGCCACCAAAGCTTCACTTCTCCTTTCGCTGCTTACATTGATTTCTTATCAGCACAGCAAATAGGAAAAGAGGACTGTTTTTTGCCAGAACCTGTTATTTTGCATTTCTAATCTTTGGATCACATATAGCCTGTATTTTTCACAATAGTTCTTGAATTCTCTCTCCTCTGAAGAGAAAAAATAGAGAAGATTCCATGTGATTGAGGGGCGTAAAGAGCGCAAGGCAGGAGTCCTACAGAGGCAGGTCAGGGAATGGGGCTGGCAGTTTTGCTCAGGAAGTATAGTGAAAGAGGGGGGATAGAATTGGTGGGAGTACATGACAAACTCTGTGAAGAGGAAATGGAACCTATGTATAGTATATTTAGCACATAAATATAGTTAATATATATATATCTTAAAAGTGAAGGGCTCTGCATTTAGGAGGTCTGCTCATTGTCAACACCGAGTCATGATCAGCATTATCCAAAGTATGTTTGCATTAAAAGATCAAGAGTTCAATAAGCATCTGAGAGATGTCTTCTTAGACATTGTTCTGGAAACTATTTAGAATAAAATTGCTTGTCACAACTCCTAATGTAAAAATGAATTTTGAAAAGCCATCTGTGGTACTGTAACACTAAAGTCACATCTATGTCTGTAACTGCTAAAGTTAGTTCATACTTCATCTCAAGAGAAAGTGTTTTGGGGTTTGAGATTTGTTTTGTGGGTCTTTTTTGTCAGGCTGGTAGTTTTTGGAGTGTTTCCCAGTAATGAAATCTGTACTCCATGGTCACAGTGTGTTTACCTGTGTCATACTCCATCCTTTCATTTGCTTTAGTCAACTATACATCTGTATAGTACATCACTAGAATGTTACAAATTAATTTATATTTGACCAAATAAAATCAAGTAATGAAATTTAAATTTTTGCCTGGTAAATAGCACTTTTTTCATATGTAAAGATTTTATATTGTGACTCTCCTATATTTCTGTATCCCCATAATCTTCTAATTTAGTTACCATTAAAATGATGGGAGGGGGCACTTTTTGGACTGATTAGAACTCAGGCTTTGAGCTCAGATCCCCATTGGTGTTTGGAAGGTCCCTGGTTATAGGCAGCAGCCACTTACTATGTCAAGTATAGGTTAACCTCCTATCCTTAGTTTCTGGGAGAAGATAGCTTACTAAGATATTTACCATAGTAGCACATACTCACTTGAAGGGTGTATTTGCAGTCTCATCTTCTGAAAACTTCCAAAGGATCACCGTGGTCACACTTCCAGTTTCGCTGCTTGCCAGCTTTGAGGAGGCTGTTTTGCCTCCAGGCTGAAGGAAACGTTTTTGAGCGTAGGAGACAAGATTTTCTGGAAAAATTTCTTGCAGTGGAAATGGTCACCTGTTAGACCAATAAGAGATGAGTAACCTAATTTTTACTGCTATTGCTAGTCTTAGTTTCTTACTTTTTGCACCTGTTACGTATTTGTTGTTCCCAGTTTCTCCTACAATGACCCCAGTTTAAAAAAGCAGTATTATACAAATATAATATTATAATAATATTATTATAATTATAATTATATAATAATTATATAATAATTATTATATATATAATATAATATAATATCAGTATATTAAATGTGCAGATTGATATCAGTAACTGGAATTGTCTGGATAAGTAACTGTCTGCAAGTGATAGAGAACTTTTTCCATGGCACCCAGATGACACATCCATGCAACTGATACATTTTGAAGGATGAAATCAAGATACACTGTTCCCAAGGTGAAAATGCAGGCCTGGTATGGGCCAATGTTGGGTCACTTAGAAGCATACCCAGTTGTTCTGATACAAACAAAAAAATAATGAAATAATACTCTGTAGCAGCTTTGGCATTGTTAGGTAAGGTGAGAACAAGAAACAATCTAAAATTTCTTGTTAATTTTTTTGTTCATTTGTTTGTTTTAGTTTTTTCCACTTCTGCTGGTCCTTCTACACTCCTGGATACTATGGTGCTTTTTCCTTTCCAGACTGCGGAAAATATTTTCTCTGCTTTTTGTTTCAGTCTTGTGTGTCTGGTAGTGTTTAAACCTGCCTGCTTTGAATTGTGTTTCATCTGTGGTGGCAATATCCATTCAAGGGGGTATTTTGCTTAAGAGTATATACCCAAGAGACATTCGATTTGTAGCTGTTGAGGGCCTGGGAATTGGAATGAATGACTCCAGAGGGATTTTCTTGACAACCTTTCTGACCCTCTGATAATTCAGTGCAAGACACCTACTAGTCTTGTATTAAATGAGTGTCCAGCTTCTGCCGGGCAGCTAAGGCTGGCTGACCTTTGTGAAAGGGAATGAGAAGCTTGTTCTGGATCAGGAGGCAGGTAAAGCTCTCCCTGGTTTTTCAGAGGCATCTTTCAATGTTCTCTCTTAGCTGAATCCACTGGGTTAGATATGGGATTTGACCTCTTCAGAAGGGAGAGTGGTTCACATCATCTTTTCTTCACCCCTTTTCAGCTGGCCAATTTTTATTACTTAGAGCCTTAAGCAAGTGAAAACTCACTGAAGATGCTAGGACTGGATCCTGTTTCCACAGACTTGATGGAGTTGCCATTCATGAGGACATTCTGGATCTGGACTTCCAGGCAACCATAGGTATTTGCCAAGTCCCAGGAGAAGAATTCAATATTTAATTAAATTCTTCACCTGTTACATTACAAGGTTCTTCTGAAACTGGCCATTCCACAAATTACTGTCAGTGGCAGTTCACCAGAGGAGGTGGCTTTGGAGGCCTTTTCTCACACAACCATTAAGCTACCTGTAAAACTTCAACTCTTGCTGTTTTTCCTCAATTCTCACTACAGTCAGAGCCCCTTGATACTTTTCAACACTCATCGGTTACAGGTAGGCATGAGAGCAAAGGGCTGCTGTAGCTGGTGAAACTTAAGTTATTAAATGCATTTAAAGTATTTTAAAAGAAATGTAAACAGCAACTTGCCCATCCTGGATTTGAAATGGTTTCTTTTCTTGGACACAGTAGTGATTTGGATCTTTTAAAGGTTTTTAAACCAATCCTGTGCTCACTAGGAATTTTGACATTAGCACCAAAAAGAAGTGGCTTTACTTGCTGTCATTGCAAATACTGAACTGTTTACCTTTGCTCAGGTACCTCATAGCTGACAGGAGCAAGGGAGACATAGTTACTTGTGAGCAAGTCAGACATACCTGATATATCCCCAAGATAGGGCAGGACAGAGCACTGCAGGTGAACAGGGTTAGGTGAGGCAGTTCCAGTTCCAGGGCCTCTGGTTTTGGAATGTGGGTGTCTCTGCTGTTGTGCTGGATTGCAGATCTGCCCCACAGCTAAGGAGTCTACACTTCTACCCAAGCTTCTGCTGTGTGTCATTGCAACCTAGATAGACTTTGGATGACCCTTGGCCTAAGAGCACAACCCTTTGTTAACAAGGAACATCCATTTTTGCAGGTGGTTAGACTGTGTTAGGCATATGTTTGTAGCCTAATAGCACGTGTTCTTTTGGAGATCCTAGAAAATGGGGTCCTGTTTCCCTTTTGAAGTACTTTTTGTTTATTTGATTTTGATTTGGAAGGTAAAGAGCAGGAGTCTCAGTAGTGAACAGAAGCGTTAGCTCCCTGCAAGCTTGAAAGCAAGTTTGTTCTTTGATGCTAGTTTAGGGTGGTTCCAGAGTCACAAAAGTGACTAAGAAGGGTAAAGTCAAAACTTTACCCTTCTGAATCTAATGGCCCTGGTGATCTGAAAGTGCAGTAAGTGGTAAGAAAGGCATTCCTTTGAAGGGCAGCTCAGAATGTCATCTACCCATCCATTCTCTAGGTGATCATGAGCCTATGGTATTACAGTGTTGCCATTCCTAATAAATCCAAACTTCTTTTTCGCTTTTGCTCAAGTCCAGGTACTCTTTCCTAATATTTTGGATAATTTCATGTTACCACTATGTCAGCTTGCATTTTTAGCCAGAGTTATCCTTTGTTTTATTTCTGGCTTTATCTGCATAAAAATACTTGAGAGAATTCCAAATTTTAATTCAGTTTGTTTACATTTTTTTCCTGTAGTAGTTATGCTTATAACTTCCTTTGGTCTGGAGATGAAGGTCTCTTATTTGCTCTTTTATGATATATCCTACTTAGTGCCTCTAAACATTAGTACATAAATTGGAGGAAAAAGCCTCATCTTCTTGTGCTAGTTCTGTGCCCTCACAGTGTGCTCAATTTGAACCAAATGTCTTTTTACCAGCATTCTTCCTTTTTGTTGTTGGTTATTGTTTTAGTATCCTCCTTGCTGATTCAACTCCAGACATAACCTTTTGTCGTCCTGCCAGTTGTGCGTAGCCTCTGTGCTGCAGCTGAATGTGTGGCAAGTTTATGGTGTTCAGCTAGTGTTTAGCATTGATCGTGTATCCAGGAATTTTTCTTCAGTGTTTCCTGCCTTTTCTAACTCTGAGAGGATCTGTAAGTATGCCACTAGGATTTTTTTTGCCACTAGGATTTTTTCCTCTTCCTGGATTGTCAAATCTTCTGTAATCTGTAGTTTCTTCCAAAGATAAGTAATTTATTTGACTATGTTTGATTACACAACTTGATAATTTCTGTCCAAAGCAAGAGTTTGCTACAAGGAAACAATAGGTTGTTGCTGTCCTGCTGAACTTTGCTGGGTTGTTGACGATTCTTTTCATTCTCAGGATGTTTGAGGAGTCTTTGATAGCTGCTTGCTGCGTGTGACTGGATCTGTTAGCTCCTTCATTTTTCTCTTAAATTCTCCCAGATGCATTTCTCTTCCCATCTTGCTTGTTGGACTCCAGTGTTAGTTGCTCCATGTCACCACAGGCTGTGTATGATCTGTCCACTTCCCAAATTTTTTGATTCTGTTTCCTGTGTTGAGCTAGGCCTGTGTCATAAATTTTGCAACATTTCTAGGCCTTGCCCCCAAACATAGCATCTTTAAACTTAATTTACTCCAGTTGAAAACTTAGATTTCATGTTTATCTTCAGTCAGAGTACTTGGTAGACCCAATCCAATACTCAGTAATTTTTTTACTTTTATTCATTGACTGAGGAGAGCTGCACTTGAAATGGAGAGAAGGCTCGTTCAGTTTGTTGTGGAATTCCTGATCTGGCAAGATACTGCCTGCCTGTGAGCAGAGGCGCAGTCCTGTCCCCCAGTGAGCAGGGAGCTAGTCTCTGTATGAAGTGTATATCAAAATTATTTTATATCCAAGCAATTCAAAAACTGTCTATGGAAGAGTTGAGAGAAGGGGGAACTCCAGGAGTGGTTCATGAGCAGAAGATGGCAATTTGACCCCAGCTGTTCCTGGGAACTGCAACTTCTTGGAAGTTGTATGAGACTTCGAGGTGGGTATTCATCACTTCAGCTGTGAAATGCAGTGGTTTTGTTTAAATACACTCATGGAGAGCAAAAAAGGCACACAAACCAGAATTTCATCTCCTTCTGTCAATAGAATGCAACACCTGTTGCTTTGTTCACTTAAATGGTCCTCTCTGAGGATCTTGTAGCTGTTAATTACAGGAAGCTGACTACAGGTTGGGGAGGGCTGGTAGCAGGAGCTGTAACTTCTTTTCAAAGAAAAAGGCATGTTTCTGCTACTTCAAATTTGCTATTTCAAATTATATAAGTAGTTTGTCACAGGCAGTCAAGGAAAACAGAGATGATTTTCTGAATTCCATTAATAAAGTGCAATTTCTAGTTAGGGATTGAAGTAAAGAAGTCATTTTTGCCTGAAAAATGTAACAGTTGGAGGGATGTTCTACTTAGAATAAGAGTATTTAGTAATTTAAAATCAGTCAAAGCATATTTGAGATCTTAGGAATATAACTACTACTTGTTAGCAGAAATTGGGAAAAAAGTACAGCTTTTAGAAATATGTATGAGAGAAATTTCAAAATACTAATTAAATCAGAAACTAGACTCTTGGTAGGAGCTCTGATTTGACTCCAATATCACAAATAAGGAACCAATTACAGCTTTGATGCAAACTAGTCTGTTGTGTCAGTGTGTCAAGTTTGAGTCATGTTTTTTTCATTTACTTACTTAATCCACTTCTCCACTTTTAAGCTGATGATTGATTGTTAAACTAGTGGCTTAGGCTTCCTTTCTTTTCAGCTATTTTTCTTCAGGAAAGCTGACTAACTCATTTTTGTTTAACCTAAGGCGAATGTGAGTTACCTGTACCTGGAGTAAGATGGTATGATGACCACTTAATCTTTTGAAAAATGTTACAGATACGACTATGTATCACAGAGTGTCTGGGGGAGATACAAGTTTCCAGTTTTCAAGAAGTCATAAGTAGTTTGTAACTCATGGTAAGGGAGAGAGTTGGAGAGTTAAAATACTGGGCAGCCAGCTCTTATGCTTTGGGGTAGTGCTTGCTCTCAGGTGTAGTAAACAAATGCAAAAAGGATATTACCCTCTAATGTTGGGTAGTGTGTGTGTCCTGCCTCTGATCTGTAAGGCATTATAACCATCTATAAGCTAGTTTTTGGGATCTGCCTCAAACCATGATGAGTTTTGGATGAGGAAGGCCTCCCACAAAGAAAGCTCTGATGATCATCTTGCTGTTTCATGAAGGAGTTCTGCATTTTCCTCTCTGTAGTAGTTCATGGTATCCTGGCTGGGTCAAACTGATGGCTGTGTCTGAAGCAGTATTCTGTCTGGATGGTTCAGAGTCTTTTCTAGGCTTAAAATTTGTGGCACTGTGAGAACGGGGTTACCTTGTATTGGCTGTTGGAAATTTCCATGGCCGTTATAGCACCTTCTTTGTCTTCTGGACAGGGCCAATAAATTGAGAGAGACTTTCTGATGAGATTGTCTTTGTAAGGAGCAAACATTTATATCAACCATCCTGATTTCCCCACCTTGGGCTTTGGGTTATAAACAGGTTGAAATGTTTTGAGATGCCAAACTGTCTCAGTTTTTGATGTAACAGATTGGCTTCCCTTTTCTTTTAGTTTTCTTCTGGCACTGGAATCTTCATGTCTTCAATCTGATTGATCTCCTTTACCATTTCAATATTGAAAAGCAGTCCTTTTTTCCATCACATTTCTAGATGAATATTAATAAAGTTTCTCTACTTAGGACGTCTGTTTCATGTCTGTCTATGAAGTCTCTGCTTGCGTCTTCAAGTAGTTGTCTGGTGTACACAGGAACTGACTGATTTCTGTGTTAGAAGAGAAAATTAGCCACATGTACAGTTTGGGGTCATTAGTTTTGCTGTACACAGTAAGATGCACTGTGGCCTGAGTTGCTCTTTTCTCAGCTTTTTTGTGTCAGCCTCACTGTTGCCAGGGAAGCAAGGGAAGAGTTGCGTTCCTGCCTATCAGTATGCTCCACTTTCTCTTAAGTTTCTCTTGTTACAAGTTTTTAGACTTGCTCATGCAAATGTACACAATTGCAGTCAGTGCCCCTAATCCCTGCATTTTCCATCATTTCTTACAAAAAGACATGTCTTAGACAAGTATATTAGGTAGGGAATCTCTCTGCAAAGGATCTTACTTACCTCTGTAATTGTGTCTGGTAGTTTTAATAACATCCATGATCACTTACTTGTTGAAGACAAGTTTGGCGGTGGACTTTGGGTAGGATTCAGTTGCCTGTATTTTGGCATCTTGTGCAGTTTGAGACACAAAGCTACCCTGTCTGCACCTCAGCTGCCACTCAGCTGTGTGGTTAGCTAATCCTAAATTGGAAGCCTACTTGTTGATCACGTTGAATAACTCCCTGGGTTTGCTGGATGTACTGACAAGTGGTGTAATACATTTCTTTGAACACATACATTATTGCTATTTCATTGCCTCTTCATGGCAGGGTTTGTCTGAACTGCCTGCCACATGCAGTGTCAGATGTGGCATGGGTCTTCAGAGAGGGTGTCTGCTTCCTGAAGCAGCAGCTGATGGAATAGGCATGTATCCAAATGTCGTATCTTAGGACATCTCAGCTGGCATTGTGTATGGGGTCTGTAAAAGACTGTAGTGGGTTGACCCTGGCCAGACACTACTCACCCACCAAAGCTGTTCTCTCACTCCCCTCCAGAGCTGGACGGGGAGAGGAAATATAATGAAAGATTTGTGATTTAAGGACTGGGACAGATGGCTCACCAAATACCATCATGGGCAAAACAGGCTCAAATTAGAGATATTAGTTGAATTTATTACTAACGAGATTAGCGCAGGATAATGAGAAGTGAAATAAAACCTTAAAGACATCTTTTTCCTACCGCTCCTTCTTTCCCACCTCTACCTTCTGCAGCAGTGCAGGGGGACAGGGAATGGGGGTTTTGGTCCTGTGACTTCTGTTGCTCAGGGAGAGGAGTCCTTCCCCTGCTGCACCGTGGGGTCCCTCCCACAGGACAGAGTTCTCCATGAATTTCACCTATGTGAGTCCACCCCACTGGCAACTGTCCTCCCCAGACTGCTGCAGCATGGGTCATCACTCTTCCATGGGGTGCAGTCCTGCAAGGACAGGCTACTCCAGCCTGGGAGCAGGGCCCCTCTCTTCGCGGGTCTCCCATGGCCTCTCGGGCATCCACCTGCTCTGGTGTGGGGCTCCTCCATGGGCTGCAGGTGGATCTCTGCATCCCCATGGATCTCCATGGGCTGCAGGGGCACGGCTGCTTCACCATGATCTGCACCACAGGCTGCAGAGGAATCTCAGCTCTTGTGCCTGGAGCACCTCCTCCCCCTCCTTCTGCGCTGACCTTGGTGTCTGCACACTTGTTCCTCTAACATATTCCCACCCTGTTCTTCTCTGGCTGCAATTACAACTGCATAACAACTATTTCTTCATCTTCTTAAATATGTTATCTCAGAGGCATTACCATCGTTTCTAATTGGCCCAGCCTTGACCAGCAGCACATCCTTCCTTGGAGCTGCCAGGGATTAACTCTGCCAGCCGTGGAGGAAGCTTCTGGCAGCTTCTCACAGGAGCCACCCCTGTAGCCCTCCACTGCCAAAGCTTGGCCATGCAAACCCAATACACACTGGTAAACCATGGTACTTCCATACTGTATTTCCTTTGACTCCAGTGACAGTTTAGACACCTTGCTTGAATTTGTAAACCTAAATTATAGATGTCTTTAATTCTCATCTGAATCCTCATATCTGACTGTACAGCAGTCTTATGATTTGGGTAACTGTGCAGGTGTGAGAGGTACTGTACATATAGATGGCTTTGTAGATCATGGATTTTTCATATCAGTTACTTGACTTTTGCAGTAGTGGTTTAAGCAATTTACTACATCCTAAATGTTTGCTTACTATATTTACTCTGTGGCATATTCTATGTATTTCAAGTTGTATAAATCCAATCTGGATTGCAGGGTAAGACTTCTGTTCTAGCACTCTTGCTAACACATCATCATTAAATGGTAGAAAAGTCCCCCCCCTTTGGCCATTTTGTTGATTGAGAAAATATTTGGGTTTAGTCTTTGATTCCATAATTAGCTACCTTATTTGTCTGGTTTGGTTTTTTACTTTTCAAAATTACATGAAACAATTCTAAACTGAGTTGTTAGAGAAGGATTGAATCAGTGACACATACAAATAATATGTATTCCTACATAATGTGATTCCGTGATAAGGGAAATGTGATCATTGATTAAGAGACTTATATGCTTTTTGTAGCAAATTGGATCAGCATTGCATTGAAAATTAGGGAACCGGTATGGTTTCATGATAAAAGAAGTGTGCAAGATGAAGCAGTTTCTACCTCAGTTTTCTGAGTTTTAAGTCCTTTTTTTTAAATGTTCTTTTAATGTGCTTGTTCTGTGTAGTAATTCAAAAGGGAGGTTAAGCTGACTGCAGTTTGAAGAAGCGGTCAAAAAATATGACTGCAGATTTTTAATCTATTTCCTACTTGGTTTTTTCTTTCAAAAATACCTTCCTTCCTTTCCTCAGAAAGGTGCTTACTGATTGTACATAAGAGTTGGCAAAGGTTAGTCCTCCATGAGTGATAATATCTGAAAGTGCAGTGGGATTTAATGTTGGAAACTCCTGTTCACTACAGCTGCTTGGCCCTTTCTTACCTTCCTGGTGCTTTATTTACAACCCTTTACTGCTCAGTCCAGAGGAAACAAATTGTGAGGAGCTGTAGTATTTAATCTTCAGGGGCTGGGTTTAACACTGAGCAAGTGGGGGAACTTTTTTGTAAGCTTTGCAGTTTCTTAGATTTTGAGTATTAGTCCCTAATATTCTGTGTCAGTTCCTTTGGTTGTAAAATATTTTACCAAAACAACCAAAATAAAAGAGTTAGTGATTTTCCCCCCACACCCATCTTACACTTCAGGAAAGTGAAATGCTTTTAAGGCTTAACTTCACTTGCTGTCAGGTATTGCTTAGCTGTTAATTAGCTGGTAGCTCTGTTCATATACCCATAGAAACTAAGATTCTCTACTGTAAGGCACCATGAAAAAAAGAAACCAGGCCACAGGTTTCTGAAGAGGTGATCATCAGGGATGAGATCATGGGCTTTGTGAGGAACAGTGTGAAGGAGATGAACTTAGTGTATGGCTTGACAGCAAAGCTAAGCTGATTAGCAGGAGTTGAAAGGGCTAATTCCTTGCACCCACTTCAGGTCAGGACTTTGTGGCCCTCCCTGTAGAGACACAGATGCTCTTCTGATCTTTCTCCTTTCCTGCATGTGGACTGTTTCAGTGAGGTAAATGGACAGAAAGTGTTGGCTTTTTGTTGTAGGGAAGAGAAGGCATGGGATTGTCCCTTGCTATGGCAGCAAGTCAGTAGATCAGTTTGGCTGTTGGCAAACCACTCCTCGTAAGGCAAAAAGCAATGAAATTGATGGAGGAACAAATGGGAAGGACAAACAGTGGAGACCAGCACTAACATAGAAAAATATGTATGTTTTAAAAAACAGAGGAACCCTGTGGAATTTTATGCCTAGTGTTTCAATTTTTCCTATTTAAAATGTATAAATAAGATAAATTTTGTTAAGTCTGGATAACCGTCTGCTGATTGTTGCTCTAAGTCATGCTCTTGCTAAACTGCTCCTGTGTGGCCATCTCATTACTTGGTTTTCGAAGTTTGAATTAAGCTTCTCTGAAGGGAATGCAGAGCTGTGTGGTTTTTGTCAACCCCAAATAAGTTGCTAGATGTAACGCAGTAAAAAGAAATTACATAAGACTTAGGACTTCTATAGCACTTTTTATATTAATGTCCACAAATACATAAATATTTGCTCTAAATGTGAGAAATGGCACACCAGAAATACGTTTTATATTTAGGCAGTTTTGTATGCTTTTGTGTAACTGAACAAATGTATTAACGTCAGGAGATTAGAAGGAGAATGGAGTGTTTAATGGAATTTTAAGGCTAAAACTAAAACCAAACCCTTCTTAGTTAGGAAGCTGTTAACTATTAGAGTTCTGTCACTTGGGACATTCACAGTGGAATCACATTAACAAGCTTCTAACCAAAATGGGAGTTGGTCTGAAAAAAACCCTTGAGATGCTGCCTGCTTAGACACTGCCCCCAGTCTATTGCATTGCTGTTGCTGTACCTTTCAATATTTTCATTAATGATGTGGATGAAACAGTACACTTATTAAATTTGTAGATGCTATAAAGCAGGCTTAGAGGAGACGTGCAAACATTTTGGAACTAGAATTAAAATTTGATGTGATCTTGAAAAATTTAAATGGTTGTCTTTTTTTTCTGTTTTGTTGGGTTTTTTTTAAATGAGAAAATTCAAGGAAGACAAGAACAAAGTCTCATTAGCTAGAGAACAGTCAGATTCACAAAGAGGACAGGCTAGGACTTGCTGGATAACAGTTCTGCAGAAAAGATCTGGGATCATTAATGTAATACTGTTGTGAAAAATGGACACCGATTAGAAGGTATAAGCAGAACTCTTTGTTATATAAAATATATAAGATAAAATATAAGCTATATTAAGTAATTTTTCATGTTCAGCAGTGGCTGACCCTCAGTTGTTCTCTTTGTAAAGCCCTTCACAAGCATGCGTTACGTATTTGTGCACGACTTAGATTTGGTACTCTGGGTTGTGCGACGGAGCAGTGTGAAAGTGTGATTCTGTACTGCACATGTGCATTTTCACTTTCTTCACAGATGAAGTCCAGTCTTCTGTTTTGACTGTTCAGGTCTTTAGTTTCTATGTTGATTGTTCATACAACTTGCCTTTCTAATACTGCTTTTTCAATTTTCCCACATTGTACAAGTGTGTTTGGTTTGAAAACTCATTGTCCATCTTTTCTGCCTTTTGTGGTGTTTTATCTACTTTATCTGTCTTTGTTTATTCAGTTACTGTGACATAGTCTAAGAATCATGTCACCTGGGCATTTAATTCATATTTATGTCACAAGATCTAAGGCTATAAAGTGATTCCAGAAAAATGCTAAAAGTCATAATAATCGGAAAAAAGTGTTAACTAATTCTTTATGCTGTGTGGTGCTTTTAGCCTGATACAACTGTATTCACAGTTGTTAAAAATATTCTGCATCTGTGAATGTAACTAAATATTTGTACAGGGTTTGCATGGCCAGGTTTTGGTAGCAGGGAGGCTACAGGGGTGGCTTCCATGAGAAGTTGCCAGAAGTTTCATTTGTGTCCTATGGAGCCAATGCCAGCTGGCTCTGAGATGTACCTGTTGCCAGCTGAGTTGTTGGGGTAGTGTGTCTGGGGTAAGAGATTTAAGAAGCAGGAAAAGTTGTTGCACAACAGAAAGTGAGTGCAGTGAGAGAGGAGAGGAGAGGAGTGAGAATATGTGAAACAGCTCTGCAGACACCAAGGTCAGTGCAGAAGGAGGGGGAGGAGGTGCTCCAGGCGCAGGAGTTGAGATTCCTCTGCAGCCTGTGGTGCAGACCATGGTGAAGCAGCTGTGCCCCTGCAGCCCATGGAGATCCATGGGGGAACAGAGATCCACCTGCAGCCTGTGGAGGAGCCCCATAGGATCTGTGGCCTCAGGGAGAGAGGAGTTCATGCTGGAGCAGATTTACTGGCGAGACTTGTGACCCTGTGGGAGGCCCATACTGCAGCATTGTGTTCCTGAAGGATGCCACCCTGTGGAAGGGATCCACACTGGAACAGCTCATGAAGAGCTGCAGCAGAACTGTAACATGAAGGATTTATGTTGAAGAAGTTTGTAGAGGACTGTTGCCTGTGGGAGGGACCCCATGCTGGAGCAGGGGAAGAACATGAGGAGTCTTCCCCTTGGCAGGATGGAGTGGCAGAGAGAATGTGTGATGAACTGACTGCAGCCCCCATTTGCCATCCCTCTGGGTCACTTTCTGGGGAAGAGGTGGAGAATTCAGGAGTGAAGTTAAGCCTGAGAAGAAAGGGTGGGGGGAGGAAGGTGTTCTTAAAATTTTGTTTTAAGTTCCTGTTTTCCTACTCTGATTTGATTGATAATAAATTCATTTAATCTCCCCAAGTCAAGTTTGTTCTGCATGTGACAGTAGCTGGTGAGTGATCTTTTCATGCTCTTATCTCGACCCACGAGTCTTTCATTATATTTTCTTTCTCCTGTCCAGCTGAGGAGATGATCAATAGAGCAGCTTTGGTGGGTACCTGGTTTACAGACATGGTCAACCCACAACAATGTTGTGTTTCCTGAGATATAAGAAAATTAAATGGAATATTTTATAGCAATATTTTCACTTTAAAATGTGAGGAGTGTTTTGTTGTTTTCATGTAAGTTTGTTTTGGTTCAGTAATTTTTAGTTTCCCGGGAAAATTCACAGCTTCTACATAGTTTAATAAGAAAGTCAATACCAGCTCTTTAATGAAGGCTGTGTAGCTGCCCATGTACTAAGTGCTCAAAAGGGGAAGTGAAATAAAAGTGCAATTCTGGTATATTTGCATCCCTTTACATGTTTGCAAGTGTCCATAACCACTGCTGAACATGAAGGGAAGCTCCTCGGGAGACACTTGGATGTAGGAAATTCCTAGATTTGAGTTAGCTGCCTGAAATGGGGTGTGGGGACTTTTCTAATTGTAATCTTAGTATTCTAGATGAACCATCCCTTTTGTATATGCCAGATTTTTCAAAAATATCCGCATAGAAGATTTAAAAATATTTTGATTATATAACTGCATTTCATCTCTGACCAGCTTAGTGAAATCTCTCTCCACCAAGTCCTACATTTCATGTAGTAGTGTATTTTATTATGTTTGTGCTTGTGGCTGGAAGGCCCCAAAATGTTTTTGCTTGACTGTTTATTAAGTAGTCCAACACTAGTGTATATATGTAAAAAATGTAAAGAAAGTGTGGAACATATAGTTTTTGTTGCCTTTTGTCATGCCATTGAAGATTGGCTGCCTGGCGGTGTGAAAATGATGATCCCTCACTATATCAACTTCTCTTTATTGTATCTTTCTACAAGTGGATTTTTAGAACTGATTACAAATTTCTTATCTCCATAGCTCATCTGCTAAAGAGTTAGTCCCTATGATTATATTACTGCCTGGGCATCTTTGCTTATACAGATTGATTTAGAAAATCGTTACAGTTTCTTGTAGGAGTTCTGCAGCTTTAGATATATTAAAAAACCCAGCACCCAGTATCTTACGATAAATTCTGATTTCAGAATTGAATTTTCTATATACTTTACTTTTAATGTAATTTTTTCCCCCTAAACCTTACCTTGTTCAGTTTTACAGTTCCTCGGTAATATTCTTAAACTGATGTTTCTTCTTTTATCCTTAATAGGAAAGGACTCATCCCACGATTTCTCCCTTTGGAACATCAGTACTGTAGAACATAGTATTTTATTTGGTTATTAGTAAGATCTGCTTTCATGAAAAATAAACTTTTAAAATACTGGAAGTTGAAGTGGTAATTCACAACTGGCAGGGCCCAAGACCATGTGTTCAGTAGTATCTCATGCAATACCATATGAGGGATGCCTTTCTCATACTCATGTTTGTAAGCTAAAGTGGTGTAAATACTGTGACTTTCTTAAAATTCAGTTATTGTGATGATATTTCATATTACATTGGTATAATTTTAAATATGTTTAAAACATATAGTCTTATTCTGCCATCATTGACTTTGATGTTTACAATTAAGAAACTTTTTCAATTAATTCTGGTCTGTACTGATGTATTTAAAATAAGAAGCAGACACATATACCAAAGACTTCTGTAGCTCTACACCTTCTCAGTCTTTAAGTTAGGCCTTTCTCGCAATTCTGCTATATTGTATGACATTTGCTATGAAGTGATAGTGGGATTTTTACAGTATTAATTTAGTCCATATTTTTTGAACATGAGGTATTTGAATATATCTCGGCTAACTGCATATGTATATTTTAAATATGTCACTATTAGTATTTTACTGAAGATACTTATGAAGATACTTATTAAAAGGGCAGGTGATTGCATTTCAACTTCATTTTTTATCTTTTTCTAATTTTGCCTTTTTAGAGATTTAATTCAGTTATCTGTCTTTCCTCAGTAATAAAAATGGCATTCTAGTCTGAACCTCTTCTCCAAAGCACAGAGTCACAGTAATAGAATTTATTATTTTCATTATACTAGTGCAACCGTGCTAAAGTATTTGTACTCTATGGCGTAATGAGTGATTTGGGATCTTAATGCAACAATACTGTCCCTCTGAGTAAAGACACTTGGATTTTTTTTAAATGGATTGGGGAGGGGGAAGGGGCAAAAATACTGATGGTAATCAAAATATTGTATATAGTTGTACTCATTTCAATAAGCCCTTCATTAGAAAGTTTTTCAGGTGTTGGATGGGATTTTTTTTTGCTAGGGGGAGAGAATTACCCCAGCAGAGGTAGCAAAGGGCAGGTGGTAAGGAGTGCAGCCTGTGATGGATGAGAGCTGAGCTCCTCCTCTGCCGTTGCTAGAGGGACCAAAGCTGCTGCTGGGAGAAGTCCCAGTTCCCCAGGCCGCTTGTTTGCTGTTGCAGGTTTTGTCTCTCTATCCACTCTGTACAGATCATTTCGTGTGTATGAACCCTAAATAATACAGTCTGTGTCCATGCTACTGGGTAAAATATGTCATCCTGCTCCTTATGGGAAAAAAGAAGCCAAAACCTTTTTCCCAGATGACTGACAATGACTGGTTTCTCTCTTACTTGAGTGGATTACCTGGGATGCCTGCAGGCTTCTGAACTGCTCCTGTGTGGTTTTTGCAGCAGGAGTTTCCAGCCAGTAGCCCAAATTTTGCCAAGGTGCACACTTGCAGTGAGTAGTACGAAGGAGTGGTGCCCTGACCCTGGTTTGTTTATGCATGTAGACCAAGCTTGAGAATAGGTATTGGCAATAAAGAAACTAATTTGGGCAGATGAAAAGAAATAATTAGTACCTGGCATATTCCAGGTAAATGTTTTATCCATTGGGTTAAAGGCTAGTTTAGGAAATCCTGGTACCTGTGTGAGTAATTTATATGAGGATTGAAGTACTCTGCCTGTTGACTGAATAAGCAGTGGATTTTTTTAAGAACTTGCATCTCTGTTGGGGTTTTTTGTTTGTTTGTATTTTCTTCCTTTTTTTTCTTTTTTTTCTTTTGCTTTTCTAGTCTGGTAACAGGTAAAAAAAAGTAGGGATTTTCCCTTGTGGCCTTATTTGGTACTTTATGTGCGCTTTACTGGAAAAACAAAGGGAAAAGATTGCTATGGCAGTTTGTTGCAAAGACATCCTCTCTTGAAGGTATTGGCAGGTGCTTATCTCATCTGCAGAATAATTGTGTGGAATTTTATTCTAGAATAGTCATTCTTCCTGCTGTATTTCAGGCGGGGCGACCCCACCATTGAAAAACAGAACCTGGAGCCAGAGTGTGCGGGTTCTTCTCCAGTGATGTTCTTTGGCCCTGAGCCCTGTTTCTCTGTGCATCCATTTGGAAGTAATGTTTGCAGAGGCATGACTTTTGTGGACAGTTTTGTGACCCAGATCCAGGAGCAAAAAAGGAGTGTTGCTAATACCACCGTAGTCATTTGACATTCAAAATGCGGAGTGCCCTGCTGATAATAATGTGTTTATTGCAGTGACAGGCAATGGCACAAGTTAAGATGCAGACTACAGCAAACCTGTCTGGACCCACCATGGCCCCTATGGTGCTACCCCTGCCAGTTACAGCTACAAATACACTGAGTCTGCCGTCCTCAATGAATGGATCCATTTCGGAATCGGCTGCCAGCTGTAGCAGTCCTACTGCCAGCCTTGTGGATCCTACGCCTTCGAACAACTCACCAGGTAAGTTGGTCCAGGTACATTTTCTTTGGTGCTCAAATTAATAATTTTGATGACTTGTTAACTTAGATAATAAATACATCTTAAAGAGGATTAAAATAAGGGAGAAAATACATGTAGAAAAGTGTTTTGGCTAAATAAACTGTTTACTAAGTTTAGTTTCTTTAATTGAGCTCAGATTTGCAGTGAAGTTTTGATCAATGATATAAAAGCTCAGAAAAGAACATGTCTATTTTGTCAAATTCTGTGTGTATCTTTTATAGAAAAGTTTTAGTGGGGCAGGAAGGTCTCCAAGTTTATTTCTCTTCCCTAGAACAGAATGTCTTCTGACTGCTTGGCAGTATTTGGTGTTTCCTTTGTAGCCTAATAAATGCTGTAGTTCCTATGCTGAACTGGGCATAAAATGCAGAAATGTTGCCCTAACAATTTAAGCAAGAAATGACAGTGTTTATGTGTGTTAGGGATAAATACAAATAAATTGCAAAAAACCCACAGCAAGTGAAATAGTATAAAAAAGCAGAATAAAATCTTTAAAGGGGGAGGTGTTCTTCGGGAGTACTCTGAGAGTGACTTCATTATTGTGAGAAAAGTCTAAAATCCTGGGAGGAAGCCAGCAGAAGCAAGTGGGGACCACGGGGTTTCGTCGACTGTATTTGTCTCATAACTCTTATGCTATCCACTTCTGCTTCAAAGTGTGGAGAAACCATTATGAAAGAGTAGTCAATTCCAGGAACCGGTATACTCCTGACAGTAAACTTTGGTGACACAGAAAGTATAAAGTATGCATATGCACCCCTGCACTGTCATCTCTAATAAAGACATTTTGTAAAGAAGTAGTTTTGGGGCTTTTTTAATTGTATGTAGTCAAAATTGTTATTGTAAAATACATATTCTCATATGATTAATAAATAAGTGATATTTAAACTTTGTATTTAGCATATATGCAAAAATTGTGTTTTAGCCAAAGTATTTTCTTTTCTAAGCATGCTGCTTTTGCAAAGATTTGTGAAGTTGTGAAGAATACATTTCTCCACAAAAACTTTACAGACTCTTTATTTACAGCTTCTCTCCAAGATAACATGGCAAACCCCAAAGAGAAAACTCCAATGTGTCTGGTAAATGAGTTAGCCCGTTTCAATAGAATTCAACCCCAGTATAAGCTTCTGAATGAAAGAGGGCCTGCTCATGCAAAGGTAAGGTCACAGTTCCAGGTGATGAGCCATACCTTACATGCTGATCAGATAATGTCATGGTTTGGACAAGTGTGCTTGTCAAACCCAGCTACATTTCTAGTGTAAGGGCTTTCTTACTGTTCTTAATTTTGCTTTTTTTTTTTTCCCCACACTTTAAGAAAGTATGCCTGTATTTCTGTTGAAGCCCTGTAGATCATTTTGTACTTTACTTTATCTCTCATCTTTGAGTTTATATTTGCTGGTCTTTATATAGACCTCGTGAAGGTCTTTTCAGGGTATCACCACCCTTCCTTAATCTTTCTGGAGCACTTGCTTTTTAGACTGCATGAATCTTTCTCTGCAGTCAGCATGCCTCTGATAACTGCCTCTGCATTTTTTCATGGTAATGCAGATGATGACAAGTTTGTGACATTTTTTAAAGTGCTTATTGATGTAATTCTGTGTCCATGAAGTTGATACTCTATATTGAATCTTACATTCTGGGGCACAGACTTTATTACTGTGCAACTTTACAATGTGGGTTGATACTAAGACTATTAATATTATTATGGCATTGAAGTTTCTAGAGAACTGACAGCTAATTCTGGCCAGTTCATATATCAATTTGGATTACCAACTTTATTTAATAAGTACAAATTAGGATGCTTTCAGATGATGGGGAATACAGAGGAATACAGGGGAACATCCTCATGCTAATTTTCGGGTATAATTTTGAATTTCCTCCCTAGTTAGGAGCAAACTGGGGAAGGAAAAAATCCTGGAAAAGTCTGAGCGAGACACTGGCATAATTCCTAGCTGCTTTGTACTTAGTATTTCTGGAGTGGCAAAATCAGGTGAGGCAGTGGGGTCAGGGTGTAGGTTAGTAACAGTTTGAGCTCCTCATGGGCTGTCTCTGCCCTTGCCCCTTGTTTCTGAGTTGCACATTTTGTTGCCAGTTAATGCAGAGCTGATGCAAATCACCAACCTTCTGGTCTGGCTGGCGTTGCTGAACACGTGGTGGTGGAAATGATGTCAGCAGGTGCGGGGCTGCTTTTAGCACCCCTCCTCGCAAATGGAAATTGAAATGCTCTTCCTCTTCCTGGAGGCATTTGGTACCACAGGGTACACTGACTGGTTTTAGGTTGCAGCTTGGTAAATTTGTTGGGCTTTCTGTAACTTTTCACTGTTGTGTTTATTTTGTTAATTTTTTTTCCATTTCTGTGAAAAAAGAATTGCTTTGGTTGTGGTGTGGTTTTGGCTGTTTACATTTTTCAGCAGTAAAGAGATTTGAGTTATATTACATTCATATTATACTTAAAATTTTAGTAGGATAAGAAATAGTTCACATATGGAGGGGAGGGCCCTTCTCCCAAGCAGCTAGTAACAGGACAAAAGGCATAAACTCAAGCTGTGCCAAGGGAGGTTCGTAATGTACATAATGAAAAAGTTTTTGACTGAGAGGGCAGAATGGACTCCCGAGGGAAGTGGTGGAGTACCCATCCCTGGGAGTTTTCAAGAAATGGCTGGACATGGCACTTAGTGCTATAGTTTGTGTGGTGTGGTGGTGTTTGGTCAAAGTTTGGACTTGATGATCTTAGAGGTATTTTCCAACTTTAATGATTGTATGATATATTTGTTATTAAAGGAACTAATATAATTGAAGTTACTTAAGTCTGCATTACCTGCACTTCTGAAAGACAGATTTTCAATGAATTTCTTAATTTTTCATTCTTTAAATTTACCTCATTATTTTAGTTGTGCTCATAGTGGTAAAAAAATTCAGTTATGTGCTCTGTAGACTCAGAAGGATATTAAGTCTAATTCTGATCTTTGCAGTGAGATAAAAGAAAAATGGATGAAGAGTAGGGGTGTATTAATAAAATTATGCATGTTTTCACTTATGGAAAAGCAAAGAAAAATAAAATTTATTATTATGACTCTAATAGCAGTTTAGTATAATGTCTTGCTGGTAATATGACAATATACCTGACAGAGTATGTGAAACAGTCCTGAGTTTGTCCTGGGAAGCATGGCCTGAAGGATGTGATGCTGCTGTTGCTCTTCGCTGTTTAAGGAGCTTCTCACATTGCTTTACTCCTACAATAGTCTGTTCCTGACCACTGGTGGTTTTCACAATTTTCAGACATTCTCTACA
The DNA here is from genome assembly GCA_036630365.1 of Acanthiza pusilla. Classification (NCBI taxonomy): domain Eukaryota; kingdom Metazoa; phylum Chordata; class Aves; order Passeriformes; family Acanthizidae; genus Acanthiza; species Acanthiza pusilla. The sequence goes on along the minus strand of JAXCHO010000034.1, from coordinate 66,533,459 downwards.
AGATAGCTGTCTGTATCGTGACCACAAATACTAGTAAATTTTTATACCCTTTTTCCTAGTCATCTCTGTAAAATAAGTTTTGACAATTGGTCTGAAATGGGAAACTAGAAACAGTGCAGTTGGGAGAGAAGTGGCTCTTCCTGACAGCGCAGGTAGGGTTTCTAGGAGTCTGCCCTTCAGGTGGATTCTAAACCTTAAGAGAAATCAGGAAGTCTCTGTTAGCATAAATGACGTTTTCGAGTACGTTAGTCAGATTGATCATGTCTTCTGTCCTTCTATGTCAGTGTCATTTCAGGACACAAATTTTAAAGGAACAGTGGCAAAAGATAGTGGATGATGGTACAGAGAAGAGGTAAAGGGGTAAGGGATGTAGCACTTCAAAAGCTGGGAAGGAGGAGAGGAAGTTTTACACAGAAAAAGTGAGGAGTAAAGAGTTGTCAGAGCTTAGAGAGACTGGGCTTACAAACAGAGCTGAGTGAAAACGAGCACAAGCATTGGTGGCCTTTGCATTTCTGCTCTCTGGATGTCAGGTAGATTATGTTGGGTGTAAGGAGTAGAAGTCTCAGATGAGAAATGTCTCTCGGTCAATAGCAGAACTGTTAGCTCTGGTATTCCAGGGCTTGAATGTTCCATTGGCTGCTCCAGAGTTTGGATTTAGGCAGTTTCATTCCTTTAATGAAGGAGTAAACCTATTGCTATGTGTGGGTTTTTGCAGGTGTTTTTTGGAAGATATGTTAAGTGAGAAGGAGCTCTAACTGGCAGAAGTTTACTGAGCAAGGCCTTTATCATCCTGAATTCCTATTTATTGCTCTAAGCACTAAGAGTTATAGGTAGATAAGTAGCCATTATTAATCATATTTTCATTTAAATTTAAGGTTTTTCTCCTCCTATAAAAATACTACACTGATACTTTATTGCAAAATATAAAATATATAAACTCCAGATCCAGAAATCAAATTTCAACTCCTTTAGTAGTAAGGATGTATGTTTGGGTAATTTATATAATTAAGGGTATTTAGCTCTAATACCCAGCTTAGCTTTCAGATGGGGGTAGGGTTTGCAGGGTGTAAAATTAAGAGACTATTTCTCTCTCTTCCATGAGGCAATTGTTGTGACTGCTGTGGAAAAAGCAACATGGCAATAGAAGCTGTGATACAGGGACTTGCATTGTGCTTCTGAAAATTACAGTAGGCCAAAACTCAAGGCTGTAATTAAGACACAAGTATGTATTTATAGCATTCAGTTTGAATACACTGTGTGCGTGTGCATAGGGCTACGTTGGGAGGCACATAGATACTTGTGTTCTAATACTTTTTTGCACGTACTTGCTAAATGAACATATATGTAAAGGCAGATTTAAAGGCTGTCCACCATGTTCATCTCTAAAAACCTAGTCCTGGATCTAGCAAGTTTAAATAATTTAAAAAATTATAAAGCTGTCAAAACAGAAGTTTTACTTTATATACTGCACATACTAATATATAGATTTTTCTTCTGTGGTTTCAAGTCTGTTTTCTGAGGTGGGTGAATCTTAGTTTACTCTGTGTATCTGACTATTAAGTCCTGCCTTTTATTTTGTAGGGAACTTACATGGAAAATATATTGAGTTCCTAGCCTTTCTTCTCTTGTTCTCAGATGCTCAAATTTAAACAGAACATTTATGTATCATACAGAAGGTAGACTCTATTTAATATCTTAAACATGCATTGGGTTTTATCTGCACAATTTGGACTGCATTGATACTACTTGAAATAGCCCTCTATCACAGATTTTGAAATACATGATTTTTATCAGTTAGTCCATTTCTGAACACTGAATGTTTACAGTTCCTGTCCTCACTATAGATTTTACTTTAAGGACTGCAGTTTAATTTAAAATGGTAATATTTATTTTCTTTCTTACTGTATTACTATATCTTGTTGAACATATTTGAATTGTGACTCTCCTAACAAAAGGCATTATTTTTAGAAATCTGGGTGTGTGAGAAATTCAGTCACTGTATAAAACTGTCTGGCCCAAATTCTCTGCTGCCTTGAGAAGTGTGTAGTCATTTATATTAATTCATAATTGCTACAAAATTACTTTTTTTTTTCTCAGTAGCATGTTTAGTACTTGTTTTCTACAAGTAAAGTGACTAAATACATTCAAATGTATGAAGAAATTTGTTCTTAGCTGACCTGTAAATAGTCTTCCAAGAGCAGAGGATCAGTTTGAAGTTATTCTTACTTGGTTTAAATATTATTCTGTTCTTTGATAATTGACATTCACATTACACTATTTTGCTTTGTCATTTGAAAGTCCAAATGTTGCCCACTGATAAGGTCTCACTGATCTCTGGAAGAATCAGATGCGTTATCTGGGAGTTGAATACAATGAAAAGAGAGCGCGGTTTCTCTTCAGCCCTGGAAGGTTTTATACAGAATGTTCTTATCCACAGTGATAATCTTGCCAGTGTTTACCTGTTCTTTGTCTTTGAAGATGTTCACAGTGCAGCTGACTCTTGGAGAACAGACATGGGAAGCTGAAGGAAGCAGTATTAAAAAGGCCCAACATGCTGCTGCTAGCAAAGCATTGAATGAAACTACCCTTCCCAAACCAACACCTAGACCACCCAAAAACAATGTAAACAATAATCCAGGTATGACATTTTCCTCTGTGTGTTAGCTCTTTTTGAAGTGTTGGGATGTTAAAGCACTAAATAAGTAATTTTAACAAGACACTTAAATTTTTTGGATGAAAATCAACATAGTATTGTTGGATAATGCAGAACCTCTAGTGAGCTTTTGCAGAATAATTTTTAATGCACGTGCCTAAAATGGTTGAACTGTAAGTGAATATATTGTTTAGATAATGCTCAGATGTGTACAAAGTGATTGTATGTGATCAACAGTAAGCAGACAGGAGAAAACCAGACTGAATTGACTAAAACACATTTCCCAAAGAGTTATTTTAACTAATTTTCCAATTAAATTGGAAATTTTATCCAGTCCAATCCCGTGAAATTACATCTCTGGTGTAAACAAAAGGCTGGGATTTGGCATGAGTATTTTGACAGGTAATTTCCTGCATGCTGAGTTTTCCTTCAGAGCAACCTGTGCTTTCAGAAAGCTTTCATGTGGCTTTAGAAACTTGCTTGAATAACAGAAAGAATGTATATTGGTATCTCACAGCATTCATTTTGAGTTGTTACCTGCAAGTTGCTTTCAGTGCATGCAAAACCTTCTAAGGTACACATCTCATGCATGTGCTCAGTGATCTGTTCTGTCTTGATCAATGAAATAAAGAAAAAAGAATCATAACTTCATTTCAGATTCATGTAAAGGAAATCAAGTGGTGAGAATCCTTTTTCTTTTTTATTTTTTAACAATTCGTTCTGCCCTGCCTCTTTCTTGTTTTCCCTTTTTCCCTTTTAATTTCCGTCTGCACCTCTTCCTCTTTTAAAAAGATATTCTTCAGCCACTTTCTTAAAATGAAGTAATCTTGCAGTTAATCTTCTCTTTGTTGGAAAGAGAAAAGCAGGAGTAAATTTAGAACTTGTGAGTATTATCCTGAGCATTAGCCATGAAGGATTGTTTGAGAGTGGAGTGGTAGTGTTCTCTCGCTCCTTTGGGGATCAGTACACTGCTTCTCCAGACCCAGGGTACTGATTTTGCCCTGTTTCCTTCACAGTCACTGTGACTTTGGCTGCTTAGGAAGCAGGAGGCTCAGACCTCTCTGAAAAGGGATCCTGAGTTTGATTCTTGATGTTGCAGAGTATTACTGAGTTTCTAGAGTTTTTTTGACTTTGAGCATATTCTTAGAGGGAAAATCTGGTAACAAGAGAAATAGGCTTTAAGTGAATTAATTAAAAATTGTATCACTTAACACTGTAATTTTGCTCCAAGAAATGTGCATTGTATATGCACAGGTATCTTTTCATCAAAATGATGTTTGTATTATTATGAAAAAGTTGAATTCATACTAATGTCTTGCTCTGGAAAGTGGAAGAATTGTTGTTGATGTAAGTTTTTGAGTAAGTTACATAGGCATTTTCATCATTTGGCATATAAAGCCTCAATGGCAGACTGGAAAGTTAATCATAGCTGTTTTAAGGGTAGATTTCTTTAAATCTCTCATGAAAATATTTTCAGAATATGTTATCTCCTTTATATTGGAACACACACTTGGCTCATTTAGAATTTTCTTACAACAGTGCAAGTGGGGATTACTGTAGCTGAACTTTTTATCTAAAAAACAAGAAGAAAGAAATTGGATGTAGTTTATTTGGCATTTTTGAAACCATGCAAGTGGACGAGTACTGGCTGCCTTCTGTTTGTGCATTCTGTCACCGGTAGATGGCTGTAGTTGCACTGATTTCCAGGAGCTGTATATTCAGTCTGATCATTCCTATGAGACCATTAGTTCGGAGACATAGTCTCAAGTTTTCAAGTCTTCCAAACAAAACATTTTTTCTAATTTGTTGTAAGATTCCTCAATGACTGCAGTAATGCTTATCACTTAATGCTTGTTTCAATGACTCTCTGCTGTATTCATGGTTTTATTTAATGGTATTCAGCAGAAAGACACATTATTATCTTTATAGTTCTTTCAGAAAGTGTTATAATGTATTATAAGTACTTTGGAAAGATGAATAGCCAGCTTAATTATTACACTAACTTTCTCATTTATTTTTGAAGATTAATCCACTGAAACTAAATAGAGAATGCTCTGAGACAGATTTTTAAATGTCCTTTTTCATTGCTTGTGATTAAGTTGGCATCTATATTCCCATCTTTTAAAGAAACTGAAATGTCTTTTTAGTTGCATCTTTTTAATTTAAGTGTATAAAAAAATATAATGTAGCTCTCTCTTTGCAGCTCAGTCCTGCTTGTGTGTTTTTCAGTATTTCTGGTTTAAGCACCTCACTTACATTGTTTTTCGCAGGCAGTATAACACCAACTGTGGAGCTGAATGGTCTGGCGATGAAAAGAGGAGAGCCTGCCATCTACAGGCCATTAGACCCAAAGCCAATTCCCAATTACAGAGCAAATTATAATTTCCGGGGCATGTACAATCAGAGGTTTGTACTCCTTCTGTTATTTTATTTTCTTATCCTTATCATTATGTTCTAAATCTTCATTAACTTTCTAGGTTATTTTGGACTAAAAGAAAATTAAGATTTTTTCTAGGGAGAGTCTGCAGTCTTATTTAGAAACATGCATAATTACCTCCTAAAAGAGACAGGTGCTCTGAGCACGTCACAAGGAATAAAGATGTGTAAAACCTTCTGCTTGTATTTTTTTAATGTGCATTAAAAAGCACATTATACAGCCATGTCATGAGGAGGCAGATCATTGGCTTCAGAGAAAGGTTTTGCTTTTTTTTGCTATTGAGTCATGTGATTAGAATCTGTGTCATCAAAAATGAAGCACTGTTTTCTCAGAAATTGGATAGAAAAATGGGAGAACTGCATTTTGAAAATTAGCTTGAATCCATTCTCAGGTTTCTGGTTTTTTTTAATTTGGCTTGAAACCATTCTCAGGTTTCTGGTTTTTTAACCACTCTTCTTGGTCAGCTCTCTCAGTTTTTTAATCCTCAATGTTTGGTTAGGAAAAATCCTTAATTTTACAGTTTAGAAACCTATATTCAGAGCTATGTCAATTTATAATCTGAAGAACTTCTTTCTGTGGGATAGGCTTTTTCTCTTTTTTCCATATTGATCCACAGAGGAACTGTATTAGATCAGGTCTTTTGAAGCTCCAAAAGTGAGACGAAGTATGATCGTAGTATGAGAAAAAAAACAAAACATAACAGGTCAGAAAGTTCTAATCACATGTTTTGTCAGTGAAAAATGTTACCTTTTCTATAAGACTTTGCTTGATGGATTTCATGTTCATTTTTACGCATCTCCTAATTATCAAAAAGAATGAGGTTATAAACTTCGAAGGAGTGTTTGGGTTCAAAATTACTCTTTATTATAAATTGAATGTATGGCAATGTTGAAAAATTAAGGAGTTTTAAAAAAACCAGCATTTCAGGATTGTCTAAGGAAAATATTTCAATTGATGTAATTCTATTTTACTGTTCACTGGACTTTTATATCATGATAACTTGGTAAGTGTAGAGTTTTAACACTTCATTCTGAGTTGGTTTTTTTGGTTTGTTGTTGTTGTTGTTGTTGTTGTTTTGTTTTGTTTGCTTGTTTGGTGGGTTGTGTTTTTTTATAGCAACAATACCTAGAACTATAGAAGATAGTCAAAAACTCCCAAAATAACCTGAAAGAAACCCCTTAATTACTCTGCGGAGCAGCACCTGATTTTTGTATCACTTGTGTTATATTTCTAATCACTGCTGACCTGGGTCTCTGGTTACATACATCATGCTTTGAAAAGCTAATTATGGTGCTTGAAATGAGTTTTTTTAATATTTAGAAATCCTTCATTTATTTGAATTGCTTTTGTAGTGAGATTAGTTTGACTAGCAAATACAACGCTATATTGGAAAAAATGAAAGCTAGCTAAAGGCATAAAATGTGAAATTCTGGAATCTGAACTTAGTTATGGAAAGGTATTTGTGGAAGTAGAACCTCAAAATGCTCAGCAATTACTAACCCTTAATATTTTATTTCTTGTCATAGAAAATGATTAGTATGTCTAGGTCAATCTGTAAGTTTGCTTCTTTGGAAACTTTTTTTCATGAGAGCCATGTTTCGGTTTTAGGGTAAAATGATACATGAACTTTATTTTTCTGGGCGCATCAGGTAGCCAAGGGCATTTGATTTTTCTGATCACAGAGCAAACAGGCTGGGTGGGAGAGAAGGCCAGAATCTGTGCTTGCTTGTTTCATTGTGCTTATTTGAGTGCAGTTACCCATGCAGAATAGCCAATAATACAGTGGCTAGTAAATTGAATAATAACTAAAGCTAAGTAGTAAATAACTGGACATTCCTGTCTATCTGCATAAATATGTACCTGCTGTGCATACACCATGTGTACAGAGGAATGCCAGAGTAAAGAGCAAACAGAAGATTGATCTGTATTGTACTGCTGATGGACTACTGTGTTGGAAATAATTGTTCATTGCCTTGTTTTGCATTGGGAAGTGCTGGCTTTTATGATCACAATAAGAGAGACACTTAGCCTTTGTAAGGCATCATTTAAATTCTGTTTATTAGAGCTCCCAGTGTAAGAAGAGAATATTGCAGATAATATTCCATACCTTCAGATACTCTGAGCCCTGAGTGGTGTGGCATCGAACTGGACTTCTCCCCATGGACACCACAAAATGCAGATCTCAGCCACAGCAGAGATTAACCCTTCTTGGTCATTGGCACTCTTACAGGATTTTCTTACAAGGAGACAGCCCTGTCAGGAATGATGGCCATGTGAGAATTTCCTGCTGTGCTGTCATGTAAAGGCAGGGCCATGCAGGTGCTTACCAAGAGGGAGCTGCCCAGGGGCCCATCTCTTGCCTGTCCTGTGAGCTGAGGGGTTTGAGCAGCACAGCCCCATCCTGTGAGCCGTGCTGGGCAGGGGCCCTGCAGCTCCGCACAGCCCATGCAGCTCAGCCTGGCTGCCGTGGGGGGCACTGGCTGGGCTGGGCAGGATCCTGCACCTCTTCAGTCAGGATCGCTCTGCACCTCCTACTCACCCTCAGCACAGGCAAGTCTGAAGACAGATTCTGGATCTGTTACAATAGCCAGTGAAGTTTGAAATATGAAGTGTAAAATGCAGCCCTTTATTATGTTCCTGTGCTATAATACGTTACATTTATTTTCTTCTTCTTATTTTTTTCTTCATGTTGTATTTAGCATTAGTTTGCTGATGTTTGGACTTGGGTAGTATAATAGAAGTATTGCTGAAGTCCACAAATAAATTCAGACCATACAGACTGTTAAAAACAAGATTTGAAAGTTAATGTAGATAATATGCTGCAAGAAGTGTTTTTCATTTTCATCGGTTTCTGACTGTAGATTATTGTCTGTTATTTAAACAGATACAAAATATCTTAAATACGTTGGAAGCTTTGTCTTTTACACTGTGCCTGAATTCCCTTTACTGACCTCTGTTTAAAAAATGTGCTTTTCAAGTAGGTGAAGATACAGGTTAAGATTAGGAGATTGCATTAGGGAAACTTTGATTCTGGCAAGACTAATGGCTTGAGGAAAAAATTGAGTATTACGTTTATTCCAGGGCATATTTTAGACCAGTTAAGTCTAGTGTTTCAAGTGGCACAAAAGATCCTTTTCAGTATCTCATGGAAATGTGATCCCAGAGCTGCAATTTGTATGCAAAGTTGACGGCTAGGTTCTGTGTCAGGCTAAGATGTTTATGTCAAAGTGGCAGTGATTCCTCCTCCTTCATTTGTCCCCAGCCTTTTTGTCCCTGAATATTTCCTGGCTCCAGCACTGGAAGTTGAGCTGCTCAGAAATTATCAATTTTTGGGGGGAGAGGAAAAGAGAAGTTACTTCTCAACTTACAACTGTATTTAGACACCTTTTTTTCTAGTCACACGAGAGTTTGTGCCTTCACCAGAGAGGGGCAGTGTGTATTTGGAATGTAAGGGCAACTTAGGTTGATTTAAGCATATGAAGGACTACTGTCTCATACGCAGTGGAGCATATTTATATGGGCAGTGTGTTGCACAGAGGATGCTGAAGCAGGTTTACATGTGAGGTGCAAACATTCATTTGCAAGGTCTGCAGCTGGTGGTGTAAATTTATACTGAAGGTGATAGCTACTCTCATGGAAAACAGGAAAGCAAACAAATGAGAGGAAAAAAGGAAAAGGGCAAGGTTTTCCCAGTGGCCAGCACAGAAGGTGAGTAGTGAGATGCCCCAAATGAGCATCCTTCCATAGGTGTTTTCTGCAATGCAGCAAGGGTTCCCTGTAACATTTTCTCATAGTAATTCTGTGGTTTTTATCAGGACGTGCCCTAACTACCTGTTGCTTACAGTGCTGATAGTGCTGCACCAGGGCAGGTGGTGGATACTGGATGCTTATAGAGCTTTGTGCATGCAAAACTCAGCATGACAGAGAGCAAGACATTTAAGGCAGTGTGTAACACTGGGGTAAGATCTTAATCTTCTAAGTCTCTTCTTGTGCTAAGTTAGGAAGTGGAGGGCAAGGCAGCTCTCCTCTTAGGGTAGCTAAGTAGATAAAATACCGTGCAGCTTGGAACTGGATGAGGTATGGATGTTTTCATCCTGACTCTTCACTCAGGATAGTGAATGCAGTACAAGCTAGCCTGTTTAAAGCATTGGGTCCTTGCCATTACGGTGCATATTGTGGCAGGCTGATAAAGTCTGTGTGATGCTGAGCTGAATCACATGAAGTTACCAGCTTAGGTCTCTGGTAGTTTGCGTGTCTGTATGCTGCAGTTCATTTCACAGTGTAGATAAGAATTTGGAGTCCTCTCTGGATTTTCTTTATTGAAGTAAAATACGTGCAAGTTTGGTGAAAAAAAGTTTGATGTCCTCTGATAAGACAGAGCTTTTAAAAGAGTTGTCGACCGTGAATCCAGCCATGTTAGACAACTTCTTATTTAACAAATGTTTCTATATTCCTAACAGAGATTGTAATAGAGGAAGATCCTCTTTTGGTGCTCAAAATGTACCAGTTGTGTACTACTGATTTAAAGGCTCACAGGTTGGGGTTTCAAGCAATTTTGCGACAAAGACACACGAAGACCTTTCAGTTCAAACACTACATTACAGAAAAGCTAAAAATGGTGAACATTGCGTTTTTTATGGCTTCTTTTATCTAGGGGTTTTACAGGCTGACTCTGGGGAAGGAGGTGCTGATGCTTTCGGGGCTGGGTTGCTAACTGATGTAGCTTGCGTGTTTGTCAGCGCAGCATTTGGCATGAGTCAGGAGAACTGGCACGCTACTCAGCACAGGCCAAGCCTGGAGACGGCGGGTCAGGTTTGAGAGTATTGGCAGAGCTGAGGACAAAACATGTGCGTACTCTCATGTTTGTAGCCAATGCTAGAACCCATACACCCTCGCATCTCTGGCTTAAATGCAATTGGCTTAAACCATGTAAAAAAGAATTAAAAACATGGCTGTTTAAATTAGAGCAGTTAAACAATAAAATAAGGTATAAATTCTGACTACAGGGTTGTCCAACTTGCCTTGTTACCATTGAATGCGCTTTTATTTTTTTCTTCAGTTAGAATTGAAGAGAGTCATTCCTGAAGTTTAACTATCCTGCAGTACTTTCAACTATAGAATGTCTGTAAGTGATAGAACAAATTATATCTTACAGACTTACCTAAACTAAGAGTTTTCAGCCAAGAAGTAAAACCACTAAAAACTGAACAGCAGCTTTTGATGTTTTAGTTTGGAAAGTAGTGTTAAAGAGATCATAAAACCCAACCCTTGTGTTTTGGGAGAATTCAGAAGTTGTTTTCTTAATATATAAAATTCCTTAATATGTGTCTCACCACAATCTAGAGAGCTTGAAAAATCTATATTAAAAAAAAAGAGGTTTCAAAATTAAAACCACTTGTGAAATATAGGAACAAAGGGAATACAAAACAATGACAAGCTAAAGAACGGAAATAAAGTAATTAAAGCAGTTTCTTGCTTGGTATTAAGGAATTTGGATGGTGTGATAGCTCTGCAAGTATGTCACGCAAAGTGGTGCGCCCCAAGGATAAACTACAGCTTCTGTGCACTGGGGCAGTTTCTGCTGTACTGAGCCTTCATCTTAGTCGTGTGTATGGTTGCTTCTTCCTGCATTTATGTTGTGCACTACAGACTAGGGAGAAGACTATCCTCTTTCTGCTTAGGGCGTGGGGGAGTGCCCAAACCTTTCCTCCTTTTGTGTTTTTTCATAGCCCTGCCATTCTGAGCACATTTTTCTTTGATGTTGATGAATGCTTCTTCACAGTGCCGTTTGCAAGACCAAACTCAGAAAAATAAAGCAGCAGCATATTGTTGCCTCTTGTGGAGCCAGCTACACTGCCTGGCCACAAAGCACAGGGCATCACCCTACCTGGGCATGGGCTGGGTAGCCTGCTCCTCTGCTGGGTACTCAGTTGCTGCATGGAACACTTTGCTTAGAGTTCTTTGCTCCTGGAGTGGTGTGTATCAGCCCTGTGGAGCAGTGCCTAAATACTGAATGAGCACTTTAAAAATGAGGGATAATAAAAGAAAGTTTGAGGGCTGGTCTTTGGCCAAGTACATCTGCAGCTGCTAGCTTCATAGTGGACTAACATGTTATCCAATCTAATGATCAAAGAGAGAATAGACTATGTGATTATTGGATAAATTACTAAAATTGTCAAGTCATATTAGTAAAAGATTGTGTGGTGAAAGAATGGAATAAAATGAAAAGTTTTGTTTCTTTTATGAATGCTGACTTAAAGATGTAATACATGCATCAAAGGGAAAAGATTTGAGGGAAGTGTTACTTGACGTGAGTGCTTAGCAATGCAATCTAAATCCTCACCCAACTTCATTTATTTCACAAAAGTTGCATAGTCCTATGAGGGTGAAAAAAAGGAAAATCTAGCCAGAGGAACAGCTGTAGAAGCCAAATTTTGTAGTGCGTGGGTTGCAATGCAGGAGACAATGTAAAAATCTTGTTGATATTACCATCTCCAAAACTACACCTACAGTTACACAATCCATTTATCTAACCTACAGAAAGAGAGTGAAGTCTGAAATTTTCCTGACCTTTAAATGTTCTCCGGTGCTGCTTGAGCACCCTGTTTACCTTCTAGCAGAAGACTGCTCTCTGCATGGAGAGTCTCGTCCGTTTGAGGCACAGATAATCCAGTGCATAATATAAATGGTTGTTGGATCTGAAAGGCTTCGATCTCATATTGATTAGATCGTCCAGCAGCCTGGAAAATGTAAAATTCAGATTACTCCATAGAGTCTTTTTGTTGCTCTAGGCACGTGATTAGCCTAATATCTGTTGCTGAATTCGTGTTATTGAGGCTTTATGTTGGGGCTTGCTGCAACAGAGGAGGATTTTATGCACAGCTGTGTGTAAAGCAGATTTTTTTCCCAAGCATATATACTGTGGCAGATGTGGGACACTAAGTTGCCTGAACATAGGCCTCTAGTGCCACTTGAGACATTGTAGGGTGTGTGAGACATCCATATGGGACCACTGGATTTGGCAGAAGACCTAGAGGAGACCTTTACTAGAGTGGCAGCTGAAGGTCAGGCAAGATACCCTAGAGCATTTCAAATGGCCCTGTGTAGCTAAGTTTAGGCAATTGAAGGAATCCCTAAAAGCAATGTTCAGTCATCATACCGTTTCATATAATTCACTAGGGCTCCAGCAATTTGTGAGAAACTTGTCTGTTTCATGGATCAGTCCTGTGTCACATCATGTGGATGTTTTAGGTACATCTCAAATTGTACTATGTACTTGTGTTTAGACAGCTAGGTGCAGTTCTTTACAGTGCTTGTGGGATTCAGATCCAAGCTCAGATGCCTTTCAAATAGTCTCTGTCTGTGCATTAGAAACTCAGTCTCTCTTTATAACCAGTGGATGGATTAGTCAGAAAAATCACTAGTCTACAATGCTGTTTGTTATGCCTTAAAGTAGGTTGTCTGTGTTTTGTATGGATCTCTCCAGAGCTTCACTTTTATAGCAACCTTGTTTCTACACATTAACTAAATACCTAAATTTAGGCATCTGAATCTAGAGCTGAATCCTGCTCTGAGAAATAATCCTAAGAATGTTGATTTGCAATAATTTTATGAGTGCTATAGTGGGAGTAATTTGACTGTTGCAGTGGAAGGACTGAAAAAAGACAAAAATCTCTCCCCAGAGAGAAGAGGAAGAGAAAAGTATTAAAAGAACAAACTCTTTAGGGACGTATCTGGGTAACAGCAGTTTTGAGGAGAAGCAGGCATACAAGTACTGAAGTGCTTTTGATTGAATAAAGTAATGTTTTGCTGCAAGAAGCTGTTCGCCTATGGAAGCCAGTGCCTATGCTCCCCAAGTGAAGTGCACCCTCAGTTCTGGAACCTGTGATTACAGCAGGACAAACCCCTTGGTTTGTGGGGGAGCAGTGTGGGGTGCTACTGGGATTTTTACTTCACTTCAGACCTCAGCCATAGGGTACAATATTCCTCCCCTAAAAAGGAAGAGTCAGAGGAGCTTTGCCTGCGTTTCCAGTCAGTGTTACAAAGTTCTGTCCTTAAAATTTGCATTTTAAGGATTGAGAAGTGTGATGATAAAAAATGTTTACTGACTGACTTTGCAAAAACTCCTTTCTGCATTCCTTACACACCTCCCAGTTGGGAGTATAGTTTGGGAAAATAAACCTGGAAGAAATATTAAAAACTACTTGGAAATAGAAATCAAGAATTTGGTTAGAATAGGTTATATCTCCTTAAATATGCTATTATTTCATTCTGAACAGGAGATATCAATTTCGAAGAATTAAAACTTGGGGAAATAAAGAATAGTCCAAAGAGTAATGCAAGTGATTGTTCTGATTAGCAATTTAATTGTTCAGCTAGAAATGGCTGATGTAGACCATTAGATGGCAGCATGAATTTGTGCAAGAATTTCTCAGCACTTTCGAAACAAGTTGCCTTTTTCTATTCTGAAGCTTTTCGTGACTTTAAAATGTCATAATTCCAGCATAAATCAATTAAAACCAGGTTTTCTGCAAGCCTTAGTCTCGTCATTTTCTTCAAGTTTTCTTCTCCTATAATAATTGAGGCTCTAATGCAGTAGCTTAAATGGCAGTTTTCCTTTTTTATGTAAATTTAGTACGAGTAAAAGGTGCCAGTTTGCCAGCAGTGACAATTAAATGTTTGGTTTATCTGCACAGAGCATGAGTTCTGCATTTCATCATATTAATTCATTCTTCAGGCCTGACCTAAAGACATTTCCTTAAAGATAAGGCTTCAACTTGGCCACTAAACCTGCAGTCTGTTCAAACTAATGAAGCTTTCTGTTGATTTGAATATCTATTTGCTTGGAAGTAACAGAGATTGCCAGCTGATACTTGATTCAGTTGTGTACATTACCAGTTGAGACACAATTCAGATCATATCTTAAAGCAAAGTCTTGTACATCACCCTTTTATTTCCCCTGCTAGTGTATTGGCATTATGGTGTAATAATCCAGTCACAGACTTCTAAATTAATTCTTTGTGTTCATCTTCTGCATGCTACATTTCACTTCCCTTGGCCTGTTTGTTCCCACTAGTTGCCTGCCTCCCACACAGACGTATTGTTATAAGAAAAGTGTTGAGTACAGCTGTGCTAAGATTTTTCTTTGCTAGTATCTGTTTCTAGGAAAGGAAAAGGGAGAAAGTCAGTCCATTTCCTGTTGGTTTAAAACAGCAGAAACATCTGTTTGTCTTAAGATAGTTTTCCCAAAAGAACAGTGGCAAGGGAGCTTGCAGGTGATGAGCTTTGCCATTGCCAGTAGCTATCAGTTTAGACAATAGTGATTAGTATGTTTGGCTTAAAACAAAATAAGATTCCTTAAATGGCAGAGGATATTTATTCCTGCAGTAAATTTTTTGACAGCTAATATTTAATTTTTACAGTGTTTTAAATCTTAAAAATACATAGAGTATCTGGGATCAGAAAACCCAGATTTTGCTATGGAGTCTATAGATTCCACTAAATTCTGTCCAAGATTGATTTTTCTGCAGCCCCCTCACCCTGTTGTCATGAATTTGCACAATGCTCGCAAAATGGTGTTGGTTGATGTGTCCTGACGCAGTGTGCCTATAATCCTTCTGACAAATGCATCCTGTCACTACCATCCACTGCATTAATGGGTACATTTAACCTATCAGGGATCAATAAAATATATACTCTTAAGTGTATTTACAATATTACATTGACAGCTGTTAAAGTAATGTTATGTAGGCTAAAAATCAAGCTGACAGAATAGAGAGCAAGCACTGAGGGTAGTATTCCAAGTACAGTGTCTCTTCATTCTCCAAGTCAATGCATTTACCTGGTATCATTAAAATCTTTTTAGCCTTAATTGTAGAGCATCTAAATGCTTCATCACTCTTCATGCCTAAAATGTGATGCATCAGGCATGACATTTACACTATTGCAGCATTCTAAACAGTCTTTGGTCAAGATGACGTATTTTGTCAATGACCTCTTGGCCCTATTTGTAGAGAAGCTTCTAAGCCTTAATGCTTCAGTCTTTTCATAATTAATATTTTTATTAATTTTTTTTCAGGATCTAGTGACCTTCCCAGACCACTTGCTTTTTTGCTCTATCTGCTAAGAGGACTGCCCTTGCTTTTTGTGGTCCTTGGCTCGTGTTTTGACTATTTCTTCTGAAGCTTCTTCAGTGGACAGTGTTCTTTATGTCAGGTTTTTAACTTCCTCAGATCTTTCTCTGCTCTGGAGGAAGTACATCTGGCTCTCAGTACAGATGTGTCTCTCCAAGTTTCAGATGTGTTTTTTTGTGTTCTCACAGAAGCTGAAAACATAAAGAGGTGTAATACAATCCTTATCTTTGGTTTCCTAATGTCTGTCTTTCAACGCTGCCCTTCCATTTATGAGGCTTCCTGTAAACCTTCTGATCCAAAGATCTTCAGAGCCAACAGCCTACCCCAGCACCTTGTGAATGGCTTCAGTCTGTTGGCTTTGCAACTCACTGGGTGTTCTTTCTCTAGCCCTGCCTTTAACACAGCCAGCTTTACTTTCAGGATATGGACAGAAGACTAGTCTTGCTGGTATGTATAAAAACAAGCACTGATTCAGAATGCTCCTCCAGGAGCAGGAATATTTTGGGTGTGTTTTGTTCTTTCCACACAGTTAGCTTTTTATTCACCCTTATCTTTTTCCTGTACTTCTGCTGAACTAAGGGTATTTCAGTTGGGACACCTGTGAGATAGTGGGTTCAATGGAAACAAGCCTGTGTGGCCTCCTTTCTTGTTATGGCCTTTCTGCTGTGTCCAGAACCTGAATATTGGTTACCAACAAATATGTTCTTTTGCCTTTGCCTGCTTGTTTTGGTAATGACAGAGGTGAACTGCTGTTAGAGCTCAAAGTTTACTTTGAGAGGTTGCCATAATTTTCCTGAGGGAAGAAAGCAGAAAGAAGGTTAGTGGCTAATTTTTTTAACAGCTTATAACTCTGTAAGATCTGTCTGGAATTGTACTCTATCCTTACAAGGTCTTTGTCACTTTTGAACTGAAAGTTCTGCCACAGAATGAGAAACTATTAAATATTCTTAAGAAAGGTTTTCTGGATTCTTTTGTAACAGAATATATGCAGTCCGAATGCAGAACTTTTCACCAGCAACCATTGTGTTATAGTTTCTATTCACATCTTGTCTATAATATCTATTTTGGTGGGTCCTTGTTTTCTGTGAAAAAAAACAAGTTAACAGTTACATCTCTTCTGAAATGCTTATTCACAGAATCTTCTAAAGATCTGTTTGTCTTTATAGGATATTTTAAAGAAGAACAGCAGTTTAAGTTGGTTTTTATTGTCACAGAAAAGATAGCTGTACTCATCAGATACTTTGTCACCATAACTCGTTTGGATTACATGTTTTACGAAAAATGGGGCTGAATCCATCAGAGTTGTGAGTAAAAGGGAAGTTATCTCTGGACAAAAACCAACCCAAAACTCTTAGCTTTGAGGTTCTGTTCCATGACAGAGGAGAATGTGAGGTTTAATCACCTTATTAATTTGGATTCAAGTCTGACACTAGTGTCAGTGAAATAGAAATGAGGATTCTTAAGGAGGTGGACATCAGCAGCAGGGCCTTGGCTCCCTTCAGTAAACATAATCTCTATGTTGACCTTGTTTACTAAGTCAAAGGTCATAATAACTCTTCCACATATTAGGAAGAATTTCTTTACAAAAAGGTTTGTCAGGCAATAGAGTTGGCTGTCCAGGAAGTGCTTCAGTCACTACTACAAGAGGTATTTAAAAGACACATAGATGTGGCACTTAGGGATATGGTTTAGGGGTGGACTTGTCAGTGCTGGGTTAATGGTTGGAGTTGATTTTCCTGGAGGTCTCTTCCAACCTAAATCATCCATGATTCCAGTTTAACAGTCCTTGGTATCTCTGTCCTTCAAGGCTTTTATTGAGTCCCTGTTTTCTAGAATACAGTTCCACCCCATCTTATAAACATTTCTTACATTTCCTACCTTTTAGAAAGTCTGCAACTTTGTGTTTTAGTGTACTGATCTAACATGATCTAAAATTTTTTTGTTATTATTCAGTACTAAATTGTATTCACTGGATCAACTGAGATAAGTCACTTCGAATTGGTGACCACTACTATGGCAGTCTCATTGCATCACTTTAGCATTTTTATTAGCAATGAATTGCTATTTACTTGTCAGTCATTGGTGTAGATCTATTATGCCCATTAAAGTTTGAAAAAGAATATGAAAGAATATTATGTCTGCTTCTCTAGGAAATCTGCTTTTTTTATGTTTTTAAGTAGAAAGGAATCAAAGCACTGAAAGCACTCACTTTTGGATTCTGACCTTTTGGCCCTTTACAAACTTCTCTGTGGTCGATTAACAGACACCTTCCTTTCCCCTTCCAGGTGTGGATAAACCTTATTTCTTAAGGCTATCCACTTTTTTGTCAGCATCCTGATATGATGTGCAGGGCAACATAAAATGCTCTCCCTTTGCAATTGACCAAGCTTTCTCTCACACATTTCTTTTGTCTTCAAGTCTGATAGCACAGATGAGAAGATTTCTGGATAGAAGCTTTAGCTGGCCATGCGTGGCCATTTTTAGAGGTTGCAGAGCTGATAACTAGCAAGGTAGAGGCGTGTGCATCCTTGATTAACAGCACTCATCTGCTGAGGGATGGCTTATTAAATCAGAATTAAGTGTGATTTTTCAGCTTTTTCCATCTTTCAATCCTTTAATTGCCAATTTTAAAGTGGTAGGTTAAATTTCTTACTCATGATAATGCAATTTAATGCCTGTATGTTTACATTCCTTGAAGTGGGAAAAGAATGTAGAGAAGTACACACTAATTATTTGAATTTAAGTTGATTTGGATGGTGAGAATCACTCTGTGAGCTTTCTCGGGCCTTCTTCCTCATGGACTTTCAGGTTAATTAATTCCTCTGAAGTCCTAGCTATGAGATGATTTTGTTAGTAACACTTTTATTAGTATTATATTACCAGTATAAATATATGATAAAACAAAATAAGTGAGGTACTTCATTCTCTCATTTACTTAGTGTCTAGGCTGGCAAGTGACATGATTAGGGTTTTTTTGTTTGGTTTTTTGTTGTTTTTTTTTTTTTTTACATCAGTTTCTTATGTAAAAAGAAAATGATACTGTAGTCAGATATGCAGCATTGTTTATATTCTTTTACTGTAATGGCTATTTGGACAGGATTCTCAGTAACCACTCTGCATGCTTGTAAAGATTAGTGAGTAATACAGTTCATGGGAAATTTTATGAGCTAAAGTAGATAAGAGTTTGAGATGTTTGTCTTCTGGATGTCTGCTTTAACCTCTAAGTATACTGTGTACATCACAGCTTCATTATGTTTTTCCCTTTATTCTTATTGTACTTGGTTTTGTGTCACAGAAAAGAGCCTTTTCTTTTTCCTTGTATTTATCTTTCCCTTCTCCTAGCTCTCATTTCCATTTCAGCATTTTCCACTTGGCATTTTCCTATGTATTAAACTCTGGAGGCAGTATTCCTCCTATGTTCCTATATTATTTATGCTCTTTTCACAGTCAAGAGTAAGTTGAAGTTTTGTTAACCATTTTCATTGTGTAGTTATTCAGTTGATACGTAAAAATACTTCTTCAGAGGCACATAACATTTTGCTCTCTGTTCTCTTCTTTACTCTGTTTGTTGTTTTTCACTTGTTTTTTCTTACCTTAATCTTCAATATACAATACTTTGGGAGGTTCTTCTCAAAATCATTTTTTCACTGGGTTTTTCCCTTTTACTTCTTCTTAGCCTTTTTTTTTTCTTACATATCTCTTGCACTAGTTTCTCTTTGTTTTTAAGACAGGGTATTTGGGCTGGTTTTGAGACTCTTCTGGAACTTTGACAAGTGCTTCATCTTAACTTCAAGGGTTTAAATGGAAGGAGAGAGAGCAATAAAAGTGGAAGCAGAGACATGAACTTACTGTTCATGGAAGCATCTCTGAAACTAGTGCAGTTCAGTATGTTTGCTCTATTACTGGTCAGCTTAATCCATGGCGGTTCAAAGTCCTTAAAATGTCTGTAGCTTTCTGTTGGTTTCTTCTAATTACTTGTGATGAGCTACAGGTTTTTTACTTCTTGTACATATTTACTATAACGGTAAACAAAGTAGTGGCAAATGCAGAGAGTAAATATTGAAATCTTTATTTCAGTCGGATGTCTGTATTGAGCAACTTGAAATTCAGAGGAAACAGTGATGTGGCAATATTATCGTCTTGTCATCACAAATTCTGCTGGGAAGATTCCACATTAGATAATGTTATGTTAAACTGAATCCTCCTCCCTCTTGTTTTTCACTCAGGAATGTTTCGATATTGTGATTGTGGAAACATGAGTCAGGTTTTTTTTTTACTAAGTTACTCATACTGCTTGAAGGAACTCCATAGCCTCTAGCTCAGGAAAAGAAAAAAACAGAAAAGGGAATTATCATTAGCTTCATGAAAAATTCTCAGACTCATAACAAAATTTAAAAGAAAATATAAATACTTTCAGACAGACAAAAAGGTATAAAACTCAGCATGAGATTACTGTGTGCTGAAGGTAGATTGTGTATGACTAATGTGTTAGCCTTACATGTTATGTGCCAACTCATTTTTTTAGGTAAAGAGAGTAAAGTAAATCTTATATTTGTGGGATTCAGTTAAGCATTTTATAGCATTAGATAAGGATAATGTTTTCATTAAACTGAAGGAGAAGGGGATTTGTGTAAGAAATGCAGGGTGGGAAAGGAAAAGAAAAATAATCGGCACTATTAAAAGTCAGACTAGGAGGAAGATTATTAAGTACGGTTCTTCCAGTTTTAGAATCAACCTTTTAAGTTATTTTTGTTAATGTTTGCAGAAGAGGTAGGAAAGTGTTCATGAGATGTATAAGGCATCAGTGATACACAGAAAGGTCAAGATCGGCAGGAAGACTCGGGTGACAGGCAGGACTGACATACTAGAAATGCGAAGAGACTAGACTTTCCAGGCTAAAATGTAAGATTAATAACATGGGCACTAGTAATACCGACTGTGTTGTCACCTGAGGGTTATTCGGTTGGAAATCACAGAACAGAAATGTTATATTATTAAATATGTGCAAGATAAACTGATATGAACTAAGGTGGTTGAATTAGTGCAGAGGCAAATGCGATTTTTAAGATGTGTTGAGCAAGATATTAAGATACATAAATATTGCTATTATACAGAGCACTGTTAGCCTTTCATATGGTATATTTTCTACTATTCTTGGCCTTTGTGTTTAAGAACAGGAGCAAGTGTGGGGAAGGGCTGTGAGGGATTATCAAGACAGTAGGTAGCCTTTTATACAGAAGAGTTCTGAAATACTTTAACTTGTTCCCTTTCAAAGCAAAGGCTGACAGAGAATGGGAAAACTCTCCTTGGAGGGTAAACAACAAAAATTAAGTAAGCTATATAAGCTACAGGATAGTATTGACACAAAACAAAATAATGTATGTGAAAGTATAGCCTAGCTGAACATTAGGAGATTCCTAAGTATCAACTCAGCTTCTAGATCATCCTCCCAGCAGAAGCAAGTAATCTCATTTGTTTTCTAATAGACCTTAACAGATAAAGAGGATTACATTATGCAGTTGCCTGCAACTCATGGATCTTGACCGCTTAATGCAGGATTTGCTTACATTCTTGCATTTGAAATGGAGAAGGTTTGGGGTTTCTATGTCTTAAAATGGGAAGCATCTTTGTTATGTTTTCTGACTGTTTTTTTAAAAAATGAACAGATGCTTTTGAATCTCTTTCTGTTAATAAGTTTCCATCACATGGTTATTCTTTACAATTCTTAGTCAGTTAAACATTCTTTTGCTTAGGGATTTTCTAAAACTAGGTCAAAGTTGGTTTCATAACTGACCATAGCAAATATTAAATAGAGAAAAAAAATACAGAATAATTCCAAATTAATTAAATTAATTTAAAGTTTTAAAATATTTGACTTATAATTTAACACCATCTTTTGAATGAAGAATAATCTGGGACAACTATACATGATGTTTCTTTTTTTAATTCTCATCTATGTAGTGGAGAGGAGGTCAGCATTCAAATAAGGGATGTCTGTGTCTAAAACGTACATAGTGTGTGTCTTGCTCACTTTATATTAAGAATGGTTTTGGAGGATGTGAAAGTAATCTAGGAGAAAACAGCCAGACTAATTTGTCATAGAATCATAGAATGGTTTGGATTGTAAGGGACCTCAAAGATCATCTTGTTCCAACTCCCTGCCATGGACGGAAGCACCTTCCACTAGACCAGGTTGTTCAGAGCTCCATCCAGCCTGGCCTTGAATACTTCCAGGGATGGGCATCCACAACTTCCTGGGTAACCTGTTCCAGTGCCTCACCACCCTCACTGTAAAGAATTCTCCGCTCCTGTCCAGCCACTCATCCACCAGCACCCCCAAGTCCTTCTTGGCAGAGCTGCTCTCAATCTGTTTATCCCCCAGCCTGTATTGATACCAGGAGTTGCCCTGACCCAGGTGCATTACTTTGCACTTGGCCTTGCTAAATCTCATGAGATTCCCATGGGCTCATTTCTAGAGGTTGTCCTGGTCCCTCTGGATGACACCCCATCCCTCAGGTGTGACAACCTCCCCACTCTGTTTGGTGTCATCTGCAAATTTGCTGTAGGTGCACTTGATCCCTTTGTATATGTTGTTAATGTAGGTGTTAAAATAACACCGGTCCTAGCACAGATGCCTGAGAGACACCACTTGTCACTGATGTCCATCAGGACTGAGATGCTAACTGCTACATTTTGGATGCAACTGTCTGGACACTTTCTTATCCATCTAACAGTCCACTCATCAAATCCAGCTCTTTTCCGTTTAGAGAGAGGGATGTTGTGGGGGACCATGTCAAATGTTCTACAGAAATACAGATAAATTACATCTGTAGCCCGTCCCTTGTCACTCCATTGTAGAAAGCCTCTAGGTTGGTCAGGCAGGACTTGTCCTAGGTGAATCCTTGCTGGCCATCCCAAATCACTTCGCTGTCCTCCCTGTGCCTTAGCACAGTTTCTAGGAGGATCTATTCCATGATCTTCCCAGGCACAGAGGTGAAGCTAACAGACCAGTTGTTCCCATGGTCTTCCTCTCTACCCTTTTTTAAGATAGGTACAATGTTTCCCTTTATATCAGTCATCTGGGACTTCATTTGAATGCCATAACTTTTCAAATATCATGGAGAGTGGCTTGGCAACTAAATCCACTGATTCGCCTCTGGACTCTGTTGCTGCTCATCAGGTACCAGAAACTTGTTTGTATTCAGGTTCCTCAAGTGGCCATGAACATGACCTTTACTTAAATAGGAGGGACTTTGATGGTGTGGGAAGGAGACTGCGATTGAAGACTGTGGCAAAAACAGTTGTTGAGTACCTTAGCCTTCTCCTCATCTGTTGCTACCAGTTTTCCAGCATTGTTTTTCGGTGGGAGCACCTTCTTTGACCTTCCTTTTCTGGTTTACATACCTGTACATGCCCTTCTTGGTGTTCTTTACATCCCTTGCCAGGTTCAGTTCCAGCTTCACCTTGGCTGTCCTCACCCCATCCCTACACAACCACACTTCATTTCTTTACTATTCCCAGGTTACCTGTCCTTGTTTCCATGCCTGTGCAGTTACTTCTTTCCCTTTAGTTTGACCAGCAGTTCCCTACTCAGCCACACTGATCTCTTGTTTTCCTTGTGCAGTTTTTTGCTCCAGGGAATTGCTAGCTCTTGTGCTCTATGGAAGACTTCGCTAAAGATCTACCAGCTCTGTTCTGCTCTCTTGTCCCTGAGGGCAGTCTCCCAGCAGACCCTGTTGACTGTGTCCTTGAACAGCTGAAAGTTTGTTTTCCTAAGTTTCAGGGGCCTAGCTTTACTCTTTGCCTGACCTCATATCCCTCAGGACTGGAACTCCAGCAAGACATGGTCACTGTAGCCCAGGTTGCCTCCAGTCTTGACGTCCCTGAGTAGCTTGCTTGCATCGGTGACCAACAGATCCAGTATCACATCCCCTCTGGGAGGGCTGTCTATTACCTGGCTCAGGAATCATAAAGTAGAATCATCAAGGTTGGAAGAAACCTTTAAGATCATCAAGTCCAACTATCAATGCAGCAATACCACTGTAACCCCTACACCACTAAACCACATCATCCAGTACCGTATTCAGATGCCTTTTATAAACCTCCAGGGACTTCACTACTTCCCTGGGCAACCTATTCCAATGCCTAATCACCCTAATCATGAAAATTTTTTTTTCTAATATCTAATCCGAATCTCCCCTGTCTCAGTTTAAGGCCATGTCGTCTTCTTGAGACTAAACAAACCCAGCTCCACTCAGCTGCACCTCATAAGACACATTTTCTAGACCTTTCATGAGCCTTATTGTGCTTCACTGAACTCCTCCAGCGCCTTAAAGTGAGGAGCTCTAAGCTGAACACAGTATTCAGGGTATGGCCTCACCAGTGCTGGGTACAGGGGGGTTCCCTAGTCCTGCTGGCTACGCTGTTCTTGATACAGGCCAAGATGCCATTGGCCTGCTTGGCCACCCGGACATACTGCTGGCTCGTATTCAGCCAGCTGTCAACCAGCACCCCCAAGTCCCTTTCTACTGAACAGCTCCTCCCCAGCTTGTAGTGCTGCATGGGCTTGTTGTGACCCAGGTGCAGGACTCAGCACTTTGCCTTATTGAACCTCATGGCATCATCCTTAGCCCTCTATTGTCTGTCCACGTCTCTCTGCAGAGCCTTCCTACCCTCGAGCAGATCAACACCTGCACCCAGCTTAGTGTTGTTGGCACATTTACTGCACTCATTCCCTACATCCAGATCATCACTAAAGAGGTTAAACAGGACCAGCCCCAAAACTGAGCCCTGGGGAGCACCACTAGCAACTGACTGCCAACTGGATTTAGCTCCATTCACCATGACTCTCTGGGCCCAACTGTCCAGCCAGGTTTTAACCACTGAAAGTTCTGCCCATCCAAGCTGCAAGCAGCTGGTTCTTCTAGGAGGATGGTGTGGGAAATAGTGTCAAAGGCTTTACTGGAGTCCAGGTTGATGACATCCACAGCCTTTCTCCCATCTACTAAGTGGCTCACTTTGTCATAGAAGGAGATCAGACTGGTCAAGCAGGGCTTTCCTTTTTGTAAATCTGTTTTGTCTGGGCCCGATCCTCTGGTTGTCCTGCGTGTCCCATGCAATGGCACTCTGGATGATCTGTTTCATAACCTTGCCTGGAACTGAGGTCAGGCTGACAGGTCTGTCCCCGATCATCCCAGATCATGCTTCTGACCCTTCTTGTAGATGGACATTACATTTGCTAATTTCTAGTCAGTTGGAACTTCATCAGTTAGCCAGGACTGCTTTTAGAATATTGAGAGTGGTTTGGCAAGTTCCTTCACCAATTCCCTCATTGCTCTGGGGTTGATCCAATCTGGGCCTATAGGCTTGTGAGTGTTTAATTGGCATAGCAGGTCACTAACCATCTCCTCCTGGTTTTTTTGGGCTTCACTCAGCTCCCCGTCACCAACTTCCATCTCTGGGACCTGGGTGTTCTGAGGGCAGCTGGTCTTGATATTGAAGACTGAGGCAAAGAAGACATTAAGTATCTCTGCCTTTTCCTTATCCCCTCTCACTTCTCTCTGCATTTAACAAATTATGAAGATGCTCCTTGACCCTTCTTTTGTTGCCATTGTATTTATAGAAACTTTTTTTGTTGTCTTAAACTATAGTGGCCAAATGAAGTTCTAGTTGGGCTTTGGCCCTTCTAATCTTCTCCCTGCATGACCTTGCAACATCCTTACAGTCCTCCCAAGTTACCTGACCCTCCTGCTAGAGATGATAGATTCTCTTTTTCACCTCAAGTTCTCTCCTTAACCAGGCTGCTTGAGAAGTTATCCTCCATGCATTCCAGGAGTCTCCTGAATTGCCTACAGCTCGCCCTGCTACTTTGCCAGCAGATGTCAGGGTGGTTGAAGTCCCCCAAGAGCCTGCAAGCACGATCATTCCTGGAGCTGGAGCAACAAGACTTAATCTACAGGCTCTGCTTGATCAGGCAGCCTAGCCTGTAGTAGACACAGTTAAGAATAATGGACTGTAGTTCTCAAAAGGAGTACTTGGAAAAGAGAGCCTCTTTGTTCCCAGGTGTTGTTGTGGGTCTGCTGAAAGAACCAGAAGGTGCACTGTGTGAAGACAAAAGTGACTATACTGGATGTTTCCTTCTTCAAAACATAGAACTCACATCTGTAAGAAATGCACGTGGCTAATGGACTGCTTAGGAAAATAGGACATAGCCAGGGAACAGCTGCGCTGAACAAGTTTCTCCCCTAGAGAAATTTCAAATGTTGCAGAGAAAAGGTTGTTCACTGCAAGTGCTGTTTCCTACTCCCCTGCATGGTCTGTGGCTCTCTATCCCGCCACTCACAAAGCTCACAGCATTTTCTTGATTAAACAGTGCCATCAGGGCTGCCAGCTTGATTGACTTCACGTGGAAAAGGAGCCAGATAGAAAAAGTGCAGAGAATGACCCTTTCAGCACAGAGCTGGCATCTGAAGAATGACTTTCCCACACTGTGTTATATCTCATATTTTAGTAACCTTTATCGTGGCCAAAATGGTCCCAGTTCCTCTTCACTTTGCATTATGAAATGGGAATAGGGTAATTCTTCCTGTAACACTTGCATGGTAGGGAAGTAATTTGGTTTATTTGTTCTTTCTTACTTAGCTGAAGAATATATTGATGGTTAGAATTTAGAGAAAACCTCACTGAATTTTTAACATGAAGCTAAATCTGAATAAACTTCCTGGTTTCTGTGAGCTGCATCTTGCACTCACTTTTTTTCCCCATCTTAGAAGAAAGTAACAATATTTATCAAAAACATTTATGCCATTGAGGAATCCAGAGCAATGCAGGAAATGCGGTATGAACACATAACGTATGCACTAATACTTTATTTGTCTTTGTGTGTGTGGATTTGATGGCCAAAAAGGAAGAGGCCCCAAGGGCTCCTTAGTATGCAATTAATATTTTGGCTAGAAAAGCAGCAGATTGTTTCAGTATGCTTACATGTTATGACATCATATTCCAGTAAAATTATAATGAACAGAATTTTTGTTTGTCTCTGTGGCAAACCAAAATGAGTTTTCTAATTGTCAACAGACCTTGGTGATTTATTTAATTATAGTGGCGCCCACTCACACCAACTTAGTTAAGGTCTGTCAGCATTTCTGTTATGAACCCCTATTTTTAGGGGTTTATAACTAGTTGTAAATATTTACTCATTGCTGAAACTTGACATTCAAGGTCACAGTCATAGAGCAAGTATCCTTTTACAGGTTGACTATTCTAGTTACATTAGCTAAAAAGTAGATTTCTGATGCTGTGAACTTAGAGGGAATAGAGGAAACCTGCTTTCCAGACCTTTTATTTGAAGTATCTTCTTAAGAATCTCAAATGTCCAGAGGAGCCAGATGAAAAGAAGCTTCTTTTTTAGGTTATGTGTGACTGATTGTGTGTTATCTGTTATCACACTTGTTTTCTTCCAGTTGAATGTATCATTTCACGTGCCCTTTTGTTGTCTTCTAGCCTTACAGTCTTCTGTCATTTGGCTGTGTTGGTCAGCTTATGTTCTGAGGAGTGTGCCAATATCACCTGAAAATCTCTTTTACCTAAGAATTTTCTCTAAGGAAAATCCTGGAATTTGTAGCTGCCATGTAGAATGCAGGGAGATACATATATTTTAAATGAAGATAATATTAAGACTTTTAGAGACATAATGAGTCCATATGTGAGGTCCATACTGTTCAAAACCATGACTGTTTCAGTTCTGTGGCTGAACAGAGTGACAGAGGACTGAGGAGTGTAGAGCTGACATGTAGATATTCTTGTGAGGGAAAATATTCTGCTGATATGTTATTACATAATAATCAGCAAAATCTGTATAAATATTCCCAAGATTGCTAATGCTTTTAGCCCTTTCTAATAACTCCTGTGTAGTATATTTGGAAGGTCTCTTAATTATCAGTGGTAGATACATCATTTTATCCCTGCACAGGCTTGTTCCTTACAGGAGTGTACATCTTCAGGATGCAGAATCATTAATTATTAAAACTCAGTTTAATTGTCATGCTGTATTTTCAGACTGTAATGCTATGATTACTTTTGAGGCTTTTGTTAATACAGTATCTGTCCTCACTGCTGAAAAGAGAAGGATGTTGTTTCCTTTGACATGGTCCTTGTTGTAGAGAAGCCAATATCCTCACAGATTTAGTTCATTTTCTGAGTATTTCAGGTGTTCCTTTTCACTTTCCTGGCAATGCTCATATTATCAGTGCTCTGTTACAACTCTGCTTGAGGCCAAGGAGAGCAAGAAAAATTTAATCAAAACCATGTAAAAGCCTAATCATTTTGCCAATGCCAAAGAGCAGCATGAGGCTCTAGAGCCACAGGCTGAATATCATTTTTCCATATTATCACATAAATAGCTCCCTAAACACTCTTTAAAAGAAAAGGTGGGGAGGGGAGAGGGAAAAAGAGAAGGCCTGTTGTGGGATTTGAGTTTATAAAGTGGATTAAGTTCATGTGCTTTCCTCCTTTGCATGCAATGGAGAGAAAGGTAGGTCTAGTAACTCAACAGGAAACAGGAACTTCTGATGGATATTGTATTTTCTCTAAATCTAGGTATTTGCTAACAGCACTACCACATTCCTTTCTATTTAAAGAGGATTGTGAAGTAATGAGGTGGGACATGCTATCAAGGTGCCTACTGCTTTTGCATGACACAGCTTGTCTTGTGCTAAGCAGCAGCTAACACATGCAGCCATTTCCAGTTGTGCATCTTCTGGGATGCTGGGAGGGTTCCTGGGAACTCTTCGAGGAACTTGAGGGTGCTGTAGGAAAAAGATAACTACAGGAGGCTGTGGCTTCTAGCAGCTGCCAGTAAGCTCTGTCAGCTACTCCTGGTCAGAAGCTGCACTGAGCTTTCCTTCCAGTTGTCTCCTGATTAGAGAGGGTCAGGCCCCCTCTCAGCAGGTTCTGGGGAAAAGCACATGTAGGTGCAGGGCCTGGAGCACCATTCCCAGGGACAGCCAGCAGAGACAGCAGATTGCACAGCAGTTCATGGAGAAGGGAGTCAGAAACTCTGCTGAGGATGAGATGTGTGTGCTGTCAGAGGATTTGTTTCACCAAGTAAAGAAGATGCAGGAAGATGTCAGCAAACTGTGCTGACATCACTAGAGCAAATGAGTAAGAGATCAATTGAATTTTCTCTAAGACCCTGCAAGTACAAGAGCACGAATTCCCTGCCATACCAAAGGAGGACCAGGGAGAGTCAGTGCTAATTGGGCTGGGAAGCTGGGAGGGAGTCCTGTGATGGCAAAGGCTTGAAGCTGTTAATTTTTGGCATTGGGAGGAAGACTTCTGCTCCATTTGCAAATCTACAACAATTTCAGCACCAAGTGTTTGAATTCCATTAGGTGTGTAGGAACTTTGTAATAGTTTTCCAGAAAGTGTGGTCCAACACTAGAACAGGTCGTCCAGAGATGATGTGGAATCTTCATCCTTGGAAACCTTGAACAATGCCTGAACAAGACAGTGCTACTTCAGATCATGTCCATGTTCTGAGTGCTGTGTTGGACCAGATAACCTTCAGAAGCCATTTCCAGCAGGAGTTATTACATAATTTTATGCAAATGTTACATAAGCAAAAGTATTTCCAGGCCTTAATAATTCCCTCTAAGTGTGTTAAACTGTAAACAAGAAAGCAAATACCCACTTTTTGCATGTTGTAAAGGCAACTTAGCTCACTCCTCCAAGGCCCTGTAGCCAGAGGCTTGTTGGAACCAGTGTTATGTTTGGCTCTTTCTGTATAAATGTATTTTTAGAATTAGGCACAAAGTTCAGGGACACTGAGGCCTGATTACTTGTTCACACTTGTTTGGGTTTGAAGTGTGCTGCTCTCTGGTAAACCTTTTATTTTGTTTCACAGTTGAAACAACCAGGTTACAATTATTAATGAAAATTCAGAAACACTTAATACAAAAAAGTTACCATCCATGTCCACAGATGAAAGTGGAGAGAGCGCACTTTAAAAAGGATCCTTTGAGAGGAATAAAGAAAATGTAGTACTTTGTTTGAATTAATCTAGTACTTTGAGTAAATCTAGTTTTGTTGTGATGGACCTTGCTTTTGTCCATGCTTTTGGAATACTGGCCTTTTTTGTGTTGCTGTAAAATATGGACAAGTTGTTAGTCAAGTGAGGATCCATTTCTGCTGGGTGTATTCTCTGTCATCTGACTTTCATTGTCCCTTAGAGCTGAGCTATGATGACAGGTTTCATATGAGCAGCCTCACAACCCTTCTTCTTCTGTGCCACCTGTCTGTGGGACAGGAGTAGTCTACCAGGCAGGACTTCCACTGGAATTTTCAATTCTCCTTAGGTTTCATGTTCTCAGGACTCAAAGCAAGAGGAGGGCAGAGCTGGGCTGTAGGGCTGATAAATAGGAGAGCTCATTGCAGAGCTCCACAAATGTAGGTGAAGAGTTGCTCTGCACATAGGAGCTGCTGTCAGAGTTACCAACTGCCTTTCTGAGGAACAGTCTGTGTATTTGAGTACTTATTCAGGTCTTATTCTGGGAGAAAAGATAATGTTTTATCCCCAAATGCTATTCTGTTTTACATAAAATGGATGTTTAAAATTCCTAACTTGTATTGTTTTCTTTTCATGACTTCCTTCCAGGTATCACTGCCCAGTGCCTAAAATTTTCTATGTCCAGTTAACTGTTGGCAACAGTGAGTTTTTTGGTGAAGGAAAGACTCGTCAAGCTGCTAGACATAATGCTGCAATGAAGGCCCTTCAAGCTCTTCAGAATGAGCCTATTCCAGAAAAATTACCTCAGGTTTGTGCTTCAGGAAACTTTTTTTTTAAAATAACTTGTTTTCTTGCTGATATGTCTTTAAGTGGTATATATCGCTGCTTAAAAATTAGAATGTTGTGTCATATTTTTAAACACTGTTGAACAGAAAAATTATTCTCAGAATAATCTTTCTAAATTGAAAGGAAAAATATAATAACATTTCCTAGTCAAGGATGCCAAGTACTTGCAAGATCTCTGGGAGCAGTTGAAGACCACTTGGTATACTATAGGTTCTCAGTAGCAGGTATGTGTTGGTAGGAGACTAAATCATGTCCTCAGTCAAATAAATCTCTGTGGCTTGGTTATGCTGAGGTTAAGGGGCGCTGGTTGCAGGTTAGTAATGAAAAACATCTCTCTCACTTCATAGGTTAGAGCTGTAGGTGACTGCAGAAGGCTGGAGGTAACCTTTGCCATGATGGGTCATGATGGAGGGAGTACAAAGTTGCTCTGTGTGGAGCTCAGTGTAGCTCTCCAGAGAACTGGAGGCTGGTTGAAATAGAGTTTAAGGGCTTCATGGTGCCAAGGTTCAGGCTCCTCCCTGCTGCTGGCCATGTGAAGTGCACACCAGGCTGCTGCACAGTGGTGGGATATGCTCTCACCATGGGACATGGTCTATCTTAGTAAAAACTGTATTTCCTTCAGCAAAACTGACCAGGTTGGTTCTTTCTTCTTTCTTCCCCAATCACTGCCACTGTGCTCCCAGGGGAACAAGGACAGAGCTGCTGGTACCCCTCTAGTAGTGCCATTAGTAAATTGGTGAACTTGACTGGAATGGGGTCCATGGAATATAGCGCAGTAGTGCTATATTAGACTTATTTAGGTCTATCTTTTGGCCTTCACAGCCCTGCTTAATGTAGCCTTCTATATATTCTTCCATTTCAAGGTACGCTTTTCCCTTTTATTTGAAAGAACTTAGTTAAGGATAAAATCCTTTATCCATACTAAACCACTGAAGAGGAGTATTGCCATCTTACTACTTAATTGCACAAGCGTATAGAGAAGCATAAGGTGAGCAGAAGCAAGAAGCAATCAGCCAACAGGGCAGGGCTGCTGGTGAATGTGAACCTGCTTTCACAAAAGAGCTATTGTGTGTCTGCCAAAGCACCTCTGCTGTCTCATAGATGTGAGGCTAGGAAAGGCCTTACAATTAAAGTGTCAGTTGTGGGAATGAGGATCAAATTTAAATTCAAAGTGCCTGAGACACTCCTGAACATATTTTATCTTCCTTAGGGAAGTCATACGACAAAGGCTTGAAACTTTTTTGCTGAGTACTGAGGTCTAAGCCTTGATCCTCCCTTTTCTCCACTCACAGTTACATTCTCTACTATGTTTGGTGGAAAAATATTCAGGGAATTAAATTGTAAGGGCAAAAGGGACAATGGGGAATTTTCTGGACAGATGTGTTTGTATTAATCATAAAATTTTAAACAATAATTTCTAGTTTAGACTATACCTCTCTGGTTAAACTAGACTGCAGCTAGAAAACCTAAACTTTCGTGACTTGAAGGCTTGCTGGCAGTCCAGTGGGCATTGTATTATTTTATGTAAATTATGCCAGTGCTTGATTATTCTCCATTTTAAAGATAATTTATGAGGTTTTTCTTCTAGAATTCACTTAGCTTCATTTTCTATTGAATTAGTATTTTCTTATCTTTGCTAAATGTAACCAACAGATAGAAAAAATCTCTTCCATATATATATTTACAGACTCCATATATATATTTACAGACTATCCTTAAGTATTTTTGAGTCTTTTTATAGAACTAATTGTTTTCATAGTGTCTCAGTGCAAAGTTGTTTTTTCTTCTAATCAGTAGTTCATGCTTGTGCCTTTTTTTTGTCAGCTTTTAAAATTATCAGTGTCCTTTATAAAGTACAAACTTAACTGAATAGAATACCATGTAATATTCTCACTTAGTTTCTTTACAGAATAGTAGTACCCCACATGTAATATCCCCAATTTTTTTTTCACTTTTAAATATTGTCTTTTTAACTCTGTGGATCTTTCTTACTGGACCTAATCAATGCTTTGCCTGTCCGATAAGTAAGGGCCTACATTCTTGATTTCAGTGGTACTTTACATTTCATTATTATAGGGGTTCTACATAATTTCATTGTAACTACCCTTGTTATTGTTTTGCCCTGCACCATTTTTTTTGGAGGTTCTGTAAACTTTTTTTTTTGTTTGTTTTGTATTTAGCTTCAGTTCTATATTAGGCATGTAAATAGCTTTTTTTCAGACTCAAAATTTTGCAACCATTTCATGAGACAAAAAGTTTTCCATGTCTGCATGCTGTAGATGAATGCTGGATTTTTTGCCCTGTGTTATCTTAAAGACTAATATATTGGGAGTTAATAAAAGGTAGATAAAAGATTGATCAATTTCATTTTAATGTGAAGAACATAACGCTTTTCTAATGTTGTTTTATAACTGTGGTATTTGCATTTTGTAGCTATGCTGGTGGCTGAAGATTTAGATCAGACTTTGTTATGTAAGATGGGAGCTCTGCAGGAATCCACCTAATTCAGCCCAACTGTCTTTGATGTTTACCTCCACTAATAAAAAATGAGGAGCCTGGCCAAGGTTACATGGTTGTTGAGAGATCCCAGTTTGAAGTATTCAGGGCTTTGCAGTTTGAAAGTAGCTGGAAGTGAAGCCTCTGAGAACTAAGGAAATGTGGCCTGGGGGACAAACACCAAAGGCAGTGGCTGCAAAAGGCAATAACTCTGACTGATCCCTGTGCTGATGGTTGTCTGAGAAAATTTAGATTTACCTGAAGTGTAAAGCAAAGCTGAGTTTTAGGCAGAATAATGTTTCATGTGCCTTTTGTTTTTTTATCTCTTTGCCTCTCGGTTTGTTATGTTCCTATGGATAAATAAATAATGTTCTGTGTTGAGCAAGCTGTTCTCTGTCACTACCTTTTCACACTGGTCATAACTCCCAGAGGGAAGTTGATAGAGGGGCCATTAACCAGCTGGACCTGCTGAGGACACCTGTAACCTGGTGACCCAGTCAAAGTGTGGGGGTGATTGACTGAATTTCTTCTGAGAGAAGTGCAGTCCTCTGTACTTTCCAAGAAGTACAGAATTCTTTCTTGCTTAGAAGGGGTACCCACAGAGAGACTGAGAAACAGGTCAAAGGATCTGTTTGATCCTTGTGTTCGACACAAGTGTGTACTCAGACAATTGTTATCCATGTCATTAATAAGACTAACATCCATAAAGGTTATTTTGCCATCTGTAATTAATTTATAAATTAATGTGTATGTGTCCTTTATTATGAAGCAGAAGCACAACATATATGGCTTCAGTCAGCAATGTCTGATAATGGGGTGCTGTGGTGGGTGTACAAATGCTGATTTGCAGCCTGACCGGACACTATAGAAGTCTTTGAGAAATTGGGGGGAGAAGGATATTATATTTTGTTGATCTTATCAGAAATGTAATATGATTATGTATGCATAATTTTCAGAATGGAGAAACAGGAAAAGAATCAGAAGAAGATAAAGATGCAAACAAATCTGAGATCAGCGTAGTGTTTGAAATTGCTTTGAAGCGCAATATACCTGTCAGTTTTGAGGTATGTATTACATTTTTATCTGTTGCATATTTATCTTACTAAGACTGTATTAAAAAAAGGGTACCACTGAAACTCAACAGAGTTAACATTCATATATTATATGACTTTCATATTCATGGAAATTATAAATAAAAAATTGTCAGTGTATCAGAGTCTAACACAATTTTTTTTTACTATTAAAATAGATACTCTCTCTGAACTTCTAGAGACCTAATATTTGGTTGCAAACAATTGGATGGCAGAAAGACAGTTAAACTATCTTCTGTATAGGGCTGTGGGATTAGAATCTGTACCTCCACTCAATCTGATTTGAAATAATCTTCAAAAGAGTTAGCCAAAGTTTTTGCTTTAACTGTAGGCATTCATATGCTAGAAAAGTTCCCACTGAAACATTTTACCTCCAGTGTGCTGTTTTCAGAAAGTCATGACTATCTTCCACTCTGACTGTTTCACTTATCTATTTCTACTTAAGCTTTCACAAGTTTTTTTGTTTGTTTCATATGATTTTATCTATGAACCCACTTCTGACACCTTTGTTTACCTGAAGTAATAAAGAGGATTTGGAATAGCTCCAATGCTATCAGTGAAGTAACTATGGGAGAATGAGTGGTACTAACGGGAATTTTTTTCCGATGAGAAAGTTCTTACAAAACCTTGTTGTAAAAATTTAGCATTATTGTGGTAGGAAGCACCAGATTTTCAAGCTGGTTCTTTTTCTTTTTTTTTTTTTTTGATGCAGACAGTGCTAATGTAAGTGGCTTTTTATTTTATTTTTCTGCATTTTGTTTTACCTTTAAACTGAGTCTGCATGAAAGACATGGGTAGTGCTTACACTGGTGATGGTTATTTTCTCCAGTGCTTTTTCCTTTTAAAGTATAGGCATGTATTTGCATGTGAAAAGAACAAAAAACCCTGAGCTGTGGCATGCCTTAACAGTGTGCTGTATGCAGTTTACTGACGTGTTTGGCCCATGTCCCTGAATTGGCCAACATCAAATATTGGACCTTCTTAGAAATCTGAGAAATCTCTCAGAAGGTAGGTAAGAAAGACAAAGAATACTGTTTATGACTAAGGAATTCCTTGGTATAACAAAGGCCTATGTGCTTCATATGTGTGGTCTATGTGATATGGATTAATTAGAATGTTAAGAGAATACAAAATCTAGAGTTTAAAATTGGGGTTTCTGGGGGTGTTGGTGTATCAGTTTGCCACTACATGCCAATTACCTAACTCTTAGCTAAGATCAGATATAATGGAAACAGATGCTTGTGTTTCAAAAAGGAAGCTCATAATTAACATTTCAGTTTTCAAATATTGTTTTCTACCTTAAACATCTAAAATATTAGGAATAGTTCCATGCAAATCAGTGCACTAAAATTCAAGGAGATGTATGACCACTGGTCAGAGTGCTTGGAAGTTGTAGAGAAAAGAGGGATAGTGCTTTGTATGTCTTCATTCCTGTTTGATTTTATTTAAGGGAGAGCATTTGGTAAGGAGAGAGTGAAGGCAGACATACTTCGTACAGGAAAAATCTAATGTGTCACTTGCCAAAGAATGTTAGCAACATTGAAAAAAGACAGTTTCTTGCTCTCCTGACAGGTTTTGTGTTATTTCCTGCCTTTAAATCTAAGTATAGGTGACATTCTCAAATAGAGTTTTGATTGAACTTGGTTCTGGCTTACTTTTCAATAAAACTGCTAAGCAATTATGGATAATCCCCAGGATCTGATGTTTCTAATAGGATTTTATTTACTAATGGTCTTGTGTTATTCCAGGCAGGCATCAAAGCTTTCTCTAGCTTTTATTTTGTGTGTGGTAGCTATAAAATGATCTGCCTTTTCTTCATCTGACAAAGCTTTAGCCAGTGTTCCAACAGTGCTCGGTTATGCAACAAAGTAATGATCATAAATATATGTAAAGTTCTATGTGAACGTGTCCTCAGAATTGCACAAGGGGTGAACAGTCCTGTTTTGTGTAATGTGGTTAGTTTTAATTGTCTAGGAATTTTAGGATGAATTTTAAGGACTTTCTATCTGTTAAGTTGCTAACTAAAATAAAAACATTCAATTCTAACAAAAAGCAGGCTTTATTCCGTGCTTGTCACTGGTGCATTCCTAGCTAACCTTGATCCATCAGCTTTTAAGTCAAAATGCAACTGCTCTAAGGCATTTGTGTGGTTCCCAATGAACAGTTTTTAAGGAGGAATACGAAAGTGATTGCTGTAGGAATTGTGTAAGTATCTGTAGAATGGTCATTTCACTTCTTATTCCCGTTTTGACAGTAGACTAAAATCTTGCGTTTACAGTTTTTTTCCAATATATATGTTTTTTATTCCTTTTGTCAGTAAGGAATAGCTGAACCTGGAAGACATAACTGAGGTCAACAGCTTAAGATATTAGAACATGTCTGGGTATTTCAGGTTATCATTTAATTTTCAATATTTTTCTTTGGATTACAATGTTATTTCTTTGGAATAGCAAATGTAATAACATATTTTTTTCATTCTCAATATCAGGAGTGAAGGCATAGAGTACCTGAACAGGTGAATTTTATGCCACTCCATCCCTGTCCAGTGTTCTGCTGTAAAGTGTTCTTATGTCCCAGTCTTATCACAGTAAGGCAGAGATTCTGCATTTTGAACCAGGGACAGACCAAATTGCTGACTCTGAGAGAGTAGTTCTCAGCAGGAAGTTTCACACCTATCTGGCTCCTGCTGTCCTGGGGATTAAGGCTTTGGATGATTGACTACTGAGTAGCTCTCGGGTTTTGCAGAATGGTCACCCTTCTCACTGCAGTTTTACACTTAGACATTCAGACCCTTTGGGGTTTTTTTTTTGTTTGTTTGTTTTGTTTTTGGGTTTTTTTGTTTTCCTTTTTTTTCTTTTTTTTTTTTTTTTTGGTTCTCTTTTTTGTTTGTTTGTTTGTTTTTTATTTGTTTATTTTGGGTTGGGTTTGTTTGTTTGTTTGTTTGTTTGTTTGTTTGTTTGTTTTTGGTAACTGGGAAAATGTGGTGTATGTGCCTGCACAAGCTCCTGGAAATATACTGA
The DNA here is from genome assembly GCA_036630365.1 of Acanthiza pusilla. Taxonomy (NCBI): domain Eukaryota; kingdom Metazoa; phylum Chordata; class Aves; order Passeriformes; family Acanthizidae; genus Acanthiza; species Acanthiza pusilla. Next base: position 66,496,778 of record JAXCHO010000034.1, on the reverse strand, counting down.
TATTTTAAAATCTTATAAATGATCGTGTATTCAAAGGTGTAGGCGACATAGGTTTTTCAATCTGATTTTTGTCTCTCCTAGGTTTCGGGGTTTTTTTAATGCCCATTTAATCTTGTAATAATCTTTTGAATTTTCTACCTGGCCTCTCATTAATAATTAAAGCAGTGTTACTCTTACACTGTAATCATACTGCTGTTTTTCATTTGTCAGCATGATTCATTAAGTTGAGCCAAATTCATTCTTGATGTAACTTGACCTTAGATGTGTTTTGGCCCCATGTGTTTTCCCTTGCTGTAATTATTCTTTAAATCCATGGAACAGAAAAAGAAAAGTGTATTGAACTGTCACCCTTAATCAAATTCTCAGCTTTAAATTAGCCGTGATTAGGTCCACAGGTCGTATGTTTCAACTGAGGAAATAGTTTAATGTCCTAATGTGTATAGTGTTCTTAGATAGCAAAGGTTGAATTTCTTTTTAGTGTTTTCTGTCCCAAGGCTCATAGCACAACTGTTTGAAATCTTATGGAGTAAAAAGATCTAAAATCTGGGGTTAACCAAAAATGTTGTTAGGTAAATATTTTTTTGCTTAATTACCAAATTTGGATGTTTAGCTTGATCCAGATCCCATCTGAATCCTATGGGGTTCATTTCACTGACAACACAGACTTTTTCCATTTACACACTAGCAAAGATACAGTTTTTAAATGTTTTCCAGTCAATGATTTACCTTGTGTCACGTTCTTAAAATTTAAAGGATTAAAAACGCACCAGAATGCATTAGTTTTATATTAAGAAATATGTTTTTGAGTATATGAAAATATAATCTAGTTTGGTATTAACATTCTTTCTCACATATATATACTCGTCTGCATTTATATAAATATGGGAAAACTTATATAAAACTAATATTTTAGGAACTCAGCAATTATATTTCTTAACCAAGTTATTTTGTCCTTTTTCATCTGGTCAGTATAGACATTCTTGTATACTTTATTAATACATTATATTGCATGTAAAGACAAACACCTATATGATGGTATTAGTAGAACCACAAAAAGATTAAGGACCTTAGTAAGGTAATTTAGCTGTGTTTTACAGCAAGCATGCTGTAATACTTGGATAGCAAAGTACAGGGATGGTTTAAGAGGCTGTAAAATAGAGTGGGAAATGCTGCAGTGCGTTGAAGGAGCTCAGCATGGATGTGAAGCCTGACTGTGTCTGAGAGCAGGAGATGCTGGCACTGGGCTCATCCCAGCTCTGGTGCAGGCACCACAGCATCCTGGGGCTCAGCGTGGGTCAGTGCATTGAAAGCACTGCTGTCTTCTCATGTGGTCAAGCATTAGTGGCAACTTTCAAGTGTGGCAATGTTGAAAACACTTCTGAAATTAATACCTGGAACCCTAGAGTGGGAACACTGCTGGACTACAACCGAAAAATCTCATGCTGGCATACATGTCATCTTATTCTGGGAAAATGGGACAAAGTTGTCTGTTAATTTTCATTTTGTGTCTTTTTATTGATATATGCTGTGGTAATTGTATTTGCTGGGTGAAGTTGCCACAAAAGAGAACTTAAAAAAGAAATACAAGCCTAAGGAGACCTCATTACAGTGCAACAGCAAAACTAAATAATGCAAGGGACATGACCTTGATAAAAAGAACTTTAATACAAAACATGTTGTAATAATATTAAGATTGAAGGTTTGAGCACATTAAAACTATAGTTATTACACCAAGAAGGCCCTTGTACCTTTAGCTCAACTCCCTTGCACTCAGACATTACTCTTCTTCTACAAATGGTTTGATATAATTCCATCAACTGAAAAAAAATTTGGTATTTATATTGATTTTGAAGATATTATAAAGAGATGCCTGTCAGATTCTCTAATGTCTCCTTATACATATTACATATAACAAAGATTAAATTAGGTAGCTGCTTCCGCCCATCAAACAAAATAACTGAACCTTTTCCCAAATGAGGTTTCTTAATTCCTGATAGACATTGTCCAGACCAGTAAATGATGCATACATGAAGAGATGGCTATCTTAGCACTTGCAGTGCTGTGATTTGTGGGTGAATGCATCCTAGCACCAGCCTTCTAAAAGATGTGTGTGTGCGTAAGTGTAAAAATGAAGGCAGAAAAAGAGCCAAAGGAAGGTGCAGCATTCAGAACTTAGTTTCTTTCCATATTATTAAAAGTTGTAGTAGTGTGGAAGTACTTCAAGTGGATTTTCTATTTGTCATGCTAAATATGTTTGGATGGGAATGAATAAATGATTTTTTTTCATAAATTACTGGCTTTTGTGTGAGTTATGGTGGCTCTTTTGGTAATCCTTTTCAGTACTGTTGGGAGGGACAGCTGAGAGTCAGGTCGGCAAGAATGTGACAGCCTTTCAAATGTATGGATATTGCTCTGTGCTGTGTTCTCTGGCAAGGCAATAGTTGAGAGCAGGCATCCTGCCTGCACCTATTGAGACTGAAGTTTGGGATTGTGAACATCCAATGGTTTGATGATAATAGAAAAAACATTACAAACATGCCAAATAAATACAGTTCTGAATATATTTTGTATAAAGGAATAGCCAATGTCTGGTAGACCTTCATGGATTTAATTTCTTTAGTATGTGAAGCACCTTGCAAAGAAAAAAAATCCACCAGCCTTGGTTTAAACATGCATAATTGTTGTATACTGTGTTATTCTATATATATTTTTAAAATGTAGGTCTACTCTTATTTTCTGTGAACCGCTGAATATGGTGGTTAGGTTTACTTTAACTAGCTAGTCTTAATTTTTCTGCCCTCAAACTTCATGCTATCATTAATACTTGTCCAAGTTCTATGAAAACCCATCTAATGTCTTCAGTGGGCAGGAAACCTGGACTAGTAATAGGTTCATTGTAGAGATACAAACATTAAATTATCTTCTTGTAGGGTGCTTTGACTCTAACAGTGTTACTTTCTCTTAAAAGGTGATTAAAGAAAGTGGACCTCCTCACATGAAGAGCTTTGTCACACGAGTTACAGTAGGAGAATTCACTGCAGAAGGAGAAGGCAACAGTAAGAAACTCTCAAAGAAACGTGCTGCAATGGCTGTCCTACAAGAACTTAAGAAACTTCCTCCTCTTCCTGTGATTGAAAAGCCAAAACTTTACTTTAAAAAGCGTCCAAAAACAATATTGAAGGTATGTGCCCACCTTTGAGACAATTAAGAATGTTTACTCAGAAAGTAAGTCAGATTTAAAATCAATAAATGCTTATTTGTCATCTTCTGTCAATATTGTTAGTTGTTACTGTCAATATTGTTACTTGTTTGCCTGTGCTAATATGCTTGCCTTTTTTAAAATCCTGAGAAGGCTGTGGGATTCTTCAAACAGAATGGCTTGTAAATAGCTCACATCACTGAAGGCTTGAAGGGTTTGGTTCAAGTCTAGTGGAGGATCCAGCCCTCCATGCAGCTCTGTATAGCCGTGGGAACTTTTAGCATCATTTCCTCAGAGAGGCCCTTTTAGCATATCTGGTGCTTCTCTCCCTGGGTTTTTTCCACTCCCCAGTTTGAAGGGGGAGAGAGATACATGAAATAGTAAATAAATGGGGTACTGCTTTAGTGCTTCAGCACTGAAAGAATGACTGTTAGAAATCTGTATACTGAGGATACCAAGTGCAGAGTTCTAAAAGAGCAGCCACCAGAAAAGCCCTTTAAAATAAGCAAATAATTTGGAGAGTGCAAAACTGAATTTGGAAAATGTACAAAGGACTTATTTATCACCTTCATCTTTTCATTTTACTTCAATACAGAATAAGTGATTTTGCAGGAAAACCTAGATTAATTAGATACCTGTCTCCTGCTAAAATTCTGAGGATCTAATTCTCAGAAACTTCTAGGAAAAAATGGGCAGGAAAATTATTTAATGGAAAACCATCAGCATTAATGCAGCTTTAAAGCTGGAAGATTGGAAAAGGCTTTTGGCTTTGGCTTTCACATCTTGGAAAGTTTTTCTCAAGAAAGACACTAAGGGTATAATAATGAAAAAATCTCTTATATTACCATATACCGTTTGCCATTATGAACTTAAATTTAATTATCCACAGATGGCCTTGTTAGAAAGAGACATTAATTGTCAAAATAAGCTGGACATGTAGATGGTTTTCACTTTTTGAATAGCCAGACTTCTGAAATGTTTTTGATGTGCCCATTTCTTTCAATTTAACTTACATGTATTTTGAGCATCAAAAGTGGCAACAATAAATTCTTTTTATTTGTATATATATTTATGAGGTTGTATCGTATGGCCTGCTCTTTATTTAGCCTGCTCTGCATTTTGTCTCTGCCTGGCTTCTTGCCCACACAGCTGCCCTTGTGCATGACATTGTCATAGCTCTTTCACCTACATCTTCTCTAACTACTGCAGCAGTTACACTATGTAGGATTTGCTGCACAGCTTTCTAAATATAATATCCCTCTCTGCCTTCAGTTACTGATCATTTCTTCAGGTTCCTGAACACTTGTTTGTTATTTGAGAAGCTCGAGCAAGTATGAGTGCTCATCTTCTCTGAGCCTGCAAATGGTTTCATAAAAGGGAAATAGCTTAATAACAGAAAAACAATTCCACATTCAAATGCCATTTACATTTGCAAGCGCATTCTTTGTGTTATGGTATATAAATCAGTTAAGTATGACTTCAGATAAATTTTTGGGGTCTTAATTTCTTCTCAAAATCTACAAACAAATATTTTCATAGCAATGTGCTTTGAAAGAGCATTTGCCGTGTGAGCAATAATTCATTAAAAGAATTTCAGAGCTAGAGAGTTTTCAAGGACTGTAGTTTTTTCCTTGTTTGTGTAATCTTGGACAGACCACTTTGTCAGTCCTTTTGTTTGCCTGCCGTGAGATCAATTCCTCCACCAACCATACTTTTTGATATGTTATTCTGAGGATTATTGTCTGTTAAGCATTTGAAATACCTTATGGGTGGGTTCACAATATGCAACAATTCTAGCCATTCATTTCATAAGAGTATTTTGAGGGTAAATTTATATGACACACAGAGTAAACCCTCTGCACCTTTAGTTGCATTGTGTGATGGAGGGCCTGGAGTGCTGAGAAGGAAAGCAGGAAGGCTGAGAGAGGAAGCTTCCTTATGTATGGCAAATTGGTTTTGTCCCTGTGTAAATCCCACCTCTCCTTTGTGCATTACATGTTCCAGCATTGTAGCAACCTATTTTAGAGGGTTAGGGGGAAGGGTCCTAGAAAGAGGGCAATAAGATACAATTCACTGATGAACCTGCTAATTTTCATCCATCCTTATGAGGATCTCCATAGATAGGAGAGGGTATTCGTACCTTGCAGATGCGAGGTATGCACACTACCTGCAACAATGGCAGACAGTTTCTTTCCACATCTTTTAGCCTGAGGATTCTTTTGTCTCATGATCAGAAAATGGAAAGTAAGTTACTTCTTATTCTCTCAAAGGGAGTATTACAAAAGAGACAATCCTAGTAAAAGTTTCACTGAAGCAGTGTAGTCATTATAGGGATTTATACTGACATAATGGTTCTTTCCTTTAAACCTGGTTTAGACTGGACCAGAATATGGTCAAGGAATGAATCCCATCAGTCGTTTGGCTCAGATCCAACAGGCCAAAAAGGAGAAGGAGCCAGAGTATGTTCTTCTTTCAGAGAGAGGAATGCCTCGCCGTCGAGAATTTGTTATGCAGGTATCATTTACTGTCACGTAAAAGATAATGGCCTTGCTGTGTTTTGTTCAAACTCAAGCAAAATGGTGGCATAATATGAAGTGTATCTCCCTCTGTTTAGCCTTATGCCTTGCTGTCAGTTTTACAGGAGTAGTATGAAATACAGTATCAGAAAGCTTGTCTAAATCTTTTTCTTTCTCTTGGTGAAACAAATGGCAGTTTATTATGTGCCTTCTAGATGCTTTTCATGTAGTGGTTTTACATTTTTAAAAAATTCTCTTTATTTTTATTTCACGTTCGTGTTACTGTCTTTATCCCTGATGATTCAGGATTTATTTACTTTTAAGGGTCTTTTGGAAAAAAAATTGGACTGGTGTTGATCAGAGGATTGCTATAATAACTAGTATTCTGAAATATGGCTATTAATATCTTCATATTACCAGCCATTTTGACTTTAAAAAAGGGTGTTGTAAATCTTTTCAGATTTCCAGTTTCTTTGTGACTTTGTTTGTCTCTGAAATACAACAAAAAGAGCCAACCACATATTTTAGACTGTCCTCTGACTGGAGCTAATACTGAAACAGTAGATCATTAATGTTCCTTTCATATTTAAATTAGGAACATGCACAAAGATTTGATATAGCTGTGATATTTTGTTAGATAGCACCACGGCAGGCTGAGAAAGATTAGGAACAGGAAAGGATTCTGTACTCTTGTGTTTTCACTCAAAGGTAATTTTGTGCCGGAACTATTCAGAACAGCATACCTCAGCATGTTTTGACTTGTTGTCTACAAACCACACCAAAATGTCACTTCTGATCACAAGCAAAATTTATGATGTTCCAGCACTTCCATCTCCAGAAAATCAGTTATGTTTTCACTTAAATCTCTAAGTTTCTCCTTCATGTTTCTGAAGATAAGCTAGTAATCTTAATTTTCTTGGACCTTAGTGGTCTTCCTTAATGATTTATTGTTTTTCTCTCCGAAAGAAAATATTGTGTTGCTTTTATTGCGGAATCTTTTTTTAAATGTAAACTTAATTTCTAACATTTTATGAGACTTGAAAGTATTTGAAAAAGAGTGATG